>OZ012549.1:39796992-41046634 GCA_963935595.1 Schoenobius gigantellus
GCCGCTCCAGCGTGGCGGCCTTGGCCAGCAGGCGCGGCGCCTCCCCCTGTACAGTGACACACACACACACACACACACACACACACACCTGCAGCAGCGCGGCGCGGGCCTGCCGCTCCAGCGTGGCGGCCTTGGCCAGCAGGCGCGGCGCCTCCCCCTGTACAGTGACACACACACACACACACACACACACCTGCAGCAGCGCGGCGCGGGCCTGCCGCTCCAGCGTGGCGGCCTTGGCCAGCAGGCGCGGCGCCTCCCCCTGTACAGTGACACACACACACACACACACACACACCTGCAGCAGCGCGGCGCGGGCCTGCCGCTCCAGCGTGGCGGCCTTGGCCAGCAGGCGCGGCGCCTCCCCCTGTACAGTGACACACACACACACACACACACACACCTGCAGCAGCGCGGCGCGGGCCTGCCGCTCCAGCGTGGCGGCCTTGGCCAGCAGGCGCGGCGCCTCCCCCGCGGCGCCGCCCTCCCCGGCCTGGCCCCAGCGCGCCACGCTGGCCAGCGCCACGTGATCCGCCGCCAGCTGCCTCGCCACGTCCTCTGTGTGAACACGATATCATCATCTGTGGTGTTAGCAAACGCTTAATGCGTACTGCTAGACGAGCCGTCGAGGAGTGTGTCATTAGTCCGCACGGACGCAGAGTGTGGGGCGTATAGATGCATAGACATGAATCTAAAGATGCCGCGTGTTTATACATATGTTCATCTCCTATTTAAAGGGAGGAGTTATAAAATAAAAAAATAAAATCAGTTCATTACAGACATAGTCCATATTAAAAATTACCTAACATGACAATTTATTGTCTTTACATTTCATTAATGTTTGTTTACGCTCGAGGAAGAGCGAGTGGCAACACTGCATTATAGTCTGTGCAGTGAGAGCTTTTTGGCGGCCGGCCGCATGTGACATGTCAGTCGAGTCGAATACGGAATGACATTGATATAGGTTATGTCCAGGCCGCAATAAAATGTAATATAAAATATCCAACAAATAGTATTGCGCGGCGCACCAAGTGATTGTTGGTGCGAGGTTCCGCAAAGCTTTAGTGTCGGGGAATAGTGGCAAGGTTTTATCGTCGCGAAGTGAGTGATGGTGGCCTAATAGGCCTATGTAGTGCTCCGGTCTCCATCGTTGGATTGACACCAACCCTTCGGGAGCCGCGGCTTCCTTCGAGCTAGCTCAGGAAGTCCACCGGCTACATACGGAGACCAATTGGAATAGGGGTAAGCCACAATGTTTTCTAGAATCTGGTAGTCGGTTTCAAATCATAGTGTCGGTGAACCGCCGACGTGGTGGAGTCTACTTTGGGCACCACCATTTTTTGGTAGCAGAGCGTGGTTGTTGTTAGATTTGATTGATTGATTAGTATTTTGATTAGTATTGTACAATTAATATTGTAATCTTGTTGGTTGTCCAAACGGGCAATACATATTAATTGTTTTTGATTGCTGATTTTAAACCGACTACAATCTCATTTGTGGACCGATCTCCCTAACTAGTTGTCATTGTCATTGTATATGAAAAATTGGGGTTAAATGCCTTTTGTTGTTCTAGTTAAGTTCTAGCATTTACCTATATTTGATTTTGGTTTGTTTTTTAATATCTTTGTTTTGCCCTTGAATATTTTGTTTGTTAAGTTTGTAAACTTATACTTGAATTTAATTTGTTAAAAAAATTTTTGCTGCTAAATGACTTTGCTGTTGTTGTAATACACTATTTTGCTGTGTTAAGTTTTAGCATTTACATTTGATTTTGTTTTGTTTGCCTTTGAATATTATGTTTGTTAAGTTATTGACTTAATACTTGAATTTAATTTGTTTGAAAATTCTGTTGTTAAATGCCTTTGTTGTTCTAGTTAAGTTCTAGCATTTACACTTGATTTTGGTTTGTTTATATATTTTGTTCTGCCTTTGAAGTTCCTCCCGATCTGTTTTATTGTCTGCGGTTGTCGGTCTGTTTGTCCGTGTATTATTATAGTGTATCTTAATTTTGGTGCAAAATGGTCCCGCCAGTCAGCCCGCTTAGTGGTGCCCGCGCGGGTGCACAAAAGATCTTGAGATGGTTTGCTAGTGCCGTCGCTTTGGTAGACCGACCAGACCGAGAACAGGCCTTGTTAATTCGGCATGAGGGAGTACCTGCTCGCTTGAAGGAATTGGAGCAGCTTTTTGTTGCTCATCAACAATATCTGCTCGACCACCCAGCCGAGGGTGCCGCTGAGTTGCGGGCAGTCGACCAATTTAATGCCGATTATGATCAATGTTTTGAACAGGCGGATGTGATTATAAACAAGGCTCAGGAAATCCTATCCGCCCGGAGGGGTGAGTCGTGCACGCCCGGGGAGGTCAAGCCTATCCCGGCCGGCTTGCTGGGCAGACTGCCCACTTTAGACATCCCAACCTTTGATGGGAACCTGGCTTCTTGGATGGGGTTCATTAACCTCTTTGATAGCCTGGTTCACTCGAGGGACGACCTGTTCCCTAGCCAGAAATTGGCCTATTTGCTCTCTGCCTTACGTGGAGAGGCTGGTGTGCTTGTCCAGCATCTACCTGTCAACGATGACAGTTATGAGATTGCAAGGGCGTTGTTGACCGCCCGGTATCAGAATGTTCGCTTGCTAGCGGACACACATGTGGCTGCCATTTTAGGGCTGCCACGAGTATCGCGGGTCTCCTCATTGAGGAAGGAGATTTTGAACCCGCTGCTAAGCGCTATTAATGCGCTCAAACGACTTGACCTACCGGTGGACCAGTGGTCCTTCATATTGCTCCACCTCATCCTCAATAAGCTTCCCATGGAGATGAAGGGGCGCTTTGAACAAAGATACGGGGGCAATAGTGCCTCGTACCTCCCCCCCTTCTCGGATCTCCTCAGATTTTTGGAGGATGAGTGTCGGATGACCGACCACTTAGATCTGGCTCCTATACCGGGACCGAGTACAGGCCGCTATGAGGCAACCCGGGCAGCGCCACGGAGAGAGCGCCGCCCGCACAAGCAGTATACTGCAGTGCGGCAGAACTCTCCACACGGGGAGAGGCCGATGCCTTGCAAGTGTTGCAAGCGGGATGGCCATCGTTTGCCGGCCTGTCCCAAATTTGTTGGCCTACGCACCGAGGGGCGTAGGAATATGGCCAAGCAGCGGAATTGGTGCTACCGCTGCCTGGGGGCTCATATGGCATCGGCTTGCCCCCACCCACGAGATTGCCACTGTTGTGGAGGGGCCCATCACCCCCTCTTGTGCTTTAATAATAAAGACACTCGTGAGGTGGTGAGAGAGAGGGACTCACACACGGGCGGGGGCCCTCGTAGGTCACCCACATCTCCGAGGAGATCGGAGGGGCGTGCCACCCCTCCGCGGAGATTGGACAGGTGCCCCCCCTCCCGTGAGAGGATTGGGCGCTCCACCCCTCCTACGGGCGGGGGGGATCGACGCGCCGCTTCTGAGGCGCCACCGCGGGATTGGGCCGCGGTTATTAGGGAGCCACGTCGGGAGCCGATACGCTTCTCTCCCCCTCTGATGGAGAGACCCCGGTTGTCACGGGCTCCCCCAACTTTCGCCCATCATGGGCACCGCCCGGCCCCCCGATGCCGCTTTGATCGGGGCCAGTACGTGCCGGATTGGGACCCGCTCGAGCGCCTTGAGCGCCCTACTCCGCCGCCGCGCACGCATTTTTCTTTGAACCCCCCTTCCCCCCCGTTGCGGGGAATGCGGGAGGATTTTCATTAAACCAACTGTCGGCTGCAACCCCCCCACAGGAGCAGGTGCTGTTACCAACAGCCTCCGTACAGGTGTGGGGCCCGAGGGGCACCTTTGTTTTAGTTCGCGCCCTTTTGGATACGGGAGCTCAGGGTTGCATTGCCTCCAGCTGGCTGGTCCGGCAGTTGAGTTTGAACACATCTCCATACCTTGAATTGGTACGAGGAATCGGAGACCTGCGGATCCCGGATCCGATCGGTCAGGTTTTGTTCTCCTTCTCCCCCCACTTCTCTTCAGCGCGCAAAATTGGCGCTACCGCGATTGTTTATGAGAAGGTTGTTGGTCAGCTTCCGCAACAGCACGTTTCGCGCGCTGTCGTTGATGCGACATCAGGATTGACCTTGGCTGACCCTTCCTTCCACCGAACCGGTCCGATTCAGTTATTGCTCGGTGACGATGTTCTAGGCCGCGTGTATTGTGGGAAGAGGAGAGAGTTACAGAAGGGTGGGTTGGTAGCCTTATCTACATCGCTTGGGTTTGTAGTGATGGGACCAGTTAGGCATAACCCACCATCTCCATCGGTGGACAGTTACATAACTGTTAGCTCCACCTTATCGGATGTCCTTCAACGGTTTTGGGAGGTGGAAGAGCCACCTACCGTGAAGCGAGTGAACCCCTTGGAAGAGGAGTGTGAGTTGTTCTACCAGAACAATACAGGTCGCCTTCACTCGGGACGGCTGATCACTCGTTTGCCCTTTTTGTCAGTTCGCCCCTCACTTGGCAGCTCCCGGCCGTTGGCCGAGAAGCGGCTGCTGTCCATGGAGCGACGTATGAGTAGGAACTCCGACTTCAAACAGAAGTATGTCGACTTCATGCGAGAATATGAGCAACTGGGGCACATGTCGGTCTCGCGACTGGACTGGCGAAACGAGGAACATCATTTTCTTCCTCACCACGCAGTTTTGAAACCTTCCACCGGGAAGATACGCGTTGTTTTTGATGGGTCAGCTCCTACGTCTACCGGAGTTTCGCTGAATCAATGTCTGCATGCTAGACCGAAGTTGCACCACGAGGTGGGCGATGTATTGACCAACTTCCGTCGCCATGCCGTCGTCTTTGTGACCGATATCCGGATGATGTTTCGGCAGACTGTGATTCACCCGGACGATAGACGATATCAGCTCATATTATGGAGGGAGGATCCCAGAGATCCCATGCTAGTCTACGAGCTGAACACCAATACATACGGTTTGCGTTCGAGCCCCTTTGTGGCAATTCGCTCACTTGTGGAACTCGCAGAACGTGAGCGGTTACGATACCCTCGCGCATCCTTGGTTCTCAAGGAGGATGCATTTGTTGATGATATTTGTACGGGCTCCTCTAGTGTCGAGGAAGCCTTGATTTTGCGAGATGAACTAATTGCTCTTCTCGGGGCTGGTGGTTATGAACTGAGGAAGTGGATGTCCAACTCACCTCAGCTTTTGTGTGACTTGCCAGACGACCACCAGCAGGAGCCTCATATTTTTGAGAATGCCAACACTCCAGATTTACTGTCTGTTTTGGGAGTGCAATACAGACCTGTCCAGGACACGTTCATCTATCGATTGGAGCTGCTAAGCCCCAAGGTCTGGACGAAACGGTTGGTTTTGTCTACAGTAGCTCGTACCTTTGACCCAAATGGCTGGATTAGTCCCGTAGTGTTTTGGATGAAGTGCTTCCTACAGGAACTTTCGTCAGCCGAAGTGTCGTGGGATGAGCCCCTCGGGCCGTTTGCTGCGAGATTGGGAGTCCTTCATGTCGTCTCTCCCCGACATTAACCGGGTTAGTGTCCCCAGACATATACTGCCTAAGGGACGGTTTACGGCCAGCCTTCATGGCTTTTGTGACGCGTCTGAGAGTGGATACGCAGCCGTCGTATATATCCGGACGGTCGATGATAGAGGAGCTGTTAAGCTCCACTTGCTAATTGCTAAGAGTAAGGTTGCTCCACTTCGGACTCGATTAACGATTCCGAAGTTAGAATTGTCTGGAGCTACTCTTCTGGTTCGTTTGATGAACCACGTTGTTGACACCCTGGGACGTAATGTGGACTTTGAGTCGCTCTTTGCTTGGTCCGACAGTCAGGTTGTCCTATGTTGGATTAAGAACTCTGTCCACTCCCTGGAGGTATTTGTGACCAATCGGGTATCCCAAATACAGGCCTCGAAGGCCACGTTGATTTGGCGCCACGTGCCAGGTGAAATAAACCCTGCTGACTGTGCATCACGTGGCAGCGAAGCCCCTCAGCTTATTGACCACATTCTGTGGTGGGGTCCCGAATGGTTGTTACAGCCGTCTTGGCCTTCCACACCAGCTGTGGTGAAGGTACCAAATCCGGGCTTGCGTGTTCACGCTGTCGAGACTATGGCGGCTACAGAGCGAGAATTTTTATTAGACTGCTACAGTTCTCTGGACAAGTTGCTCGGCGTGACCGCTTGGATAAGAAGATTTATACGAAATTGTCGCCGGCCTCAGGACAAAGATTTGTGTCCGGTTCTCTCACCGCAGGAGCGCCAGGATGCTCTTTTGCATTGGGTGCGTATGACCCAGTCTAGAGCGTTTGAACCGGAACTTAAGATTTTCCGTACCGGGACGTCCAAATTAAAGGGACCCTTGGTGCGTTTGACTCCTTTTCTGGATGATAAGGGATTGTTGCGTGTAGGAGGCCGATTGAGGCACGCTAACTTGCCTTATAGATCACGTCATCCCCTGTTGCTCCCCAAGGACGGACCATTGGTGCGATTGTTGATCATTGATCGCCATGTGAAGAATGCTCATGCCGGATGTAATGCATTGACCGCGCTCCTCCAACGGGAGTTTTGGATTTTGTCAGCGCGAAGAATAATCCGATCTGTTATCTTTCGATGTCTGCCCTGCTATCGTTTACGCCCCGAGACGATGCAGCCCCAAATGGGTGATTTGCCTGCTGATCGTGTGAACGAATCGATGACCTTCTTAGGAGTTGGAACTGATTTCGCGGGACCGTTCACTATAAAAACGTCGCGACTCCGTAATGCTAAGACTGAAAAGGCTTACTTGTATGTGTTTGTTTGTTTGGCCACTAAAGCCGTTCATTTGGAGGTGGTGACTGCACTCACCATGGACGCTTTCTTAGCAGCGTTAGGCAGATTTGTTTCCCGCCGGGGACTGCCTTCTCTAATTCGGTCCGATTGTGGGACGAACTTCAAGAGCACTGATAGACATATAAGAGAAGTTTGTGAATTTTTAGATAAAAATAATATTGAGATCGGATCCACACTCTCCCGTAGGGGGGTAACATGGCGATACTCCTCGCCGTCTTGCCCTCACTGGGGAGGGATTTTTGAATCTGTTGTAAAGGCCGCCAAGACTCACCTTCGCCGCGTTATTGGGGAGACTATTCTCACGTTTGAGGAACTCGCGACGGTGTTTCATAAGATTGAGGCGGTTCTCAACTCGCGTCCGTTATGTCCGTTGTCTACCGACGCGAACGATTTGCAGGCCCTCACGCCGGGCCATTTCTTGATAGGCAGACCACTTAACGCCCTGCCCGAGTATCCTTATAGAGATATCAATCCAGGACGCCTTTCGCGGTTTGAGTTGCTCCAGCAGCTTACCCAGAGCTTCTGGCGCCGCTGGCACCTTGAATATTTACACATTTTGCAACAGCGCGTTAAGTGGTCAGATAAGACAAACCCACCGAGGGTTGGAGACCTCGTGTTAGTGAAGGACCCAAACCTTTACGTTGGCGTCGCGGACGCATTGTCCAACTTACTCTAGGGTCTGATGGTGTGCCCAGGTTTGCCGAGGTCCTAGTTAGGGATTCTGTTTTGAAGCGCGCGGTCGCTACTCTTTCTCGCCTCCCCTTAGACTGATTTGGCGGACAGTCCGGGACTGTCCGGAGCGGGGGGATGTTTACGCTCGAGGAAGAGCGAGTGGCAACACTGCATTATAGTCTGTGCAGTGAGAGCCTTTTGGCGGCCGGCCGCATGTGACATGTCAGTCGAGTCGAATACGGAATGACATTGATATAGGTTATGTCCGGGCCGCAATAAAATGTAATATAAAATATCCAACAAATAGTATTGTGCGGCGCACCAAGTGATTGTTGGTGCGAGGTTCCGCAAAGCTTTAGTGTCGGGGAATAGTGGCAAGGTTTTATCGTCGCGAAGTGAGTGATGGTGGCTTAATAGGCCTATGTAGTGCTCCGGTCTCCATCGTTGGATTGACACCAACCCTTCGGGAGCCGCGGCTTCCTTCGAGCTAGCTCAGGAAGTCCACCGGCTACATACGGAGACCAATTGGAATAGGGGTAAGCCACAATGTTTTCTAGAATCTGGTAGTCGGTTTCAAATCATAGTGTCGGTGAACCGCCGACGTGGTGGAGTCTATTTTGGGCACCACCAATGTTAATAAATTTGCAATTTTAATTCAATAAATTTTTTCAAAATTTTAATTTAATCTATTCAAAATTAGTCAAAGTTACGGTCCTCTTTCTAATTTTTCGTTTTAACCGACTTAACAAAAAGGTTCTCAATTCAAGATGCGCCGTCACCGCTCGGTTAGCTCGGCTGGGTCGGCATCGGTACTCACGCAGCGGGTGGAGCGTCATGCGCAGCGCGGCCAGCACGCCGTAGGCGGCGCGGCGGTCGGCGGCCAGCGGCAGCGCGCGGCGCAGCGCGGGCGCGGCGGCCGCGGCGCGCGCCTTGTTCTGCGCCGGCACGGACAGGTTGCGCAGCGCGGCCAGCGTGGCGTGCTGCAGTCGTAACCCCACCGTCTCCCCCGCCGTCTCTCCCGCGGTCTCCCCCGCGCTCTCCCCCGCCGCCAGCTCGCGCTCGAGCTGCGCCTCGAACAGGCCTGGCGGGCAACGCGTTACCGCTCAATACGCCGCACTGTACTGTACGTGTAGTTGCCGGCATCTAAGTGGGCGAGAACGGGCGGTATTACGAGCCCCGATGCACAATTGTTCGTCTAGTATATAATATTGAAGAGTCGTTTACTTTGACGCCTTCTACTTCAATGCTAACGCACGAAACCGCACCCAACCTCACACGTCGCGTAACGCTCAACTGTTACTCGATTCGATTATGGGTGACTATGAGTCATAAAGAGTTCAAAACATTAAAATTTTTAATTTTAAACTTGAATGAGGCATAAGCAAAAAAGTTCGACAATTCCCAAATTGATGCAAATTAGTTCGTCTACCTATGATGCCAGTTAAACATTACCTTTTTTTAACAAGAATTGAATTAATTTCAAATTTCATAAAAAAATCTTTTGCTTATGCCTCATTCAAGTTTAAAATTTTAAAGCATTGAACTCTTTATGACTCATAGTCACCCATAATCGAATCAAGTTACAGTTGAGCGTTATGTATTGTGCAAGGTTGGGTGCGGTATCATGCGTTAGCATTGAAGCATAAGGCACCAAAGTTAACGATTCTTCAATATTATATACTAGACGAACTATTTTGCATTGGGACACGTATAACTAATATTGGATCGAATGGTGAACAAGTGAAATATTTTTGGTCAGACTGGAAATAAAATTAAAAGCTGTAACTATTTTTATTGCACACAAGGGTACAGTAAGCTCCTTGTCAAGCTATACTGTTTGACCTTTGGACCGTTCTTATGCCGCTGGTAATAGTAGCGGCATGCGTAGTCTAAATGTATAGCTTGAACGGGAGCTTACTGTACACACGCAAAATTCAGAATCGACGTTAAAATCCTGCCAAGTTATTCCTAATAAAATATTTTATAGCGTGACATCACAACGGTCACCGTAAAAAGCAAATGGCAGCTTTTTACAGAATTAAAAATATGCTTTGGTTGTGATTTTTTTCATGTAAATTTTCTTTCGTGAGTGTATTTATAAAATATTTCAGGGCATGACCTGTTAATAAATCTCGTTGGGGCAGCCAGATAGACTCACACTGACGTTACACCGGTCGCATGCGACCGCTAATACAATTGTATACAAACAAAACAGAACCTTATGGTTTAAATAGAACTGTTAACAGACTTATTTTCCACTTATTTTAATAAAACAGAAATTTACTTTTTTAATACAACAGTAACATTGAGGAACTATTAGAAGTCTTACACCTTTAGTTTGTTTGAATAAATAAAAATTACATCCTGTCCTATACATCTTATCAAAAAAAAAAGATTTCGAACTATTATTTTGTATTTTATTTGTAAAAAGAAACAAAATAAAGTAAAGAAACTTGGGTGACTGGCAACCCTAACTGTCTCTTGTAAATTATAAAACTTACTAAGCAATTTAAAAAATATCCCGTTATCTGTCATTTGCATGCAGTAGTCAGCTTGGCGAGCGAAGTTGCCCATAGCCAGTGAGCCAGTAATCTGCAGTTGTATGTTGTCAGAGTCCAACCACTTTTGCATAGTCGCAAATACTTCGCCATTTCCATTGTCGTACAACATGTGCATAGCTTCATCTGTGAAAACACAACAAAAGAATAAAATGAAAGGGTATTTGTATCATTTTACCACAATATGTTTTCAACACAATGGCGAATATGCATACTTTGTTATTTTATTACACAAACAACTCAGTAAAGTAATATTTCAATTAACTTTTAAGTTTTCTTTTTAAGTAAGTAGCCTAATAGCTTTATGTTGCTGGCTAGACACAGGCAGTCAACATAGACTGTGATGTCATCGTACGCATCTGCCTTATAAATTTTAATAATATACATATAAAAATATGTTTTGCAAGAAAGAGATGGCATACAATTTTCAATAGCTAATAACTTGTTTATTTTTCATTAAAATGAGACCCCAACCAATCAGCACAATTTGTTAAATGTATTATGAAGTGCTATCAATAAAATTGCTGTCGGTGTCGCTGTGGACTCGGCACTCGCCTTCCAATCGGGAGGTCGGGGTTCGAGACCCGCCATGTACCAATGTGTTTTTCGTTTCGAATTTCATATGTACATTTTTCTGACGCTCCAACGGTGAAGGAAAACATCGTGAGGCAACCTGCATACATCTGCGAAGAAATTCAATGGTGTATGTGAAGTCGACCAATCCGCACTGGGCCAGCGTGGTTGACTAAGGCCTAATCACCCTAACATATGGTGGGCTCGAGCCCCTCGGTGGGGACGTATATGAGCTGTGATGATGTATATGAATGATCAATAAAATTATAATACCTTCCCTATTGATTATTTATACAGTATGTAACAAAACCCTGTCACGGTAATAGTATATTATTACCGTGACCCTGTGAACCCTTTTATGGGCATGTTTAGAAACGGTATTATATGATCGTTTCTATGAGTGTTATTTAAATCTCTTTAATAAAAAAAAACAAAATAAATATTTTATCATTTATATTTTAAAATCACACCAATTGCTCACCCCTTTGTGCCCTAGTGGCACCCTCTCGACTTTGCTGTATTAACTAACTTGTAAATACTGATGTAAGACACATTTTTTTCGAATGTATTACTAACAAAGGCGCGTTCAGCGCCTCTGGGTGTAGTTGTCCGGTTGTTTTTTAACTCGCTCAGAGGCGTTGAACGGATTGCAGCAACCAAATCTTTTATCTCCCTCTTTCACATGATTTTTTATTTCTCTCTCATTCTAGTAGATGACATTATAGAATATGGCCGCCAATATCATCCAATCACGTAAGAGTATTTCAGTCATAAACGTCAGAGCGTTTTACAACCATCAAATTCGATGGTTGTTCGGTTGTAACTCACGCCGACACTCGAAGGTCTTGAACGGGCGGTTGTGTCACCCGGTTGTCACGCTCGAAGGCATTGAACGGGGTTAGAGCGAAAAGTAGTACTTCGCGCGAAGGCCCTGAACGCGCCTCAGCAACCAAATCTTTTATCTCCCTCTTTCACATGAACTTTTATTTCTCTTTCTTTCTATTAGATGACATTTTAGAATATGGCTGCCAATATCATCCAATCACGTAAGAGTATTTCAGTAAGAAACGTCAGAGCGTTTTACAACCATCAAATTCGATGGTTGTTCGGTTGTAACTCGCGCCAACACTCTAAGGTCTTGAACGGGCGGTTGTTTCACCCGGTTGTCACGCTCAAAGGCATTGAACGGGGTTAGAGCGAAAAGTTGTACTTCGCGCGAAGGCTCTGAACGCGCCTCAATATTTAAAAATAATCTAACGCCGGTAGCACACCTCCGCCGCGGAACTGTAGTAGCGAAACCGCTAAACGATTCCGCCACGTTGTCGTTTGTACGGCGCGCGAGCTCTGGCGAGCTTGCCTGCTCTAACGCGGATATTTAACTATGGCGCTGTCTCTGTCGCGGGCGGTTCCGCCCGATCTGAGACCCTAGACAAATGCCACACGCTAACTTTTCCGCAGTCGTTCCGCAGAAAAATGTATGGAAATGACATTAGCTTACGACAACCTCACGCTATTTTTTCCGCAGCTAATGTCATCTCCATTCATTTTTGCTGAGGAATGACTGCGGAAAAGTTAGCGTGTGGCATTTGTCTAGGGGGGCAGCTCAGACGCCATCTACACCTCCGCGTTCGCTTCGCCGTTTTTTTTGTTCCTGACTATGCGACGCGGTTTCGCCTTGTTAGTTTCGCGGCGGAGGTGTGCTACGGGCATAATAGTGGACATTATTTGGTCAATAATTGTTCTTTTTTTAAATTGTAGCTAATTTTTTGGGTGTGTTTATAAGTAAACATACACACTCCTTTGGGTTCATAGGGTTTTTGTTAAATACTGTACATAATGTGTGTTGTGTTATCTTGATTTTAGGTTTACGGCCAGCTTCAATAGGTATTCTAACTCTATCTGTAGATTGGCGATAGGTATTTGACATTAGCTCCATACAAAATACGTAAAAATTCTATCTCCAGTAAACAAATCCACAGATATTTTTTTTATTGCTAACGGTGGCAGACGAGCAAGTGACCCAACTGATGGTAAGTGGTAATCACTGTTCATGGACAACTGGTCATAGCTCAGTTACTGCCTACCTGTAGAGAAGTGCTCTTTTTACACCTCGTTTGAAGTTGGACATATCGTAGCACTCAGGTAACACCGCAGCTGGGAGCTCATTCTAGAGTCTGCACGTACGTGGAAGAAATGAGAGATGAAACCAAACTGTGCTAGACAAGATCGGTTCCAGGTGGTACGGATGAACTCTATTGTGGTGACGGGTGGTGCGATGATAAAAAGGTGACGAGGGCACTATTGCAAACAATTTCTCAAAGCACCCTCCGTTAAAGAGCTGATAGAGCACACAAAGAGAACCAAAGTCTCTCCTTTGCTCCAGTGTCTCCATTAACGCCATGATACTGGGATCACCGACGATGCGGAATGCATGCCTTCCCAGGGAGACAAGAGGGTGGAGCTGATACTTCGGAGCTCCTGCCCAGAGGTGCGAGCAGTACTCCATATGTGGCCGTATTTGTGCTTTATAAAGCATCAGCCGCTGGCTAGTAGCGAAGTACTGCTTGGCTTTGTTCAAGACGCCCTGCTTTTTGCTCACCTCAATTTGTCTTTGTCCTCCAAATAACTCCCAACCTGCACTTTGGCAAACATTTCCACACAGGATCCCAATACTATAGGGCATAAGAAGAGAACTCCCTGGAACTGAGGCACTACAATAAATGGGTCCTTTGTTGCAGTGCATGCGCACACTTGTGTCATCGTCAGGTTGAACTTAACTAAGTTCTTTGCGCCCCATTCGCAGACTCTCCTTAGAGAGTTCTCGACTTCAGACACAAGTTGTGATCGCCTTTCTTGTAACGAAATCTGAGGGACATTCTGGTGGTCGGTGTACCGCACATCAACCGTACTATCATCTGCATAACAATAATAAAGATATTATAAAATGAGACAAATTTACCTCCAGTTAATATTATTATAAGCAAGTCACAAGCTTGCTTCACAATGTAATCCACTTCAGAATTGTCCGCCTTTAGGTCACCTGCATGTTGTTTTGAAATAAGCTGCTCCAGTCTTGTACAGACCAGCTGCAGACCTTTTTCTCTTGCTATGAGTGTTTTTACTGAATCTGGACAGAATTTGGAACATCATATGAAAAAACAATATACATTTACAATCAGTATTTCAACAACAGTTAAAAAACTGTTTTGAGAGGGTTTGGGTTGTATTTATCCCTGTAATCAATAGCAAAGTATCCTTTATTGTACACAATTAAATGAAAGTAATAAACCAAAAAGAGGTACTGGTCTTAGCTCTAAAAGAGATCTCTACCAGCAGGAATAGGTTAGATAGCTTGACTCTCAAAGACCCTAAAGATCATAGAAGACCATAGCCAAACATCACATAATATTGCATGTGAGTGAGGTCACCTGTGTTCAATGTTTCTAAGTTGTTTAAAAAATGATGAAATATTTTCCTCAATGTAAAATAAATAATAATTACCATGTTCAGCTTGTATCTGTAAATGGTCCAGACAAAGCTCAGAAATTTCAACATTTGTTGTTTCACGAAGAATGTTTAGTACAGTTTTGTTTACATTTTCATCAAATAAGAATTCTGGTGTGTTTTCATTTATAACACTTAAAATCATTAGAGATGTTGAAACAATGTCATCAGACATATCATCTTTACTCAGTTCCAACACAAGTATTTTATTAAATAATTCAATACAACTTTGAACACTCTCTGAGAATTCTGGCCCACCAATAGCAAAATTTAATAAGCATTTTGAAGCTAATTTCTTGATTTCTTCATAAACATTTTCATGTTTTTCAAGAGTTGACACAATCAATTTTCTGAGTATTTGAACACCATTTGATTCCAGCAAAATGTTTCTAGCAGCATCACAATCACAGCATAAGTTACCAAGAACCCTGCAACACTGTTTGAACAATTCTGTTTCTTCGGAATATATTTCCTTCTCTAGTTTTGTAAGAATGGGTTCTATTATATCTTTCTGAGCATAGCTCTCACGTTTTTCTTCAGATTTGGCTAGTTCCGAAATAGCTTGAATGACCAGTTTAATTATTTCTTGGTCAGAGCTGGTTAAAAGAGACTTCAAACACTCAAGAACATCAAACTCATAGTCTTTCCCAGCTTTTATAATTTCATTTAGTTTACCTTTTAACTCATTTTTGTTTTTAATATTCTTTATGACTAAGGTTTCCAATGAGGTTGATCTTTTTGCTGATGAACCTGTTATACAGACTTGAAATTGTACAAATAAGGACAAACAAACACAAATTTTGTTCAACATTCAAGGCAAAACTTACCATCCATGCTGATTGCTAATGTCTAGTCTCTTTGTATTTGATGAGACTACAAATATTTTTTTAAATAATCAAGCTAAAAATAGCAGACATAATTATGTTTTAAATAACAAATTGTCCATTTATTTCTTTCAAAAATTATTGAACATAACAAGCACTACTGCCAATATAAAGTAAGAAATATTTTCCTGCAACTGGACTTTAAATAGTTGAATTAAAAATATTTGTTAAATTTTCACCTGAAATGACAAACCTTGAACAAATAAATAATATTATTGGTTTGGTTAAGAATAAGTTGGTATTATGAGTTTACTTGTATCATTGTTCTATAACAGTTTCTTTGCAGTGACACAATTGATTTTTATAGCAGAGTTTAACAGGCAAGTGGAGTTGACATCATCTAATTACCCAGCAGTCTATCCCATTTTCTGTATAATTAACATATTATATAGATGAAAGAGAGACTAATAACAATATCACAGATTTCATGTTATGTTAAAATTGTGTTAAAATGCCCAAATATACGTACCCATAACTTGGACAAACAAGAAAAATATTATTTTAATATTTGTGTTAACTTCAAGACTCAGCAATTGAAAAAGGAATATCGAAAATATAAAGAAAATTCGAATTTTAATCAATAAAAATTTTATTTTGTTGGGCTCTGCTGAGATCTGTCAAAAATGTCAAACACTTTGACAATGACAATTCTTTTTTTTGTATCTTTCCCTGCGGTCCGTAAAACGATAAAAGCGATAATATCGCGAATCCGACCAAATTAAATCGTCACAAAATATAAGGGCTATTGAATCAGTAGGTTATGTTGTGACTTTGGTCGGATTCGCGATATTATCACTTTTATCGTTTTACGGACCGCAGGGTTTGTCTCACTGAGACAGGCAAAGGCATAGCCATACAGCCATCGTCACAATTTAGTATATCCTGTATTTTTCTTTAAATTCGGGTCATTGTTGCTCTGAGCTGCGTTCAGAACCTACGCTCGAGTGCACTCCGAGTGCACTCTGACAGCAACCGACCCGTTCAGAGCCTCGGGGTAAAAAACGCTCTGACAGGCGGTTAGTACACTCTGTGCCCGTTCAGAAGTTTCGAGTGATGCAACCAAACAACCAACTTGAGCGTAGGGTGAAAAACACTCTACAGCTTTTATGTCAAAGTCGATGTCAAAAATACGCTAATTACTTATTATTAAAGATAATATAGAGATTTGTATGTGTTGTAATTATTTTTAAGCAGAAAAATGGATATTGACTGTTAATTTCATAGTAAGGATTAGTATATTTTGCCCTTTGCTTGATCTTGATCGGCAAGCTACAAACTAAAAAAAAAGATAGCAACCGAGCCGTTCTGAACCTCGGAGCGAGTGTGAAAAACACTCTCGGTTGCATTACTCTGACCCTCGGAACGCAACTCTGACGTAATTGTATTCTTATTTACTTGTAGCAAAAGTATCCTTCATACGGCTTAGGACCGCACCTATATTTCAGTATCCAAGCAACACTGTAATACTCATTTGGAGGGCATGGAGGAAAAAGTTTAAACGATATAGCAGACATAAATAATGTTTCATGGCATCAGATAGTGCAAAAGTGGACGAGACAATATGCGAAAGACCGTGTCGCTCTCCTGAAGTGTGCAAGACTCAGAGGCATAATAATCGCTACTTTTAAAGAAGTTGAGTGGGTTTCCGATGTCTGAACCCACTTCCAATAGCAATTTTCTTTGTTCCTAAGAGGTCACACGAACGTATTTTACTCAGCGCTTTTCTTTAGTGCTGAGGTAAAACAAATGAAAAAAAACGTCAAATAAATAACGCTCGAAAAAATGTTAAAAATGCGCTCCTGTGAACTAGCTCTAATTTCAATAACATCCTGTAAAGGCGCAGGCGCAGGGCTCTCTATAGGCGAGCAGATGCCGACAAGCCGTGGAAACCTTCATTCGAGTTTCCATGACTTTCGGCACGCCATCTGATGATGAGAAGGGATCTGATGAAGAGATACTGCGCTGATGGAATGGTTTTAGTTGCTAGGCCGCGGTCTCTAGATGGCAGTTTGCCTTTAGTGGTTACTAGAGGCAAACTGCCATCCAGAGACCTACACGGAGAGTCCTACATAAGCTCGTGGTTTCCAAACGCATGGTATGAGTAACGACTAACGTACGTAGTACCCAGCGTCAAAATAGGTATTATGAGATAGGTTCATTCCCAATTAGCAAAAATTGTTTTATAACGGTTAATTAAGCCAAAAATGTTACCCTGACTAAAGCAAAAAATATATACTACCGCGAAAAGAAGCGACACAGGCGGTCTGCGGTCTGGCTGGAGACCGCCTCGGCCGAGGCACGGTAATTATACTATTACCGTGGCCGAGTCGAGCGAGCGGGCGTGGTAACACCTAAGTGGTATTTGTGCCCAAATTATGGTAATTAAGTCTCACTAAAAGTGACACCACAAGTTGGACAACTTGCTTGTTTGCCAACTTTGTTGTATGAAAAGGTAGCATTTATTCAGATATTTATGACTTCTTATTACTGTTTTATGATAAAGTCATGCAGGCGTATCGAAAGTGAATGGTCGTAAAGTGCGTCATAAATATACTGCCATGGTAATGCTCTGCTGAGTTGACATGCAATGTTTCACTCATACGTAGGTATTTACTTATTTGATTTTTATGTGTAGTATCACTATTCCCAATATTCTCTGCTTGCAAAAATGACTTACTAAAACGCATCAATGAATTAATTATGAACACCCAAGTTTTATTTTCACAGCTATACTTATTTTTCGAGTTTTTACACCTAGTGCGACCTCAGTCATTTTTATATGAAAAACAGCACGATTATTTCGGTAGGCGTGCCATGTGAGTGTTTTATTTTAATTATAATTCTGAAGTTTCTATGGATGAAAACTGTGGTAGTGAGTGGATGTTGCCGATCTGTCCCTTTTAGGTACCATAATCAAAATTGTGTTAGATTGTTTCCGGATCTGTCCCCATACCATGACAAAGATAAAATAGTATCAAAGCTGCAGTAAGAGAGAGACGGCGCGAACGACATTAGCAATTATCAACTACTAGCTTTTGCCCGCGGCTTCGCCCGCGTTGAATTCGGGGTAACACGGAAGATTTCCCAAAAAAAAAATAAGGCAGGTATATTTCGTTGGAGTCTGTGTACCGATTTTTAGCTTTCTACCTTGAAAATTGCGGAATGCTCCATACAAACGTCCACCCCCCATTTTAGGGAAATGGGGGGTTAGAAAGAGACAAAAAGTAGCCTATGTCACTCCATCCCTTCAACTATCTCTTAAAAAATCACGTCTATTCGTCGCGCCGTTTTGCTGTGAAAGACGGACAAACAAACAGACACACACATACACTTTCCCCATTTACATTATTAGTATGGATATTACCCTGTAATAAAGTAGTCGCCTTGCACGAGTAGATTTCCTGGAAAACCTCGTCAAGCGTTAGCTCTTAGTTTGCATAAAAATCCGCTATATAACTGCTTCCGTGGTCTCCTGGTATTGCTGTGGAGGTTCAGGGATCGTTTACCCGATGGGCAGAAATTTTCTGCTAGATTTGGTTTGTGGTAGGGCTTCTGAGCCCGCCCACCTGTCTAGCCTCAGTTGTTGAGGAGTCCAGGTGAAGCTCGCTTCCACCTTCGGCCTAGGCCAAGAGCAGGGATGGGGAAACTTTTTCCTTCGCGCGCCAATACTAAGGAAAAATTTGGCGGGCCAAGTTGTTGCATTTTTTCAATATTATTTACTGCAATATTGATATATATTTTCTGTATCACTAATTTATTGTGCAATATTACAAAATAATTAATATTGAATTGACAAACAAATTGCAAATCTGAATTAAACTAAGCTTTCAAGTTAGCCGTGAATCACAAAGTTGTGGTAGAATGTTGAGGGGTTTAGGGGCGCTGATCTTTGTGGGGTTATGTGACATGTGGAACTGTTTGTTTCAGCATGATTTCATCATAAGCCGGCTCCATTTGTGATGCTGAAATTTTTAAGCAGTGAAAAAAGATGGTCACCCGAATTGTTTTCTTACACAATAACCCCTCGAATTTCAAAAGCTTCGCGGACCGGAGATCGCCCGCGGGCCGTCGTTTCCCCATTCCTGGCGAAGGGTTTTCCAGTCGTGTATACAAAAAGGTCATTGGGGGTGGCTGTCTTAAAGTTAAAGTTCACTGCTAAAACTCCCACTCTATAACTATCGCAATATTTCAGACAAAATTATCGCCAATTAATGAGTAACGCCAAGGAATATCCGGATGCCCTGCCCTCTACGAAGCGAAGCCTGGCTATAGTTCCCTCTCCGTACCACAGTATATACCAAGGCCGCAGAATGTCCAATGATACCAGAGTCTATCGCAGGCAATTCGACTATGAACCACACCCTTCTGGCCACCGGGTGTTTTGCGAAGGGCAGTTTGACTGTGTCGTGAGTAACGCCTTCGATTTTGGAATAGCAATCGTCGGAAACACTAAGAAGAGAATCGTGTTATGCTACCTCTACTAAAAGTATACATGCAAAAGTATCTCTGTTTGCCTGTCTGTAAAGCTTTTACGCATAAACTGCAGAGCCAAATTTAACAAATTTTGGTATTAATTAGCTTAAGTCCTCAGGAAGGATATAGAATACGATCTTTTTACCCAGAATTTTTATGAGTTCCCTGAGGGACGCCTGATATAAGAAAACTCCCGATATTACTGAATTTCACGCAGACGAAGTCGCGGGCAACATTTAGTGTGTCATAAAAATAACCAGAGCTTAGAGCCAATCGCCAAGCGGCGATGTTTGCGTTGCTGTGTTCCGGTTTAAGGGGTAGGACAGGCAGTGAAATTACTGGGTACTGTGACTTGACATCTCACGACAGAAGTTGGCAACGTACTCGTATATTGGGTCTTTGTAGGGATTGTAGATTTGCAAATCTTGCAGGAACCACATGTGCTATAGGCAACTGTAGGCACTTACCATAAGGTGGGCAGTCTGCTTGTCTGCCAATTTAGTCGTATTTAAAAAAAAATTACATAATCGGTACAAAATTAGAACTTTTCTAAATTGTACCATTTTGGCAACAATTCATTTCCCGAGTACTAATTAAATCCGTATAATATGATCTATCTATGATCGCTTAAAACCGCGAGAGCGAGATAGCTTTATACGCTGCAATCGCGGTCTCTCTCCCAATATTGCTTTATCTTTGCTCGAAACGAATATTGGTAATGCAATGGCGTAGGTAAGGGGGGGGGGGGTATTTGTGGTCCGGACACCTCGAGGAATGACCGTTTTATATAAGGGCTGTGCTGCCCCCTTAGACAAAAGCCACACGCAATTTTTTCCGCAGTCTTTCCGCAGAAAAAATGTATGGAAATGACATTTGCTTGTGACAATATTTTTTCTGCAGAACGACTGCAGAAAGATTTTGCGTGTGGCTTTTGTCTAAGGGGTCACGCCCCCTAGACAAGACGCATTTCGATAATCGCTAACGCAAACGCTAGAAGGAATACGAGTATGTATGCGATTTGACATAAGCCCTCGCTTAGCTTTCGAGCGCAATTGTCAAATCTCATACATTGTCGATTTAGCTATTACGTTAGCGATTATCGAAAGACATCTTGTCTAGGGGGCCTGGCCCGAAATGAGCTTGAAGTCGTGCGAGGAGTTAGAGCTTACTGCACGTTAAGCGAGCGTACAGTTAGCAGAAGATTTAAAGAAGTGGGCATAGGTTCTTATGTGCCGGCCACAGCTCAAACAATTGAGAGACACCATCGTGTACATCGGTTAAACTTTGCACGCGGACATCGTTTTTGGGACATAAACCAATGGGAGCGGGTACTTCTCACTGGTGAGTGAAGAGTGCTCTTAAACCAGATTGATGGAAGGTTGACAATATGGGCATGCAAAGGAGAACGATGCATTCAGACTAATTTCAAAGATACGGTGCCATATGGGGGCGGCTCATTATGGTGTGGGGTGGGATAACTTTCGAAGCTCGTACGGAGTTAGTGATGGTCGATGGAGGGAATATGACTGCTGATAGGTACTACATCAGGGATATTTTAGAAGAACACGTTGTTCCATTTGCCCCCTATATTGACGACGGGTTTATTCTGATGCAGGATAATGCTCGAGCTCACAATGCTCGCTCAGTCGAAGACGGTTAGGGAGGGATTGGATTTCTGGCATGTGTAAATGGAACAGTGATCCTAATTTTTAAAGAAAGTTCAGAACACTTTGCACTTCAGAACTCACTATTACCATTTTGTACAGATTTAATCAGCTATCGTTATTCGTTTTTTAGTGTGTCCAACTGTCCATGTTTAAATGTTTCAATCGTACGCAAGTCGACGTGAGATCTAAGAAGATTAAAAATGCTAGGTTGTTGTTGCAGATAAGCCACATAGCCATCGAGACGGCTGGCGGTATCCCCGTGCTGTTGCGCGGCGGCGCCGGCTACAGCCATTTCGCGGCCGTAGTGCGCGCGCGGCCCGAGGACGCGCTGCGCGGGAGCGTGCGCGCCTATTGTCCCAGAAACAGAGATAGATACTACTATGCTGAGACCAACTGACTTAGGGTGGTATTCCATTTATTAAAGACCTTTGTTCAATGTACATTTGATCGAAGAAATTGGATGACTTCATCAAATGCGTTAGCAACACTGATATTTGAGCCAAGTTGGTGTTTTGCCTTTTTATGGTAATAAAAATACTTTCATCACAATGTAATTTTGCATGTTGAGATATTATAAGTACGTAAAAAATGCTTATATTGTACGAATGTTTGTCCTCGAATCCTTCATCGGCATCCGTCAAAGAAAGATCAAATATTTGTGACATAGAAATTGGACATAGATATTTGATAAATGGAATACCAGTATAACACCCTTATTAATATATAAACAGAAAAATAAAAGGTGTGAATCAATTTTGATTTTAAAGGTTTGTCGATATTTTTTGACACACAACATTGACGCTCTTGACCCCTAATTGCCGGAACATGGTATCGTGGCGACGAGTTCAGGTACAACGGTGGTAACTAGCCAAGCAGTACATAGTATGTTTTGTTATAGCGAAACGACATAATATGATGAATCAAAGAAGCAATTTAGAATACGTACTTTGTACGTATCAAACGTTTGATATTGATTATTACGGTTCATATAACTATTAATATTAGTTGCGTAATCGTAAGTGCATTCACATCACGTTATGCATGTCGCCCTGGTAAATAATTGCAATGTGCTGTCAACCGTCGCGCGCCGTTATCAGGGGGTTATAGAGTATGGTCTGCTGGATCAACACAATAACACAGTTAAACATTGTTATACATTGACAATATTATGCTAAATTGGCAGGCATTTACCATTGAATATATTCTTTCAAGGCGTTCAGGTAAGTTGAAAGAAGAGAGTACAAATTTTCAACAGTCGGCATCGGCAGTCAAGGGGGGTTATTGTCTAAGAAAAAATCTATCGCGATCGCTTACAATATGGCAGTCCCCGTCCATCCATCGCTCCTTTATAAAAGGATGTCGGCACAGAGTCGATGGCGATTGTGATAGATTTTTTCTTAGACAATAACCCACCTGGAAATAATTCTACAGAGTTATTTTGGTGTTTACGTCGGATAACTTTCAAAACTTGGTCTAATTCTAATACACATGTTATAACTTTACTCTAAACTTTGAAATATAAACGTCTTCTAGGAAAATAACTGAAAATATATAAAATTCAAGTGTCTCTTTGTAATGTCAAAATAACAAGTTTTTACTAAATGGGTATGAATGTATATCGGGTACCAATAACAAAAACACAATTTAAAAAAATATTGTCTGGCTGTCTGTTTGTTCCCGCTAATCTCCGGAACAGCTGGACCGATTCTGACGGGACTTTCACTAATAGATAGCTAATTATATAAAGTACTTATAACATAGGCTACTTTTTTCCAAGAGTTACTATTCCACGCGGACGAAGTCGCGGGCACAGCTAGTTGAAAATAAAGATAAAAATGATGTAGATAATGTTCTAAAAGCTAAAAAATAATTCTGTAGGTCCGAGGTACCAGTCATTACACCACTCTCCTCATCAATCTAGGGCATTGATCAGTAAAAAAAATATTTTGTGGGGCGTAGCGTAATCTGAGTAAATTATGTAAGTACCTGTGTAAATATCATTTTTATAACATGGAAAATGGAAATTTCGAGCGCCTCCCAATTAGAAGGATAGTACCGAGTCAACAGCGCCACCGACATCACCGTTGGCAAATTATGGCGACAATAAAACATGAAACAGTCATTAAAAAACCGGTTATTTCATCCTATAATATCAGTACATTAATGGCCAGATAAAATGTTAGAATAAAATGAATGGGCAGTTTTAGGTACGAGTATAGTTCGTCGGTTCACAGGGAGCGGAGACACTTGAGTTGAGATAGGTTATTTTTTATTACCACTCATAGCCGACTCGATTTACCTCAAACGCTATCCAACTGGTTAATTTTTCCTTACCGCAAAAGATAAAAACGGAACTCTTATAGAATCACTTTGTTGTCCGTCTGAATATCAATACCCTTTTCTCACGAACGCGTAGAGATATCCAATACTCGGGTCTATGGTTTGCTTCAGCTGTGATAAACATCATACTTCTTTATCAACAGGATCAAATTATATGTCAAGTTTATCTCGCATATTTTCGAAAATAATGCGATTTTACGAATCTTAACCCGTTGACTTAGAATCATGAAAGGCAAAAAGGCAAGGTCTTTAGCAATTATGTCAAGGAGCCTATACAAATAGTTAGATTAGTTTGTACGGAATCCACGATGCTCGTGTCCAACCCACACTTGGCCGGTTGTTTTATGACACTCAATCGACTCGGGGCACCTCAAAGACAGTTGGACAGGTCACGCTAGGGAGTAATTATTTTTATGACCACCCAGGACCGAGGTACCTCATACACATATAGCTTAGGTTTGGGCTCGCAATAGGCGAGGTTTTGGTTGGGTTCCCAGGGCTTCGTCCGGCACCCACGCGTCCCTCAGACGTGCTCGCGTCGAGGTGTCTCTGAGGGCACCGAGGGGTTTAGTGAGTAGTCGCCGCGGCACCGTGGAGTCCCACTATAAGGAGCTTGGATTAAACCCATTGTTCGTAAAAAACAACCAAGTGCGAGATGAACTGACGCACTGAGGGCTCGTAAAAACTTATCTAAGTACCTAGATAAGTTTAGCGGTAAAAAATCAATCGTTCCATACATCTAGGTTCAGTGGATGATGTTCTGCGACGCTCCCGACAATACGGCACACTTCATTAGAGTGCTCGGCCTGGCGACCCTAACGTGGCGAGCTACGCGTGGCGTTGGGCGGCAGTGACCTCTCGCTGCCATGTAGTCATCGTCACTAAGATGCTGGCTAGTGGGAGGAAATGGGAGGCTGTTGCCTCCTTCTGCGAGAATGTTCGTGCAGAAGAAGGCAGAGGAGAGGGAAAATGGTCAAAATGCCGCTCTTCTCCAACGCAGACGGTTGGGCGGTAGGAGGCGGGTTTTTGTAGCCCACGTTCCATGACCGCCTGAGGTGTGGCCTGCGCGCTAAAATGGCTCCTGATGCGTGCGATTAAAGACCCCCCCCCCCACCCCCGTCTGGTTATTACCCCCATGTTCAGGTTAATAATACCCCAGGCGTTAAGACCAGAACCGTAGCTGGCCGGGGTGGCTCGGAGAATTGGGGTTACCCGGATCATCCTGACTATGGACAAGATGGCCATCGAGGTTGGTTGAGTGGGTATGACCAGCAGGAAGAGGCTCACACACGCCTGTCGATTGACCTCCTAAGCTCATGGATTGGAATGGATTGTTCACCGCGGGAAAAGTCACTTTCTTTCACAAACTACTCCCTCGCTAGTAATTGGACTCTCTCCCAAGTACTACAGAGTGCTTTATACTACACATGTGAGGAAAATTTGCTTGATTAATTTTTTTTATAGAAATATATTAGTAAGAAAATATTATTACATTTGTATGGGTGTCATCTCAATATCACTTTCACTACTTTTATTACGTAATAAACTCACGTCGTAACAAAAAATTACGATAAATTCACAGATTTGATGAAAAATTTGCGCTTCTTTTCTTTTTTTAATGATAATAACAAAGGGATCTGAGATCATACAGGCACCTCGTAGCGCGGCAAACCGTAGCCCGTAACGTGGTGGTCAGGGTGAGTGCGGAGGAGCGCCTTCCCCGCATGGATTTTAGTACAACTTTTCGCCCCGCTAAAATACGCTAAAAATAGATTTTCATATAAATTTTCGTAGAAAAGACTAACTTTCTCTTTTATTTTTGAGGGAATAATGACTGCTGTTCCGATCAGTAGGCCTACTCTTGAACCATTTTCAATCGATCGACTTTGAGATTGTGATTTTTTGTACGCTTGATTTTCCACATTGTCACGAAATTAGGACCGTATTGTGGTGATTTTGAATGAACCAAACTCGGTGCTATCTAATTTTCTTAAAATACGGATCCATTTTGTTGCTAGTGTTGCTAAATAAGCGTATGAAAAATCACAATCTCAATGCCGATCGATTGGATTTGGTTCGAGAGTATAACCCTACAGGATGGTGAATTTGTAATTTATCGATTGATCGGCAATCATTAATTAAGTGGATGGCTTAATGAAGAAAAACGGAATTATGTTCATTGACTCAAAGTATTGGTTGATTCATTCAACAACTATGCCTAGAACGCTCGGACGACCACGTTACAATTTTCGAAACTTAATTTCATACAAACCGTCTATCTATCTATACGATGGCCGATTGCCTATGAGTTATAAAATCACCCCACAGCAGGCCTCTATTCTGTAACTTCGGTTGCTAACTAGAATTGTCATTTTTGAAAGGAACTTAACATACATTACTGCTATCATGAACGCTGCCGTAACACATAAGATCATTAAACCAGTAATGGATATAGTGTCTTTCAAAAATGACAGTTCTAATTACCAACCGTAGTCAGCGAATACGCCTGCTGGTGTAGTATAAATAAAGTTTTTTGAATGCGATGGAATCTTTGTCCGGTTTGCAAATATCATACTATTGACCGGACAAACGTGAAAAAACCGTATTGTCCGGTCGAAATCCGGACATCTGGCAGCCTGTGTACAGCTAGCCAGGTAGCCAGCAGTAAGTAGCTACGCTAGCGTGCTGGTGACATGCAAGAGGACCATTTATTGTTACAAACCCAATAATTCTCAATCGACGGCCGGCAGCCCCGAGCGGCGCGGCTTCATCAGCAATTAAACGGTGTGGCTCCTGCAGGATTGAAGCGGTTTTAACTAATTTAACACGTATATACAGGATGGTTATATAATGTAAATAGTACCCAACTCCAATGTCGCAGCTCCAATCGCGATGCGATAGTTTTGACATCAGTGTGTGGGCTAAAATACGAGTATGTCGGTAGATTCAAATTTTAATTTAATTAAGTTTCACGTCTTCAAGTGCATTCTTCATATCAATTTTTTTACATTAAAATATTTTTTAATTATTTTTTATTAAAAAATATTTTATTTAATTTACTTACGACCGGTTGCACCAAATTTACGTTTTGCGATTTCGTAAAAGTAACAATATAAATACGTAAGAATTACACATTACATAATCTAGTTTCAATTGTAGTTTTATTTTCTCCTTTACGTTTAAAAAGGTTGATTGTCGGCGCGAATCATATATTTAATAGTGAAACGACCCATTTTTAGGTATTAAGTTGTTACTTTTTACGAAATCGTATACCTAACGTAAAACATGGTGCAAATCGGTCAAGCCGTTTTTGAGTTTTAGGCAGTGAGACTAACGAACGGCGATCCGAAGAGATCTTTTATAATTTATTATTGTTGAATAAAGTTTGCGTTAGTCTTTATTACAAAAACTTGCTTTAAAGTTTTAGAAGATATTGTATAGTGTCCGTTTTGTTTTCCGTCTACACTATCATAGTAGGGATAAACAGAGCGCAACGAACTCAACTGATATCTGGGTCCAGTTAAGGACTTGAAAGTTTTGATAATTCGGTAATTGTTATAATGTTAAATATGATATATCTAAGTTATGAAATTAAACCAGCTTGATAAGTCGATATGACAAGACAAATATTATTTTCCTTTTTCTCCACCATAAACAAACTAAAGGCCTTACTAATAACCATTGTATACACCTGATTTAGTTAAACAGTGTTTTGTCACGTTCACTCGAATGACATTTCAAATTCGAACAAAAGAGACAAAACACTACTTATACAAGGCTTATACAATGGTTATTAGTAAGGCCTTAAGTATACAACAGTAATGACATCGTCCAACATCACCCTGTAAACAAAAACAAGACGTTGATCATTAAGAAGCAACAATATATCAAAGTCACACGGCCTATCGGCGCGGACGTGCTCCCGCGCAATGTCACCGCACCGCGTACCCTCCGGTCGTTTATTGATCCTAGTACTGGAATAATAAATGAGTTAATTGTGCATACCGTACGCGTTAAGTTAATCCGAAATGTATCTGTGTGGTGTATCGGATTTTTTTCGCAGGCGGCGGCCAAATATTGAGCGGGTAAGTCGAAAATCTCGCATGATTTTTAACTACCACAATCACCCACAATCTAGTTGTCGAGACTACGAGTATCACCCGATATTGATCCGGAGGTTCGGGGTTTGTTACCCTTTGGGCGCAGGCTTGTCTGCTTGGTTTGGTTGGTTGTAGCATCTAGTTACCACCCTGGCTACCTAGTTCTTTATTAATTTTAATAATAGTTACCATCGTCTTATACTTAAAGTCTGCGCTAAATAATAATATTGATAACATTGTTGTGTTCTGACAATTACCTTAAATGTCTTGCTAGGGATTTTTATTATTATTCATACTTTACAAACATTGGCAATGCCAATGGGATTCCTCTCATCTCATAAAGGGGAGACACTATGGTAACCGTCAACAATTTATTCCAATTAAACCTTGGTTTTTTTAAGTTTAAACATTTAAGCAAGCATCTTACCTCAGTTATAATTCGGTTGCGGCTAGGCCATAATTGTTCACCCGTATTTTTAGCAAAATTACGAATACGAGACAATTTAATCTGTGAATGTGGACTAGATGAAGGGTCAGTAGATCATATATTTTTTAACTGTTCAAGCCACTAATTCTCCATAATTGGCCCGCAGTTCCCCGACCAGTTAATATAAATTTTCTGCTATTTCATATGATAAAACCTATATTAAATGTTCTTGCTAATTTCATTGAAAAATATAAGATTAAATTATAGTCACAAAATTAATGATTCAGTAAACATTTCAATCTCATTTACTGCTTCACTTCCTATAATACATACTAACCACCCCCACTGGCTATTATTTTGCTAGTCCTGTCTTATTCCCCTTACTAACCCAAAAAGTAACTTACAAATATTTTTATGTGCTTTGTCCGCAGGTAGCCCAATCGAGTAACCGGCTTGAGTAAATAGTCAACATCATTTTCCTACATTACGTGTCTTTTTCGAACTCGACATTGGCGGAATTGTCGCACACGTAGTGACAAAAGCCATTATCACAAACAAATTAGAGATAAGATAGGCGAGTTGCTCAAATGCTGAGGTGAAGTTCGATTCCATTTTCGGTTTTTGCACTTGGCATCAGTGGAGATAAAGGCCACAAACTTTCCTGATGTGTGTAAAAAAAATTTTCACATTCGAGAGAATGGCTAATAGTCGTCGTAAAGTGTAACTCAAGATCTTTCGGAATCTTTTTCTTACATATGATAGGGAAGCTCTTGGCCTTCACGTCATCTGATGGTAAGCGAGCTTCACCTGGACTCCTCAACAACTGAGGAACTGGCTATCTTACCTCTAATTGTCAGAACACAACAATGCTATTAACATTGTTATTATGGCGACAAACTTAGGCAAGACGGTAGTAGCTAGCCAATAGGCTTACTCTCGAACTAATTCCGATCGATCGACATTGGGATTGTGATTTTTCGTACACTTATTTAGCAACACTAGTGCTAAATTGGATCAGTATCTTGAGAAAATTAAATAGCACTACGTTTGGTTCACTTAAAATCTGCGCAATACGGGCCCAATTTGGCGCCAATGTGGAAACTCATCAAAAAATCACAATCTTAATGTCGATCTAATAAAATTGGTTCAAGAATTCGCCTACAGGCGGGCTCAGAAGTCCTACTACTAACTAAACCGAGCAGAAAAATTCTACCCCCATGGGAAATCGAGCCCTGGGCCTCCCGATCAACACTCGGTGGTGTTAGCCACTAGACCACGGAGGCGGTTAAATCCACAATAGCGGAGAAGACAATTTTTTTCAATGTTCGACTTGTAAGTTCACACTTTTAAAATCTCCAGAACCTCTTAAAGTGTCATCCTCATAAGACTGTGGCCTTCACCGGTGGTTCTCGCTACCTAGCTACCATATGTTGGAACAACATACCTCCACCTTTAGGATGTTTTTAATTCTGCATGCTGGATAAGTAATGATTTACAAATGCACATTATATTCTACATTTACTCGCATAATAATATATCACATCATAATACAAAACACAAATTTGAATTTATTTATTTTTTTGCTTCTCATTTTACAGTTTCTTGATTTTTGCAATGTTGACTCATATACTCGTACATATATTATTATATTTATATATAATTACATATAGATACACATAATTTTGCTATTTAATGTAAATTTTTCTTTGTATTTTAATTAACAAGAAGCCCTCGGGTTGTAGCAGAATACCAGTGCTTTGCTCACATCCTGATGTGAGTAAAATCCAGTCACTGAGTTGCAATTCTTTTACACTTCTGCAGCATGCACTACATTGTAATTTTGAATTAGGTACTATATTGTTAAGTTTGTTATTTTTATTTTTTGTGAAACTATGTTTGTGTATAATGAAGATGGGTGTAAAAAGATTTTATCTATTTATAAATCTAAGTTAGTGTGAGTGTCGCTCGGTGGCGCTGCGGGCTTCCCAACCCAGAACCACGCTGGTTGCCGTCAGGAGGAAGAAGGTTGGCGAATCGCTGCCTTCGTCCCGTCCGCCTGCGGCGGCACGGAGCGGCCTGGGGGTCAACCTCCCTGGCCCTTTCCGCGGTCTCCTTCTGCGTCATGACAGAGACACAGAAGGAATCCAACGCATACCACGTGTTCTCCCCCTCCAGCATGGCACAGACCACGTTCTGGAGGGAGAGATTCTCACCGATAACGGTGACCAACTCCCGGCGCTCTGAAGCGAAGCACTGGGACAGCGTGGTTTGACTAAGGCCTAATCGCACTAACTTGTTAGGGTAGGCTCGTGTCCCTCGGTGGGGACGTATATGAGCTGTTGTGGATTGGACGCATTTTTTTTTAGCCAGTCAAAAACTTTCGACGATATTATTGATTTAAAACGTCTCATGCACTTGAAATCGCTTCATCTCAGTAGTTTTCTGTTATTTCGCTAAAGCATAAAATAAGTATGTGCCCTCATATTTTTTAACAGACTGCAAAAAACGAGGTTTTCAATTCGACGCGTATGTTTGTGTGTATGTTACCTACGAGATGACTCCGCCAATTGTGGACAGATTTCGAAAAAAAAAATTTTGTGTTCGATGTTTTTGTGTTTGGATCCCAGAAAAATCGTGGGAAATCCTTTAATTTCATAGGCACGTCCAACGTCTTTCAATTTTTTTAACCGACTACAAAAAAGGAGGAGGTTCTCAATTCGATGCGTATGTTTTTTTCTAAGTATATATGTTACGCGATTACGCCGCGCCGCCAATTGTCGACCGATTTTCAAAATTCTTTTAATATCCGATATATTATTAATCCTGGGGTGGTCCTAAGATCATCAAAGTCAGGATCTGATGATAGGACCCCCTAAAATCGAAGGAAACCCTCAAATTTCATAGGTATGTCCAATGTCCAACGTGTTTTGTGTGTATGTTACACGATTACTCCGCTAATAGTGGACCGATTTTCAAAATTCTTCTTGTATTCGATAGACTATACTCCTGGGGTGGTCCCAGGTCATTAAAGTCAGGATCTGATGATAGGATCCCATAAAAATCGAAGGAAACCCTAAATATAATAGGTATGACCAACGTGTTTTGTGTATATGTTACACGATTACTCCCATTGATTTACTACCAAACGTAGATAGAGCACTTCATACAAAAACGCGCTTGAAATCTGTCACCTAATCGACTATACATTTGTACGCTGTTAAATAGGTAGTTGAATATGCACACCCGAATCAAAATTACCATAAAGAAAGTACCGTATTTATCGAATTCAACCTTATTCTTTATTATTACGGCAACTATTTGAAGTACAACCGTGTGCAGTTACATCATTTCATACCTAGCCACATTAAATTTGACGTTTTAGTAATTGCTACAAGGAAATATCAACTTTATACTCTCAAACATAATGCTCAAAATTGCTTATCGCGTTGTCGCTCCAACGCATGGAAAAGAACTGCACGAGGCAGTGCTTCACCGGCCCACTTTTCGAACGTTCATGCGTTATCTACGTTTGGTAGTAAATCAATGATTACTCCGCCAATTGTGGACCGATTATCAAAATTCTTTTTGTATTCGATAGGGTATACTCCTGGGGTGGTCCCAAGGTCACTAAAGTCAGGATATGATGATGGAATCCCATGAAAATCGAGGGAAATGATTTTTCCGAAGCTATTCACGTATTTGCATCTGGTAGTCATAAATCGAGCTGATGATGGAAGGATCCTTAACTTTTGGACTTGACCTGACCTTGGACCTGAATTTAATACCAGCTGGTATTAAATTCTCAAATGTGATGTTGCATGTATTCCTATATTATTTATGACTTTTTGGTATTTTTGAAGTCGGTTTTATTTTTTGTAGTAATTTTTTTTCTTCCCCTTTTAATATACATAATTTCCATTTTACGCACTCGGAACGTTAGGTTGAGCACAATTAGCTAAAACGTCACGATTAAAAAAAAATTGAATCCAAAAGTTTTATTTAAATGATTCAGGATGTTTGCTTTTTTTCTCGCGTAGCACGTCAAATGACATCGCTTAGTTGAATGGCATCCTTAAAAATATACAAATTGGTCCATGTATCGCTGACCGAAATATAAGTGTGACAATTTTCGTATTTTGGGAGCCCGTTGCGGGACAGCGAGACAACAACAGATATTTATGTTAATGGGAAGACAGCGCCGACAGATTGGTCAGCTGTCGCAGCTCCCCTCTTACTGTGTAACATTCTCTTTCATAACCGCTATCATTTGACAGTCATTGCCCTGCTCAGTCACAATACAAGACTGTGACAACTTAATTTCCCTGTATAAAGCAGCATTGGAAGACAGGCGTCTCGCGAAAATCGCTATAAGTCAAATAGCCATTCGTTGATTATATGTCAGAAACTCAACTCGTCAGAAATACAGCTCGACAGTCAGACATATTTGTTACTAGCTTTCCGCTCGCAGCTTCGCCCGCGTTATTTTTGTTTTCCCGTGGGAATTTTATATTTCTCCGTAGGAAATATAATTTTGTAGCCTATGTTCATAAGGGACAATGTAGGATTCTAAATGTGAAAGAATTTTTCAAATGGGTCCAGTAGTTTCGGAGCCTATTCAATGCAAACAAACAAACAATCAAATCTTTCCTCTTTTTAATATTAGTAAGTATAGAATAACACCCAGGGGCCTTAGTGTAACAGAGACACCGCTACTCTCACTCCCTGTTGATGCTGTTTCAAGCGAGCATTGTATAGGGCAGGTTGTTGTGTAGGACAAGTATCCTTATCAACTACAACAATAGATTTACCGAAGGGAACACTGTACCAGCCCTGCGAGTATGGAACTCTCGATAAACAATTTGACAGCTAAGATCGACATACTCGACAAAAGTCGATAAATTTGACAGATATTCCTAAGGAGTGAAAAGGACAGATGCTTCTGTCGATCGAGATATGTGGATCGACAAGTCCATGCTCGCAGGGCAGGGTCGCCTGCTTGGGTACCTCAGTCTTAACCAATATCTGTCGCAAAGCATCAGTGCCTGCATTGCTGTGTTCCGGTTTGAACGGTAAGATATGGCAGTGAAATTACTAGGCACCGTGACTTGACATCTTATGTCACAAGTTGGCAACGTACACTGTGGTTCTGGTGGGGGTTGCAGAATGCAGATTTGCTGTGAATCTCACAAGAACCACATGTATTATAATAGGTGTCTGTTAGCATTTACCATCGGGTGGCAGTATGCTCGTTTGCCAACTTCAACTAAGTTGGTAACAAAAAAAAGATGACGCCAAATTCAGTCGAAAATAGTCGTAATACATGTTGACTTACGACGGGTTTGAATATCCTATCTATCTTTGGATTTACTTGAGATAGAATTCTGTATGGTTCTAATGTCAAATACCTATCGCTAATGCTCTATCGAATAGCCGGCCGATAGTTCAGTGCTCGACTATCAAAATAGTTGAGTACATTCTGAACTACTCAGGGTTGTCAGATATCTGTTGCATGAGACAGCAAGGATCAAGGGCATTAAAATTTGAATTTGGAACTTTAAGCTAATTAGCATCCTATGCAAGCAACAATTTCATTTCACGTGCTAGTAAGTCATACAACAATCGCTACTCTCATCTTGATATGTGTCCTACATCCGAGGAGACATATTGGAATGCAACTCCTAATATCCCCGATATACAGAATGGAATTTTGTAATGCCACTTGGAGGGAAAGTATTTTAACGAAAGTTTTTGACATTACAGACATATAATGACATTACCAGTTTCAGTTCAAACAAAATATTATGTTTTTTGACTATTTATCCCTTTTCAGCAGCTACATAACCGTTTTACAAAATTAAAATCTATATAAAAGGAGAAGTTCCCATCTATAGACGCACGCACAGCCGTAACCGCAAATGGTAGAAACGTGAATTTAGGTCAGTTATTTTAATTCAAAATGCGAAAGCACACTAAGAAGGGAATTTAAAAAAAAATTAACCTTAAGGCGCATGGTAGGGTCAATCATAAAAAATCCCTGCAGAAAAAACCGGTTCTCTTCATAAATATTGAATAAAAAAATCTTTAAAAAAGATATGTTATTATTCAACGCATTGTTTAGAGGATGGTTTTTTAAATTTTTTTATAAATTAATTCAAACTTGGTTAAAATGTGACCCAAACATGCCTCAATTTTAAAACTTTAAACCTAATCGCGTCGTAAATATTAGGTTAAAATCATATACTTCCGATTTCAATAAATAACTTGAACAATATTCGATAGCGGATGGTCTTTTTAGATTTTTCTTATTCGCCTTTATTAATTTTTAATTGAAATAATTCATCTTACGCGTAAAGGTTTGCTTAAATATTCCCCTTACTCTCTCTCACTCACTCCTATGTAATCAGTGCGGGACGATCGAGCAAGGTCATTAGGACCACTATGCGCCTTAAAGGGATGAAATAGGGGTTGCAAGTTTGTATGGAAAAATCTTTAAATTAGCAACGATTTTGATAAAACTTGAGATTCATGCTCTTAAAAACATTTCATTGAACACGTGTTTCATGGTTTATTGGAATTCAGCCCCTTAGGGTTCAAAATAGGGGTTGAATGTTTCTATGGAAAATATTTAAAATCTGCTCCAATTTATATGAAATTTATTATCCGAGCTTCTAAATATAAATCTTTTATATATAACAGGCTACTAAATTATTATTCCTACGAGAAAATATAAAACTCCCACGGGATAAATAACGCGGGCGAAGCCGCGAGCAGAAAGCTAGTACTTAATTGTAGGTATAAAAAGGTACCAATAATCTGAAGAATAGAATAATATTTGTTTTCTATAAACAAAACAGTCAGATTGAATCAGTTCACACATCGCCATTTGAATAAGACAGATGAATATCGTATAATTGAATAACATTCCCGTGTTTGTTTGTCCGAATCAATCAAACTGAACTCAAAACGGTTAGCGGGGAGTGTAATCGGGGATTTTATAACTTTGATGTTTGCTAGCACGCGCTTTATTTACAAGAGAAAAGTAAACGATCTCTAGAACGAAATATTAATATCTCCAGAACGGTGTCAACAAGCAGCAAAATAAACCGGAGCAGAGAAAAATTATTTATCTTTTCTTTATTAATAAATATATAGAAAATTTTCTTATCTATTGAATTAAACTCATTAAGCAACTGGTGAGAGCGGCGGTGGCGCTGTGGACTCGGCACTTGCCTTCCAATCGGGAGGTCCGAGGTTCGAGATCGCTATGTACCAATGTGTTTTTCGTTTTCGAATTGCATATATACCTACATTTGTTTGACGCTCCTACGGCGAAGGAAAACATCGTGAGGCAACCTGCATACATCTGCGAAAAAATTCAAAGGTGTATGTGAAGTCGATCAATCCGCACTGCGCCAGCGTGGTTGACTAAGGCCTAAACACCCTAACTTAGGGTAGGGTTGGACGTATAGGAGCTGTTATGATGATGATGAAGCAACTACTGGGAGCTTGCTCAGCTTGCCCATGACCGCGAAGTGGAGAAAGGAAGAGGAAGTCTTTCCCAGCAGTGGGATAATATAGGCTAACTAAGATAAGATAAAACTTCAATATCTTGAGATACATAATAATATATCATCTTTAACTGAACTCAGTGCATACTTTTGAGAAAGTACTGAATAATTTTTAGATTCTGAAATTAGTTTGTAAATAGTTTTTATATGCAAATGCGGAATTTATGTTACCTACGCTAGTTTATTTTGAGTCTATGGTCTTATCTTTTGATTTTTTACAATCCTAACAATATTATAAACGCCTAACCGCTAAACCGATTATAAAAATTATTTCACCAACAGAAAGCTACACTATCAGCAAGTAACATAGGCTGTATTTTTTACGATATCAACTCGAGTAAAGCCGCGGGTACGTAGTAGTAGTATGCAATAAAATGCAAATTCATGGTATGTTTATTTTTAAGTGTTTTTCTTCAAAATTCATATACAGGCTGTAATGCAACTGCTTCCGTAAAGGAGAGAACACAATTCTACTTGTAAAACTAAATAACTTTACCCAAGGAACAAACATATAATGTCCAAAGACGCAAAAATTGGACTTTCCATAACAATTTCCTTGGTTAAAATATCATTTTGAATGCATAGTGCGAAAATTTGTCGTTTTTAGACTTATGTTCCTGGGGAAAAGTTATTCAGTTTTACAAGTAGAATTATTGTAGTATCTATACCTACTTCATATTATAAAGAGGAATGACAATGCCAGATTCTGACCCACCATTTACAGTAATTTGAAATATATGAAAAAATCTATATGATTTTTTATCTCGTACTGATTTCATTATTACTTTTTAAAACTTGCGGATATTGAATAAATATTAAAATAATATGTACCTACTATTTCCGTTGGGAGAAACACTAAGAAATGACAAATGCGTTTTGTTGTACGACTTACAAACAGAATAAAATATCAATCAAGTTTTCGAAAAATATCGTTCTCTTTTTTAACATTATGGATTTTATGCGCATATCGGTTGTAAGTAATTAATGTTTATAAATAAGTTTTTAACAATTCTAGTTCCTTTAATTTTTTATGTGCATACGCATAATTAAGGAGTACCTATGTGAAACTAAACGCCAATTCTGGATTGATATTGTTTGACATTTACTTTTTCTTATGACTCTGTGGTGTAGTGTACTTTGAACTTATGACAAATGACAAAATGAAGAAACAAAGACGGTTTTGCTTTACCAATATGGCTTATTTAAAAGATGTCGCAAATAGGGAATATATAGGTACCTACCTATTCGTTAGTAACGATAGATATTTTTGTTAATCGGTATTGCAATTTTTTATTTAAGTAGGTACATTTACATTATATGAAGAGGAACGATTCGTAAGTTTGTTTGTAATTAATAAACTCAGAAACTGCTTAACCGATTATACAATTATTTTACAAAAAAATGAAGTAAGTATAATATATTAGGTACATATAATATATTATCTCTGATATCCCACAAGATCGGAACCTATGTGGGAATAGGTAATCTATATAGGTTATGGACAATATCGATTGATTTAACTCAACAATTAATATTGGGCTATAAGATTAATATATTTACATACTTTAATTATCGTAAAACGGACAAATAGGTACCTAGCCACTATTAATTTATTACAATTATGAAAGCGCCTAACTATTAATTTATAGCAATTACAGTTTTATGCACAAATGCAGTTCGAGATAATTGTAAACGTAAGATAATTGTTCTCGTTTTAGTATATTATAAAAAAAACCGCAACATCTAGAGTATTTATAACTTTTATGTTTTAATGACCAATATTACAGCAATCAAATGTCGTTTATCGCATTCGTGTAAATCAATTTTATGGGGTGGGGCAAACTTCTATAGAACTTCTGGCATTGTCAAAGTATTTTTGTATGTTTAATAATAATAATAAACTTTATTTGCAAGAATATGGTAACAAATTATGATGTAACATCCATATAAACCCGACATATCCTATCGATGTTTGTATTGAATAGGCTCCGAAACCACTAGATGGATTGGAAAAATTCTTTCATCCTTGCATGTCAGATACGTCACGTAGTAAGGCAAGCGACGATATGACCTTCCGAGTTCCTTGTCTGTTCTTCTCGAGAAGGCGCTCCTAATTTCCGAACAGGTGGAGAGTCAACTTTGCTTTGCGGCAGAAATACTGAGAACTCCTTCGAAACGGCTTGACCGATTTTTAAGAATTTTTTAGTGTATATTCGATAGGTCTGAGAAAAGGTCGTAAACTATTTTTCAACACACTTGCTCGTAAAGTGGATCTAAGTTATATAAAAGACATCAACGAACTACATGATTTTCAAATGATTATTTTCATACCATTATTTAGTTTCCCTACAAATAAACAATGATTTGTGTTATTTAATCAAAAAATTTAGTTTATTAGGTGTTTTTCCTCACAAGTGTGTTGAAAAACGTCGTACGATATACGTGCGTATATTGGTTATACACACTCGGCTCTATTACGGCCGCGCCTTCGACTCGGGCTGAAATTCCGCCTCGTGAGTTATAACCAACACCTACCGCACTTATATCGTAATGTACTATTTTATACCCCTCGGTGATAAGGGCTTCTTTTGACAATTATTATGCCGCAACGTAGTTCGCAGGCACAGCTAGTCTTCTGATAAGTGTTTCAATGTCGGTGACGCAATGAAATCGTCACCGTAGCAGTGGTGTTAACATTGGGCAGGAATAAACTAAAATTAGCAAGTTTAAACTGTGGTTTTGGGGCAAATTGCCAATGCTGAAATGATATTGTAATAAAGTTATTAATACATGCCATTAATTGCTTCACCCAATTGCCTTTGATTCACAGATGTAACTGAAGCAAAATATAATTTGACTGCCTAGTAATTAACTTGCAGAAATATTAGTTGATTTCAGTGTTTGTGACATATAGTTAGCGTCATCATATTTAATGTAATGAAACTGGAAACATGGATTTTTCGGAAAGATCCAGTTTATTTATTTTATAAAACAACATTGATTGATACCATTTGAAAAAGATTTTGAAGCACTTTCAGGATCAGTAATCAAGTTTCTGATATCTATAATATATAAATAGTAAGATCATTTAACGTTTCTATCCTGTACTTATACAATTTGTTGTTGGACGTATTTTTGTTATGGTAATTATGACATTGGTTGTTTTAATGTTTGCAATAAGCCAACTATTTCACATACAGGTATAGAATACAGGATGTAGAGCCGAAACCCATGTATTGAACCCATCGTCAATATCATTTTTGTCTTCTATAACATACCTAGGAAAGTAATAGTCACCGAGATATTTAAGTTTAGAGTGATAATTATCGGGGTTTCTATACCAAACTGTTTGGAACATTATTTGGTTATTTTCGTCCATAGAAACATAAAAAAACGGTATTTATTAACAAATAAAAGGTTTTAAATTATAGTACCTTTTAATTTACAATGCGTAATTTATTGCAGTTGTTTTTAAAACCTAAAAATAAACTTCGTTTCCCATTAATAATTTTTTATATAATAATTTAATTTTAATATTATGACTGAATACGTATAGTACACGGACATTGTTATGGGCCTTTTTACCCCTGTATAGTCTTTTCAAAAAACAATTCCCTTATTTTTACCTTTTTTTCGATTTCCTTTAGGATTTTACCTATTTGTTTCTTTTTAAACCACCCCTGTATTAAGGCAAGCGAACAAAAACAAATATAAATATTCAAAGCCGTAAAGCCGTTTTTTGGTTTTAGTAGTGTAGTATTATATTATCTGTGGTTTTTAGCGAGACTATAGAACGGCGATTCATTTATATATGAATTTGACCCTTTTTGCACTTTGGTGTTTGGTTCAAATTTTACTGGAATGTCGTAAAGATAACTCGATGAATTTTTTCAGGGTAGATTGATGATGAAACGGACATGTTTTTGAAATAGGATTGAAAGAAAAATGTCATGTAGTTTTTTTTAAAACCTCTAAATATTTTTTAAATGTTTTTTTGTTTGTTTTGCGGGATTACTTTTTTTTTGCACTGTGTTTACATCTGAGGAGAAGTGACGGTTTTGTTTGGCTAGTCATGTATCCAGGTACGTGAGAAAAAAAATCAAGGCTGTATCTACGTTTCTGACATCATTGTATACAAAAATGTTGTGAAAGTCAGAAACTATTAAAAAAACCATAAAAAATCATAACTCGAAAACTACAAAAAATCGTAAGAGCCTATATACGCGGTGTTTCATAATAAGCAATAAATAATAATCAATGCGTTATCTAAAACTAATTATTAAATTGTGTTTACCCGTAATGTCATTCAACCCAAAATTTTCATGTAAATCATAGACATGATGATGATACTAGATGAAAATTTTGGGTTGAATGACATTACGAGTAAACACATTTTAATAATTTGTTTTAGATAACGCATTGATTATTTATTGGTTATTATGAAACACCGTGTATATGGGTTATTCGGGTCTGTCTTGGGGTGCTCTATCTCTGAGCTTTTTATACATATACAAGAGAAGAGAAGAAGATTTATAGCATGGGTGGAGATAAAATTAGTTTATCGCCATATTAGTTTATGGCCAAGAAAACATTTTGCCCTTGTAAAGTTGTAAGAGAAGAAGTGTAGAAGAGTGCCTTCCCACTGTTTTTTACAAGCTTTTATTTACTTTCACCTGTCCGGTGTCTGTAATGAAATCTTGCAAGTTCAATTTGACCCACTTCCCGGTCTCCGATAGAGCTGAAATTTTGTATGCATATGTATATCGCGTGACAATGCAATATTATGATGATATATAAGCTTGTATTTTAAAAACGTTTTTTTAAAATAATTTTACTTGTATAAATGTGCGTAAATACATACATATAAATGGACATTACTCCACATTTCAATATTGTTACGTGCTAATTGTTTAAGCTTATTATGAAACCATACTGCAGTTATAGGCGTGGAGACATACAATCTGTTCGTTGTTTGCTGGGTAGTATTTATATTTTTTTACACATTACAGGGAAGCTCTTGGCCTTCATCTTACCTGATGGTAAATGACGATATTGCCAAAGATCGAAGTGAGCTTCACCTGTTTATTTTATTTTTTTTCGGAGAGAAATGCGTGACTGCACCGTTCTCGCCGTTGTTGGCTAGACGGCGAGCGTGTGTGAGGCTCTCCCGGCAGAGTGCCAGGCCTATATCCACTAAAACCGCCCGGTGTTCTCCCTGCCCTTATGGGCGTGCTAGGTAAAGTTGCTTCACCTGGACCGCAGAATATAATAGTAGTCCATACAGAACGGCCACTCACCTCCCCGCACTCATTTCATATACCTCACCCGACCCCGCACTTCGTTGTAGACATCACTGGCACGTAAACAAGGGCGCGCGCGATCACTCGGGCGAATAGACGCGAGCGCCGGCCAATAACAGAGACAGCGCTATGCGGGTGAAAGAGAAGGCAGTCGCTGCACTTCCCCCGTCATTTCGATTGATAACCGCGCACTCAGCCCTACTAGATTCCACGCACACATTTGCGCGTGTACAAACGTCATTTGCTTAAGTAGTAGTAATAGGTAATTGATTTGCGAACGTTGTATGGAGTGTCCAGTGTCCTGGACTCCTCATCCACTTAGGAGCTGGCTATCCTACCTTTTACTATAGTAACACAACAATCCTGGAATCCTCATTCACTAAGGAGCTATCCTACCTCTTATTATCGGAACACAAAAATGTTATTAACTTGTTTTTATCGCAACAATCTTAGGTAAGACGGTGGCAGCTAGCTAGGTGGTTTCAGAAGCCCTACCACTCAGCAGATAAAATTCTGCGCCTACGGGGAATCGAATACTAGACCTCCCGATCAATACCGGGGTGATCTCAAAACATGCAGTGGTTCAATATCTTACTTATCAATATATTCAGAGGTATTTATTTAGTATCCTGCGGCAGATGCGTTGAGCAGATCTAAACCTTTGAGTTGGACCAATTAACAAACAGTAAACCAAATTTCGGAAATTCTGGAGAGGGCTACCTTTATCACCTAAGGGTATTAAAAAATAGCCTATGATCTATTCTCAGACTTACCAAATAAACACAAAAAAAAACAAAAATCGGTCAAGCCGTTTCTGAGGAGGTCGATAACAAACACTGTGACACGAGATTTTTATATATTAGATGTACTTTGTTAACAAGGTTACCTCGCAGAAATTGCTATTTTAGTAATAAGGTCGCTTTTTATGTTTGTTACTGTTATTAATTATTTAAGTTTCTTTGTGCAATAAAATATTCATTCGTTTAATTATTCAATCACACTAAAGTTCGATCAGATAGTGCTACCAAATATTGTTGTCTGTGGTTCATTTATTTAATTAATTTTTCACAGATAATTGGAATACGTAATAAAAAAGATAAATTATAAAAATACTTTTTTAAATACAAGCTTTTAGTACTCGTCAATATGAATCAAACTAGCCCAAACTCGATGTGGTTTTGTCGTTTTATTGCGGAGTTCCTTTGGCCACCTTTCAGCTTCAGCATTAGATCAGCTCCATGTCATTACAATATTGCATTGTCACACGATAAACATATGCATGCAAAATTTCAGCTCAATCGGAGACCGGGTGTGGGACAAATTTAACTTGCAAGATTTCATTACAGACACCGGATAGGTGAAAGTAAATAAAAGCTTGTAAAAATATACTATACTAGCTTTCCGCTCGCGACTTCGCCCGCGTTATTTTAGTTTTCCCATAGGAAAATTACCCTATGTCCTTCCCCTGGTTTCGAACTATTCCTATACCAACTTTCATCAAAATCGGTTCAGTAGTTTCGAAGCCTATTCAATACAAACAAACAATCAAACCTTTCCTCTTTATAATATTAGTATAGATAAATAATTGCTATTTAAGTTTAGTTTGTTTTCAATTTATATGTAGGTATTTACAAAATATACACAGATATAATTGTATTTATTTATGAAATTGCCCATTGTCCATATAATATAGACTCTTATCAGCTGTAGACAAATTCTCTGTTGTTGACTTCCCTAACATTTAAGAGCATTATTTTGATTATTTTTTGTATATGTCTACCTACTTATTTATGTCTAACTAGCTGTGCCCGCGAACTACGTTTCGCCATCAAAATACTTAACACAGTGTTTAGATTTTTCCTCCATTTTATTCCATAATGATTCAACTTTATTCTGCCTTTCTTGAGCATCGGCCATTTCGAAATTAGGACAATTTTCGTAGGTTGGTAATGCTCTTTTTCTAACAGTCCACAAAATTTAATACATTACATATTACTATAAATACTAAGTATTATTATTTTTTAGAGACATTATTGATATTAATAAATTCTTCTTCAGTAGAAAGAACTACAAAGTTGCAAGAATAATCTTTATCGTATTCATGTTTCGAATTAAAATAAACAATTGTTAATAAATTAGAACTGTATACGAATAAAGTTTAGATTTTATAATGGGTTTTAGTAACACCAACAAAATATATTTTTTGGATATGACAACTTGGCCAATTTTGACTGGTCGTACAGTAAGCTCCTTGTCAAGCTATACTGTTTAACCTTTGAACCGTTCTTATGTCGCTCGTAATACTGGCGGTTTTCGTAGAGTATAGCATGAATGGGGGGGTTACTGTACAAATACGTTTTCCGTATTCGATATCCGATCACGGAATACAGACACGGAGTTTCGTGAACGTAGCGCAGACGTTCGTTTCTTCTCATTCGGGATTTCTACCATTCTACCTAAATGTACGTACAGAACGTGTTCCGTTCGTAATAAAAACGAACGTGTGCGGCAGTCAATGAGTATTTTGTATAGATTTGATGCATTCGGATGCCCGCATTCAGAAAACGAATGCGAAAAAACGTATTTATGCGGTTAGCCTTAAAATGTATTGAGACTTCCGATTTTGTAACGTGTACTGTGCGATATAGTGATGCTGGCATAGTTCGGTTAGCAAACTCGCCGTGATGACTAACATCCAACACACAAACTTGGAGTTATCGTTAGTTAGTTCACGATCGTTGCATTATCACGGTCTGGAAGGACACTAAACACAGGTAACATCTAACATCGAACATCCAATAGGCCCCGAAGCGGTTCTCAAACATTTTTGGTGACGGAACCCTTTTGGAAAGCGAAATACTTGATGGAACTCTAAAATAAAACAATAGTTTTTAAAAGTCTATTCTTTATTAATAAGCATAATGAAAGTACAACCAGAGAGGGTGTTTTGATTTTTCTAAATTATTGCGGAACCCCTTATAGGGGTAGTGTGGGGCCCTAGGGTTCCGCGAAACACACTTAGAGCATGGCTGCTCTAGGTACCCTTCAGGGCCTACTTTCATTTAATACCCCTATTGCTGGGTTTGAAAAGCAACTGTTATCCGTCTTTTTTGAGCGGCGGCCATGTTGAATTTACGTCAATGTTGCTACGTTCATAGTGCTCTACTGATCAAGGCCTTTCATATGATACCCATATTGCTGGGCTTAGAAACGAACTTTTATCAGTTTTTTTTTGAGCAGCGGCCATATTGAATTTTGTGCTATTTTCCTAGGTTCATAGTGCTCTACTCTTCAAGGCCTTTCATTTGATACCTATATTGCTAGGTTTGGAAACGAACTTTTATCCACCTTTTGTGAGCGGTAACCATGTCGAATTTACGTCAATATTGCTAGGTCCATAGTGCTCTACTCTTGAAGACCTTTCATTTGATACCTATATTGCTAGATTAGAAAACGAACTTTTATCCACCTTTATTAAGCGGCGGCCATGTTGAATTTATTCATGTGTTGCTAGGTTCATAGTGCTCTACTCATCAAGGCCTTTCATTTGGTACCCACATTGCTCGGTTTGAAAACGAACATTTATCCTTTTTTTGAGCGGCGGTCATGTTGAATTTAGGTAGATTTTCGTAGGTACCTAATGCTCTACTCTTCAAGGCCTTTCATTTGATACCCATATTGCTAGGTTTGGAAACTAACTTTTATCCACCTTTTTTGAGTGGCGGCCATGTTAAATTTATGTAAATGTTGCTAGGTCCATAGTGCTCTACTCATCAAGGCCTTTCATTTGAGACCCATATTGCTGGGTTTGGAAACGAACTATTATCCTTTTTTTTGAGCGGCGGCCATTTTGAGTTTAGGTCAATTTTCCTAGGTACCTAATGCTCTACTCTTCAAGGCCTTTCATTTGATACCCATATTGCTAGGCTTGGAAACTAACTTTTATCCACCTTTTTTGAGCGGCGGCCATGTTAAATTTATGTCAATGTTGCTAGGTCCATAGTGCTCTACTCTTGAAGACCTTTCATTTGATACCTATATTGCTAGATTAGAAAACGAACTTTTATCCACCTTTATTAAGCGGCGGCCATGTTGAATTTATTTATGTGTTGCTAGGTTCATAGTGCTCTACTCATCAAGGCCTTTCATTTGGTACCCACATTGCTCAGTTTGAAAACGAACATTTATCCTTTTTTTGAGCGGCGGCCATGTTGAATTTAGGTAGATTTTCCTAGGTACCTAATGCTCTACTCTTCAAGGCCTTTCATTTGATACCCATATTGCTAGGTTTGGAAACTAACTTTTATCTACCTTTTTTGAGCGGCGGCCATGTTGAATTAATGTCAATGTTGCTAGGTTCATAGTGCTCTACTCATTAATGCCTTCCATTTGATATGCATATTGCTGGGTTTGGAAACGAACTTTATCGGCAGTCATGTCAAATTAAGTCAACGTGGCTAGGTTAAATGTGTTCTACTCTTTAGGTTCTTCGTTCGATATCCATGTTCCTTGGGTGGACCTAAAAAAATGTGATCCGTCATTTTAGACATTAGGATCAAGAGTCCCGTCCCGTCCCTCTACGCGTAACCCAGAACATTGCAGTCAGATATTTTTTTTATTATCAATATTAATCTATTACTTTTAATAGTGTTAAATGGATGAAAGAGTTTGATTCCTTAGTCCTAATGTAAAAACATACAACACCTTTCAAAATACCTTGAAAAGAGTATCTTCATTTTTCAACATTTCAAATATTTCAGAAATTGTACCGATTTTGTGAAAATTAGTCAAGAATTAAACCAATCTACAAATATGGTCACTCGATAAGTATTATCAAAAAAAATGCTTAATACATTGGTTGTATGGTTTGATCTTTTTGCCTTACCACCACGGTACGACATAAGAAAAAGACAATTTGGTGGGCGAAATCCAGTTGGGCACAGCCATTAACAGAAAATATTAAATTTTATTTGTACTATATGAAACACTTCATTCCTGCCTTAATTTTCGAAATCCAATTACTTAAGATCAGGCTGTATGGCGTAGTTCCATTGCCTTTCCTTCGTGGAAGAAAATACCTTCTCTCTGTACTATGTGTCAGACTTGTCAAAACAATTTCACGTGCGCCATGTTGTTTTTCTACCTAAAGCCAATTCGAAAATTTTATATGGTATTTTTTCACTAAAAATAAAATGTGAATTTAAACAAACGAAATTATGCCTAAATGTTCTTCCGGAAAATTCTAAGCATTGTGGTGTAAGCCATATCAAATTCTATCCAGTAGTTTCGGAGATCTTTCCGGACAAACAGACAAACAAACAAACAAACAAACAAACAAACCAACAAACAAACAATTTTTTTTAAAACTATTCTATCGTGTTCTGCTAATGATTTTAAGGCGACCTGTGTATTTTTTTTCTTAATATTTCGCAATTACAGATTTTTGTACCCCTACGATTTTATTATATATAGAGAATAGAGATGAGTGTTTAAGTCGCTTGGTTACTTAGTAGTCTGTGAAGTAGCATGAACATTGTTATTTTGAGTGGAGTTTTCAGTATTTATGTTCAGATTCAGCCGTAGGTTTGGAGTATAAAAAATATCTTTTCTGCCCATGTTACTACAAATCTTATTACTAGCAGTAATAAGTTAGACAGGTAATACAATTTCCATTATTACTACTGCAGTTGTAGATAAGGAAATAATAAATTGCTCGTTTTGCTATTATGTGACTATAGTAGTAATACAGGTCTCTAAATTGCCCTTGCAACTACTGCAGTAGTAAGTTGTAAGAAAATAAATATTTAATTTCACTTATTCACTATCTACTTCCAAACGCAATAACAGATAATTTCACTAGTCAATCGGTGACCGCGACGTTCGTGACCATGCAGTTCGTCCAAAACGCAGACCGAATTAAATATACTTGAAGCGTTACGTGTCATGTGAATATGAAAAAAAGTCTGCATAATCACGTAATGGCGACAGCTCTACACAAAGAGTGCGACAGTCCCGCACTAGCATCGGCTGATCCAATTTTAAATGTCAGATAGATTATTGTGCAACGTGCTGGCGACCGGTCAACGTTGTACGCGCGTAACTACGGCCTGAAACACTTCAGTGAAGCTCCTCGGCGCTCGCGCCGCCTGCCCCTACTACGGTCCGTTTACCGACCCTACGCGTTACGCTTAAATTGTGACCTAGCCCTTAAACTCGTGACCTGTGCGACGAAATGTGCGATTCGGAATAGTTCAGTGGCATAACATTTTAGTGATGGAAAGGAAAAGGTGATTTGGTTTATTGAACGGAAAGCTCGGGGAATACAGCTTTCCTTTTTTATTAATACTACGTAAATTTAGTTGTGTCGTGAAATTGAAATGAAGCCATTTATTAGTTTCTGAAAGTTATTATTTTAGGAGATTCTAATAACTCAATGTAAAAAAAATAAAGTTTTTTTCACACATTGCTATTTATTCTGTCAGCGTTTTTAGAACATTAGAACTGATTTATACTTACGACTCTATCGTTTTTTTTAAAATACCAATGTAAAATTATTTTGAGATTAGTAAAACATATTTTGTTTAAAGTAATTTCCGCAAGACCACATCGTAATTATATACAGTATAATAGAACTTTTTTGCCATTCATATTCCTCGATACAGGTACTAAGGCGACTGTTGCCACTTACCATAAGGTACGAAGCCTCCTTGTTTACCCATTTTGTTGTTACAAAATAATATTAAAAAGAGGATTGTTGATATTGTACTGAAATAAAACACACCTATTGCTATTCATATCTTTCATAATGAAATAAGTTTCACATTCAGTTGTAAATAACCATATATGTACAAACAACTTTTTATTATTAACTTAACAATCGCTCATATGAATTGTACTCACCTACTAAATTTGAGTCTCAAATTTGTAGATCTAAATCATACCATATCTCATAGTTCTGTAGATCGATCGGACTTCAAGCTGTTAATATAGCAAGCGTCGAGCACAATCGGTCACCAAAACAAACTTTCAGAAACTGATATCTGGTTAAGAGCGGGATCGGTAACAGAGTTCCGATATTGAACACGATGTTGCGACCGTCTCTGTTGCGCGGGCTGAGTCTAGACGCTGACAGTGCGGGGGTTGGCAGGAGCCGGCGCGCCTCGCTGTCGGCGGAGCAGCGCCGCAAGCTGTCCCTGCTGCGCACCTCCAGCATCCCCAGCCCGCTGACTCCGGTGAGCCACATTTACCATTTGGTCCCATGCCCGAGAAACTGCTGCAATCAGGTATATATGACATATACTCTGTGTCTGCGCTAGGTTTACGCTGCAGCTTGGTCACTGACGCGTCGCGCTAAACGCTAAACACGCGATTTTCGCAACACCTGAATGTTGTATTGCACTAAAATTGGGGTATCCGTGTTAATGCTTGAGGTAACAACATTGTTTTCAACTCAGCAATAAGCAGACAAGTATGTGTGACGTGCTCTCTGTGTCTGCGCTAGGTTCACGCTGCAGCATGGTCACTGACGCGTTGGGCTAAACACGCGATTTCTGCAACACCTGAATGTTGTATTGCACTAAAATTAGTGTTTCCGTATTAATGATTGAGGTAACAACATTGTTTTCAAATCAGCAATAAGCAGTCAAGTATTTATGTGATGTACGCTCTGTGTCTGCGCTAGGTTTACACTGCAGCTCGGTCGTGACTACATAAATGTCATATTTAATTCTAATGCATGGGGTGATAATTTGGCGATTGAGAAAATGTGATTTATAAACTTTGTATCAATTTGATTCCGTGTTCTAGAAATTGCTGTAATTATATGACGTTAATACTCTGTGTGCGTCATATTAATCCTGTAGCTTGGTCACTGATATGCTGACGCGTTACTCTAAGCACGCGAGGTTTGTAGCACTTAAATGTTGTATTGCTCTAAAATAATTGTGTAAGTAACGCTTGAGGTAACAATATGACATAACACCCCGGCGGAATAAGGTGGTTTATTGTATGGTTTCCATAAGTAGTGTTATGCTTTCCGACCGGTATGAAATGAGTTTCTAAATGTATGTTCGAGCTGGCGGACTTCAGACACACACAATCATACTTGGAACATGAGAAAGAAATCGGAAGTAAAACTGTTGTCACTAGGCAGACACGTTCCATTTCGGCGACAAATATATACGTGACTTATAAATGAAAGATTTTTGTGTGATTTGTCTTCTATCATGAATAGAGTTAAAATTGAATTTATGTTCTTAAAAGTATGAAGTTTGCATATACGAGTATTATCGTTTAGTCGTCGAGTCCGCAATACATGCATACTTGTAGCTGTTCGTAGTTAACTTCAAACTTGCATTTTTTAGTCTTGGGCCTGAATCCCGAGAAATGATTCAGGATGACTATTGTTAATTTCATTAATTTCGCAGGTCTAAGTTCTGCTTCTTCTCTGAGGACTTTGGGGTTTAAACTTAATATTGAGCTGTAGGGGTTGCAATAAAACTCCTATAGAAGTGGAGTTTTTGTCGTTATCCCTTGGAAATCTTCTTATTTATATATTGGATCGCTAGATTACTTATTCTAGACCTTACGTGTTAGCACACGTAAGGTCTAGAATAAGTAATCTAGCGACTTGGTAACAATTTATTGAATATTTTATATAAAGACAAAAACAGAACCCATAGTAAAATTACTTTTAAAACTTACTACAAAACATACTCGTTAACATTTACTAGGCCATTGCTGTCAGACGCTGTTTGAATCCTCATTTTAATAGCTGCCCAGAGTTGTTTCTTAGCTGTAAATCAACTAACAATTGGTTTTATGAGACATTACCAGCGCTCATTAAAACGCAGTAAATTGTAAAGTTTTGCAGTCAATTACAATATCTGACATAACAAATATTGAAAATATCTTAGCCTCTATGTACCTATGTTTTGTAGCCAATTTTAAATTACATTACTACAATTGTGTAATATACTTATGACTTTCGGTTCAGCACAAACAAAACTATACAAAGTTCTTCCTGACAGAGCATAGTTAAATATATCTATTAAAATGCTAACCCGCATTAATGTCAATCTTGACGCCTCCATCGTATCATACGCGATATTGAACGCGTTAAAAATAACGCCCAAAAATAGCGACTAATGCGTAATCTACAACACTTATTTATTACCTAAAGTTATTAAAGTGTAATCAAAAAATATGGCCAAGACCGCTAACAATGCCACACATATCATTATGTATTTAAACTAGTAGATAAATATATTTTTTTAAAATATAAAAAAGAAGTTAATGATTTTAAGGTTTATAGATATTTCAGGAAAATAATCAACATTGTCACATGTTTTTTCCGACAAATACATTTTATTTATTTATTTTGACGTTACATTCGGTTGAATAGCAGAGAATGCCTTGTTGCATTAATCCCGCCCTTTGTACCGTATAAAGTGCAATAAAAGTTAAATAAAAAAATAAAATACACACACCGGCACAATTAGCGGAACATTATTAAAGGCAGAGTATAGAAATAATAACGTGTATATTAAAACAAATAATATAATCAGACATGAAGTTACAAACTGATAAACATAGGCATTTATAATTTGCTTCTAAATCAGGGCGGTAGCTTCGATTGATTTCGTGATGTGACTCCTCAATTCATACGCACACTATTTCTGCGGCCCTCCAATTGGTATTCGATAGAGTATACTCCAAGGGTAGTGCCATGGTCACCAAAGTTAGGATCTGATGATGAGATCCCATAAAAATCGAGGGAAACGCTTAAATTTTTTGGTGTGTTCAACGTGTTTTGTGTGTATAATACGTGATTAATCCGCCAATTTTGGACCGATTTTCAAAATTCTTTTTGTATTCGATAGAGTATACTCCTGGAGTGGCCACTAAAGTCAGGATCTGATGATGGGATCCCATGAAAATCGAGGGAAACCCTAATTTAATACCAGCTAAGGGTATAAGTAGGGGTATATAGCACCAAATAAGGGTTTCTTTCACTAATAAGATTTCATTCACTAAACAGTTAAAAATAAGTTTGAAGTCGGTTTTAATTTTTTAAAATATTTGTTTTATACTTTACGTTACTAAAAAGGTTAAATGTACGGCGCGAATCAGATATTTAATAGTGAAACGACACATTTTTATGTATTAAGTTGTTACTTTTTACGAAATCGGAAAACGTAAAACTTGGTGCAACCGGCTGTACCTCTTGAACCAATATCGATTGGTCGACATAGAGACTGTGATTTTTCGTATGCTTATTTAGCAACACTAGCGACAAACTGGATCCGTATCTTGAAAGAAAATAGTACTGAATTTGATTCATCTAAAATCTCCGCATTATGGGTCCAAATTGGCGCCAAATTGAAAACTCAAGCGTTTAATAAATCACAATCTCAATGTCAATTGATTGGAATTGGTTCGGGAGTAAGCCCACTGGACAGCACTGCTCTATGAAAATTAAAATAAGATGTCTTTTAATGAAAAGAATGTGACAGAATGTCACCTAAGTGTACTCTAAGCTAAGAAGGGGTCACCGACGATTTAAATCTCTGGTTACCGACTCAATTTTGAAATTTTTCATGTTTGCGAAGCCCATTTCTACTAAAAAAGAGGTTGGTGAAAATGGCCATAATTTTATTTTCTGTTAAGTGTCACTTAATAATAGTAATTATTTCATTTGTTAATAAAATGTGTGAATAAAAGAAGTACTTAGCATCTTTTGTTCGGCTGTATAAAAAAATATTAAGTTCATTTTATAATTATTACATGGCATTACGCTTGGCAGATTCATTTCCAATGTACCCAAAGGTCGTGGAAGACACGAGGACTGTGATTTTTTAATAATAATAAAACTCAATCAAAATAAATTCAAACTACTTAATCAATCCTGACGCCAAGCGCAGATGTCCTTACGCCACCGCGTCCACCGCTGAATAAAAAATACTCACCTATGACCACAACTTGAGACTTCATCATAACAACTCATAATACGTCCCCACCGAGGGGCCCGAGCCTACCCTAAGTTAGGGTGTTTAGGCCTTGGTCAACCACGCTGGCCTAGTGCGGATTGATCGACTTCACATACACCTTTGAATTTCTTCGCAGATGTATGCAGGTTGCCTCACGATGTTTTCCTTCACCGTCGTAGGAGCGTCAGAACTGTACATATGAAATTCGAAAAACGAAAAACACATTGGTTTGGTTATGAAAAGCGAGCTGTAACCCAACCAGCAACACGCACGGATATAGCGGCCCAGGGTCCACTATGACGTCTGCCGTCAGACGTCCGCTCCGGAGTAAACAATGCTGGTGAAATGTGGAGCTATTACTGACAACATTTTGCATTGTTCTGACACCGAAATGTCTGGTTATACGGAAACAACTAGGTTTATTTCGCAGATGACATGAAGTTATCTATTCGAGGTCATATTTATAGAAAATTATCTATTACCAGAGGAACACTTAGTAGGAACTGAAGTTATCTACGCGGGTACTCTCTACCTTACCTAATTCTGCCACCGAGCAGATGTTATGTACATCACAGAAACAATCATTTTATTATATCTATCACTATCGTAGTAGGCTATGTGAGAATCGTAAGACATTCGTATAAGTTCACGTAAAATTAAACAGGAACAGTATTGCACAACTAGCTATTTTACCCCTGCGATATAAAGCAAAGTTGGAAGCGAACGGAATTCGTGTTGTGGTACAAATACTGTTTCTCCCTGAGAAGGTGCATCCATCTACAAAATACCTCGTCTGACTTGCAATGTCAATTTCGCAATAAAGTTTGATTTTAGGTAAGTAGGTAGGAACATGATAAGCGTATCCGAACGTGGTAAAAGTTTGTGATATGGAAGACCAGTCCCCGTAACAAGAACACCGAAATACGATATGATAAAGCGATAAATCGATTTGACCTGTCAAAATATTTTAGATTTCCGCTCGCAGCTTCACCCGCTTTATATTTCTTTTCCCGTGTGAATTTTATATTTTCGCGTAGGAAAAATAAATTTATAGCCTGTGTTCATAAGGGATAACCTGGGACTCTGGGATAACGTAGGATTCTCAATGTGAAAGAATTTTTCAAATCAGTCTAGTAGTTTCGGAGCTTATTTAATACAAACAAACACACAATCAAATCTTTTCTCTTTATAATATTAGTATAGACCGGGTGTAACGGAATACCGCAATAATATTTAAGGTTGTTGATTAACAAAAAAATTTTTTTTACTATTCTTTGTATTTTTATTATATGCCTACTTTCGATTTAATACGCTTAACAGTTCAGCGTATTAAATCGAAAGTAGGCATATAATAAAAATACAAAGAATAGTCATAAAACATTTTTTTTTTGGTAATCAACAACCTTAAATATTATTGCGGTATTCCGTTACACCCGGGATATAATGGTTACGATAATATAGTTTTATCGACATTATTAACAATGTCCAAAGTAACAATATCAATATCCAAAACATGCTCAAAACTTCAAGATAACTAAAAAATCTAACTATTTTAAACAGTTTATATCGTTTTATCATATCGTGTTTCGGTGGTCATGCTAGGGGGGCAGTTGCGTTATATTCAAAGTATTTAAGAACTCTACTGGATTATTTACCTACTGCATTGTCAGTGTTTACCACCGTATTTCTGTCCTTCAAAGAACATCAGCATTTCTAAGGAAGCGCTGCTTAGTTCTACTGTTATTACTGTAGTGCACTGATACTTTTACTTAGGGGCCATTTAAGTCACGCTTTTATCTTATTTATCGGCAGTCGGCACTTTCCCTTGGGCCTATCGGAAAAGTTTAATTAAAATCCTCGATCCTTATTTGCCAATATCAAATTTGCCGGTTACCAAAATGTATACTGACTTTTGTTCATTTGTTAATGAAGAACAATAATTATTGTGTACTACTAATATTGACCAAAGCTATCACATCGTTATCTGTTTACTGACCATAGTACAGTCGGTTAAAAGAGTGGTTGAACATCCTAAGGTTGGAATTCAGTTTCATGTCATAAGCAATATAGTTGACTTTACTTTGCAATAACATAATGAGATTTTTTTTTATTCTTTATTTATTTAGGGATTTTTATCTTAAAGATATGACAATCCCATCGTATCTAATTCTGAACAATTAACACAATAAACATAATGAGTTAATGACAGAGCTACTAAGGTACCTAATCTGAACGATATTTTGTTTTGTATGTACGCGATGTTTTGTCAAAAAACTGGTACACCACTTTCTTTACTGGTCGTCCTTCTATTCTAGGCAATAATTTTAGGTTTTACATAATCCTTCTGCAAAGTTCCTCTGTTCTGCTCTGAAATTTACCTGAGCAACGTCTGAATATATATAATCTTTAAAATTGACATGGATTGTTCCTCTTTGTTTTGCTATAAAAAATGAGTGCAATTCAGGATCAGTCCAGCTTTTTTTTAATTTGAAATTACCCCGATTATATAAACCCGGCAAATCTTGCAAACAGTTTTTATATAATCATAAAAATTGTAAGTTATCGTCTCGTAGGTACTCTGTGGTCATACGTCATACATAACAATGTATTGCTTTAAACTGGCGCGATTGTCCATTGCTAAGTCCAGGATTTCCTTTGGCAAAAGTTCATAGAATTCTTTCTGATTAGGGAATTCTCAGCAGCAGCTCTCAGTCACATCACTGCTAGTGTTAATCTATTACGTGACTATAACTTTGGGTGTTAATACATCTCTACCTAATTAGTGATCGTAGATTCTGAGTTAATAAAAAAGCTTCGGTTTGCATTGTGATGTATTTCATTTGGGCCAGGGGCATGTTTGACGTCTGCAATCAATCCTAAACACCGATACAATGTAGCCAGCCAGCAGACGCTCATAAGGGAAACGTAAATCTTAAAGTTGACGGAAAAAGGCGGAGGTCGGAGCAGCTGCCTCGATCTAACGTTCACGTAGTTTCTTGACCTATCAACAAAAGCGAATGAATGGAATACACGAGGCTAGTTTTTAGAAATACTGTATGTAGTATGCTAGTGTTGGTAAGCTAAGAGTAGCAAGCTAGTAACCGTTGTATTCCTAAATGACCAACCGGGTGGACAACTCAGGTGGTCGGTTCGGAGCGACCCGTGTAAAGAACCTTTTGTGATAGCTCAGAGCAGGGCTGTCCAGACCAGACACGGTCGCGGGCCAATACAAATCACTATACAGGGCGTCCCAAGACTATGGGACATGAAGGGAAAGTACCTTAAATGTCGTTGATAGGATATTTTGCTGAAAGAAGACTTTATGTTATTTTTAAAAGTTAGTAATACTGCATTCAAAGATTTTCTAAAAATTATCTGCTTCGTCTGGGAAACGAACCGGCTTAAATGTGTAAAAAAAAACACCCGTATTTTTATGATGCCAATCGAAAGAATGGACAAAAAACAATTAGTCCTCTTAAGAAACATTGTATCTCAAAAGAAAGGAATAACGTAAAATGTTTCATTCAAATTTCAAATGCATCCCCTTTAAGCTAGACAGAAGGCAAAAAAAAGAAAAAGAATGTTGTTCTTAAATTTGAAAATGGTACAATTTGAGAGTGTTTGTGTTTCGGATTTTTATCTGTTTAGTCTTCATTCACTTGCACGCGTGTTATTGTGTTAATTTAATTAACACAATAACACGCGTTAATATTAACACAACAACATTTTTAATTACTTATGGCACAGATTAGATAATAGTTACTACATAACTTATGGGGATACGTGAAAAATTTGCTATACAAAAAGCAATACGACAACGTGGGCGAATTACAAACAGAATTGAGCCATATCATGTAGAGTATTCACCATAATATGATAAAAAAATCAACAGGCAGTGAACTTGTTAAAAGATTGACGATTTGCATAAGACAAGAAGGATCACATTTTGAGCATTTAATTAATTAATTTACAAAAAATACTCGATTGACTTCGGCGGTTTCAAGTATGTTTTTAATTTGATTAAAACGATTAATAAAACGTTATTAAAGGAATAAAAAATTAAGAGGATTTATTATTTTTTGTCCATTCTTTCGATTGGCATCATAAAAATACGGGTGATTTTTTTTTCACATTTAAGGTGGTTCGATTCCCAGATGAAGCAAGTAATTTTTAGAAAATCTTTGAATGCAGTATTTCTAACTTTTAAAAATAACATAATGTCTTCTTCCAGCAAAATATCCTATCAACGATATTTAAGGTACTTTCCCTTCATGACCCATAGTCTTGGGACGCCCTGTATAGATTGGAGGGCCGCAGAAACAACTTCATAAGAAGCAGCTGAACTTTGTTCATTGTCAAAACTAACTTTCGAAAACATACCTACTTGTTTAGTGAGTCAGTTTTTTCTTCTACATCATTTTTTCCACTCCGGGTACAGTATAACATAACGTCAAAATGTGTAAGGAAGTTAAGGCCCACAGCTAGGCAACAAAAATTATTTATTTAAATTATAGTCACGGAAGGGGTCTCGGGTGGTAATGCCTGGTCTGGGTTTGTGTCACCGATATACTTTTTTTCATGTGAAGTAAGTAGTGTAGTATAATGTCGCACATAACATTGTAACTACTATTATTGTCGTAACATTGTATTCTTTTTTCACAGACAAACTTGCATGCAAATCATACACCGAATTGTTTTATTATTGTTGCAGATAAAATAGTCTATTTTTGATTAAATGCACAAATTTCATCACTTACTTTTCGCTTCATCGCAGACATAATGTTTGTTATTTTGGTTAAAAATTATGTGTGCAACACAAAACAGCAATACGAAATTAAACTCCTCAAACGTTCTTTACTCTCATATCGAACGACAAATGAAAGAAATCGGCTACTGAACAAACACAGTACGGTAATTGTCCTAATAATAGTACCTAAGTGGGAGAAAACTTTTGCTTGCTTAGAGCAAGCTTTTATTTAATGACTTATATGGCAGTTTTGAACCGGTCGTTCAAAAAAATAAATACAAAAATAAACTAACTAAAACATTTTAATTCATAAAAAAAATGAAATTTTACCATTTTTTGGATATCCTTGGTTTAGAGTACTTTGGACATCCTTGGTTTAGAGTACTTTGGACAGCCTTGGTTTAGAGTACTTGAGAGCAACAACAGCCCTTCTATTGATGTATACTGGCAGAAATTCGTGTTCAGTTCTTGTATCTCTAACCACTTATCGTAAACACATTCACTCAATATAATATAAAACATCTTTTCTCAAACATTATTATGCGGTTCCTGCAAAAACTCCTGTCGGAATAAAGTCTGCACAGCAACGTCTTGGTTATTGCGGACTAGATTGTTTACGGGTTTAAGCACGATGTTTGTTCTATCAAGAGTATCTAGCTAGATAAATATATATTCTAGAACTATCTTGGAATATCTTGATATTATTTAGACAGCAGAGTCTAGATTGATATCTTATCTAGACTTAAGTATCTAGAAGTGATATGGAGTTTGTGCGAAAAGGTGATGGCCAAAAAGTAATCATATTTAAAGTAGGATTTGCAAACACCGTATTAAAGTAGTTCAAATGTACATTAGCATTCAGTTGAGGGACGTCAACTGCCGACCGTATTTTTGGAATCTCCAAATGAAAAATATCAAGAAACTAGTGGGCCCGCCAGAAGTCCAATTGTGCATATAAACCTTCCATGCAACACACACAGAAAATTTCGTAACATTCAGACTTGTCGTTTTTGAGTTTCTGCGAGACTAACACACAGCGATTCATTTTATATATAAGAAGAAATAAGAAGTAAATAATTCATAAATATTTCGCGCTACCATCTTTTCGAATGGGCGAGGAAACAAACAAACAGTGATAAAAATTAACTTAACGGTCATGATTATAATTATCATTACTAAAATTTCTTCAAGCTAAAGCACAGGGGAAAATAAAAGCGAAGTTGAAGTTATTGAAGAAGTAGAAAGAACATTATAAAAAGTCGAGGTTTAGACGTGTGCTTTGACGATCGTTTTGTATGTAAATATATCATATTAAATCTTATGGAGGAAAAGTTTTAATTCGCGAGATTACGTAGATAGGCCATTATGAGATTTTGTGTAAAAAGAACCTAAGAAGTACATCATCTTACGTTAATTGTATAATTTATGTATGAAATAAAAGACCTCAATCCCATTTCATTAGAAATTGATAGCTTTAAGCTGTATATGTCCCAGCGGTCAGGGTTTGAATATACTTACTCCACTCTCTTTAATCGTGTGGTTCCCGTTTCATATCGCAAATTTTTACATCTCTGCGAAGAGAATAGACATTACAAACAAAATCCACCAAGCTAGCGTGCTGCAGTAGCCCAATAACTCTTCTGTTTTATCTCTACAAATTTCTACAGATACTTTTTTCATTTTTAACCGACTTCGAAAAAGGAGGAGGTTCTATGTTGGCGCATGCATGGCGCAAATTCTAAAAAGAACCAAAAAGTCACGAATGATATACATTACTAAATTACAGTTTTGGAAAGACTTGAAAAATGAAAAGATCAATTACTTAAAATTTGGCACCAACTTCAATATAAAACTGTATTTTGTATGTATTCTATGGTATTCTTATATTATTTATGACTTTTTCATGCTCTGAAATTACGCGCACGAAAACAGTATTCTTGCACCACCCGCTCAAAAATGACATTCTGTGTCATGAAGAGCACTTCTCTCCAGTTAGGCAGTAACTGAGCTATGCCTCTGGCATTGCAGATGTCCATGAGCGGCGGTTACCACTTACATATCATCAGGTGGGCCACTGGTCTGGCTCGTCTGCCACCGGTAGCAATCAAAAAATGTAAAACCCAAAATAAAGTAGATCATTTAAAGCCTATAAAAATAGGGATTGAATATTGTACTATTTTTTTTCTAGGGATTCTCCCTAGGGATTGATTTAATTTGGACCTAGAACACCAAAGTACCTACTTAAATGTTGACAGTAAACTCTTATTGTAAGGGAAAAAAGAGTGATTCTGAATCGACAACATTATGCATATATTTGCGAAGACAATAAAATATAAGAAAATCAAACAAAAATTCAATCTCGCCCACAAATTATACAGGTGTACTGTTATCTCGCCATGTTGTTTACATTTCTAAATTAGAGTTTTCCTAGCTGAATAAGCAAAGGGATTCAAGCACATACAATACAAACACGCCATCTGTGTTATTTTTTCAGTAGAGAAATATCGTAACTTTATAAATAACTAGCTGTGCCCGCGAACTATGTTTCGCCATCAAAATACTTAACACAGTGTTTAGTTTTTTCCTCCATTTTATTCCATAATGATTCAACTTTTTTCTGCCTTTCTTGAGCATCGGCCATTTCGAAATTAGGACAATTTTCGTAGGTTCGTAATGCTCTTTTTCTAACAGTCCACAAAATTAAATACATTACATATTACTATAAACACTAAGTATTATTATTGTTTTAGAGACATTATTGATATTAATAAATTCTTCTTCAGTAGAAAGAACTACACAGTTGCAAGAATAATCTTTATCGTATTCATGTTTCGAATTAAAATAAACAATTGTTAATAAATTAGAAGTGTATACGAATAAAGTTTAGATTTTATAATGGGTGTTGGTAACACCAACAAAATATTTTTTTGGATATGACAACTTGGCCAATTTTGAGTGGTCGTACAGTAAGCTCCTTGTTTGACCTTTGAACCGTTCTTATGTCGCTCGTAATACTGGCGGTTTTCGTAGAGTTAATGTATAGCATGAATGGAGGGGTTACTGTACAAATACGTTTTTCGTATTCGATATCCGATCACGGAATACAGGCACGGAGTTTCGTGAACGTAGCGCAGACGTTCGTTTCTTCTCATTCGGGATTTCTACCATTCTACCTAAACGTACATACAGAACGTGTTCCGTTCGTAATAAAAACGAACGTGTGCGGCAGTCAATGAGTATTTTGTATAGATTTGATGCATTCGGATGCCCGCATTCAGAAAACTAATGCGAAAAAACGTATTTATGCGGTTAGCCTTAAAATGTATTGAGACTTCCGTTTTTGTAACGTGTACTGTGCGATATAGTGTTGCTGGCATAGTTCGGTTAGCAAAGTCGCCGTGATGACTAACATCCAACACACAAACTTGGAGTTATCATTAGTTAGTTCACGATCGTTGCATTATCACGGTCTCGAAGGACACTAAACACAGGTAACATCTAACATCGAACATCCAATAGGCCCCGAAGCGGTTCTCAAACTTTTTTGGTGACGGAATCCTTTTGGAAAGCGAAATACTTGACGGAACCCTAAAATAAAACAATAGTTTTTAAAAGTGTATTCTTTATTAATAAGCATAATAAAAGTACGACCAGAGAGGGTGTTTTGATTTTTCTAAATTATTGCGGAACCCTTATAGGGTGGAGTTAATTATTGTGGAGCCTTAGGGTTCCGCGGAACACACTTAGAGCATGGCTGCTCTAAGTACCCTTCAGGGCCTACTTTCATTTAATACCCCTATTGCTGGGTTTGAAAAGCAACTGTTATCCGTCTTTTTTGAACGGCGGCCATGTTGAATTTACGTCAATGTTGCTACGTTCATTGTGCTGTACTGATCAAGGCCTTTCATTTGATACCCATATTGCTGGGCTTAGAAACGAACTTTTATCCGTTTCTATTTGAGCAGCGGCCATATTGAATTTTGTGCTATTTTCCTAGGTACACAGTGCTCTACTCTTCAAGGCCTTTCAAGGCCTTCATATTGCTAGGTTTGGAAACGAACTTTTATCCACCTTTTTTGAGCGGTGGCCATGTCGAGTTTACGTCAATATTGCTAGGTCCATAGTGCTCTACTCTTGAAGACCTTTCATTTGATACCTATATTGCTAGATTAGAAAACGAACTTTTATCCACCTTTATTGAGCGGCGGCCATGTTAAATTAATTTATGTGTTGCTAGGTTCATAGTGCTCTACTCATCAAGGCCTTTCATTTGGTACCCACATTGCTCAGTTTGAAAACGAACATTTATCCTTTTTTTGAGCAGGGGCCATGTTGAATTTATAGCAATTTTTCTAAGTTCATAATGCTCTACTCTTTTAGGCTTTTCATTTGATACCCATATTGCTAGGTTTGGAAACGAACTTTTATCCTTTTTTTTTGAGCGGCGGCCATGTTGAATTTAGGTCGATTTTGCTAGGTTTCTAATGCTCTACTCTTCAAGGCCTTTCATTTGATACCCATATTGCTAGGTTTGGAAACGAACTTTTATCTATCTTTTTTTAAAGGCGGCCATGTTGAATTTATGTCAATGTTGCTGGGTTCATAGTGCTCTACTTATCAAAGCCTTTTATTTGATACCCATATTGCTGGGTTTGAAAACGAACGATTTTTAGCGAAATAAAACCGGGTGCTACAACAGAAGTAGTACTGAAAAATATTAAAAAAGAATGTGCGGGCTACGGAAAACACGATTACATTTTAATAATGACTGGGAAGAATGATAAAAATATAACAAAAATGAGCTCCTATATCTATTATTACCTAAATGAACTGAAAAATACAAACATTATACTGTATGAAACAAGAGGAAACAATAGACAAATTTCTGAACAAATCAACATAAATTTTCAGTCATTCAGCAACGAATTACCGCATGTTAACTACATAGACTTACGTTATTCGGACTTAGGCATACCGCAAAATAACTTTAAACATCTTTGTCAAAACACATCACAAGATGTTTTGAGATTCCAGTACCAGAATAATAAGAATCAACACGATATGTCAAGAATTAAAAAGATTCTCAATACATCTAATTATTGCCAAAAAGGTGTGCTAAAATGTGCTCAAGATAATAACCATAAAGTCATTATCGGATCAAACGCTATACAAGAAGTTCAAAAATCATCCCAAACACCCCCACATACGGAAAAACTACAATTACAAGCCGATCCCTCTGAAGATTCCATTTGCGATGGAAAAATCATTCATTCCTTTCGCGGGCACTGAATATAACTTTAAGATTCTGTTTCAAAACTTTCAAAGTCTTTGGAATAAACAGACTTCTTTAATGGAGTTTACAGATAATACAACAAAATACCAAGCAATTTGTGTATCAGAGTCATGGTTAAATCAAGAAAAACTCGAATTACTTTATATTGAAAACTATAAAATAGCTGCTTCGTACTGTCGGAAAACCAGAGGAGGTGGAGGCGTCTGCATATTACTCCAAAACCAACTTGATCATATCCATTTAGAAGAAATTTCCAATATGTCATATGAATACGTTTTTGAAGTATGTGCGACTAAATTAATTAGACAAAATATTATTTTAATTGTAATTTACTGGAATAGAAGAGAGGATGATATTTTTTATTTTCAACTTAAAAAAGTTTTAGAATACATAAATAATAAGTTTTTTAGATATAAAATAATAATAGGAGGAGATTTCAACATTAATATATTAAATTTAAATAGAAATACAAACCAATTTCTTGACTTTATGAAAGAATATAACTTTGTACAGAATGTAACTAATCCAACGCATATAACCCAACACTCGTCAACTTGTTTAGATTTAATATTCACAAATTTTAAAAGTGTTGGTTTTTGCACTACGGTAGAGGAGTTTGGTTTTTCAGATCACTTAGGAACGGTATTACATATAAATTTACCGCATACAAAACAATCAGCGAACATTAAAAAGAAAAGAGATTTTATACTAAACAGAACATAGATAATTTCAAATCTAGCTTAAGAGATGTTGAATGGAATAAAATAATAACGTCGGATAAAAATGTAAATGAAAACTATAATGAATTCCATAAAATTATACAGAAAAATTTAGATCTATGTTTTAAAAAACGACAAGTTATACTTAAACCTAAATTTAAAAAATACTGGCTAACCAAAGGAATTAAACAGTCGTGTAAAAACAAGAGAGCACTGAAAATACTCACATCAAATACTAAAAATAAAATCTTAACTAATTTCTATAAAAAATATGAAAAAATTCTTAAAAAAACAATAATAACATCAAAAAAATTACAGCACATTAACATAATAAAGAAAGCTACTAATAAAATAAAAGCTATGTGGAGCGTAATAAATGAGCGTACTAATAAAAGAAAACAAAACGATGTAACGAAAAATAATATAAATTTAATTTGCAAGGAAATGTCGGTCTCGGACCCATATAAAGTAGCAAATCTTTTTAATCAGTTTTTCTCATCAATAGGAAATGTAAACCAAACTCATAATTATCAGTGTCCTAAGTCTGCATCTGTACAAAACTATCCAGTAAACTCTATGTATTTAAAGCCGGTTGACCAACATGAAATACATAAAATTATCAAAAAATTAAAAAATACAAAAAGTTGTGGAATTGATGAAATTTCACCCTACATTATCTATACGCGTCTATACCGTCTGTCGTTCTCTGCTGGTTGTGTGCCGAAATCTTGGAAAGAGGCCAATGTCCAGCCGGTTCCCAAAAAGGGAGATCGTTCTGATCCGGCTAACTATCGCCCTATAGCCGTCACTTCCATTTTGTGTAAAATTATGGAGAGGATCCTTAATACACAGCTGATCCGTTACCTGGAAGGTCACTCGTTACTTAATGACCGACAGTATGGGTTTCGTCCTAAACGGTCAACAGGTGACCTTCTAGCGTTCCTTTTGCACAAATGGGGTGAATCTATCGATAAGCGCGGCGAATCAGTGGCTATTAGTCTCGACATCGCCAAAGCTTTTGATAGAGTCTGGCACAAGGCTCTTCTTTCCAAGCTTCCGGCATACGGATTACCCGCGCAGTTCTGTACGTGGATTGCCAGCTTCCTCCACGAGCGTAGAATTCGCGTTGTCGTTGACGGCTGCGCTTCGCGGTTCGTGGCAGTGAACGCTGGTGTTCCGCAAGGCTCCGTTCTATCCCCCACATTGTTTCTTCTGCATATCAATGATATGCTTTCCTTGGGAGCTATACATTGCTATGCAGACGACAGTACAGTGCATGGGGGATATCACGGAGCCTCGGGGGCTGCTCGTGGTGATATTGGTAGGGAAAGGCAGAATCTTATCATTGAGCTCAACAGGACGCTGGACCTCGTCTCCGAATGGGGCTCCAACAATCTTGTTGAGTTCAATGCTAAGAAAACACAGGTGTGCGTGTTCTCGGCGAAAAGGTCACCTTTCCTCCCCCTTCCTTCTCTTCAGGGCACAACCCTTCACACACAGAGCAACATCACCTTGCTCGGAATGAACATTCGCTGCGATCTGAACCCCAGAGACTACATCGAATCCGTCATAACTACTGCCTCACGGAAACTCGGTGTCCTGAACAAGGTGCGTAGGTATTTTGCGCCGGACCAACTATGCTTGTTGTATAAAACTCAGGTTAGGTCTTGCGTGGAATATTGCTCGCACCTTTGGGACGGCTCCGCTCAGTACCTCCTCGATGCTCTGGACAGATTGCAGCGTCGCGCTATTCGCATAATTGGCGATGTAGAGGCAACTAACACCCTCGAGCCTCTACAACTTCGTCGTGACATCGCCTCTCTTAGCGCCTTTTACCGAATGTTCCATGGGGAATGCTCTGAGGAGCTCTTTAACCTTATCCCTCCCTCTCCATTCCTTAACAGAAACACGCGTAAGGGCCTTCGGAGTCATCCGTACACTGTGTCCTCCTTTTCACACCGTACCAAGAAATTCCAAGATTCCTTCTTCTGTCGTTCATCCCACACTTGGAATTCTCTACCTGCGCACGTGTTTCCTCCATCCTACAACATGGGTTCCTTCAAAAGAGGCGTGAAAAAGCATCTTTTGGGCCGGCAAGGGGCGGGCAGGTAGGAGAGTGGATGTCGTCCCTACTCTATCTGTCAACTCATTTGGGCCTCTTTCACCGCTTAACATCAGGCGGGAGGAGGTCATTTGCCGGGCCATCCATAAAAAAAAAAAAAAAAAAAAAAAAAAAAACAATGCGCTGATGAATTAACTCTACCTTTTTGTCTTATGATAAATCAATCATTTAATGACGGGGTTTTCCCAGAACTACTTAAAAAAACTATAATTAAGCCGATCCACAAGAAAAGCTCAAAGACTGATCCAAGCAACTACCGACCAATAGCGTTACTTCCAACAGCTTCAAAAATTTTCGAAAAGGCTATGTCTAATCGCGTGTCCCGTTTTTGTGAAAAATTTAAAATCCTCAATGAAAATCAGTACGGATTCCGGAAAAAGAGGTCAACTACTTTAGCAGTCTATAAATATATACAAAGTATTTATAATATTTTAAACCAAAGACATTACGCAATTGGTATACTCCTGGACATGTCCAAAGCATACGATATGGTACAACACACAATACTCTTAAGGAAACTAAATGACTTAGGGATTCGGGGACAAGCACACAAGTGGTTCACTTCGTACCTCAGTAATAGAGAGCAGTTCGTAGAGGTAGAAAACTGCTCAAATTATGAATATAAAAAAGTGAGATCGGATGGTATAATTTGTAATGCGTCAATACCGCAGGGAAGTGTTCTGGGATGTTTACTGTTTCTCCTCTACATAAACGACCTTCCCCAAGTCGTCGACGAGCAGTGTGTTCTGTTTGCGGACGACGTATCTATATTGACATCATGTAAAAATAGTAATAACCTTGATATCCAACTAAAAATATACTAGATAAAGTAACCAACTGGATGAACAAACATAATTTAAAAATAAATTTTAATAAAACCAAAATTATTAGTTTTTACCCCCATCAAAAGCTTCCTATAAACATCAACTTCAAATATGATGATACAACTTTAGATATTGTTCGTGAATCTAATTTACTGGGTATAACTTTGGATTCACATATCAGTTGGAAACTACATATTAAAAAAAATCAATCAAAAATTGCTACCTTTATTTACGCATTCAGAGAAATAAAGAAAACAACAAATTCGCAAACGGCGCTGGCAATGTACTACGCCTATGCATATTCGTGGCTAAATTATGGAATCATTCTATGGGGATATAGCACAAACATGACATCATTATTTATTAAACAAAAAAAACTTATAAGAATTCTAGAAAACATAAAAAACACAGTAAGTTGCAAACCTTTCTTCATCAAACGTGAAATCCTTACTTTACCGAGCATGTACATATTGGAAATGTGCAAGTTTGTCCGCCAACATCCGGAGTTCTACACAAAACGAGAAGATGCAAATATGAGATACGCTGCTCGGGAAAAAAATAAAAATAAATTAATACTGCCTGCATCTCTATTAAAATTACATGCAACTAGCCCTTTGGTGATGTCAATAAAAATATACAATAACTTACCATATGAAATATTAAAAGAATCTGAATACAATAGGTTTATTGCGCAAATAAAAGACTTACTTATTAAAAAGAGCTACTACACAATTGACGAATATTTAAATGATAAAAGTATAATTTAAGAAACATTTAAGTATATGACGAAATTTAATTCTCAAATTTTATAAATATAAATATGTAACATGTAGACAATATAACTGTCTACAAGTGTAGTCTAAAAATAATAATAATAATCAAATTGAAATATTCTCATACAAATTGAAATCTAACATAATAATAAATAATTTGACAATTTTGATAGGTCTACTAATAAATATGTAATATTAATTTGTATATTAAACAAGTAAATAGTATAATTGAATGCCAATTGATTAACAAAATATTACTTCATGTGAACACTTTAAAATTACATAAATAAAATACTATTCTGACAATCAAATAGTATTTGCAAAATTAAGTTAAATTGTATGTACTGATATCAAATAATTAAATATATATATTTAGTTAAAATAGAATGACAATCATCAATAAAAGCGAAAAAAAGACATTTATAATATATAAATAAATAAATTGTATGCGTGGCTTGATTGACATTTATTAGTATTTTTTTAGTTAAAATAGAATGACAATCATAAATAAAAGCGAAAAAAGACATTTATAATATATACATAAATAAATTGTATGCGTGGCTTGATTGACATTTATTGATAAAAATTTAATCACAATTCTATTTCATTAGTAATGTAAACAGCATTTAATAATGTTGTAATTATATAATTTATTATTATTCAAATTCAGTAACATGACAGAAACTACTACCATCCTCCCTTCTAAAATATGGCGAACATTTTGACTACGCATTGTTAATTGAATATTTTAATTTTTAAACTACAAAGAAATTTAGGTTAATTTTGCAAAGCAGTGCCCTTGCAGGGTGCATGTACTGATTCACTTTAAATATTTTACTATCTATAATGTACGTACATGTAAGCAAGCTAGATAAATAAATAAATAAATAACTTTTATCCATTTTTTGAGCGACGGCCATGTTTAATTTAGGGCAATTTTCCTTAGTTCATAATGCTCTACTCTTTTAGGCCTTTCAGTTGATACCCATATTGCTAGGCTTGGAAACTAACTTTTATCCACCTTTTTTGAGCGGCGGCCATGTTAAATTTATGTCAATGTTGCTAGGTTCATAGTGCTCTACTCTTCAAGGCCTTTCATTTGATACCCTTATTGCTAGGTTTGGAAACTAACTTTTATCCACCTTTTTTGAGCGGCGGCCATGTTAAATTTATGTCAATGTTGCTAGGTTCATAGTGCTCTACTCATCAATGCCTTTCATTTGATACCCATATTGCTGGGTTTAGAAACGAACTTTTATCCGTTTTATTTGAGCGGCGGCCATGTTGAATTTAGGTCGATTTTCCTATGTTCATAGTGCTCTACTCATCAAGGCCTTTCATTTGATATGCATATCGCTGGGTTTGGAAACGAACTTTATCGGCAGTCATGTCAAATTAAGTCAACGTGGCTAGGTTCAATGTGTTCTACTCTTTAGGTTCTTCGTTCGATATCCATGTTCCTTGGGTGGATCGAAAAAAATGTGATCCGTCATTTTAGACATTAGGATCAAGAGTCCCGTCCCGTCCCTCTACGCGTAACCCAGAACATTGCAGTCAGATATTTTTTTTAATTATCAATATTAATCTATTACTTTTAATAGTTTTAAATGGATGAAAGAGTTTGATTCCTTAGTCCTAATGTAAAAACATATAACACCTTTCAAAATACCTTGAAAAGAGTATCTTTATTTTTCAACATTTCAAATATTTCAAAAATTGTACCGATTTTGTGAAAATTAGTCAAGAATTAAACCAATCTACAAATTTTATGGTCACTCGATAAGTATTATCATAAAAAATGCTTTATACATTGGTTGTATGGCTTGATCTTTTTGCCTTACCACCACGGTACGACATAAGAAAAAGACAATTTGGTTGGAGAAATCCAGTTGGGCACAGCCATTAACGGAAAATATTAAAATTTATTTGTACTATGTGAAACACTTCATTCCTGCCTTTCAATTTTCGAAATCCAATTACTTAAGATCAGGCTGTATGGCGTAGTTCCATTGCCTTTCCTTCGTGGAAGAAAATACCTTCTCTCTGTACTAGGTACTATGACCATGGAATTATTACTCAAACAGGAATGAGCTCTTGCTTGAAAAAGCGTGCCGAGCGAGAGATAAATAACTGTACCGTTTGTCTCTTTCGTAATTTTGTGACCACAAATTCTACAAAATAGGGATTTTTTCTTAAAAACAATAACATTCAACCTGAAAGATGCTTTTGAAAATCATAATATGCTTAATAATCACGATTGTTAAGGAAGCTTTTAGCAACAAGGAACAAAGAAATATTAGCGTTGTACAACAAAGAAATATTATATTCTATTATATTATTTCAAAATGGGTTGCGCAAAAGAATTTTATATCTGCTTTTCAATACAAGATAGGTTTTATTAATATAATAATTATTTTAAAAATAATGAATGTCAATGATTGTCTTTCAATAGATGGGTCTTTCCACAGATAATATGTCTTTCCAACCGGTATATTATGTTGAACCCACCGCCACATAACAGATAATCAAATATGTCACAAATGAGTCAACACTAAAATCTCTCTGTGATATTTAAATACATACCTAGTAAAAGAATGAGTAATATTTTGAGAAGAAAAGAATTAAAAACACATCAGTGTGGGTCGAACTGTTTTAACAATATTTAAAACTTTTGTGGTTTCGCCAATATCTTGAACAGAATGTTAATGCCAATTCTTTCTAATAACTTAACATCGCATCGTGTAAGCTAAACAATAAATAACTAATATAAATTACTTTTATTAAAAAATGTTAAAAATTGCGATAATATTTAGGTTAGGTAGATACTATGTGGTCACCCTACTACAATGACAACGAAAATTACTGACATTGACAAAGAATCGTTGTTGCAATATAACATTTTTTGAATACTACCACAAGAATATTTCCTGGACGTAAAATCATAGTGTTATAATTATTAATAGTAGGCTAACATGGTAATTTAATTTGTTTTATGTTATAATTATTACAAAAAAAAAAAACAATTTAGGTATTTTGGGCGTTAAAAGTAATTAAAATAAACAATAGTAAAAAATCTTCATCTACCAATAGTTGTTTCATAACTACTAAATTATAAAATATACAACAGTAGCAACACTGTGGGAAAGGGATAAAAGGTACAGTTATTGCTATCTCTCTCGGCACACTCTTGCACTTTCAAGCGTTTAGTCTTTAATTACATAGAAATAAAGTCCAAATTTGAACAACAATATTTTGAAGAGCTCATTCCTGTTTGAGTAATAATTCCTCTAATTCCATGACTATGACAGACTTGTCAAAATAATTTCACGTGCGCCATGTTGTTTTTCTACCTAAAGCAAATTCGAAAATTTTATATGGTATTTTTCACTAAAAATAAAAAGTGAATTTAAACAAACGAAATTATGCCTAAATGTTCTTCCGGAAAATTCTAAGCATTGTGGTGTAAGTCATATCAAATTCTGTCCAGTAGTTTCGAAGATCTTTCCGGACAAACAGACAAACAAACAAACAAACAAACTAACAAACCAACCAACAAACAAACAATTTTTTTAAAAACTATTCTATCGTGTTCTGCTAATGATTTTAAGGCGACCTGTGTATTTTTTTTCTTAATATTTCGCAATTACAGATTTTTGTACCCCTACGATTTTATTATATATAGAGATAGAGATATAGTAATTTTTGATTTAATAGCAAATTAATATGATTTTGAAGAAATGTTATATTTCTTAAGTATTTGTTTTTATTTTCTCGCAGGTGGTGCCAAAATTAGAGTATTTTCCTCGGGGATAAAGCAGCCTTACCCAGTCTCGAATGAGCTTAAATTCTTCGCTGCATTCAGGAGGATTTAATTAACCACAGAGTCCTTAATAATGTGCTTATTACGCTCGCAATTTAAGTCTACACCCGTGACATAAGAGACTAGTCTAGCCCCTTGGTTAATCTACTATTTTCTCCCGAGAAAACGATTTCCCGTGATGCCGAATTATTAAAAACAAGCTCATTCCTTTTTGACATTTCTATACAGTCATGTCCAAATTTTCTATACAGCTACAATCTATATCTGACACAATATTGAAAATTACCATAAAAGAATATTATTATAACACTTTTGAAACATGACTACTTATACACAATTATAATTTATTTTTCATTTAAAAAAAAGTTGAATCTAATATTTACCATCTTCAACAATAAAAAATACTCTGTGATAAATTTCCAGAGAAAGCAAAAACATAAAAGAGGCGGGATCGGAAAAGCGGCATTTCGATCTTCCATATTTTCGAGTGCGAAATAATGTCTAAATATTTACGTAGCGATTTCAGATTCTGTTGAACTAATCAGGTTTCTATATTCCTTATACCTATTTGAAATAAAAAGCAGTGTTTCCCTCGGACGAAATGTGAACCTCTTTAGGCGCCCTCGAACATTGACATTCTCGCTTCGCTCGTGTGCCAAACAATTTAAGTAACAATCAACTATAAACGTATTATCTACATTCTACACTATCGACAGATTGCAATCTTCGGAACTGTGTTACTATTATAGAAAACTATATTTCACTTAGCTATTTTTATCTGATTTTCGAGTTTTTTGTCTATTTTTCTCGAGTAGGCTCTATCAATTTTCGAATACGTGTCCGAGAGTCAACTTTTTTCCTTTTGGTTCCATTAGTCAACAAGGAACATTTATAGTTTCACCAGTGTGACTCAGCGACTACAAGTACTAGAAAGCTGTTATTAATCAATTTGAGGGCAATGTCCTACATGTAAAGTGGGGCTGTTTTTTTCTTGTCTATCTTGGTCACTAAAGGATACTTTCGTACAGATTCCATTAAAAAATTGTTACACATAGTTGTTAGTTAAGTAAAACAGTTAGTAAATAGATAACATCGTAGGTATCGGTACATATCGCACTTCGTTACTTAGCAGTACATTATCGGTCTAATCATATTATCATTTTCATATTATGATAGGATTAAACGAACTTACCTAAAGTGAAGTTCAATCCATATTATATGAAGTAATTAGTCCAAGGTATAACTATTGTAGTAACGCCTTCTTCCGCTACTAAATACGTGAATTTTAAAGACACCATTAAAAATATAAAAGAAAAATACACCTGGCAACTCCACCGTCACCATAGCTCATTAGTTTAGAGTATTAGGTATATATAATTGGGTTAGTAATTTATTACTTCAAAAGGGAAGGGTGGGATGCTCCATACCTTGGACTAATTACTTCATATAATATGGATTGAACTTCACTTTAGGTAAGTTCGTTTAATCCTATCATTATATTTGTAATTAGTCCAAGGTATAACTATTGTAGATGTTTAGAGTTTTTGCTAAATAGGTAAACATTAGTACCTATTTACTAACTGTCAATAGGTATTCAATAACATTCAATATTTATTTCATAATGTAGATAACGTTTACTTGTGTTAACAGTTTCATATTAACCATATAATAACTATAAATTTCAAGAACTACCCGCCGTGGCAAAAAGCTTTGCCAATCTAACTGGCGTGGTATATTATAATATTTAGCAAATATCGATAATTTATTAGATCATCCAATAGTGGGGATATGCCACCCAATGTGTTATCTAACTCTTTGTAAGTTTCGGTTCCCTTTCCAGATTGAAACCTAATGGGATTTCACTGTACAGTACAGAGACTCAATTAATTTTGCCTTAGTGAAATATTTGTAAGTAGAGAAGTTAATAATGACTATCAAATACATTAAAAATAATTTAGCCTTAGTCTGTTCCACAAACAAACTACATAATCGCCACGCGAAAATGTAATAGTAATAAAATCCTGAAATCAATCATTTACCATTATAGGTACCTATTTGTACTTTGGAATGTCCCATGGACAGAGTACATAATCGCCACGCGAAAATGTAGAATTAACAATTCATTAGGACTGTCTCACGGACAGAGTACATAATCGCCACGCGATAATGTAGAATTAACAATTCCTTAAAATCATTCATATGCCTGGACATATATTTGTCCTTTAACTTGTCCCACGGACAGAGTACCTACATCCTCGCCACGCGAAAATGTAGAATTAACGATTCCCTAAAAAAAAATTTTTATATGCTTTGAAAGATATATGTCCTTCAGCCTGTCCCACGGACAGAGTACATAATCGCCACGCGAAAATGTAAAATAGTGATTTACTGAAAATTTTTATTCGCCTTTAGAATATTATAAATAGTTAATCCTGCCCTATATGCATGATAATTTGAAGCATATTGTTTGGAGGGTGATGAATAAATAGAATATTAATATGAAAGATGAACAATTAGATTAACTTTCCTCCATTGTTTGCTTTAGTCATCTACTAATGGATTGCGTAGTAGTATTTTAAGTCTTAAATAAATTTATCAAATGTTTATTTCTATGGTCTTTTATTATTTGTTACTTCTAAAGCAATAACAAAGTTCTCACAAGTAAAATATAGGGAATAATCTTTAAATAGAGAAGAGACAACTTGCTTAAGTGTCGCTGTCATAGAACTTTTAATATCTCTTAAAATAGCCATCTTAATTTGAGAAAACTATAATTAATACATAACTAATTATGTATAGGATTTGTGACTTTTTGGGCAATAATAGCAGTTTTTAATGTCAGTTTTCTTGAGTCTAGGTTATTTCAATGTCAGGTTTCTAGATGACCCATGCTTAAGGTAATATAAAACTATGGCAGGATTGCATATGCCATATTTCATTATGCTGACATACATTGGCTTTGCCAGACATAGTCTTTTAACTCGTTTTATCCATTTTTTAATTTTATCATCTGACCTTATTCTATTGCCTATAGTTAGATAATTGGTGTAAGAGCTGAACAGTGAAAATGCAATGATTGATGTGATGCTTATGCTTTAAAAATAAACATAAGATTTGAAAAAAGAAACTTTTGGTATTAAAACATTGGATAGATCTGAATGAAACATTATTTCTTTGCAGTAAGCCTGAGTGGTAATGGTCTAAAAAGGAAATACTTAGATTCCTTAAGCTCTGTCAGTTATAACTCTGCAAAAATTTCAAAATCAAAGAAAAGGAGTTTCTTCTTCTTTTATAAAAATATTAATCCTATGGTAAAAGTATCAACATTTGAAACATAAGACGATGCCATGATTACATGTATATTATAAAATATAATTTATTTATCATATAATCATATATTATATATATATATATATATTTTTTTTTTTTTTGAAATGTGTTACAAATGAATCAATGCATCACAAATCTTAGAAGTACATTATGTCCTGCGACAGTTTCCAACTTACATCTGCATTGAGACTACAAGATTTAAAATCAGCTTAATAATATTTTGAAATTTTATATATTAAGCAAAAAATCAAATGCTGCTAGTTTTACACCACCGCCAAATGTTTAGCAAGATCATTTGGATTGATATCAAACTGAGCTTTTTCTGTGAATGTATTGAAAGTGTGGTGTTATCTATTTCTAATAAAATATCACATCTACTTGAGAGGTCAGCAAAACATCTTAATGCATAATTATGTATCTAACAGTTCTAAGAAATTGATACTGTCTTGCTTTTACCATTTAATTACTGTCAGTTGATAATACACCTGAGAAAATATCTAAAGAAAATGTTTAGGAAGTACTCCATATCGCAGAACTATTTTACAATACTTTTCATATACATAAGCATGTTGTAATTGCCCCCCAAACGTTCAAAGTCATAAACTTATATCTATCTGAGCTCAAAGTGTAAACAATTAAACTGCCATTCCTAATGAAACATTGAGCAAAATTACAAACCAAATTTATTTATAAGTGATGATGACTAATAGTGTGATACATTTCCTTTCTATTGCACTTAATCTTTAAAGTCATATCCAAGGAATATATTTTAAAACCTACAAATTATTTTACATTGAATAAAATTAGTAAAATTTTATTTTTATTTAAAAAATAAAGCCTAACTATTGTAAACCGTTATAAGTTATAGTTTAAAATTACAATAACTAATATTTCTTATTGATTTATCAATATTTTAATCAAGTCGTCAAACATTTATTAATTTTAATTATTATTATGTTCTTTATTCAGCTTTTTTCTTAAATATATATATATATTTTACAATATAAAAATACACATTTTTTTTTATATAAAAATACCTGAAATTGAATTGAGACAAATTGTTAAGGTATGTATGTACTGTATTTAACCCGCATGGTAAAAGCAATTGTATTCATACAATTATTCAAACATAAAAATTAACAATTTTCTTCGTTATGAATAATTTGAATGCAAATAGTGCATGCATTAATTTAATCAAATCTATAACATGAAATCTTCATTTGAAAGTGTAGATTTTCAATAAACTTATTATCAACTTATTTTAAGGAATCATTATTTTAGAAATAAATCTATGGAACCATCCTTTTAGGAATAGTAAAACTCTAGAAATCTTTGCATGGGGCCAAGCATCTCGGCTACCTATGCAGTTGTTAATTTGTTTGTATAATTATCCATTTCACAATATTTATTATTGTCCAGTGGATAATAAAGTTGATTCAAAATAGTAACAAAATGTATTACATAGTCTCTTATCCACTTTTAAAATTAATTGACCTCGGTTATTTATTCCCACGATGGGTAAAAATATGGGGTCTATGGATAATTGGTTCGAGACTGGCTGCTGAAAACAGAGCATGTTCATTCGTGACCTGAATGATAGTTGAGGTTGGCCCTCTCTCTGAGCCTCTCCGAGGAGGATATTGTTAGAAATTATTGCAGCGCACAGGCTGCTTATTGCAACACACAGGCTGCTGGTAGGTTTTCAAACTAGAAGCAAATTTTTGAAGTTTTTATACATGGCTTATTTTTTAGAATGTTTATCATTCTTTTTATGACTGTAAATAATTTTACACTTTTATTGGGGTACAAATATTCATCCCACTTATTGCTTTTAATAGCTTCTATTAGGTCTTTTATAAAAGCATAGTCATGTTTCCTTCTGATCCTGGTGTACTCAAATTGTAAATTTATTGCATTGTAATCTAAAGACATCACTCAGATATTTTAAGAAGATTGTTTGGAAATTGAAGTCAATACTTGTGATATTACAGCTATTGCAAAACTCATATCCTTTGACTTTATTTTTCGAGTAATTTATTTCAAGTTTTAGAAGGATATTAGGAATTTCCATGTTATGTTATGGACCATCTAACAGTTTTCAAGAAACTTTATCTACATAGGTAACCTCAATTAAAATATTTTGCAATGCAATTCTTTGTAAACTTGGTCATAAATATAAGCTACTCGTATATACCATAATTTCCTATAAAGGTATTTGCCTATATCCAATGAATAGAGTTCATAATCGAGTAGGTACCTACCTAGATAAGTACATCATCTAATTCATTTGCCTTGATAGGTAACGCTTTCCCACGGAAAGCAGGCAGTTTTAAAAATATATTTCTTATTATAAAATTTTATCTAAATTAATTGTATCTAGGTCCTCTTGCCAAGCTAAATCAAAATTACGACGCATCTTCAAAACAGGTAGGTACTTACTGTTTCGACATCTTGGGTTATTTTCTTTGTGTTAAGATAACCATTTTACTTTCGAACAACTTTTGACATCTTTTCTCCATTTTTATCACTGCGTATCTGGATTTTAGTTTTTTAGATAATTAAATCACTTTGAAAAACATCAACATGTAAAATATGTGTCAGCTGCGTAGAGCGCGAAAAAAACGAATGAGCTATGGTGACGGTGGAGTTGCCAGGTGTATTTTTCTTTTATATTTTTAATGGTGTCTTTAAAATTCGCGTATTTAGTAGCGGAAGAAGGCGTTACTACAATAGTTATACCTTGGACTAATTACAAATATAATTGTATTGTTTTGCATTTGATTGCCCATATTTTAAACATGTATTGTATTTGCCTGAAACACAGGTTAACCCTAGTTCAGGTTCATGTTATAATATAGTACCTTTTACCATTTTTTTCTGAATTTGATTTTAAACATGTATTGTATTTGCCTGAAACACAGGTTAACCCTAGTTCAGGCTCACGTTATAATATACCTTTTACCATTTTTTTCTGAATTTGATGTCATAATAATATTACTTATGTCATAAGTTATTGAAATAAAGAATTTGAATTTGAATCAAGTTGGCCATCCCTTTTTTTACGTTGGGAAATGCATTATGCATACCTCGTTCCGACGTTCCGTCCCGTTTGCGAAAACGGGAGGTTATGTCGGACTCTCCGCGGCCACTGGGGGTAAAGTGCCAGCCAGAAACCGCGGCCTACCGACTTAAACCCAACGATGCCCCCTCACAAACGCCTTGGCACGAGGACGCCCATCATCGCCGCATCCTCCCCGTCATCTGACGAAGAGGATAAGTCGGGGAGGGACGCCCCGTCGCCGGACAATGCAATGGGAACCCTTTCCTTGCTTAGAGCAGGGCAACCTTTACTTCGCGTGCCAATATTTACGAACGAAATTATGGCGGGCCAAGTTGTGGCATATTTGGATATATTATTTACTGAAATAAAAAGATTGATATGTTGTTTCTGAAACACTAATTTATTGTGCAATATTATAAAATAACTATTGAATTAAGAAAGAAATTACAAATTGAAATAAAATTAAGCTTTTAAGTTAGCTGCGAAGTAGAAGGTTGAGGGGCGCTGACAAACGTGGTGTCGGTCAAAAGTTATGTCGCCTGTGTCTGGCGGGCAACGGTTTGTCGAACAACAGTTGTGACACGGTGAACTGTTTTCGTTTCTGCATGATTTTATCATAAACCGGTTCCATTTGTGATACTGAAATTTTTGCAGTGAAAAAAGGTCTATTGCGAGGACAATTTTTTGTTTAAGAAATTCAAAGGTGTATGTGAATTCGACCAATCCGCGCTGGGCCAGCGTGGTTGGTTTGACTGGGGTCTGAACATCCTAACTTGGGCTGGGTTCGTGCCCCTCGGCGGGGACGTGTATGAGCTGTTATAATTACCTACTGAAAACGTTTGTTCGCACGAATAACTTGTACCAAACATGGTCATTATTTTTAGGGCGCGGGCAACTACGAGGCAACGGCTACGGCTACGTGGGCAACTGTATTTGGGTATTGTGTCCTAGATAGGGACTTTTAACATTCCAATTTGCCGGTGTTAAGAAATAGTTGCTTCAAATGGGTATCTCAATTAGTTCAAGACCAAGTTGGAGGTTAGTGGTGTTTCATCTACGTTGACATTAAGAGGCGAAATGTTTCAAACTTGCAAAACAAGCTTTATGCGAGCTGTGCACTGCTAATGAGAATGAAATTTTTAGCAATTCGAAAACTTCACGTGATTTTTGTTTGATGGTCGCGGGCCGGGTCTTAACGCTTCGCTGGCCGGAAATGGCCAGCGGCCCATAGTTTCCCCATCCTTAGCTTAGAGCAGGGTTTCTTAAACTTTTTGCAGTCACGGACCACTTTCACAATTTAAACAATTTCACAGACCCTGTCAAAAATATTTTTGTAAATGAAATAAAAGCCTTATTTATATTAATAAAAATTACTTTTATTGGTAATTTCATTACACTGTTTGGCCTCAATGAGAACGTTAAATTGTGGGATTGTCTTTGACAAGGTAAGGCACATAATGTCATGTTTATATCGAGTTTACTACACACTTTTTTAGTAACTAGGGTTACAGACTTACCTACTGCGGACCCCTGATACACACGCTGCGGACCCCTAAGGGGCCCGTGGACCCTACTTTAAGAAACCCTGGCTTAGAGCAAGGTGGGTTGAACAATTCTTACTTCCTTACTAATATTAATAATACAATAAACGTATGGATGTTTGTTACTCTTTTACGAAAAAAACTACTGAATGGATTTGGACAAAATTTTGTAGGTAGACGGATTACGACAGGAATTAACATATAGCCTACTTATTATCTCGGAAAAGTAAGTAGTTCCCGCGGGAAAGTAGATTACAGTTTTTCTTTGAACTTTTAAGGCGAAACGTAGTTCGCGGGCGCAGCTAGTATTGAATTAAGATACTGTTATTGCCTCTTATAATGCTATCTCGCTCTCCTTGCGCTTTAAATGCAGGTGGGTTATTGTCTAAGAAGAAATCTATCACAATTGCTTATTTGTCAGCCATTGCGCCGTGAACACAAGACTCTGCGCCGACTTCCTTTAATAAGGGAGCGATGGATGGACTGCTACCGCCAAATTGTAAGCGATCGCGACAGATTTTATCTTAAGCAGCGATTAGACTTCACGATCCATCGGGTGTTAGGGCGTCGCATCGGGAGCTAGGGCAGTTAGAGCGTTCTGATCACACTGCACTAGCTCGCCTCCCTAACTCAGTAGGCAACCGAACGTGGTGTTGGAAGGATGGCTCCTGCACTCTCCAAATATGAAAAAAATGGTATCGCCCTTGTCGCAACTGCGGGTGTAAATGTGAAAAAATAAAATAAAAAGAGAATCATTGTGTGCTTTTATAAAACTACGATGCAAGTGACACTTTTTTTCGTATGGTAGGCATTTAACTGAAAATTATTCGATTAAAAATCGCTTTTTTATTCTTAACATAACTCTTTTTCTTCTGAAAACAAAATTATAAATAAAAAACAAGTAATTAATAAAAAATAATAATAAAACAACAAATTATTAAAATAAACAAAAAAACATGAAAAAATAACGCTCTACACCAGGATCCCTGCCATACAGATTTAAAGTCGAAGATGCATAGACCAATCCTGACCTATATGAGTCTCATGTTTTTGTGTAATGAGATAGATAGATAAAAAATTTGAGGCGATGTAAATAAATAAAAAATAATTAAAATAAAATTAAACTATGCAATATGAACATTTTATATTCATTAGAGCCAGAATTTCAAAAATTGTTTACGAATAAATTCTGCACTATTTGAACATATTTTAAATTAAGTGACAGTATAATAATAATTATATTCAGAAACATGACACATTATTTAGAGAAAGTGTAGGTGCTAAACAACGATTAGCAGTGGCGCTAAAATTTTTAGCGACGAGAAATAAATTTTAAATACTAATAATTAAATACGAGAAATAGCTTTATACATGTCCAGAACATTCATTAAACCAGATTTTTCTTTTTTGGACGACATTTTCTTGGCACGCGAGGCCAATTTCGCTTCCGATACACAGCAACAATCCGCTCACATCGAGCGCTGTGCGGCGGGCGACTGAGCGCCCTAACAGCGATTACATCTCCCGACTTACGCCCTAACTAGGGAGTTAGGGCGATCGGGCAACCACGATCGCACGATATCGGGACCCTAACTCCCTAACAGCAATTAGACCACACTAGCTAGGGCCCTAACTCCCGATGGATCGTGAAGTCTAATCGGTGCTTTAGACAATAACCCCCCTGTTTAAGCGATCACGCTCGTTCGCATCGCGTAAACGCAAGAGTCAACCATAAACGTTCAGCGGAGATACAGTGCGACGTGTGTTCGTTTCACGCGCAGTTATTATTAACACCACTCTTATGGCCCATAAAACATTTGTTTGTCTAGTCTGCGATTGTTTGGACAATTTTACGAGAACAGATGTAAGTAGGGAAACCAGAAGCTTCTTGGAGGGAGATCTCGTTGGTTGTATAGCTGTGGTCTTTATACTTTTATTTATAAAGGGGCCTTTACATGGACGAGAACAAGATTTAAACAAAATTGAAATAGAGACAGATATTGTATCTTATATCGCTATCTCGCTCTTTAATGCTGTTTTCAGCGATCGTGGTAATTGAGGAGATCTACGCTACTTATTAGGTAGGAAAGACTTAATGAACTACTTCTCGACATTGTTTATTTATTTAGATTTACCTACGTTTCTTCACATCAATTCTTACAATAGTATTTCATTCCATTTAGTATTATGATTAGGTGTAACAAACAATAGTAAATTTGGCATGATGTTTCACAAATTTTTACTTATTTGTCATAATTTAAAAATAAAGTAAAAAATCTGCATTACAACTCTCTGCATTAATGGAAAGAATGTGACAGCATGCCACTTAAGATCGTCTTAAGCTAAGACAAGGTTAGTGCAATTGGCCATTAGTCAATTGTTGGCTATGACAGCCATTCGAATACTACAAAGTAGGTAAGTCAAAATCAAAGCTAATTATGTCACTGTAGTTGTTGTTTATTGGCCTGCAGAATCGAGAAATAGGCAAATTGGATCCAAAAACTTTCCTCTGCAATGGTACGGAAAAAGGGCGTTATTATAACGGGATACTGATAATAACGATACTTTCAAGATATGTTTTAAGCAAATCCAAAGACGATACGGTTAAATCTCTCCCGAACGACAATAACAGTTCCTAACTAGAGTCTAGGCTTCAATTCCATAAAAATTTATGATAGGCGCGCAATCAAATTGATTAGGGTTAGGTTCGATCAAAAAACCAGAAGACAAAGTAATACTGAAATCCTTTCTTCACCAAGATGAAAATGACAAATATAGGATACATGCAATGAACTTGGAGATGCAAAATGACTGGATAACTATCGGCATTAGTAAATAAATCCTGCATTTCGCCGGCTTTGAAGTGGTCTACTTTATGATTGTTCGCCTGCATTCTGAAATTCTATCTTAATTAACGCCTTCCAGATAACTCTCCCAGACCAATGTAATCTAACAAGATGGGGAATAGTCACAGAAATAACATGCTATATGTGTGGCGAAGCACCTGGAACAGCTAAGTACATACTGGAAGGATGCAGAATTCTTTTAGAAAAGGGTCATTACTCGCGACGTCATGATAAGGTTTTGGGAATCATACGGGAAGCAGTCAGTCAAGGGGTCGCAAGAGCCCAGAAAGGGATGACAACAACCACAAGCCTCATCCAATTCACCAAAGAGGGCTCTAAAACAAAACCAATAAATAATAGACTCGGTACCGGATTGGTCTCTTGTGATGGTTACGTGTGATAAACAATACAAGTTTCCATCTGATGTAGCGATTACTGCATCCAGGTCGGACTTTTTGCTTTATTCATGGATACCAAAACGCTTGCTACTCATCCAACTCACCGTGCCGTGGGAAAATAACATTCCCAAAGACAAAGACCACACATTTAAATTAAATAGGTACTAAGATCTTTCATCTTACCAATGATATCACTAAAAACGGCTACTATGTTCACGTACATGCGGTAGAAGTAGGCGCGAGAGGTATTCCGGCAAAATCCTTATATACTACACATTGCTGAAGGATCTAGGCTTATCGATAACGTCCTTGAGCTCAATATTAGGTCGCCTTTACACTTGTAAGTTGCTTCTGTAAAATTTATGTAAGAAACTTACGGCAGTGTTCAAAAGTACTAAGAAAATACGGTAAACAAATTGTAAATGTAAAGTGTTTACATTTACTAATTTATCGGAAGTTAATTACGTAACTTACGTGAGTAAAACTTACAAATGTAATGGCGCCCGTAAAGCGCGTAACAAAAGCGGCACTTATAGAATCGTATCAAATATGGTTAGGCAGAGGGAGGAGCCGAGGTGGTGAAGGTGAATGTTGATGCATTGTAAAGTAGCTATGTACTTAAACCTGAACCTGGGTTGTAAGCCCCAGGCACTGCTCTTGGCACGGTGAATCCATGGAATGCTAATAAGTTATCGTCTCGATAGACATATGAATACTCTTAATACCTATTATGAATTTATGATACAGAAACAATTCCGGTGCAGTCATTGACAAGAGGATGTGAACTCATCTCGTCTACGATACAACGTAGATTTCAGTGGACACTGTGGACAGCGCGACGTGCGTCTGCGCATCTAATATGTTAATAGCGGCTCAAGCGCGCTACACAGCAGCGTCTATACATAGCGCCGCCTCCGCTAATGACAGACCGTTGTTTATCCCATTTCTCCATGACACTTTTGTTTAATGAATACTGATGGACGCGAGAGTAAACAAAATGAGTAAGTCTGTCTGTTTGTTTTTATTGTTTTCACAATGTAAGTTTATTTACGTTTGACACGATGGGCGGTTTTAGTCACTGTCTTCTGAAAGCTTAGTTCGAGTTTTACTCGATCACACGCAGAAAGACAGAAAGAGGTTTCCGTAAAAGGTTTCTGTTTTCTGTGATGACACGCATCGAACGCGTAATCGTGAATTTTTATGGGATCGAGGCAGTGCTATCTAGTAGATGGCGTTACACCAATATGTCTATCGATATACTCGTATTTCAATTTTTATACCATAAACAGTAATAATAATGAAAAATATGTGTAAGGCTAAACAATAAACGTTTAGGTTAATACGGTTCGGCCAAATGTAATTAGGACAAGTAATTTTAGGCGAGCGCGAGCCAAAGGGCACCCCTTCAACATACAATGTTGTCACGTATGTTAATCTCGTTTCAAATTTGTTCAATCAAGGTTGAATTTACTAACAGTTAATAGCTACCTATAAACATACAATTTTAAAATCTTGACGTATTTCGTGACTTATTTTTTTTACTAAAGTAAAATATTAAAAAGGTGAACCTGAATCTGAACATAAAGGTGAACTAAAAATAGAATTGTTGTCAGTTCACCAGTGCTCTAGTTTTTCCATCAATAAAATGACAATTATTATGACATTTTGTGAATAATTAATCTCACGTTCTTTGAGGTTTGTGTCAAAGACGCACGCGCAGAATTTACGACGATGTTTACAAACAGTATTGCGCTGAAACAATTGACAGCCCGCGTGCGCTCGCGTTGTGCGTGTGGTTCTTGGCTAGAGATGTACCTAAACCTATTATCAAAATAGGTTAATATCGATAAAAATATCGATATTGTATATCTATAAAAATATCGATACCTATTGTATATCGAAATCAATCAGTAGATATCGAATATTCAGATAAATATAATTACCATCCAAAATTAAGGTGTTATTTATACATATACTTACGTTTAACGTTGCCATTATATCATAATTAAAAATAATAATTATTAAAAAGTCGCTCCCTTCATTTCTTAGCTAAACAATAACATTTTATTATAATAATAAAGATCATCAATAATTTCCATAACACCACCGCCTCCGGGATCTAGTGGTTGAGGTCACCAGGTTCTAACCTGGATTCGAGTTCGATTCTCCATGGGGAAGTTGTCTGAATTAAACTTCCGCGTCCGCCTGGCTAGCTATCACCATAGTATCTAAGTTTTTCGTCAGAATAACAATTTCATCAACATTGTCAATGTTAATAACAATTAGCGGTAAGATAGCCAGTTCCTCAGTTGATGAATAATCCAAGGGAAAATCGCTTCCATCTTCGGCCTATGGACCATGCCATGCCACACAGAAATCGCCCGCGGTAGCGGCACGGCGCAAGTAAATAGCTAACCGCAGTTCCGCATCCTGCTTCTGCCTCTGTGTGCGGAGCGCTGAATCGTTACTTACCATCAAAGTAAGGCCGGATTTATATTCGTCTGATGTGTTATGTCGTGTTGTGATGTGTCAGAATGGTAAGGGTATCATACATTTGACATGGCGAGATTTATATTAGCGTGACGCGATGTGTTGTGATAGCTTATATTGTGTCGCATCAGGAGACCTATTTTTGAATTACGTATGCGATTTAGAAATCACCGCTGACTAAATAGTCAGCGATGACTTTGAGGTCACGAATTCCTAAACATCCTATTTTTGAAAGTCGAACGCAGAGCTGCCAACGTAAAAGTTACTCAACTAACTAATTTCAAGATGAAAAAAACTATATAAGAAGACTGACTGAAAAATCAACACACATCAACTTCAAACTTGTCAATATGTTCTCTAAACAAAACACAGATAACGTTTCCACAGATGACTTGTTTACGAGTGGGTGAGGGCACTCGTAATGAAATCACATCCGTGACTAAGGTAGTCACTTAAGTGATATTCAAAAATAAGAATTATTGAAAATCGGTGATTATTAGTCACATCGGTGATTTCGAAGTCGCATACGTAATTCAAAAATAGCTCTCCAGAAGCGGTCCTGATCGCTTCTGATGCCGGAGTGGAGGAGGCGAGGAAAAAAAATATGAACACTAGTCGTCACGTCAGAGAGCATCACAACACGACACGTCAGACAAGACTAAGGTCGAAAGCTTCACTGTCATATGTTAGCAAGAAAAACATTTTTAATGAAACTAAATTAAGAACGTCATTCTCACTTTCAGAAAAACAGAAAGGCGAAAACAGAACGATTTTATACAAAAAAAAAAACAATTCAACGTTCAGTGTTACCTTGCAAATGTAAAAAAATATTGTACGAGTAGTGTGTACTGTGTAGTGAATAATATTGTTTTCATTACTCATACTCTGAAAGTAGGTCTGAAGTTGCCTGAGGAGCGGGTTGAAAGTAATACTTTTCAACCCTAGGGAGAATCACTTTCAACTGACAGCTGCTGTCAAATTTTAAAAACGAAACTAGTTCTTTTTTTACATTTTTATTGAACCATGTTCCGACTTTCTATACAGCCACTCAATTACTCAACATAATGTTAAGTATTTAAAGAATATATTTTTTAAATGACTTTATTATAATTTATTTTCAACTATTTCTTTAAAATAACATAGATTTGGGTAAAATATTTACCATTTTTGAAATTATGAAAATGAAAAATAATGGCTGAATAGCTGGCCGGCCACAGAAAAAAAAACATGATAAGCGGGAAAGCGGCAATGCGATCTTCATTTGTTTTTTCCATTTGTAGAGTTTTGTTAATACTTCCATACCTAAAGCAGAGATTTGTATTGACTGTTAATTATATTTTTATAACATTGTTTTAATAATTAACACAATGAGTTCATACGATTCAGGTATGGAGTTAACGCCTGGTTTTATAAGAGAAAGCGGGCTAAGGCAGAAGTTGTTGATTTATGTAAAATAAAATTTACACGTTTTTTCTTTAGCTAATTCATTGCTTTATTTTACTTTCCTTGTATTCGTAATGAAAAGCACAGTGTTTACCTCGGGTTAAAGACTTATTTAGTCCCTCGAACTATTGGTGCGAACTGGTGGTCGCTACGCTCGGGCGCCAAACACCGTCTCGGGACTAAATAAGTTACTTTCACCCCTGGGGTAACAATGTACTATTATATCCGACCATGATCTCGCCTCTTTGCTGTCATATACTAATATCGTATGGATATGTTATAATAGGTATCGATAATTTTTAAGCGATACTATCGGTTTCTGTTGCATCTACAGCCCTGCTCTTGGCTGCTGATAGCCGCGCGCCGCCACGTCGTTCGGTCATTCAGCTCAGACTCGAAATTGGCACAACAATAAACGGGTCACAATAGCTACTTATAGCTGTGGCAGCTGCGTCAAACGTCTACTGTGCTTCTACATTGTACAATTATTGTGGGGACCAAGACGGTGATAATAAACACATTTTGTAGATGGCTACGACTCAGGCGCACGTTTAAGCCAATTTCAAACATTGTGCGATTTTCTTTATAAACATTGTTATAAGTAATTAAAAAGCGTTTTATATGCTAGTTTGTCATTTCATATAAAATGCAGTCAAATGTACAAAAATGAAAGATTAAGAATTAATTCGAACTACCTTTATATGAACGACTAAGGTAATTCGATTTAAGTAATCTAGTGTAATTTATTCGATACAAATTAATTTAATTTGATTTTAATACATCGACATTCCATTTTATTCATTGACATTCTAATTAATCTATTGACATTTCCTTTAATTCATTTACAACAATATTATTTACTGACGCTTGTTGGCTTATTAAAATTTATCCATGTATGTAACTGGACACTTGACAATATCACGTCTTCGAAATAATGTAATAATTGACATGATCTTAATTCATAATTATTCTTGACTAAAAAACAAGAACAAAGAAATCTAGCTAGTAAAATTAAATGTTTGCCCTTCTCTATTCTTATTTAATTGCAACACCTTAACAGGGTAAATAAATAAACGTAAAGTTGCGCCAATTAAGAACAATGTGCGAAACAAAGACCAAGAACAAGTTGTGGGGGGGGGGGGGTACAGTTTTTAGGATTATTACATCTGTACTTACATGGTGGTAGGGTAGGTAAAACATTTGGACGATTCAAAAAAGTTTTCTATCAAGCCATATTTTATAGAAACGGTTTGGATTTGATTTGATTCGACTAGTTTTATTAAAAGAAGTTTACATGATTGACTGGCTTACGAAACTTATTTATTGTGATCCCCCTCTCCCTCTGTCTACCATAAAAGTATCTATCAGTTGCAGTTCTAGCCTAATAACAATTTGTCAGAAAAACTCGAAATAACATTGGTAATTTTTATTACAAAACTAGCTGTGCCCGCGAACTACGTTTCGCCATAATAATTGTCAAAAAAATCTGGGGAGGGCCACCGTTTTCACCTAGGGGTATAAATAATAGCCTACGACGTATTCTCAGACCTACCAATTATACACAAAAAAATCCATAAAAATCAGCCGAGGAGTTCGATAACAAACACTGTGACACGAGATTTTTATATAATAGAAGATAAAAAAAATTAAAGAACGAAAATGAAGAGAGACATTTATTTTACTCTGTTGGCTGGCTTCCAAAAAGAAGGGTGTCAGTACTTGCTTTTCTGAGCGTATGTGACTGAGATGAAGGCCAAGAACTTCCATGTTGTATGTAAGACATGTTGTGTTGTTTGTCCTAGATTTTAGTCTTTTTATGGTCACCCTTAACAGACATTTGTTATGGAATATCGGAAGGTGTGTTTTTCTTCAGATCTTTAATATGTACGCTGATAAATTGTACGTAGTGTTATATAGTAGAAATTTTCACTAAATGTTGGTGCCCCAAGCTTTTGATTCCATTGTGATTTCGCGAAGATACGAGTACAGTCAATCAATTATATGCAAAACGTCAGGATTGAGGAGCCACATAAATTGCTTTATATTTTTAATTTCACTACAACTTCAACTCTATTTCTATTCAACAAATTCAAGCAAAATTACTACTAATGATCATGCACTCCAAAATAAAATTGCTCAATTAGTTTCGTGGAAATTCACGTTGACAAGTTTTCTACATGTATGGACTGAGGAGCCACACTAAATGTTTTGTATCTTCTCGAGTTTCATTAGTATCGAAATAGAAAGATATTATTACGTACGATTTGTCAGTCAACTGATGAATTTAACAAACACAGATTGAACAGATTTATCGTTTTCCGGATTTAGGTAGACGCTGCATTTGTGCTAAACAAGGCAATAAGTATCATCGTTTCATATCACGTCGCGAAAAATGTATCTCTATATTTCTTATTAACTTGTTTATGATGGGGCACGTACTGCACATCCTACGTGTGGCTTACGTGAGGATGTCTCCCGGGCCAAGAATAGACGACTATTAGACGAGCCCCTCCAATTATATTATTATTCCTGCTGCATACCACGCCATAGATCAACGATAGACTGGCTAAAGGCGATTGTTTGTTTGATATTTTGTCATACGATTTGAACCTAAATACCTACTAGGTATTAAGGTATAAGCGATTGGATTGCATTCAAAAATATTTTTTTCGAAATCGTTGATATTTCATTGTCAAATTATGTCAAGGTCTTTTCTGAATTATAAGTAGGTGATTGTTATCAAATCGAGACTATTTATCACTACAGCTTAATTGAATATAGACCAATGTCATTATATAATTCTTAATCTGAGGCATTGCCAATAAAATAAATTAATAATAATAATAATATTACTATCTTACTGGTCTACAGTTTGCCACAACTAACACTGCTAATCACGAGGTTTTCTGTTTGATCCCCATGATGCGCAAAAGTTTATACATGAAAAAGTTACCGATTTCATAAAACACAACAAATTTAATAGTACCTATAATGATTAAGACATAAACTATAATGATGTTTTACTTTACTATATGTGTAACCTACTCAATTCATAAAAAATATAGAGAAACTAGTGAGATATGTACCTTTTCCCTTTAGAATTAACTACCAGTAATTGTATGTACCTAATAATATTATAAACTAGCTTTTGCCCGCGGCTTCGCTCGCGTTAAATTCGGGGTAACACCAAAGATTTCAAAAAAAAATAAGGCAGGTATTTTTCGTTGGTAACAAAGAGTCTGTGTACCGATTTTTAGCTTCCTACCTTGAAAACTGCAAAAAGTCCCATATAAAATTTCACCCCCTCTTTTAACGGGTTGGGGGCAGATTTAAAAAGAAATGATGCACGATTTATTTGTTAGTCACAAATAGTTCGCATACCAATTTTTAGCTTTCTACCTTGAAAATTGCGGAATGCTCCATACAAACTTCCACCCCCCATTTTAGGGAAGTGGGGGGATTAGAAAGAGACAAAAAGTAGCCTATGTCACTCTCCATCCGTTCAACTATCTAAAATCACTTCAATCCGTCGCCCCGTTTTGCCGTGAAAGACGGACAAACAAACACACACACACACACACACTTTCCCATTTATAATATTAGTATGTATACTCGGAGCTGAAAAAAAATGTCGTACGTATAAACCTAATTCTCATAATATATTTCTTTATATCTTGTAATATATAGGTATCTTACAAATCACACGAATTTGCCTTGCCTTTTTTGCTTAAAACTAAAAAAATTATAATAAAAGATAAATACATTTCACATGAAAACATTTTTTTATGTCCCGTTCCTTTAAATAACTCACTGTGCTGGGTAGGTTTCATCGTTTTTCGTGATTTAACGTTTGCACTCGCACCAAAAAATTAACTAGCCCTCTAGCTACACAAATCTACTTTTTAAATTACTAAAACTTTTACGGGATTAAAACGCGTTTGGTACCTTATATTGGCTACGATGTTTCGGCCAGGTTTCACCGGCCGGAGCCAATATAAGGTAGGTACCAAACGCGTTTTAATCCCGTAAAAGTTTTAGTAATTTAAAATGCAACGCGAAAGTTTGCTACATTCAGCCCGTGACCACGGCCGGTGAAATCTACTTTTTAAAGTTTTCTACGCGTCTATTTGATTGATGACTTTATACGAGTATTTGAAGTCTGCTTAACAAGTGACATACATAAAACTTACACAGTTCTATTTCATTTTCCTTTGATCATGCTTTGAGTCATGAAAAATCTGGATACTTTGTCCTATCTGTGACGTTCATAATCTGTATGTCGCCGGAGCCCCGCAGGAAGCCTGGCTCTCGCCGTGGCCTACGCCAATCCGGCGTGGAAATACCTATGTTATGCAATTGTTTGCACTAGACAATTCTACGACCTCGCCTATACCCACAATGATGTGTCCTGTACCTATTATTTAGTTTATTCATCGATTAGCTTTTCGCCTGTGGCTTTGCGTTTTTAGAGTTCCGCACCTCGCAAAGATCACTTAGTTGTCAGTGTTTATTAGTATATCTGTCGAGACCATGGACTTACGAATAATTATTAAGTCCATGGTCGAGACCCCCTTATCTCAGGATCGCGTCGAGATTCACAACTGAAATTACGTCAAATACTCGGACTCTTTCAGCTGTGATAATGTTGCCATTGTAGAACCTATGCTAGATTCTACAATGCGAGTTCGAAGATCTGCACCACGCACTGTGGGAGGTGAAGTCGCTCGATATTAGCCCTGATTACTACTGCGTCTAATTGGAACGGAGGCAAATTTTCTGAGAAGACGGGACTTCGCGCATCGGCGCGGCGGCGGCACAAGAACAGTGGCCCAATTCTACTATTAAGTTACAGCCGAATGGAAACTAAATCCGCTGCGATCGATAATCGATCAATCGCAGCGCAGATATTACCTTTCAGCTGTTCGATGAAGTGATAATATGGCGTTCTGATTGGTCGAACGCAACGGTTAATTCCAATTCAGCGGTGGCTCATTAGCAAAATTGGCTTGTAGAAATGGACTAGAGAGGTAAAGAACGAAAAGGCAAAGAAGAGATGAGTTAAGAAAGACCATGCAGGCGGCACCACTACTAATAATCGGCATACGACGACTTTGCGGTGGACACCGATGGCGAACGTGTTTGCGTGCGCCCCTGAGGCCCAATTCAGCTAATAAGCTACAGCCGAATCGAAACTGAACCGTTGCGATCGACCAATCAGAACGCCACATTATCACGTCATCGAGCAGTTGAAAGGCAATATAAGCGCTCCGATTGGTCGACCGCAACGGTTCAGTTTCGATTCGGCTGTAGCTTATTAGCTGAATTGGGCCAGCTAGGGCAGAGGGACACTAGGGCAAAGGGAGCTAAACTAAAATGACTTGTTGCGAGTCAAGAAGAGTGCAGTAAAAGGTTCTGCGATTCCACCCGGATAACCAGGATTGGTTGAGTAGGGTAGCCTTATGTTACTTGGAGGGTTTGACTTAATGTAAATCTGCCATGAATATGAGTACGTCAGAAACTTTAAAAGCTTCGCTTCTTCGAGTACTTCAAACGTACCTAGTCATTAAACTAATACTTCAACAAGTTTTCGTAAGGAAATTTTAAGTCAACCATAAACAATGACAAACAATGATAACAAAATTTGAACTGTAACTCCTTATTTCAACCCTTTGCGTCTTATTACAAAACCTGGACTAAAGTTAGTCCTGGTTTAAAGTTAAACTAGGACTAAATTGATGCTGTCTCTATCTATGTATATTGACACAAGTGAAAGCGCACTAGGTTTAAACCAAGACTAACTTGAGACCAGGTTTAGACCAGGTTTTGTAATAAGACTGCTTGAGTTGCCATTTTCAATTTCGCCAAAATCTATATTATATATAAAAGGAGATGTTCCCATCTATAGACGCACGCACAGCCGTAACCGATAATGGTAGAAACGTGAAATTTGGAGAGTTGTTTTAATTCAAAATGCGGGCGCACACTAACAAGGGATTTTAAATTATTTTAACCCTGAAGGGATGAAATAGGGTTTGCAAGTTTGTATGGATTTTTTTAAAATTAGCAACGATTTTGATAACTTGACATTCATGCTCTTAAAAACATCTCACTGAATAAGTGTTTCATGATTTATTGGAATTCACCCTCTTAGGGTGCAAAATAGGGGTTAAAAGTTTCTATGGAAAATATTTAAAATCTGCTCCAATTTCTATGAAATTTATTATCTGAGCTTCTAAATATATTTTCCTACGGGAAAATCTAAAATTCCCACGAGAAAACAATAATAACGCGGGCGAAGCCGCGGGCGGAAAGCTAGTTGACTATACCGGGTGTAACGGAATACTGCAATAATATTTAAGGTTGTTGATTAACAAAAAAAATGTTTTATGACTATTCTTTGTATTTTTTCTTTCTATTTTTATTATATGCCTACTTTCGATTTAATACGCTGAACTGTTAAGCGTATTAAATCGAAAGTAAGCATATAAAAAAATTACAAAGAATAGTCATAAAACATTTTTTTTGTTAATCAACAACCTTAAATATTATTGCGGTATTCCGTTACACCCGGTATACTCGTAAGTAGAGCGAGTGGCGACGCGCAGCGGCGTTCTAAACAATTACCTACGGCTGTAATTATAGCTCAGTACTGAATTCAGTTTTGCACTGAAACTGTTAGTTTCCACCAGTATTATCAAGATGGCGCGGAATTGGAATTATAGTTACGAATTTATGTTACGTTTTCATCAGCGTCTCACACTGAATCGTGAACGATTTTTTCAATTTATTAAAATAAAATATTTTAAATCAAGATAAATGGGATTCTTCAAGTCACCACCCTTTCGTTTGTGTATTTTCTACCAAGAAAGTATAACTTCATTAATAAAATGGCCTTAAATTCGCATTAAATTTTTTTACTTTGGAGTATCTCATCAAATTAAATATACATTAAATGACATTTGTCTAACAGATCTATAGAGACATTTAACAAAATCGATTTAGTTTCCAAATAAAAGATTGAAATGTCTAATTCTGTGTACTATCGACATCAATAAAAATATGCGAAATGTAAAGACAGTGATTTGTTTATACAATATTCTGAGAATGTGCGTAAAAAATTTGAAGCCAGTTTTTCTATTCGAAAAGAAGAGTCGTATTTTTCCGTCACCTGCCTACTAAGTTATGTCTAATTTTAAATTACTTTTACTAAGTAGATAGGAATAGGTATGAAACAATTTTAATATACTACGAGACTAGCTGCTACCGCATCATACTTAAGTACTCGTATGCTCGTATCTACCAAAAGTGAGAAAATATCTTCACCGTCTTTAAAAGTTTGTATTTTCATTGAACGAAGACCTAGCACGACTATTAAAAATTCTTTATTGTACACAAACAAACATGATAAACAAATACAATTAAAATTATATGGGCGGGTTTATTTCCACTAGAAATCTCTGCCAGTCAACCCTAACAGGAGTGAAGAGATGATGGCAGCGGGGAAATTTACAAAACTTTTAAAACACAACAAATAAACATAATTATAACACACTTATTAATATATATGTATAACAAATACATATAATACATAATTATCAACTATATATTAAAGGTGAATTAAGTCTACGAAAGGTAAGCTAAGGGAGGTTAGACAACAGATAGTCTTTTATTTTGTGTATTTTCGAAGACCGAAGATAAATCGAATCGCTAAATTCTGAAGTCGCTTATAAGTAAGCTTATTCAATAAAACCTCAGTTGCATCTAGGTAGCATACATCAGCGTAGTCAAGAATAGGTAGCAGAAGGGACTGAGCAAGCATAATTTTAGTTTTAAATGGCAAGAAATATTGAAGTCGCTTGAGAGAGTTGACAACTATAGTTAATAGGAATGGATGAGATGACGTCACTAAGTCTTACGACCCCGATGTCCGTCGCCACACGACAGGAGGAAGCGTTACAATTAGCCGACCCAATTAGACGTCAATTGAGAAGTAGGCGCTGCGCCGGCGCAGTGGGCGACGCGAGGATGTCCCTGGGCGGCTTACTATCACCGCCTAAAACAATACCAGGCCTGCGGTTAGAGCGAGACGGTGTTGTACGAAGCAAAAGCTGTGTCTCTTTACATATATTAATTTTAAGCGGTCGTGATAAGGATTTAGGACACATCGTCTGGTTACGTCAGTTAGCTCTCAATGTGGGAGGCGAAGGGTATGCTAGAAAAGTAGAAGACATCTAGGACAAACGACAAACTTGTGCATATTTGGTCTACAGACACCTTCACAATTTTATTAATTATGAGTTATTTCAAATCAAATAACTTATATCATCCATCAATTCGTATTCATCAATAAAATAATTTTAACATTCAATAAATTCATAATCGTCACCACAGGTCATACATGTATGTACCCACCGAGGGGCTCGAGCCTACCCTAAGTTAGGGTGTTTAGGACTTAGTGAACCACGTTAGCCCAGTGCAGATTTGTCGACTTCACATACACCTTTGAATTTCTTCGTAGATGAGATGTATGCGATCACGATGTTTTCCTTCACCGTAGGAGCGTCGGGCAAATGTAACATAATATTATGAAATTCGAAATCGAAAAACACATTTGTACATTGCAGGTCGAACCCCGTACCTCCCGATTAGAAGGACAGTGCCGAGTCTCAATAAATTAGGTATTTTCCTGCAAATATACAAATTGTTTAACAAAACTGTTGAGTAGGTACTAGAAATATGTAATTCCAAAATGTACAGAAACAGTATATTTTATCAACAAAAAGTTGTTTAATGTATGTACAAAACAATTATTTATGATTTACATACCATATTTTTAAATATACTGATTACATATCAGATTTACTTTTTAATCATGTGAATTAGTAAAACAACGCAATTTAGAAATAACTTTTGACAAAAGTAGCTAGAAAGTACGAGTAAGTATATACTTTAGGTTGTGGTTTTCAAGTCTAATAATAATGAAGTGAAACTTAGGTGAACTGATCCGAAATGGCTAAGTTATGTTAGATTCGTTCGGGGAATGGCTAGTCCGATCTTGAACGTGCCTCCATGTGGGTGGAAGTTACTGGAGGGTGGTTTAGTCAGGTATAGGCTCTATACCCGAGTCCAACCGCATATCCAAGGGGCGGCCTTGTCAGTTTTTCAGTCCCTTGTCGAATCGTAGAGATTCCCCCGCCGCCGCAAAAAAAAGTTAGGTTGGATTAGAACTGCGACCACATCGCCGTAACCGAATTCTACCCATTTCACCTGGTTAGGGCAAATAGTTATTTTTACTAACCAACAATTTATCTACCCTCATTTTGTAATTGGTGTTTCATTTTGTTAGATAAACTGCAGTGTGGGGTTAAAATAGAATCTATGTTAAAAGAAAAATATGTAATATGTTTATTGTGCACTAGTAATTATAATTTTACTAACATAGCCTATTAAGTAATATATACTAACAAAATTGTATTTTATATATGTATGTTAGCTAATAAGGTATGTATCTATGAGCCTAAGTTGTTCGATTACAAATAAATAAAATAAATAAAAAATAAGACATGCGTTCATAAGAAAGATCTTAGAAAGGATCCACTTACGTGTCACGAACTTACATTGTTGAAAAAGAAGATATATTTTGAGCTAACTATTTTGCTGTGCAATCAATATTAATGATTTGGATTGGGGTTTTTTTAATACAAAGGGTACTCACCTAAGTATAAGATAAGTAGTGATTTGCAGTTGAATACTACCTTGATACTACTCATTAATTATTGTGTCTGTTTATAAGCACAATTAAGTAATTACAGTCCCCACGTTCTATGAAGCTCGTTTTAACAGTTGTCTATCTGGCAATTTTGACGAATCACCTATGGAAATGGCAGCTGTCAAGCGTAGTTATACATATTTTAAGAACTTTATAATTATGTATTGTCCTTAAAATAATGCCACTATTTTCTGGGATACCTATCATATAATTCTAAAATTAATTTGAGACGACATTCCGCAATATAAATATAACCTTATACCCATACCCTTGAAATGAGGGTTTATCCTGCTCGCGAAATGTTAGCAAAGTAAACAAAACTGGCCTTATCATGTCAGGATGGCAGGATTAATTAACAAAAGCGCCTAACCACTTACCATGATCGCATAAAATACTATTAAGCCCGCAGTGAGAACGAGATAGTGCTATACACTGCAATAGTGGCGTCTCTGTTTAACTTTTTTACCTTCTCTTGCGGATCATAGTAGGCCCGAGAACGAGCCTTTCAATGACTGCGAAGTGCCGAAAATGATACAATTAAGTAGGTATATCGTATCGGACATCGAATAGGGGCAAAATGGCTGCGGGGTTACTGGGTCGGTGCAATTAGAGGGTAAATACACTTTTCTGGGCAATTCACTTATGATGGAACATTGTTTAGACATCGGCAGATCAGATTAAGCAAACCAAGGAGATTTCAATAGAATTTGACCCTTATGTCTTTCCTGCTACAGCTAAAAATAAGTTGGCGATTATGGATACTTTTGGATAACCTAATGTTATGTTGACCGTACGGTCGGTTAAATCCCTTGATACAGTAAGTGCTTATCGGGAAATAAGCTATATACTTATTTCATGTTATATTATTATTATGCATGAGATAAAGCAATACTTAAGTTTTGCTGATATATGCATTGTTTTAGACTATCTGCCTAGTATTAAATTGACAAAAGTGGAACTGCTCCCTGCATGGAATTCTCTCTGTCACCGACTATATATTTTCTTTCCCATCCTAACTTCCTGACAACTCTTTTCTCTTTTATCTAGCGGGTTTGAAGGTGAGCCTTCCCAAGAGTGAACCTATGCATATATTCTACTTTTCCATTCCATATCCCGGGCGAGAATGTATCAAATCACATTCGAGCTGCATCTCCCTCCTATCTCACTCAAACGTAAAGCCTCGAAACTCACTTATTTTGCAAACAGGAACCCACCACACGTCAGTGTTTCTTGTTGGTAATATTATAATTCACAAATATGAATTACAAAATATTCCAAATCATCATTATCGTTCAGCCTAGAGATGCCCACTGTTGGACATAGGTTCGGTTTTAAAATCCCTGGGGTACTGCGCCTCTCGCATCCAGCGGCTTCCCGCGACCTTCACCAGAATACTCTAAATAAATTATAATAATGACAATAGTTTGTGTTATTAATTATCAAAGAAATAGTTAATCTCTTATCATTTGATGCTAAAAAGTTTTCATTGCTTAAATCACGAAACTTCTATTAGTATTGGGATTAATTCGAACACCTGTACATTTTTGTTAGTAGCTACAGCGTTCCCATAAATAGATTCTACGACAGCGAGGCGGACACTGGGCCGAAAACACGCTTTTTAGTTTTGTCAATACTTTATATTTAATACTCCATTTTTATTCGTCCATCAAACCCAAGTACACTTTTCGATTACGAGATTTCCTCTTCTAAATTGAATTGAGCTAAAATGTCTCCATGATCACTTTTTTCCACGATGTAATTGTTTAAATTTGTGTGTGCACACGTCCATCCACAACTTTTCATCCGACGAAATTCGGACTGGTGATAATTGGGTATATTCCCGGTGGATTATTTCATCAGTGTCATGACTACCTCAAACTTAGCCTTTTTATTCGACTAAATATTGCTCATTTTGGAAACATTACATGAATTTACTAGCTGGCAGAATGATTTGCCTCAACTAATTGCTTTACGATGGTAACTTCTGTAATTGAAAATGATGGCAATCTTTCGACCGGCCTTCAGTCATTATGACAAGGCCTAGACCGTAGGTAATTTAGGCCATCGCTGTCGATCTTCGGCCGTGTTTCGTTGCAGCACACATTGTTTTATAAATATTTCATCATTTGATAAAGATTTCTTGGAATTTAGGTGACCCAGTGTCCACACTTTCGCGATAATATGAATTTTCAACGACAAGTGTTGTATGGTGAAGAAATTCGTCATTTCCTGAATACATTAATATAGCCGTAGCAATAAAAATTGCAATATGGCGTTAATGTGGTACCACATAAGTACCTTTCACATGTTCCACACGACCCGGTTACAACAGAAAAACAGTGTCTGTACAGCGTGCGTGTCCTATCTACGTGATTGTACCTGAGCGAGTGGCCGCTGGTGTGTAAGCATGGATGACGTATGTCTTCCATACACCATTGTGCATCCGGCCACCGGTCAACCTGTAGGTAGGTGGTAACCGGAAGCACAGAGGTGGATACGGTGTGTACCCGGCGATCGCTTGCCAAATTACGCCTGCGCATGTGAAAGCTAACGTACATGGCTATACATTTCGCCTCCGGGTACCCGACAACCGTATGAAAAGGCACTCACAGTGTAACGTGACGATTTGCGGCGTAGTGTAACGTATCGTGTGTCCCCGCCTCAATAGCGGTTGAGTGTTTATTCCGCCCAGTGCGCGCTCCCCTGGGCGGATGAGCGCTGTCTCGCCGCCGCTCCGCTCACTGCACTCCCGTCGCTCCCGGCGCTAGCCCGTTCATTGACAACTTTTGGTATCGTCGCCCGCGGCATTAAGTTTTCCTCACGCCATACGATACTCTACTATGACGGAGATGGACGAGAAAGGAGTGCATGTGAGTGTCTTTTTATATTTATTTGTGCATGTCCTTTTTGGGAATCGATGAGTTTTGGTACATTTTCGTGTTGAACTCCGCGTATCTGGCTGGATATTTGTTTGATTTTTTATGTTTAAGCTGGCAAGTCGTGTAAATAACGGGTTGTTTTAAATGTTGTTCTTTGCAATACAATTTTGTCTGGACAACAGATGAAATTGATGTTTATTATGATGTAATGGTAAATAAATTTGAAGGATGTCTTATCAATTCAAACTAAATAAATTTTCAAAGTTGAATCGAGAGACCCGCGATCGATCCTGCCATGTACCAATGTGTTTTTCGTTTCACGAATTTCATATATACATTTATCTGACAATCTGACGCTCCTACGGTGAAGGAAAACATCGTGAGGAAACCTGCATATACCTGCGAAGTAATTCAAAGGTGTAGCTATTGTAAATTGTCAACCAATCCGCACTGGGCCAGCGTGGTTTGACTAAGGCCTATTCGCCCTATCATAACTGGTTAAGGGTAGGGTAACCGGTGGGGACGTCTATGAGCTGTAATGATGGACATTTTGAGATCACATTAAAATGGAGTTTTAGATTGTATAGCAGCAAGCAAATATAGGTTAGCACTTAAAACTGTTGAACATATTACATGCTAATTTTTATTGGCCTAATGGGCCAGTTTGAAATTTTTACATCACTTGTTTTTTTGTTTCTGCTTTCTAGTGCTTTCTACTTTATTTTATGTCAGTCAGTTTCTTCCAGCTCCCACCACTTACCCCAAATGCGGGTTGGTGGAAATTAAGGACAAACATAGAATATTTGAAAAAAGCTTTAAGATCATATTCGCATATTTTGTTAGTTTTATTAGGCAAGCAGCAGTTAAAGTAGCAAACTTTGTTTAACTGGTATTTTTCTCTCTTATATGCAATAAATATACTTACTTCAGATATTATTCTATTTATTTTTTGAAAGTTCAGTCTACTTAAAATATTCCAATTAAATTAATAAATTTATAAGCATTCTGTCAGTTAAAGATTTTGACAATGGTGTGTGAAAATGTTCGATGTGTTATAACTTGGTATTTTCGAATATTGCAAAAAAACTTATATTACAAACAAAATAGCGTACCAAATTATAATAAAAATAATTTTAATTACAATTCTTGTTTTGTCAACTGTATCTTGTATAATAAGTACATGATATAAGATACACAATAAAGACAACATTTTATTTAGTGTCACTAATTCGTCCCTGTCATAGGCATGGTTTGTGGGACAAGTTGATGAAATATGAATGTCAAAATATAAAGTCTACATTGATCTAATAAATTTTAATCGTTTAAATCTCCAAAACGAACCTTTCCCTTTTTATACATTAAACATATAAACAGAGTGTACGTTTAGATAAAAATTTTGAATGCAAATATACCATTTAATGAAAGACATACAATTAAATATAAATAACGCTATAATAATCAAAACTATCTTAGAATGAAGATAGGTACTTGACAATATTTTATTCTGTTACATAACAATCCCGTGCGTAGATCATAAGGAATCTAAAAGTGTCATGCGAAAGTCAATTTCTCTTAGTCACGTGCTCAAAAGACAGTTGTATATAAACGATTGTAAGTGATTGATGTTGGTGGAGGACCCGGCTCAGACCGCGAACAATTTTCTCTAGAAGCGGCCAGATTCGCATTATCTGTCGCTCCACTTGGTCAACTTTATTGAGGAGGATTTGGTAGCCGAAGCAAACTTTGCCAGAGTTATTGAGACCCGATTACGAAGGATTGGCTGCCAATTTTCGGCCGGAAACTTTTTGATACTGCCAACTTTACTTAATGCCAGTAAAGATAAATGTTCTGTCATAAACGCGAATCTGTTTTTATATAAATTACCTACTTACCAACTTTGATGGTTATGTGATATTCACAAAATACCTAACATTTAAAAAAAGAAAGTCGCCCCACACTAGGATTTTCTCCTGTGTCGTGGGTGTAGTTACAAACATAGAATAGATACTGTTTACTGATTTTCCACAATACTTTCTGTACACACAACAGGGACATTTTTGGCCTTCATCTGATGGTAAGTGACGATAAATTGTCAGAATACAACGATATTATAAACACTGCTATTATGGCTGTCTCTTTGTACTTGTCCTAAGCTTACTAGATCCAAAAATGTAAAATACCTAGGGATAACTGTTGACGACAGATTGCAATGGAGTCCTCATATTAACAATTTATCAAACAGGGTTAGGAAATTCATATTTGTGTTTAAGACACTGCGGCAAGTAGCAGACTCTAAATTATTGCTGAAAACATTCAATGCTCTATGCCAAGCTGTTATTACTTACGGAATCTGTTCATAGGGGGTGCCGGCAAAACCTACCTCATTAACGTAGAAAGAGCACAACGTGTTGTGCTGAAAGTTTTACTACGTCTACCATTCCAACATCCTACAATACTAGTCTATGAACGAGCACAGGTACTTAGTGTTAGAAAGTTATTTATATACCAATGTATAAGACGTTTTCATAAATATTCCTCCAATTACATATTAGAGAAAAAAAGGTTAAACATACGTGATAAAAGAGATTATTATATAGTTCCTATAACAAGAAATGCTTTTGCTAAACGACAGTTTTATTACCTGGCTCCCTTTATATATAATAAATTTAATATGATATGCCCATGTAACAAACTTACCCAACATCAAATTAAAAGAAATATTAAGGAATGGCTGCAAACTAATGACTATGAAGGTACCGAAAAGATCTTAATGACTAATATGTAGCATTTATGTTCTATTAGACTTTGCCTGTTAATCCCTACGTTACACGCACACTCACGCACACACAGACACACACACAAACACACACACACACACACACACACGCTGATGTTTTGTTAAATTTCATATTTTTGTAAATTACCTACACACCGTGACCAATAAATAATGTACCAACAAGGAAGGAACTGGCTTCTGACACACAAGTTATACTTATTTCATAAGCCAGGGTAGCATTAATATGTTGTATATTGGTAATGTTGCAATAAATATATTTTTCATTTTCATTTTCATTTTGCTATTATGGCGATTTACTTAGGCAAGACTTAGGCGGCGTTGCGGGCCTGGCGGGTTCAGAAGCCCTACCACAAATTAAACCAAGCAGAAGAACTTCATCCCCTATGGGGAATAGAACTCCGGAACTCCAGATGTAAACCGGATCGTCTCGGCGGCGAAAAGGAACAAATATTTCAAATAATTTTCACTTTCATAGTAAGAAACTTTCAAGTAGCGGAACGGAACTGAACTCTTAAAATTTGTCCGTTGAAGGAGTTGTAACGAATTTGTCCACAAAACATCTATAAGAGTTTGAGGGAAGGATACAAAATACTTTTTATTCCGATCACATACGAACCCTTGGGTTCTGCGGAAAAGCCTTTTTCTTCGGAAACCAAATTACACCGTTGAATCTGTAGACTTCGCTCTAACAGCCTCGCGGAATTGAAATGAGCTTTATGTCCTGTATATTAGGCGCTGGTTTTAATAAACTGTAATGGAAGTTCTTCGCGCCTAAATTAAATTGGTCCTTTAATAAAATACGGAGATACGGTGTACGAATACTAATCTCACGGTTCGTTAGGAAGCGCGTAATATTTTGGGGTATTATTTCCGTGGCAGGTGCGTCTCCGTAGCACGGTTAAGCATCGTAGCGCCGATCGTAGCAGACTGTAGCGGCCGTAGCCTGTCTAAGTAAACTTACTTTACGACTGTCAGATCTTTTGTTTCACTTTACAAATAACGAAAAAATGTCGGTTGCAAGATAGATAGCCGTGTACCACTTCAATAGACTTTTGTATTATCTCATCAAAAGTCAAGAGTAATATTTAAACAATTTTTCAAATTTCACGATTTCGTTGAGGAAAATTAAACAAAATGCCCAAAATCCCTTTTCACGTGGTGAGCATAATGGACGTTTTTAAAGCATTGTATAAATAAATGTAACAATGACGCAAACGATCAACGTTTACAAAATAATAAATCATTCTGAGCAAGCGAAACGATTTAATCGCTTTGTTGGTAGATTTGCTGATTTGTGTTTCCGCAAATTCCTGTTAATATCAATTCACGGGCATTGTATGGCGCGAGCGAGGGAAGTGAAATACAAAACAGACATAATTAGATCTGTTGAGTGCTTTCAGTTAAACGTTAAACGTAATTATACGGTTAAGAGGGGCGAAACAAGAGAACGCAGAGCGGATTTTTAATTCAATTACCGTTATTAAAAGCTTATGGGTCTGTTTTACTACTCGATAAAATTACAGGCAGCCCATTCAATATTTATGTGGCAGCTTACGCCACAGAATACTTTTTATAATTGAAAATCTGACGTATAAACTGGCAAAATAATTGTATTAATTTAAATTCTTTATACTGTATTTTTAGATTATAGTATTTTTAATGTTTAAATATTTAGTATTTTTTTTCATTGATTTATATGTTTGTCCTACCTATTGCGATAAGGCCGCCTATTTTGTAGTCTGTGTGTGTATTGTGTCCTAGTATCTGTTTTTTTTATTGTGTATAGTAAAGTATTTCCATCTATCTAGATAGGTATCTGTCACGGACACTAACCTTTTTTGTATATTATTTTATTGCTCATCTTATCGAAACAGTATCTAACGATTAATTAATATGTAACATTGGCATTAACAAAGAAATAAATAAATAAAATTAGTATTGGTTCTAATTTTATAAAATTCGTTAAAGTTTTATTTGTAATTTCAAGAAGTTATTTTAGTCAATCCAATTAGTCTTTCCTCGCAATTCTTGCAAACTTTTTTGAAGTTTTTAGTTTCTTGAAAAGAAATGATCGCCATTTCATGTGTAATTTTGTTAGTGACTAGCTGTTCCGACAGTTGTTCTCTTTTGTTTTGTTTTTAACCGACTTCAAAAAAGGAAGAGGTTCTCAATTCGATGCGTGTGTTTTTTTGTATGTATGTTACGCGATTACGCCGCCAATTGGGGACCGATTTTCAAAATTCTTTGTATTCGATAGAGTATACTCCAAGGGTGGTCCCAAGGTCACCAAAATTAGGATCTGATGATGGGATCCCATAAAAATTGAGAAAACCATTAAATTTTTAGGTGTGAGTATACTCCTGGGGTGGTCGATAGAGTATACTCCTGGGGTCAAAGTCAGGATCTGATGATGGGATCCCATGAAAATTGAGCGAAACTGAACCGAAGTGAAATACGCTCACCGAAGGTGAGCCGATATTAAATTAGGGTTTCTCAATTCACTAAAAGATTTCATTCACTAAAAAGATAAAAATAAAAATTATTTTACAAAAAATAAAAACCGACTTCAAAAACACTGAAAAGTTAATAATAATATGAGAATAGGTACAGACAACATCACACTTCTATATTGAAGTCGGTGCCAAATTTTAAGACTTTCTAGGAGATCATCGTTTGGCACCGACTTCAATATATAGAAGTGTGATGTTGTCTGTATCTATTCTTATATTATTTTTAACTTTTCAGTGTTTTTAAAGTCGGTTTTTATTTTTTGAAAAATATTTTTTATTGATTGACACGTTTAGCGTCGTAGCACAGATGGAACGGTTTTCATAAGAACCTTCTCCGTAATCTAACAAATGCTTGACAAAAAGAATTAACCGAATCGAGGCTTGTGCTTAGCATCACATTTTAGATTATTTTTAAATTAGAAAAAAAATGTCTTACGTATTGCTACAGTTGTGTCTGCTTTATAATGGTAATACTTTTTTTTTGCACCAATAGCCTAACACCTAAGGGACAGGGCTACCTTAAGCAAACACTGTTTTCACTCGTTACTTAGACAGATATCTATATATTAATATAATCAAGATAAATATAGTTAGTGTCTGTAAGAATATTTAAGATTATTTACATAGTGGTCTTTCTGATATATTTGATTTTACGCTTATAGCGCTAAACTAATATCACTAAATTCTTTATAATCACTGGATTTTGAGCAAATTGCATGCGTTGGCTACCTTTAGACATGAATGAACACAAATGACAAAACATGTAGGGACTGCAGTGAAATATGGAGTTAAAGTTTGTGCCTACGGTAAACTTAAGTTACTGTGAAAGTTCGATATGGGGCAAATTTATATCTTCCAAATCAGTGGGGTAGGGATTCAAGCCGTGTTTCTGTGCCAAATGTAATTTTCCTTTCACTCTCAAGGATACATCGTACCTATATTTGCGACGAGCTTCTGAAGTTAACTGCAGTATAACTCAAGAACAGGGCGAACGTTTTTATTCAAAAAATTAGATGTTCAAAAGGTGAGCATAGTTCGTAAATCATTAACTCAAAAGTTTCGAAGAATCAAACTGTTAAAATATTCACTGCATTATTTTCTTAAGTCAATTTTAAACAGTAATAAAAAATGGATTTCCGGACTAATCCTCGATATCATGCCTTGGAAGGGCAATTTAACAAAAGCAAAAAGCGAAATATACGCAATGATACATCAGCGATCATCAATTATGGAACACTGACATTGTTCCACAAGTCTGTAAATATTGAGTAAGTTTCCATAAGAAAAAAAATCAGAAAAGGAACGAATATAACAATAAATCCGTCAACGCTGTCAAAAAGTCCGTAAGAAATATGTGAAACAAAGTAGAATTTACAATTCCGTATCTTGACTCGCGTTTGCCCCGGCTGCCTCGGCTCTCCCCGGGGAACACGGAAGCCGGGATAATCCCGGACCTTTAACCTTTCCTGACCTACATAGCCCTTCCATTTGCATTCTGTTGCCCAAAAGGAGGTTAACGGTTACGGCTGTAGGGTAGCTGTAAGGCGATAGATAGGGAATTCTCATCCCCCTGTATCGTCGATTACTGAATGATGTCGACAATAGAGTCAAAATATTTTCCAAGGAATAATATTGTGAAGGAAGACTGTAATTTTGTGTTGTTGAGAAAAATATAAGTTTGCGATCGCAACAAACTTAACATAGCATAGCAATAATGCTCCATTAAGAACCCATTTAGAATTCTTATTGATAAAATTGAATCCGAAAAGGGCCTAGAACGTGTGAAAGAAATAAATTGGAGATTGTAACTTAAAAGCTTAATTCCGCTTACGAAATTTCGTGTCCTTTTACGGGGCTCGGTGTAATCGAGCTATGCATGAGATAAAATGAAAATTCGTGTATTGTTTCATAATGAAGGCAAAAACACATACAACGTGTTAAGTCATTACCGTAGTATAACCTATGGTTGTCTGTGACCACATGACCAGAGTCACAGTCGATTTCATAGGTTCATGGTTCACAAGTGATTGGTTACAAGTATCTATATATTATATGGTATATACTCATGGACCTACAAAAATTACGGATGTGGTCTTGCATTAAACAAATGTGAAGCATGCAAGGTTCATGTCCGTGGTAGTTCTACGCTAACTGCATACGCTGATATTTATCTATCACTGGAATATGTATTTGCAATGATATATTTGTATATTTACAGTTACATTTAGGCGTTTACATTTTTAAGATACTAACAAACATGAACCCTGCAAAGTGGCTACTGAGCCCTTATAATGTAAATTTACAATTAAAATTTACACAATGCAAATTCTAAATAATTACAATAGCACAGATGTCACAATGTCAATTCTAAAAAAATCATGACAATAAACCTTTTATTGTCATGTCACATTAGTAAATCAATGTCATGTCATGACAATAAAATAATAATGTCAATAAGAATTAAAAGACGAATGAGATGAATGTCTTTGAAATTAAGTGAGAATAATGAAAAATATGATTTTTTTTTTAAGACGTCGCCCCACTCTAGGATTTTCTCCTGTGCCGTGGGTGCAGTTACAAACATAGAATATCACATGCACACACGCCCAGACGGGAACAAATTTCTGTAGGCCATACAAAATCTTTGTCCCGTACGGGAATCGAACCCGCGACCCGTTGCGCAGTAGGCGATCACTCGACCTCTGCGCTAACCTGTCGTCAAAATTATAATTCATTTATTATAAAGGTAAATTTAGGTAAAAAGGTGGTAGCTAGCGAAGTAGGTTCAGAAGCTCTATTATCAACCAAACCAAGTAGAATAACTGTTGTTGCTAATGGCAATCGAACCCGGGCTTACAGATCGATATCTGGTGGTTTCAACCACTTAACTACGGATGCAGTTAAAGTGGTAAGTTAGTTTGTGATCCCCCAAAAAACAAAACAAGTATTATTTCAAGTGTTATTTGTACGCTATTATTGCGTAAATATTAGGATTGACACCTAGGTGGCTTGTTATTACCTACGTTATACCGAAAAAGCCGCCGTGTTTTAAAGCCATTTCCAGACTTACACAGTAGCTTTGCTCAGAGCGAGGGTCCAGATTTATACAGTAGCTTTGCTCAGACGTCCACGCAATACACGGACTGACCTGAAAGAAGAGGTCCGTGTCCGTCCTTATTGAATTACACCGCGAACCGAAAGCCTTACAGATAAAATAATAATAAGAAAAACCGCCCGCTAAGGAAAATAAAATACACATGCTGGCTCGCCGAATGGCGTGATATGAGTTTTGCTGGGGAAAAAACGATTCCCGAGCAATAACTGGTGGAGTCATGTACATACGTTATGTAACTGAAGATTTACTAGACGGGTTGTGATCGCGAAATGAGTATTGCTGTCAATTTAATAAACAAAAGAAATTTTGCTCTGAAACATCTCAGGAAAATAAGTAACATGATTTTTTATCTCGGGCAAGAAACGAACGTGCGTCCCCAACATACTCGTACCGTCGAAACTTCAACGGTATTGATCTCTTTCAAGGTTCCGTACTTATAAGGGAAAAACGGTACCCTTATAGGATCACTTCCTTGTTTGTCAGTCTGTCAAGACCGTTTTTCGAAGAAATGCGTTAAAATTTATATCAAACTAACTGTGCTCGCGACTCCTATTTTTAGTCGTAGCGTAGCCTTCTTCGATTAATGTCCAGGCCAACACAAAAGTAATTTTTCAATTTAAATTAGTAATTTCTGAGATTGGCGCGTTCAACCAACCAACCAAACAAACAAACTCTTCAGCTTTATAATATTAGCATATAGATACTCGGGTCTAAGGTTTCATTCAGCTGTGAAAAAATCACACTTGTAAATAAAGTAATGAATGATGCGACATAAATCGCATATTTTGCGATTTCACAAGGGAATCGAAACCTATCTTCAATTATTTATTTAGCACTAGCTTTCTGCTCGCGACTTCGCCCGCGTTATTTTTTTCCCCTGTTAATTTATATTTTCTCGTGGAAATATAATTTTGTAGCCTATTATATTATGTATAGCGGATTTACTTTACGTAGCTTCGCCTGCGTTGTTTTTGTTTTTTCGTTTGAATTTTATATTTTCCTACACGCTACAAAAACAGTTTTGTAGTCTATGTTATTCAGGAATAACGTAGCATTCTAATGTCAAAAGAATTTTTTAAATCGGTCCAGTAGTTTCGGAGTTTATTAAATACAAACATTAAAAAAAAAACAAAAATACAAATCTTTCCTCTTTATAATCTTCTATCTATATATTATTATTTATTATATAAATAAAAATGGAACTTCGAAATGTATGTACGCCCATAACTTTCGAACGGGTGTCTATCAGAATACAGTTTTTTTTGATATCGATTTTCGAAAACTATTCCACGATTTTTAATATATATTTTTTTCAATTCATCGAATTTTTAATCATCGCTATTTTATATCATCGAAAAACGTTTCTTAAAAAAAATCTTTTAAAGTTGTTTTGATTACCAGAAAAACGGTATATCGAACTTACATTTCGTAAAAGTATTGAGTTATCGATGAAACTATTCGTAAAACATGTTACAATATGTATCGAAACCCATCATACTTTTTCACATAACAAATTTTTATCGCAGTAACGTTTCATAGAATGATGCATTCGCCTGTTGACGATAAATTGTGTTGCGGTCAGTTCTATAATATTTTTTCATACCTAGGTATATGAGCATTTGAAATTTGAAAAAACTAGCCTCAAAATTAGCAGTTTCCACAAGCAATAAGTATGCATAAAGTTGAGAATACTATATAGGTATTTTGCGCCGGACCAACTATGCTTGTTGTATAAAACTCAGGTTAGGTCTTGCGTGGAATATTGCTCGCACCTTTGGGACGGCTCCGCTCAGTACCTGCTCGATGCTCTGGACAGATTGCAGCGTCGCGCTATTCGCATTATTGGCGATGTAGAGGTAACTAACGCCCTCGAGCCTCTACAACTTCGTCGTGACATCGCCTCTCTTAGCGCCTTTTACTGAATGTTCCATGGGGAATGCTCTGAGGAGCTCTTTAACCTTATCCCTCCCTCTCCATTTCTTAACAGAAACACGCGTAAGGGCCTTCGGAGTCATCCGTACACTGTGTCCTCCTTCTCACACCGTACCAAGTAATTCCAAGATTCCTTCTTCTGTCGTTCATCCCACACTTGGAATTCTCTACCTGCGCACGTGTTTCCTCCATCCTACAACATGGGTTCCTTGAAAAGAGGCGTGAAAAAGCATCTTTTGGGCCGGCAAGGGGCGGGCAGGTAGGATAGTCGATGTCGTCCCTACTCTATCTGTCAACTCATTTGGGCCTCTTTCACCGCTTAACATCAGGCGGGAGGAGGTCATTTGCCGGGTCCTACATAAAAAAAAAATACACATAAAGTCGTTTCTGGCGCTTCGCCGGCCGCTACCGCGGCACGCTCGCTTCGCTCGCTCGGCTCGCGCGCTTGGTTCATGTTCAAACCTAAGCTCGTCGCTTCGCTCCTCGCTATCTATTTTTGACCCGCCTACAGTTTCTACATCGCCAAAATATTGATACACATTGATTTTTTGAAGTAAAAATGGATGTTTCCATTATTTTACAAACTGAAACTTACGATGAAAGAAAAATATGGGTAACAAAACTTCGATGTAACATTATTTCGATAAAATGTATAAAACATGAAAAGAAATAACGATGAACTGTGTTTGTAGATAATAAATATTCGAGGAAACGGAAATGCGATGTAACCTAATTCTAGGGTTTGTTAAATATTGAAAAAAAAGTTCTGCGATTCGTTTTATGGGTAATGAAAATCGTTGAAAGGAATTGCGATAAAATGATGGATCCCCTTTCGAACGACCGCATCAAATTGGTTAATTCTTTTTTTTTGCATTCCTTATTCTTGGAATCAGGTTTGTATAAAAGAAAATGTTTGAAAAATTGTACGAAAAAATTAAAAAAATCGATTTAAAAAAGTAATTAACCGACAAAATTGGCAGATTGTCATTCAATTGTGCAGTTTCTTACTTATTGTTTTATTGTCAAAAGGTCTCGAAAAATGTCCTTTTTAGTATAGGTACCCGTGCGAGGCCGGGGCGGGCAGCTAGTATAGATTTCTATAAAAAACATAAAAAATAAAGTAGTAGTATTAGTATAGATTTCTATGAAATCAATCAAAGACGTTAATAACTATCTATTTAACTTTATGCTATCTGATAATCATGAACATATTATATATTATAGCTCTGATAATCTTTTTATGTTATTTGACAGATAAAAAAATATTGTTTAATGAAGGAACAGAGAGTGCACTTGCGTTTGCGCAGTCAATAGGGTAGTTGACTCATATCAAAATTTATTAAAATATTGTTTATTTCTAATAGTATTTGGCATAAGGTTCCACAATATACCGATTTTAATAAATAAAAATGAATGGTTACTGTAAAATTTTAATTTGAAAATGCTAGAAATATTTTTTTTATCTCACGCCGTAAACGCTTTGATATCCTGTGGTCAGGGCCGTGACGTCACTCATATAGTAAACAAAGAAATGTCTTTGATTCAACAACTCGTCGATTTGCTCTATTCTTTTTATTATTTTAAAAATAATTCTAATTCTTTATATTATTTATTTATTAAGAAGGGTCTTGTAAATTAGGAAGAGCACAGGCTGACAACACAGCAATCACATTTAATATATTTGTATACGGCTTTAAAATGGATAACTTGCATATTCTTGCGTAAGCTGTTCTGAAATTTACTTTCTTCTAGTAAGTTAATATCACTAATACTGCTTTCATATCCTGATTATATTAAGCTGACTAAACCATCAGGTAGTCACACTAATAAATATTCAATAGTATTTGCTTTTTATACTCAGGCCAAGTTAGTGCTTGTTAAATGACTTGATTGGGTTTTTGAACTTCATTTCTTCGCAATCTATGATTACCCTTTTATACTTATGGTGAAACACTAGAAGTAACTTTTTTTATTGTGCTTTTGGTTAAAAGGTCTAATAAAAGGTTCACTGACTTTCTTCCTTCTTTTCTTCATAAGTTTCCTCAAGAGCTTTATTTCTTTAGAAATAATATATCAATTACTATAACTATTAAATAAAGTTCTTTAGGTATCCCTATGTGTATTCTTGGTTTGTGTGCCTTATCATACATAAAAGTACTGTTAATTAATTTTTGGTTATTGTGATTTTTCCTTTTTATATGTCTTCCGTTGTCCGACTTGATAGCTTGATGGAAAAGACTTAAGTAATGACCCAACTAGTGAAGGTATATAAAATGTCATTATCATAATTTTCCTCACTTGGAAATAATAATTTTTAATAATGTTTGGCCAGATATATGTAGTTGGTTTGCAGCACTTTACTTGAGACAATTTTTTGGGCGATGTTGCAGTTGATTGGTGGTGGGCAGCAGGTTTAATCAGTGAAGATATAACTTCTTTCAGTTTTACCAAACTGGACCTATTTACTTCTATGGTGCTTTGGTATATGAATACTTGAGTTATTTTGTTGAAATAATGTTGTTCTAGTTGACGGGACACATTTTGATGTTGTGGCTGAGCATGCACTGCTTTGTATTATGTTGCACAACTTTTACTGTCTCATCAATCTCGTTGTCAATAGGAGAACAGGGTAGTACACAATAGTTCTCATTAAGTAACCTCTGAAAGCAACAAATTTTAATTAGGTACTCAGTAAATTCAAGTAAAAGTTGTTTAGATAAATATAGTCCTTATTATGAAACTGGGATAGTTTGTATTACATACTTTTAAATTAATATTCAATTACATCATTATTCAATTGGACATAACTACATATTCTTTTGTTTGAAACATCATCTAGTGTCAATGTATAACTTAGTTTAAATCAAAAAGGCGTAAATGGTCAAGTTTTCTCTACGTCTGGTGTTAAAATTTGGTTGGTCGGCTGCAGTCAGTTTTCATTCAAACTGAAAGATAAAAATTTAATTAATGATTTTACATACAACCTAAAAACTTCTATTTTGTTTAAGTTGAAACTGAAGTACCTACACAGATTGAGTTATTAATTTATAGTACTTACATTTATGTGATTTTCGCAAAAATACATTTAGGTTTCATTAGATAGTAACAGGATTTCTTTATGCGAGTGTTAACCAAATATTTCGCATGTTTATATCACTGGGTACGTCTAATTAACAGCTTTTCTGGAGTCTTTGAAGAGATAATGCTAAATTCCTGTTCTATTGTCCCGTTCCATATACAGTTTTACTATATTTTGTGATATTTAATAGAAAGCATTGTTTTTGTGAGGTTATTTCGCCTCAGTGCTTTGTTTACTAAAAGACTGACGTCATTTGATGTATGCCACAGATAATCAACAGACTATCATGGCTGACCGTGTTTTCGGTCCAAAATTGAAAATCTTAATTTAAAAAAGATTTTTTGCACTTTTTAGCCATCAAAAAAAATAATATTCATGTGCTATGGTCTAATACAACAATTCTGAACATTTTAAGCCCTACTTAAAAAAAGGGTCAACTAGCCTATTGTGCTCTATAATAATCTCCTGCGCAGATGGCTAGCTCCGTCGAGATTGGCCGCCGTGCCCGAATATCGGTTAGGAGGACATAGGTACATATATTGTTTAATACTCAGTGTATCATACATTTGTAAAAGTGTGAAATGGTTTAGTTAAAATAGATCGAATATTAGCTGTAAATAAGCCCTAAGTGGCTTTAGCACTTAATTAATATGTAACTCTGAAAAAACAAATATCAGAGTTAGCCTCCTCAGAGTTAGCATTCAAAGAACTCTTAGATGACCCAAGTCTTAAAATGACAAAATAAGTTACTTAGTATTTAATTCACAAATATTGTTAATAAAGTTATCAGCTTTGGAGACATACTCGTATACAATGAATCTATAATTTCTACTCATTAATCATGACACTTCACGTTTCATTGTTTTTTGCACACAATAATTGATGCATTCATTTGATATTCTAAATTAATTATACTGTTTTACGGAATTTATTTATTTATTAATTATTTCAACGTTTAATAATATTAAATTATTTATTGTACACACACATGTAAAATACAGTTATAAAGTTAAATAAACTTAAAAATGTAGGGCGGACTTTTCTTCCATAGAGATCTCTTCCAGCCTAAGTGGCAGTGTAAGATATTGTGTGATAGCGGGAAGAATTTGTACAAAAAGAACTAACATATAATAAGTACTGATATTTAAGCAACATATAAGAAACAAACCTTTATTTCTCAACATATATAGTGCAATAAGGCAGACTTAATACTTAAATGCGTTTTCTACCAGTCAAGCATTAAAGTAGGACGGACAATTTTGAGGCGGTGCAGGAGACAAAAATATTCAACACTCATTTAGACAAAACTGTTAATAATATAAATTCACATATAAATTTATTTGCTCATAATACATGGGTATAAACAGATTTTAAAATAATAAAGTACAGCCTCGCCTTATAGCGGGTTATTTTTCCAGCAGGAGCCAAATTTTGTGTGCTTGTTCAGACAAGCAAAATGGAAGATCTATTAGGTACTATGTATGTATGGAACAGCTGATTTTTTCGCGATTTTGAGTTTGGTCCCATAGCAAAAGTTGTTCATTTTGCTTCTAAACAAGCACACAAAATGTGGCTCCTGCTGGAAAAATAACCCGGTATCTACACATGTTATATTATGATTCTAATGAAATTCAAATCAATCAGTCTCAATTTCCACCCCAGTCGATAACATGAATATCGAATTAGCAATAAATTCCTTCTAAAGCTCGAAGGGCTGATAGGCGCTGTACGGGCATTATCAGCGAAAACCCTTTAATCTTCAATGATGTATGACTATCAAGGGCCGAAACAAGAGGGCTGCAATTAAGCGGAATGACGTTGGCGCGAACGATACTCCGATACAGGAACTGAACGGAGTTACTATCTAAGCCTTTGTGCAGATTCTGGATGGTGGTGTAAGATGCTTAGACGTCCCTCGTAGCATGGCCACCGAATCACGATATGATAACTGTAAAAATACGGCCGCGTACCGGGAGACGCAGTGTTGGCAGGCCCCCACAAGGTGGACCGACGATCTGGTGAAGGTCGCGGGAAGCCGCTGGATGCGGGAGGCGCAGGACCGATCGGTTTGGAGATCCCTGGGGGAGGCCTATGTCCAGCAGTGGGCGTCTCATGGCTGAAATAAATGATGATGATGATGACTAATTTTAGTGATTTAATTAATTCATAACAAAGTGTCAATACGTCGGTACCTATTGTATTTCAAAAAACCGGCCAGTGTAGGGGGGGGGGGGGGGGGACACACTTACCTCTAACAAAAATTTGCTTTAAAACCAAATATTTCAGAAACGGATCCCTAAATCGAAAAATGGTGTTCTGTACCTTACATTATTTTTTAAAGACCTATTCAACAATACCCTACACGATGGGTTAGTTGAGAAAAAAAATTACTCCCACTTTACCTATATGGGAGCTACCCAAAAAAAAATTATTTTTAATGTTTTTTCCACCACATTTTGGCATGATTAATATACATATCCATACCAAATAACAGCTTTCTAGTAGGTACTAATAGTCTCTGAGTAAAAGCGCGGACAGACAGACAGACATGGCGAAACCATAAGGGTTCATTGTTTACTACGGAACCCTAAAAAGGATAAATATCTGCTTGTTTTATTAAAAAAATATCTTAATCCTAACAGTTAACGATCTTTCTCATCAGCTCGGTTCATGACTACCAGACGTAAATACTTACCTGAATATATTCGGAAGAAACATGAAACACGTTGGACGTACCTATAAAATTTTAAGGGTTGCCCTCGATTTTCCTGGGATCCCAACATCAACATTCACCGGAGGGAGACTGTACCAGGGTCGTCTGCTTAAGGTACCTCCGTCTTACCTATTTCTGCCGCAAAGCAGCAGTGCTTGCATTACTGTGTTCCGGTTTGAAGGCTTAGATATGGCAGTGAAATTACTGGGTACTGTGACTTTACATCTTGTGTCACAAGTTGGCAACGTACACTGTGGTTCTTGTGGGGGTTGCTGCGAATCTCACAAGAGCCACATGTATTATAGGTGACTGTTACCACTTACCATCAGGTGGGCAGTTTGCTTGTTTGCCAACTTTCTGCAAAACAGAAATCAAATCCTGACTTTGGTGACAATGGGACCACCGCAGGAGTATACTCCATCGAATACAAATAGAATTTTGAAAATCGGTCCATAATTGGCGGCGTAATCGCGTAACATACACACACAAAAGAAAAACAAGAAACATACGCTTCGAATTGATAACCTCCTCCTTTTTTGAAGTCGTTTAAAAAAGAGTTCCTATTTATCTTGATAAACTTGTTTTGTTACTTTTTGCAGCATTCAATAACATTTGTCTTTCTTAAAGATAGCTACTGCGTCCCTGTAACCAAAATTTTAATCAAAATTTGCAATAACTCCTTTTAAAATTAAGTTTAGACAAGCATTGTTCCTTTTGACTCACGTTCGTGTACCTACGTTACGCTTAAAAAATGATCGAATTCAATTTTAATTATTGATTTTACTTATTTATCAATTTTTTTGTTTTTTTTAAAGTAAATGCAAAGTCACGTACATATATCAAATCGGACAGGACTGTTAATATCGTTGGAGGGTACGCCTCCAGCTTATCCGTCTACGTAAGGTTCAATTTCTGTGGACCTCCTGTTATAACTCTGCGCGTAATTGACTTGACTCAGGGCTACGCTCTCTTAAAAAGACAAATGATATATATTCGTGACTGAAATAATATCAAAGAACGTGTGAGTGTCGTAGGAATACTAATACTTATGGGGTAGGTGACTGCATTTTCTTTAAAAATGTGGTAATAAAATTCTAAATCTATTAAAAAAATTCACCCCGGAGAGGACTCGAACCCGTGTCCTCAACGTACCGTGTTGACGTCATGATCAATAAGGTCAAAACTTCGGATTTTTCACACCCAAACGTAATATCAACTGTATTGATCTAATTTTACTTTGTCAAGCTAAAGTTAATAGAAATCAACATCCAATATAGAAATCTTTACAGAATTTGGGAAAATTTAAATTGGATAGGAAAAAAGTAAACATATATCTTTTTTTAAATTGTGATTGCGTTTTCCTTAAAACATGTTAAATAAAGTTGGAATATCTTCATTCAGCAAGAAGATCAAAAGCATCTCAATTATTGTGAGAAAAAATAATTATTAAAGTGTGCTTGTCCAAGCAAAAAAAAAAATAGGTTCAGTACCTTACTCCGATGGTTATTTTATTTTGGGTTAATTTTTAAGCGATTGAAGTGGGTAACTAATAGTTATTATTTTTTCAACACACTTCCTCATAAAGTGACTCTAATCCCATGGCAATTAGGCACATAATGACACCTATAATCAAACTGTGACTTTTTCATTACTATTATTCACGAGTGAGTAATAGTTTTTTTTTAATATTATTGGTTGAGTTACGCTTACACTTGCGCTAAAATGCTATCTGCGAAAAGCCCAAAAAAAAGAAACCTCATTTTTTAGTCTATGGCCGATGCGCGCGCATAGGAAAACTGATTAATTTTTCCCGCCATTACGAAATTTATTAGTCTATGGCCGATGCGCGCGCATAGGAAAACTGATTAATTTTTCCCGCCATTACGAAACATTTTTCACAACTCCTCTCGTTTTCTCTTTTGAAGTTATTTAGTTAGTTATTAATTAAGATGTCTGCAAATACAATTTATGAAGAAAATGATTTATGTTGTACACCGCCCGTTATAAGATGTGAAGCCCAGAACGTTATGGAAAGTTTACTACCAGAAAACTCAAAGGAAAAATATCTATTAGCGTACCAAAATTTCATACAATGGCAGAACAACAAGAATACGCAGTCTTTTTCAGAAAATGTGTTCATGGCGTACTTTAAAGAATTATCTTCTAAGTACAAACCTAGCTCTTTGTGGTGTATTTACTCAATGTTAAAAAGTACAGTCCGAACAAAGAATGAAGTGGACTTAAGGGCCCACCATCCGCGCGAGCCCGAGCTAGTTTAGGTAAATTTCTCTAGTCTCTGTTTGTGTGCGTCGCTCACGCACCCAAGCGCACTCGGACGCGCAATCGGTACGGCCGCCTAGCAAAATATCGTAGATGTTAATTTTGAATTTAATAAGTGTTTATTATTTACTGTGTTATACTATAGTAAATACAGGGATGTGTTTGATCAACTTTTATTTTTACAAGCTTTTATTTAGCTTGCACTGTATGTATGTATGTAGATTTGACCACTTCTCGGTTTTCGAATTGGATGAAATTTTGCACATAATAATATGTATATCGTGACAATGCAATGTTATGATAACATGGAGCTGATCTGATGAAGGAACTGGACGGTGGCCATAGGAACTCCGTAATAAAACGACGCAACCCCATCGAGTTTGGGCTCGTTTGATTCATATTGACGAGTACTTTGGTCCTATTTGTTAACCAGGGTCTGATGCTGGAGCTGGGAGGTGGCCATAGGACCTCCGCTATAAAACGACACAACCCCATTGAGTTTGTGCTCATTTCATTCATATTGACGAGTACTTTGGTCCTATATGGTAACCAGGGTCTGATGCTGGAGCTGGAATGTGGCCATAGGACCTCCGCAATAAAAGGACGTAACCCTATCGAGTTTGGGCTCGTTTGGTTCGTAATGACGAGTACTTTGGTCCTATATGGTAACCAGGGTCTGATGCTGGAGCTGGAAGGTGGCCATAGGACCTCCGCAATAAAACGACATAACCCTATCGAGTTTGGGCTCGTTTGATTCGTAATGACGAGGACTTTGGTCCTATATGGTAACCAGGGTCTGATGCTGGAGCTGGAAGGTGGCCATAGGAACTCCGCAATAAAACGACACAACCCCATCGAGTTTGGGCTCGTTTGATTCGTATTGACGAGTACTTTGATCTTATATGGTAACCAGGTTGTGATGCTGGAACTGGAAGGTGGCCATGGGAACTCCGCAATAAAACGACACAAGCCCATCGAGTTTTGGGCTCGTTTGTTTCGTAATGACGAGTACTTTGGTCGAGTTTCGTAATGGCAGCCATGCGATTACAAAATGATAAAATATAAAATAATAGTAAGATTTAAAAAAAGTCGCCCCACACTAGGATTTTATTTTAAAGCCCTAATAAGACGAAAATAAATTTTAATTTATTACATGATACATCTAATATATAAAATTCTCGTGTCACAGTATTTGTTACAGAACTCCTCCGAAACGGCTTGACCGATCTTTATGAAATGTTTTGTGTATATTCAGTAGGTCTGAGAATAGGTCGTAGGCTATTTTTTATTACGGCGAAACGTTAGTTCGCCGTTATTATGGCGAAACGTAGTTCGCCGGCACAGCTAGTTTTTAATAAAATATAAAAGCTTGTCGCAAGATTTACCCATTTTATAAAAAACAAATATTTTTTTCTTAGAATTACCAATAATTATTTATTTAAGGCTTACCAAGTAAATACATACGGGCAAGGTACTTAAACAGTTTTTTTATGGAGGGCCTGGCAAATGACCTCCTCCCGCCTGATGTTAAGCGGTGAAAGAGGCCCAAATGAGTTGACAGATAGAGGTGTGAGGACATCCACTATCCAACCTGCCCGCCCCTTGCCGGCCTAAAAGATGTTTTTCACACCTCTTTTGAAGAAACCCATGTTGTAGGATGGAGGAAAAACGTGCGCAGGTAGAGAATTCCAAGTGTGGGATGACCGACAGAAGACTTACCGGAGGGAGACTCTGTACCAAGGTCGTGTGCTTGGGTACCTCCGTCTTACCTATTTCAAAGCAGCAGTGCTTGCATTGCTGTGTTCCGGTTTGAAGGGTAAGATATGGCACTGAAATTACTGGGTACCGTGACTTTACATCTTAAGTCACAAGTTGGCAACGTACACTGTGGCCCTTGTGGGGGTTGCAGTTTTACTGCGAATGTCACACGAGACACATGTATTATAGGTGACTGTTACCACTTACCATCAGGTGGGCAGTTTGCTTTTTGCCAACTTAGTAGCAATAAAAAAAAGAAGAAGGAATCTTGGAATTTCTTGGTACGGTGTGAAAAGGAGGATACAGTGTAAGGATGACTCCGTAGACCCTTACGCGTGTTTCTGTGAAGGAATGGAGAGGGAGGTATAAGGTTAAAGAGCTCCTCAGAGCATTCCCCGTGGAACATTCGGTAAAAGGCGCTAAAAGAGGCGATGTCACGTCGAAGTTGTAGAGGCTCGAGGGTGTTAGTTGCCTCTACATCGCCAATTATTCGAATAGCGCGACGCTGCAATCTGTCCAGAGCATCGAGGAGGTACTGAGCGGAGCCGGAGTGCGAGCAATATTCCACGCAAGACCTAACCTGAGTTTTCTACAACAGGCATAGTTGGTCCGGCGCAAAATACCTACGCACCTTGTTCAGGACACCGAGTTTCCGTGAGGCAGCAGTTAGTTTTTCAAAAAAGGGATCATATATGCATTTAAATTTCAGGACTGCACAGCATTGTCATGTGTGTATGACAATGCTGTACAAAACGTTATTTATTACAAAAAAATAAATATAATAATCAAGTTAAATTGTTTTATTGTTTATCCTAATTCTCGCACAAGCTTTTATATTTTTATAAGAAAATATATCTTGTAAAAAATTAAAGTTTATTTTCCTCTTTTAAGGCATTATAATATAAGCTTGTTTTTAAAAAAACTTTTTTTAAACTAATTACTCAAATAATACGAAATATTTTAATGACTACCGAGTTCTTTATTCTTAGTTTTATCTACAAATTATTTTATATAATATACATATAATAATTTAGTAATAAACAAATATGACATGAACATTTTCTTGTGCTCAACGCACTTTTTAGTGCATTGAAGCCATTCGCTAGATTGTAATAAAAAAATAAATTAAAGTTTATTTTCTTTTTTTAGGACATTAAAATAAAAGCTTGTTTTAAAAAATCTTTTGTGATAGCGGCCATCTTGTTCTAGTTTTTTTCGTGGTGTACTGTATTTTACGAACTTTCATTTGATACCCCATATACAGACCCATATTGTGGGGATTGTACATAAAAATAATCTATCAATTTGTGACGGCGGCCATCTTGTATTAGATTGTCTTTCAGAATATACTATATTCTACAATTCATTCTACAATTCAAGCTCTTTCATTTGACACCTAAATTGGGGAAGGTCACACAAAAGAAATTGATGGGGTTGCGAATGGATATTATCTAGGCTAGGCTCAAAGTACTCATCAAGAAAAATCATATAGGACCGAAGTACTCGTCAATACGAATCAAACAAGCCCAAACTCGATGGGGTTGCGTCATTTAATTTCGGAGTTCCTTTGGCCACCTTTCAACTCCAGCATCAGACCCTGGTTACCATATAGGACCAAAGTACTCGTCAATACGAATCAAACGAGCCCAAACTCGATGGGATTGTGTCGTTTTATTGCGGAGTTCTTATGGCTACCTTCCAGCTCTAGCATCAGACCCTGGTTACCATGTAGGACCAAAGTACTCGTCAATACGAATCAAACAAACCCAAACTTGATGGGGTTGTGTCGTTTTATTGCGGAGTTTCTATGGCCAGCTTCCAGTTCCAGTATCAGACCCTGGTTACCACATAGGACCAAAGTACTCGTCAATACAAATCAAACAAGCCCAAACTCGATGGGATTGTGTCGTTTTATTGCGGAGTTCCTTTGGCTATCTTCCAGCTCCAGCATCAGACCCTCGTTACCATGTAGGACCAAAGTACTCGTCAATACGAATCAAACGAGCCCAAACTTGATGGGGTTGTGTCGTTTTATTGCGGAGTTCCTATGGCCACCTTCCAGCTCCAGCATTAGACCCTGATTACCACATAGGTCCAAAGTACTCGTCAATACGAATCAAACGAGCCCAAACTCGATGGGGTTGTGTCGTTTTATTGCAGAGCTCCTATGGCCACCTTCCAGTTCCAGCATCAGACCCTGGTTACCATATAGGACCAAAGTGCTCGTCAATACAATTCAAACGAGCCCAAACTCGATGGGTTGCGTTGTTTGATTGCGGAGTTCCTATGGCCACCTTCCAGTTCCAGGATCAGACCCTGGTTACCATATAGGACCAAAGCGCTCGTCAATACAATTGAAACGAGCCCAAACTCAATGGGGTTGCGTTGTTTGATTGCGGAGTTCCTTTGGCTACCTTCCAGCTCCAGCATCAGACCCTGGTTACCACATAGGACCAAAGTACTCGTCAATACGAATCAAACGAGCCCAAACTCGATGAGATTGTGTCGTTTTATTGCGGAGTTCCTATGGCTACCTTCCAGCTCCAGCATCAGACCCTGGTTACCATGTAGGACCAAAGTACTCGTCAATACGAATCAAACAAACCCAAACTTGATGGGGTTGTGTCGTTTTATTGCGGAGTTCCTATGGCCAGCTTCCAGTTCCAGTATCAGACCCTGGTTACCACATAGGACCAAAGTACTCGTCAATACGAATCAAACAAGCCCAAACTCGATAGGGTTGCGTTGTTTGATTGCGGAGTGCCTATGGCCACCTTCCAGATCCAGCATCAGACCCTGGTTACCATATAGGATCAAAGTACTCGTCAATACGAATCAAACGAGCCTAAACTCGATGGGGTTGCATTGTTTGATTGCGGAGTTACTATGGCAACCTTCGAGATTCAGCATCAGACCCTGGTTACCATATAAGATCAAAGTTCTCGTCAATACGAATCAAACGAGCTCAAACTCGATGGGGCTATGTCGTTTTATTGCAGAGTTCCTATGGCCACCTTTCAGCTCCAACATCAGATCAGCTCCATGTCGTCATCATAATATATTTATACATATGCATGCAAAATTTCAGCTTAATTGGAAACCGGGAAGTGAGTCAAATTTAACTCGCAAGATTAGACCCGAACATGCAAAAGATTAATAAAAGCTTGTAAAAAGGTTGAAGGTTTTTCGTACGGCAGTCACAAATAATAAAATTGTTAGTTATCAACTTCTCCGATTACTCCGTAGGACTTCGCGTCGTATACATACACAAATAATTACGTAACCGGGAGTTAGCTCAAAGCGACGTGCTCTCACTTCGAGTCTTGATTGCACACTGAATTTCGACGCGCCCGAGCCAAGTATTTGTAAGAAAATCGATAAATGTATGTAAAAAATTTCATATAAAAATCAATATACGATAATTAAAAAAAATACCACGGTGTCAGTGTTTTGCTTACCCTTGTTCTATATATTTGTTAAATGAAAATACAATAGGGTTAATTAATGAAGCTAAAAATCACGAACGGTATATGTGTGTAACCCAAATTTTAAGTAAAATTGATGCTATTTTTTAACGAAATGGTATGTAAATTTGAAAAATGGTGACGGTGATTGTGTAAACACATAATTTAAGAATTTAAATTTATTTTTTCCCGGTCAGTTAACTGGAACGTTAACGTAAAATATCAAAAACGCCAACGGCCTTTTTGCTATTTTTCGCGCCATGGGCCCTTATACTCGAATTTGTCAGCTTATCTAAAGAGACTATCTGATGGATTTAGAAGCAAAAAATCAAAGGTTTTATCATCTGATGATATTGAAAAATTTATTAAAGATGCTCCAGATAACCAATATTTGGCTACAAAGGTTAGTTAAATTAATTTTAATTAAATATTTAATAGCAGCTTGTGTTGTGTGTTGACCTTAATTATTGTTTCTTTTGTTTCAGGTTGCTTTAATATTTGGTGTAACTGGTGCCTGTAGGATACAAGAATTAACAAATATAACTGTAAAAGATATAGAGAACCATGGCCAGATGCTTTTAGTGAAGATACCTATCACGAAAAATAAAATACCTAGGTCATTCACCATACACGGTCCATTCTATGATATTGTTAAGAAGTATGAAAGTTTGCGTTCGCCAAAAACAAAAAATGACCGCTACATTGCTGGCAAATTCAGGAGCTGATATAATGACTTTGAAGCGACATGGCCGGTGGCGATCTAGCAATGTAGCAGAATCATACGTAGAAGATTCCATACAAAACAAGAAGGAAATTTGTGCAAAATTCACAAAAAGAATTAAACTTGATTCTGAGACGCATCCTACTGGCGAAATACCAAGTACGTCCAATGATTGGATTTCACCTACCTACACGAATAATGAACCATCACAAATAACAATAGAACATGAAAGTATTTCAATAAATAATCTATCTGATGAGACCGCTATGTCATCAAAAATAGTTAATTATAATTTTACTAACTGCACATTTACTAATTGTTTCACTAAATAAACTTTTTATCTACTATGTAAAATGGTTTTTTATTTAAGTATTGTTTTATTCAGAAGTGTGTTGAAAAACGTTGTATGATACACGTGTGTATTGATGGTTACCGTCCTCGGCTTCTTAAGACCCTCGCCTGACGGCTCGGGCCTCAATGCGCCTCAGCGGTAATCACCAACATTACACACTTGTACCATAATGTACTATTATCCTAGACATTAACAAAACCAAACATTCTTCTTCTCTCTTTTCGTTGATGAGACACTGAGCTAGAAGAGGGAAAGACCCAAATGTTGTTTTTCCTTTCGTTTCTGAGTTACCGAATTGTAAGAGTGAATGGAAGAGCCGCCGCCATGAGCGAATACTAAATAATGTTTTTGTTTGTCTAGAGGCTAGACTCTAGAGATGCGGTGAGCGAAATGAAAGAGTAAATTAATCATTGCACGGTAAGGAGCTGTTTTATTTTTTTTCTTATAAGTCAACGACAATCTTCCGAACTAGTGCACTACTCGTGCAGACGATTCGCTTTAAATGTAACATCATCGACAGCCCATATACGTCCCCATCGAGGGGCTCGAGCCTGCCTTAGGGCGATTAGGCCTCAGTCAACCACGCAGGTCAAGTGCAGGTTGATCGACTTCACACACAACCCGCTAAAGAAGTTATTTCTTCACAGGTGTGTGCAGTTTTCCTCACGATATTTTCCTTCACCGTAAAAGCGTCGAATAAACGTACATATGATTTTTTTTTATTGCAATCAGTTGGCAAACAAGCAAACAGTCCACCTGATGGTAAGTGGTAACAGTCACCTATAAATACATGTGGTTCCTGTGAGATTCGCAGCTAACTACAACCACCACAAGAACCACAGTGTATGTTGCCAACTTGTGACTTAAGATCTAAAGTCACGGTACCCAGTAATTTCAATGCCATATCTTACCCTTCCAACCGGAACACAGCAATGCAAGCACTGCTGCTTTGCGGCAGAAATAGGTAAGACGGCGGTACCCATGCACACGACCCTAGTACAGAGTCTCCCTCCGGTTCAATCAATTGAAACGGAATTCAAAATCTTTCCAAAATCTCCATATTCCATTACATTTAAAGCGTTCGTTACATCATTACATTTAAAGCGGTTACAATCGTTACATTTAAAGCGGTTAATATCGAGTTGCATGCATAGCTGTAGTGCGTGACCATTTTTAACCGAATGCAACGAGCGGCTCCAGAAATAACAGCTGCAGCGAAACAGCCAGACGACCTCGTATACCTACGGGACACTCGTTTAGACTGCACTGTTTTGATAATATAATATTAGGTGTTTATATTCAGAGGGCGCACATTCTGAAAAAAAACTAATCCGTAATAATCACTATTTTCCTATTTATATTGTAAAGAACATTGGTACTTTGGACCTAGTTGTCTCTAGAAATGAAATTTATGTTAATAACAAGGTGATTTTATAATGGATTCCATCATCAGATCCTGAATTGGTGACAATGGGACCACCTCGGGAGTGTACTCTTTCGATTACAAAAATAATTTTGAAAATCGGTTTATCAATGTCGGAATAGAACATACAAAACATACATACCACAAAAATAGATACAGTGGAACATAAAACCTCTTCTTTCTTAGAAGTGGGGTAAATATATTTATAGATCTTCATTCTTGACGTAAAAGGATGTTTAGGTCCCGTAAAGGTTTCCAGAATCCCTTACGCACTTACAATTAATAAACAGTTTTATTCAGTTTGTTGTTGTTGATGTTGACATTACAAATCGGGTCAAATGTAGTAATAAAAATTTTACCCCCTTCTTGTTGACAAATTGATCAAGAATTTGTTACACACCTTTAAATCTAATGACAATAAAATAAATTATGTATAAAAAAACAGCTGCTCCATACAAATAAATATTCAACAGTCAGTGAACCTAAACGTATTGAACAGCTGATTTTTTTTTCGCAATTTCGAAATTGATCCCATAGTAAAAAATTGTTCACTTTCCTTGCCTAAACACGCACACAAAATTTGGCTCCTGCTTGAAAATTAACCCTGTATTCAGTGTCATTGTAAATCTAAAATGGCCAAAAACCACAAAATGGCGGATTACAATTTTTTCCATTTGTTCCCGATGAGACACACCATTTTGTGTAACACTGTTACCCATTGGTAAAAAAATTACCGATTATTTACACTGTTACTCAATGCCACCTTTTTTTGTCCCTTTCAGTGACAGTGTAACTCAACAAAACTCTTGTGTTCTCGTTAAGTAACTTCTTCTTGTGTAAAATCATTGCTCAAATACATCTTGACTTAATACAACGATTAAACCACAATAACAAGCCCCTTAAATATGGGTATCAAATGGAAAGGGTGTCATTCATAGAACTACAGCACTACAGTTTAAATAACAAAAAGACTTGAAAATTTAAAATCGTTAAAAAATAATTTAAAAAAATAGTTATTAGTTGACTGTTGATAGAATTTCACGTGCCTCACGATGTTATTTTAAGTCTAGGACTCAACTAATTCTTAGCTTTTAGATTACCTACATCACCATTATCTTTCTTTTCCATAAAACCCTTTAACCTCCTAAAAGTTACCAATTTTTTTAACCAATAAATTGAATTAAACTTAAAATTACTATTTATGATTCTTATTTAACAAACATTTCGAAAAATATATTTCGCTTTTGGTATATAGAAATCTGTACTGAAATCCGATCGTAACATGTTCAGAAGTATAATAAATATCTAGCGAAGCAGTATTTTAGCGAGTAAAAATTATATCTATCAATCAAACCCTTTTTACTAAGTAGGCATAATAAGTCTCGGAAATGCTAAAAGCTCGCTTAAGTATTTTCGCGCGAAGTCCCAAAGCACATAAATAATGAACAGTGTGGTCGATGCGAATAAAAGGGGACACGGCGGGTCCCGAGTCCCGCGAGATCCGCGCCCGTAATTTCACCTGCAAGAAACCGGCCAAGCGTGAGTTGGACTCGCACACCGAAGGTTCTGTTCAAACTTATCTAAGTTTATCATTGATTTACTACCAAACGTAGATAGAGCGCTTCATACAAAAACGCGCTTGAAATCTGTCACCTAGTCGACTATACATTTGTACTCGCTGATATATATTTGAATAATATGCACGCCCGAATGAAAATTACCATAAAGAAAGTACCGTATTTATCGAATTCAACCTTATTCTGCATTATTACGGTAACTATTTTAAATACAACCGTGGGCAGTTACATCATTTCATACCTTGACACAGATCTAACGACGTTTTAGTAATTGCTACAAGAAAATATCAGCTTTATGCTCTCAAACATAATGCTTGAAATTGCTTATTGCATTGTCGCTCCAACGCATGAATGAGATAACACATCGTGATACGACGCCCGTGCGAGCGAGACGATTGTGATGTACTGACACGACGCGAAGCGACATGTTTATGATTAAAATAATTGTTTTTGATTGGTTTTTACGTATAAATCGAATATTTGAATACACGATAAGATGTGTAATGAGTTTACCCACGCAAAATATGAAATCCCGTCTTCTTTCTGCCGTTTCTGGCTATTGTTACCACAACTTTTGAATGCGCACTACGGCATGTTTACGTGCCGACAGCTAATCACTCACTATGGAAAGGCACTGCACGAGTCGCGTTTGAGCAGTTCTTCACCGGCCCACTATTCGATCGTTCATGCGTTATCTACGTCAATGAAGTTTATGAATAAATAACTGTATATTAAAAGAACTCATTACTGTATATTACGGGTTTTCAGTTTTTTTCTCTTTACTATAAGACTTGCTTTTTGGCTTTAATGATTCTCAGTCATCAATAAGTTTTGATTTCCTTGTGAAATCGCAAAATATAGGACATTAACGGTGATATCTCTTGATCGCGTTGAGTTAAAAGTTTAATTTTTAATGGCTGAATGAGACCGTTTAACCGTCTCCATCGTCAAGTAAACACCGGGTATTGATCGGGAGGTCCGGGATTCGATTCCCCATGGATGTTAAATATTTCTGCTCGATTCGGTTGGTGGTAGGGTTTCTGAGCCCGCCTGGCTAGCTACCACCGTGTTATCTACATTTGTCGCCATAATAACAATGTATTTAGCATTGCTATTATCCGACAATTAAAGGTCGGATAGCCAGTTCCTCAGTTGTTGAGGAGTCCAGGTGAAGCTCGCTTCCACCTTCAACCTGATCGCAACTTACCATCAGGTGAGATGAAGACCAAGAGCTTACCTGTCGTATTTAATAAAAAACGCGCCCGAGTTTTGATTAAACTTCTACGCGTTTCCGAAAAAAAGCGATCCTAGAACCCATTGATTTACTACCAAACGTAGATAGAGCACTTCATACAAAAACGCGCTTGAAATCTGTCACCTAATCGACTATACATTTGTACGCTGTTAAATAGGTAGTTGAATATGCACACCCGAATTAAAATTACCATAAAGAAAGTACCGTATTTATCGAATTCAACCTTATTCTTTATTATTACGGCAACTATTTGAAGTACAACCGTGTGCAGTTACATCATTTCATACCCAGCCACATTAAATTTGACGTTTTAGTAATTGCTACAAGAAAATATCAACTTTATACTCTCAAACATAATGCTCAATATTGCTTATCGCGTTGTCGCTCCAACGCATGGAAAAGAACTGCACGAGGCAGTTCTTCACCAGCCCACTTTTCGATCGTTCATGCGTTATCTACGTCAATGAAGTTTATGAATAAATAACTGTATATTAAAAGAACTCATTACTGTATATTACGGGTTTTCAGTTTTTTTCTCTTTACTATAAGACTTGCTTTTTGGCTTTAATGATTCTCAGTCATCAATAAGTTTTGATTTCCTTGTGAAATCGCAAAATATAGGACATTAACGGTGATATCTCTTGATCGCGTTGAGTTAAAAGTTTAATTTTTAATGGCTGAATGAGACCGTTTAACCGTCTCCATCGTCAAGTAAACACCGGGTATTGATCGGGAGGTCCGGGATTCGATTCCCCATGGATGTTAAATATTTCTGCTCGATTCGGTTGGTGGTAGGGTTTCTGAGCCCGCCTGGCTAGCTACCACCGTGTTATCTACATTTGTCGCCATAATAACAATGTATTTAGCATTGCTATTATCCGACAATTAAAGGTCGGATAGCCAGTTCCTCAGTTGTTGAGGAGTCCAGGTGAAGCTCGCTTCCACCTTCAACCTGATCGCAACTTACCATCAGGTGAGATGAAGACCAAGAGCTTACCTGTCGTATTTAATAAAAAACGCGCCCGAGTTTTGATTAAACTTCTACGCGTTTCCGAAAAAAAGCGATCCTAGAACCCATTGATTTACTACCAAACGTAGATAGAGCACTTCATACAAAAACGCGCTTGAAATCTGTCACCTAATCGACTATACATTTGTACGCTGTTAAATAGGTAGTTGAATATGCACACCCGAATTAAAATTACCATAAAGAAAGTACCGTATTTATCGAATTCAACCTTATTCTTTATTATTACGGCAACTATTTGAAGTACAACCGTGTGCAGTTACATCATTTCATACCCAGCCACATTAAATTTGACGTTTTAGTAATTGCTACAAGAAAATATCAACTTTATACTCTCAAACATAATGCTCAATATTGCTTATCGCGTTGTCGCTCCAACGCATGGAAAAGAACTGCACGAGGCAGTTCTTCACCAGCCCACTTTTCGAACGTTCATGCGTTATCTACGTTTGGTAGTAAATCAATGCTGGAACCCTAAAAACGAAACGCTGGATTTAGCGGGATGCGGATGGAAATATGTGACATATTTTTTGCGGGGATTGCGTTATCCGAAGTTATTTACGAGACTGATATATTTAGCCTTTTTTACAAAAATGTAAATGACTTTTTTTAATAAACTGGAAGTAAATTACAATAATCACCTTCAACTACAACCCGACAGCAACATTTGTGTTCAATACAAAATAATTGAGCCAGCCGAGACTTGGATCTCACGACGGTTTTTCTGACCACTTGGTCACGGGGCGAGTCGCACAGAGAACTTACTCAGAAACTTACCTGATTTTTCGTTACAAGAGTTTCGTACATTGCAAAGTCTACTTTAGCTTAACAAAGTAAAAAGAAAGAGGTCAATACATTTGGAAGTTCTTTCGAGCAGGATAAGTCCAGTGGGGTAATCATGGCGCCAACACGGTATGTTGAAGAACTTTTTTGGAGGCCGGGGATCTGTACGATGCCAAGGGGCTAAATTGACTAGGCCGTCCCTTGGGTATGCCATAGGACTCGGTTCTACCAGCGGCTATTCCGCTGGTTCCACATACCCGGCTTATCCACCCTCCGAAACCTCTCCACTCCCGATGGAGGTACAGTAAGCTCCCATTCAAGCTTTTCATTTACACTACTAAAACCGCCACTATTACGAGCGACATAAGAACGGTCCAAAGGTCAAACAGTACAGCTTGACAAGGAGCTCACTGTATGTATGTTCGGGATCAGGGAATAGTGTTGCCCAAAATCGGTCTTCGTCTTGCAGTATTGCGAGACTCTTGCTGCAAGACCGCGATCATCATCACAGCTCATACATCCCCACCGAGGGGCACGAGCCTACCCTAACCAGTTGTGGTAGGGCAATCAGGCCTTAGTCAAACCACGCTGGCCCAGTGCGTATTGGTTGACTTCACATACACCTTTGATTTACTTCGCAGGTGTATGCAGGTTTCTTCACGATGTTTTCCTTCACCGTAGGAGCGTCAGATAAATGTACATATTATGAAATTCGTGAATCGAAAAACACATTGGTACATGGCAGGATTAATCGCGGGCCTCCTGATTCTACTCAGAGCACAGTCCAGTGCCGAGGCCACAGCGCTACCAACGCTCAAGATCGGCCTAATTGTAGCAAGACCAAGACCAAGACTGACCCATACAATATTAGAGCAAGAGTCATGCTCAAATCTTGCATCGGTCAGTCTTGGTATGGTCTCGGTCTTGCAGCTAGAGTTTGCATTCATTCTACCCGTCTACCCCAATGTAGGGGATCGTGACCACCATCAGTCAGGTCGTGTCATGTATGGGGGGCCGGGGGTTTTATTAGCTTGCGCCAGTTGTCACTGTCAGCAGCGGCGTGAGTAGCAGCGTGCAGTTGGAGTTGCAGATGTTCTTTGGTGACGTCACACCAACGTGCCGGTATACGACCCCGTAATCTCTTCCCCATCACCTTTCCCGTCATAATTAACTTTTCGTGGGACTCTGGACCCCTCCTAGCAATGTGTCCCAGAAACTTGAGAGGGCGGTGATGGCAGATGGTCGAAAGACGAAGCGTTATTTTGATTTGCTCCAGAATTGAGACTTTTGTTCTGAAAGCAGTCGAAGCATTCTGTGCCAGCACCACATCTCAAAGGCGTCGACCCTAGCTTTCAATGACTTAGAAATAGTCCACGTCTCATAACCGTATAAAAACACAAAGAAGACAAGTGAGCGTACTATAATCGAACTTTAGTTTTCCTAAATATATGTTTGTCTCTCCATATTTGAATCCAATTTCTAGTTAAGACCTTATTATGTACCGAAAATCACACTAATAAAATTATTTATGATTTATATTTTGTCCAGCTTGGGTTATTGCAAGCTTTGCCAAGAATTAGGCTAGATGACAAAACAATTTTTTGCTTTAATAGTAGCTCATTCATATAATAAACAGAAAGAAAAAATCGGTTTTCGAACAACTATAAAAACAACCAAGATATAAGGTATTAAAGATTTTTCTCCATCTCTTTCTAGCAAAACCGCAATTTACAAGGAGTTTATATGGCCGTACTCAACAATGACGTCATGGTTGATGTCGGATCTCTGTCTAATCGTCTTCAAATTAACAACTTAAAATGCTTGTATCTAATGTATTTCATCAGGACTGCATCTTTTTCCACGGTATTTTTAACAGACTTCAAAAAAGGAGGAGGTTCTCAATTGGATGCATATGTTTTTTTTGTGTGTATGTTACGCGATTACGCCGCCAGTTGTGGACAGATTTTCAAAATTCTTTTTGTATTCGATAGAGTATACTCCAAGGGTGGTTCCATGATCACCAAAGTCAGGATCTGATGATGAGATCCTATGAAAATCGAGGAAAACCCTTAAATTTTAAGGTGTTTCCAACGTGTTTTGTGTTGTTGCGCGATGTTACGCGACTACTCCGCCAATCGCGCCCATAAGGGCAGGAAGAACACCGGGGGGTTTTAGTGGGTAGGCTTGGCACTCTGCCGAGAGAGCCCCACACACGCTCGCCGTCTAGCCAACGGCGGGTACGGTGCGGTTACGCATTTCCCCCCGAAAAAAAAAAAAAAAAAAAAAAAGGGTGGTCCCAAGGTCACCAAAGTCAGGATCTGATGATGGGATCTTATGAAAATCGAGGGTATTAAATTAGCGTTTCTTTAGGGTAATGTGTCAAAGCTGGTATTAAATTAGCGTTTCCCTAAAATTAGGGTTTCTTTCACTAAAAAGATTTCATTCACTAAAAAGTTAAAAATAAAAAATATTTTACAAAAGTTAAAACCGACTTCAAAAACACTGAAAAGTTAAAAATAATATAAGAATAGGTACAGACAACATCACACTTCTATATTGAAGTCGGTGCCAAATTTTAAGACTTTCTAGGAGATCATCGTTTGGCACCGACTTCAATATAGAAGTGTGATGTTGTCTGTACCTATTCTTATATTATTTTTAACTTTTCCGTGTTTTTGAAGTCGGTTTTTATTTTTTGTAAAATATTTTAATATTTAATGACGAGACGTAAAAATTAGAATTCAGTCATCATCCCAATTCTGTTTGATTGAAACTGATTTTTAATATGTTTAGCATTTTGTAACGTCGTCATTTGAGGGGTCTTGGTTTATTTGTTGAATAAATCAACCAATACTTATAGCTAATGAACATAATCCCGCTTTTTTTCATTAAGTCACCCAGTCTGATAACGATTGCTGATCGATCGATGATTTACAAAATCACCACCCCGATCAGGGTGTCTTGGCAGTAGATGTACATGTGCTTTGTCTTAGACCTGTTTATGCGGAGACCGAGTTTAAGACTTTCATACTCCACGCGCCTAAATAAGTCTGCCATCTCTTCTTCGCTTGATGTGATCATAGTGGTGACATCGGCATATCTGAGAATGCTTATCTTCTTACCACCCACAGATATACCATCCTCCCATCCCTCAAGGGCTGCTCTGATTATATGTTCGCCGTAGATAATAAATAGTTTGGGTGAAAGTATGCAGCCTTGTCTGACACCTTTTTCGGGGTGGAAGGCGTCAGAAGTGTCGTCCTCCAAGCGAATCCTCGCAGAACTGATCGGAAGAGTTTGGCAAGACTGCAAAACCAAGAACGATTTTGGGCAACACTATCAGGGAAGGTCAATTCATCGAACACGGTATGTTGGAGACCTAGGTTTATTTGTTTTTCAACTATACAGGGTGTAACTGAACACCCCAATAACATTTAAGGGTATGTATCCATCAGAAATAGAGATTCTGTAGGAAAAATATTAGCGCTAACAAACCTTCTTTTTTTCCCCATACAAACTAAATAAATTATTTTTTGTTATCAAGTGCCGACAACCCTACGTAAGCGTACGAGGAATACTACGCTCACGTCATTAAAACTAAATGAATTATTATTTGGTATTAAGTGCCGACAGCCCTACGTATACGTAGGAGGAATACTACGCTCACGTCTGTCACGTGGCATTTTGTGTTTTGTTAAGAGCTGATTATGGTTGTCACTTGAAAGTTTTTGCTTTCAGTTTAAAATCAATAACTCTGAAAGTATTAGGATTCCAGGTCTCAGACAAGTACCGAAGGTCCATTTAGTATTTAACTTATAGGCCCCTTAAATGTTATTGGGGTGTTCAGTTACACCCCGTATAATATATTGGTATTGATCGCAGGCTAACTCTCTCTCTAATCATCATTATTACCTTTGCTACAATACACCAACTGCTGGGCAAAAGTCGACCCTACAAAGGGGGGCTATGATCATGTATCAGCAGAAGCGAATGGCGAGGACGTGAAAAGCATACACAAATAATTAATATAAATAAGGTTTAACATTACTGTAGTAAGTATTATATTATCTGTAGCGTTACACTGTGCCTTGCTTCAAAGCGTGTAAATAAAATATTAGCTACATTCTGGGCAATTTATAAATACGAGAGTATAATTTATGGCTTTAATGTCTAGATTAATGCTTTTAGTGTAAATATCATTAGCAATGAAGCACAGGAAAGCCTTTTAAGTCATTAAAATAATATTATTACATTTTGCCTAGAGACTTGGGAATCAAGGACGCTGTGACCATATGAGATTAAGGCTCGTATTAATAAATGCAACTCAAGAATGAGATCGATCTCAACTTTGAGATGCGTTCATTAATACGAGCCTTAATAAACTTGTAGCTTAAACTTAAAACAATGCTTTTTACTGCTTTAGTTAGGTACAATGGGGGAATGAAAAGGATCGTTAGTTTTTAAATTGTCTCGTGTACATGAATGTTACCTTTTGAAACTGTGACTATGAACATACTATTGCATAAAAAGAACATTATTTGTCTGTTTGTTAATGAAGTTCAAATATTAATGTATCCACCGTCTCTTGTTCACTTGTTCATTATTAGGCTCAGAACAATAACTAAAGTAGTATTAGGTATTATTATTTGTCATAGAGAGGTGCATCCTCAGAACAATCACCGATGATTGACATTATTGTAATCGGTGTTTATGTCGATGTCACATTGTTGTCATGTTTCTTTGGTAAAAATCTTGAATTAGGTATGGTGCGGCCAAATTAACGCGAAGATTCGTATGCCGCTATCTTTGTAAAATTATTTCTACTAATGGTAATAATAAGTTGTCGAAATTCATCTAGACTCTAGACCAAAATTCCGTTACGTCGCAACCGCGATAATTATGACTGTAGCAATAAATCGTTTTAAAACGAAGTTCTAAAGCGAGGACACGAATGCTCGCGATAATATTGTGACCGTTCCATTATAAATATAACTGTAGACCAGGGCTTGGGAACGGTTCGAAAAATACCGCTTAATTGTGGTTTTAAACCAGGTTTTTCGAAAATGCTCGCTCGGAGCGGAATATATTCGCGAGCGGTATATTGCTGGGATTAACCTGGTCAGAACAAAACGATACGGCGGCGATAAGAGGGCGGGGCTTCTATGGCATTGGGTTGGGACCAAAGTGTTAGGTAGGTACTTGTTTTAGGTCCAACATTCGCGCGTGTCAATATTTTGTTTATTTACGTTCCGCCACGCATTTTCTTTCTTCTGTCTGCCTGTATCATCATCACAGCTCATATACGTCCCCACGAGCCTACCCTAACTAGTCTGCCTGTATAACAAACAAAAATTATAAAACTTATATTATCTAAACTTTAAAGATTGGGACGTAAAAATGTGATTCACGGCTACTTTACGTATATTTCACATAATAGAATATCTACATGTGTCAAGTTTAATAAAGTTCTCCTGGTAAGCATACTACTTATTTTTAGCAAGATGTTATTTTTATAGATTTTTATCACTGTTCATAATAGGATATAGTTACTGACGAGGAATTTTAAGCGGTATTCAGGATCTAAAAAAAATATTTTACAAAAAATACTTAAAAACCGACTTCAAAAACACTGAAAAGTTAAAAATAATATAAGAAAGACTAAAAATTGTCACCGAATTCAATATATAAGTGTGATGTAGTCTGTACCTATTCTTATATTATTTTTAACTTTTCAGTGATTTTGAAGTCGGTTTTTATTTTTTGTAAAATATTTTTTATTTTTAACTTTTTAGTGAATGAAATCTTTTTAGTGAAAGAAATCCTAATTTAAGACTAGCTCACCTTCGGTGAGCTGGTATTAAATTAGCGTTTCCCTCGATTTTCATAGGATCCCATTCATCAGATCCTGACTTTGGTGACCTTAGAACCCCAGGAGTACATTCTATCAAATACAAAAAGAATTTTGAAAATTGGTCCACAATTGACGGAGTAATTGCGTAACATACACATAAAACACGTTGGACACACCTTAAAATTTAACGGCCTTATTAATAAAAATTTTACTCCTTGGATCATCCTCGGATTAGTTACTCCGTGTTTTGTTTTGTTTTGACATAATATGACAACCGACATGTGCGAAAACAAGACAAAGCACGGAGAAACTAATCCGAGGATGATCCAAGGAGTAAAATTTTTATTAATAAGGCCGTAATGGTTTTCCTCGATTTTCATGGGATCCCATCATCAGATCCTAACTTTGGTGACCATGGGACAACCCTTGGAGTATACTCTATCGAATAAAAGAATTTTGTAAATCGGTCCACAATTGGCGGCGTAATCACGTTACACAAAAAAAATATACGCATCGAATTGAGAACCTCCTCCTTTTTTGAAGTCAGTTAAAAAAGAGCAAAATATAGGCTTACTTTTGAAACAGGAGACAAATTATGTGTGCTTGTATAGACAAGCAAACTGAACACCTTATAGGACAGGTGTGCTTGTTCAGGGGTGCGATGTCAAACGCCGTGGGATGTCGATGCACGCGTCCAGTCGGAGGTGTATCGGCATCGGGTTGCCGTCCGAGAACGGCCGCACAGAAGGTGGAGGTAATTCGTACCCAGGCGCAGAGGGAGGCTGCCGGCCACCGGATTTGAAGAAGTGGGTTGGGCGCCGGCAGGGCAGCCTTTCATTCCGCATGGTGCAGGTACTGACCGGACATGGTTGTTTCGGTCACTACCTGTACCTTTTTTGAAGATGTCCCGCTGTCTTCCCTTTGAGCGCCAAAGCCGAAAGGCAAAAGAGGCAGAGACAGCTCGCCACCACGGGCGAGTACGTGGGGTTGGCCAAGGTGAAGGTGGAGTATCTGCGGCAGGAGCACCTAGAACTCCAACTAGAGGTGAAGAGGGAGCTCCTGGAGATACCTATGGCACCCCGGTGCACTCGACGATCAATTCCTGCTCCAACACCAGCGTCGGAGGTGCTATCAGCCCTGGAGGAGAGAGGGAGGGACGACCCTACACTCACTGTCACTAAGCGTATGGCTCGCGCAATAGAAGTCATTAACTTTATTGAATGGTACTCTAATCTAAAAGGGATCTTTGTAAAAAAACTAAAGACGTCGGCGGGTTACCTCCGGGAGAACGCCAACTTGCTAGCAGCGCGCACCATCTTGGACGAGACGGAGGATTTACAGCGGGCGAACCGCCGCCTGGAAGAAGCCGCCGCGAAAGTGAAGGAACTGCTGAGGAGGAGCCCACCACCACCTCCTTCTCCCCCAGCGAGCACGGACGGGACCCTAGCTCCCCATAACATCGAGGAGCTAGAAAACAGGTAGATGAGGCGCATGGTTGCGCGACTCAACGCTAAGCTCGAGGGGTTAGAGCCTAGGCTGTCGTTGCAACCAGATGCCGTGGAGAAGGGCCACCTTACGCCCAGGTGAGTGCGGCCGCCAGGGCCAAGGTAAGTCTCGCGGAGTTGGACATAGAGGGAGTCCAGTTCCGCAGGTCTTTGACTGGGGCGGCCATAATTCTCGTTAGGGGCGAGGAGAAGGAGGCAAGTGCAGCAGACTTAGCCGTCGTGCTGAGGAGGGTATCGCGTGCACTGCACCCACCAGGATGGTGGAATTGTTAGTCCGTTCAGCCGGAGGAATTGAAGGAGGCACTCGCTAAAACCGGCGAGTACCGGGTCGAGGAGTTCCGGGGAGATCCGCCAGGACCGCTACACCCTGGGCATGGCGTGAGTGTGCTGCCCGATGGCAGCGGCCAAGAAGATATCCTCCGCCAAAAGGCTGCTGGTGGGATGGTCCGCCGCTAAAGTGAAGCTTCTCCAGCCCCGCGTATTGCGGTGTTTTAGGTGCCTCGAATCGGGGCACCTAAGGTTGGACTGTAAGGCGGAAGAGGACCGGAGCACAGTGCGGAGAGGCAGGGCACAAGGCGTTGACGTGTACATTGAAGCCCAGATGCCCTTTGTGTGCGGCATCTGGGAAAACGGTGGACCACCGCCTTGGGGGGTGCTCTGCCCCCAAAACGCCCTTAAATAGGAGGAGGAGAAGGCCGGCGCGAAGCCACCATTCTGAACTCCCTAGAGCAGACGCAGAGATGGAGGTCACAGAGGACATCGTCGGGGCCCCCATCATCCAAATGGAGGCGACCGCGGGAGGGCAAGTGCCCCGCGTAATAAATAGCCCCCAGCCCCAGAGCACCTAGTGTCGGAACTCTTCAGGGGTGTAATGCGGCGCACAACACTTGAGCCGCTCACAAAGCAGCAGAACCACGCGCCTTTTGGCGTAGTGCGAGTCCGGCAAAGGACAACTCACAGGCAGGGGGTCAGCGGGAAAGGTCTCGCTGTTGTCCCCTTCTCCCTGTCTTGTGACCGACGGGGGAGCTGCTGGGGGTTTGTTAGTGGGTAGGATCGATATGGCTCGGGGAGTCCCTCGTGGTTTGGCTCGGCCACGAGGAATGCGTAATAGCATTTTCCCCCTTTCCAAAAAAATGGTATGCTTGTTCAGACAAGCAAACTGAACAACTTATTATGGGAATAATCTTGAAATTGCAAGAAAATCTGCTGTTCCATACAAATGTTTTATATCCACTGAGTGATTTCAACATTGTTCCCATAGAAAAAGTTGTTCAGTTTTTTTATGATCTTATAAAATGATTACGATCACATTTGTTTGCATAATTTATTCAACGATATCAAAAATGACATTGTCATAGGAATCCATATTAATATTATAAATGGGAAAGTGTGTGTGTGTGTGTTTGTTTGTCAGTCTTTCACGGCAAAACGGAGCGACGGATTGAAGTGATTTTTTAAGTGGAGATAGTTGAACGGATGGAGAGTGACATAGGCTACTTTTTGTCTCTTTCTAACCCCCCCACTTCCCTAAAATAGGGGTGGAAGTTTGTATAGAGCATTCCGCAATTTTCAAGGTAGAAAACTAAAAATTGGTATGCAAACTATTTGTGACTAACAAAAAAATCGTGATCCATTTTTTTTTGGGAAATCTGCCCCAACCCCTTGAAAGAGGGGGTGAAATTTTATATGGGACTTTTTGCAGTTTTCAAGGTAGGAAGCTAAAAATTGGTACACAGAAGAGTTGTTACCAACGAAAAATACCTGCCATATTTTTTTTTAATCTTCGGTGTTACCCCGAATTTATCGCGAGCGAAGCCGCGGGCAAAAGCTAGTCCTTTATATTTCTTTGTAAGTATGAATCTGACATAATATTCTTCCAAGCCATAGACATATCAAGTTTGCTTGTCTGATCAAACACACTTGTAAATCTTTGTAAATTTACTTACCCTCATATATTTCATTTGAAATCCGATAATTCTTTTTGCACTTGGATAACCTGACGATTATGATAAGCTGAGGCCGAATTCATGCTAAGCGGATGAAAGAATACGCCTATATTCTTATTGCAACTTGTAACTGAATGTTGTAAGGAGAGGTGTGCGGGTGTTTAGAATCGGTGGGCGGAGAGAACGAAATAAGCGAGCGTAATTAACCGGTATTTCGAGCAGGAACAGTTTTATTATGCTCTTTGATCAGAACCGAAATAATATCGATTCTGATCGAGCGGAATTTAAATGAAAATGCTCTTTTTAAAATGTATGGCGTTTTTTACGAGCTGGTTAAAAATATAAACCAGGTTTCCGAGCCCTGCTGTAGACAGGTAAACGTCAACTTCAAATGTTATCAGCACTGTTTCATGGAAAGGTATTAAAGTGTCGAAACTTTTTACATTTGCGAAAAGCTGGATATCTTGCCCCAGTGGGTAAAATTGTGAATAGAAAATCCAAATAACTAACAAATTTTCACAGTTATTAGTTGCTAGGAACGTGATTTTGTTATGATGACGCATCATAATAATAATTATAAGGCCAGGCGATCGGGCGACGACTTTTACCGACTTCCAATTTCGCAGCCAATTAGCGTGAACTAGTCGCCGCCATCTTGAAATAAGTTGTTTACAAACATCCTCGAACGGCGCGAGTTCGTCGGCTCCGGCCCTTAATTGTGTTATTCTAAATCTATTGCGCTTTGAATGTTGACAGTCAAAGTGCATTCATCGCTGCAGTATAAAGGACAATCGGCACAGAGTCTTGTGTTGACTCCGCAATGACTCTCGATTTTTTCTTAGACAATAAGCTTCCGGCTATTTAACGACAAATCAAACTAGGTATGTTATTAAATTCAAAATATGAATTTTATTTGGCACTAGCTAACCCGGTGAACTTTGTATCTCCTTGACAGATAATAATTAATAATATATATAAATAAAATAAATAAACCATCGCGAAGTGTTGGTACCTTTTTTTTCCATGCAAAATGACAATTAACTTTATTATGTTGTTTTAGTCTTTCTTTAGCACTTCATCATCATCATCATCACAGCCCATATACGTCCCCACCGAGGGGCTCGAGCCTACCCTATGTTAGGGTGATTAGGCCTTAGTCAACCACGCTGGCCCAGTGCGGATTGGTCGACTTCACATACATCATTGAATTTCTTCGCAGATGTATGCAGGTTGCCTCACGATGTTTTCCTTCACCGTAGGAGCGTCAGACAAATGTACATATGGAATTCTAAACGAAAAACACATTGGTACATGGCGGGTCTCGAACCCCGACCCCCTGATTGGAAGGCAAGTGCCGAGTCCACTGCGCCACCGACACTTTAGCACTTGCCCTATTATTTTTCTTTTTAAACAACCCCTGCATAAAAATGAACATAAGATCAAAATAAATACTCAAATCGGACAAGCCGTTCTTGAGTTCTAGTGGGACTAACAAATTGCAATTCATTTTTAGATAATTGGCAAAATCCGTTTACTGCACGTAATTTAATAAAAAAAGTCACAGCTTTTTATTGTTAAATCACAAAAAAAAACGAATTAACTACGTCACGCTTTAGTACCATTTATTAAGACTACTGTGAAGAGCCAATTCATGGCTCGAGTATGCAATTTCAAAAATGCAGTTTGTTGCACAACGCGTAGAGTTGAAACTCTGAGGCAAGTGCCTACATTTCTTATTGAAATATTGTTTTGGGCGCTTTTGGTCTCATTAGATTCAGTATACCTTAATCTATGTTTGCACGTTTTGTAATTCAGTATACTTCAGTCAAAAACGGATAAAAATACTCGAGGTAATCTTTAAGAGGATTGTGAAGCTGTAAATTTTCATACAAAAAGCGATAACGCTTTTCTCCCTCTAAACATAGTCCAATTTTCATAATTTTTGGAAATCTTGTAGATATAATGAAAAACTAGGTTTGTACGTTTTGATTTTGAAGAAATATTGCTCAGAATATAAGTTATTAGCATCTAAATATCTATATTTTCGACTTAAAAACTACCTTGAGCATTTTTGTCTTTTTTTGGCTAAATTATACTGAATTACAAAAAAAACAAAACGTACAAACATAGATTAAGGTATACTGAATCTAATGAGACCAAAAGCGTCTAATTTCATAAAGGTTTAGGGGGGTAAAACAGTTATCGCCCGAAACAATATTTCAAACAGGAATTGTAGGCAATTTCGACCATTTCTTGCAACTCTCTCTATCGCACGATACGGGTCGGGGGCAGGAGTACAATGTAGTGATAGTGATGTGACATAATGTTATCGTAGTTATTGTCGCCTAGGGAGGAGAAAGTAATATCGATATATCGATCAATAGTGAAAGTTATTTCTCAAGTAGGAACTATTAATCTTCACAAATACCTTAAGATGAAAAAGTAAATATCTTTTTGAATACGTTTATTGATTTTAGTGTTTTATTTTAAAGATTTTATTTCAATACTAATTTCCTTATTTAAGGGTTAGCAGCCTGTAGCCTGTTAACTTTACTGTAAATTCCCAAAACCAAAAAAGGAAAAAAATGTAAGTATGTAAGTAGTTGTTTGTTATAATAAATATGTGCCATAAAGAAACCAACTCAAAATAAATTCGTATTTTGTTTCTTGTGATAGGTATTTGTTATGCAATATATGAAGTTGGAGCAGCTAAAAACGTGTAATAGACTATGCAAGTAGCGTTATTTTTAATATTATTTTATTTAAATTTTATTCCACTAAAGCTGGGCTCTAAGGTTTTACTCGCGTTATGGAATCTACGATTGTATAAAAAATACAAACGACAAAGTACCTAAATAATATACGATTATGTAGGGTAGGCAGGGTAGGCATATATGGGAAGAAGCTAGGCACCCTTCATACGGTTTTGAAGTTTTTTTTTCATTTTAACTATAAAATTTAAAGCAGCTGATTACATATACTAATAGGTATTTTTTAACCGACTTCAAAAAAGGAGTTTCTCAATTCGATGCGTATGTTTTTTTTGTGTATGTTATATGTTACGCGATTACGCCGCCAATTGTGGACCGATTTTCAAAATTCTTTTTGTATTCTCAAGATTATACTCCAATGGTGGTCCCACGGTTACCAAAGTTAGGATCTGATGATGGGATCCCATAAAAATGGAGAGAAATCCTTAAATTTTTAGGTGCGTCCAACGTGTTTTTTTTTTATAAAAACGTCGCCCCACACTAGGATTTTCTCCTGTATCGTGGGTGCAGTTACAAACATAGAATATCACATGCATATCCGCCCAGACCGGAACAAATTTCTGTAGGCCATACAAAACATCTGTCCCGTGCGGGAATCGAACCCGCGACCTGTTGCGCAGTAGGCGATCGCTCGACCTCTGCGCTAACCGTGTCAACCGTTTTGTGTGTATGTTACGCGATTACTCCGCCAATTGTGGACCGATTTTCAAAATTATTTTTGTATTCGGTAGAGTATACTCCTAGGGTGGTCCCTAGGTCACCAAAGTCAGATTCTGATGATGGGATACCCTAATTTAATTAGGGTTTCTTTCACTAAAAAGTTAAACAAAAAAAATATTTTACAAAAAATAAAAACTGACTTCCAAAACACTGAAAAGTTAAAAATAGTGTAAGAATAGGTACAGACAACATTACATTTCTATATTGAAGTCGGTGCCAAACGATGATCTCCTAGAAAGTCTTAAAATTTGGCACCGTCTTCAGTAATAATGTGTGATATTGTCTGTACCTATTCTTATATTATTTCTAACTTTTCAGTGTTTTTGTAGTCCGGACGAACCCGACGAATCGAACCCCGCCGGACGGACCTCCCGATCAACATCCGGTGGCCTTAACCACTAGACCACGGAGGTGGTAAAAATGAGAATTCTAAGACTATTAGTATAACTACCCAAGATTAGTGTATAAAAATGAGAGGTATTTTTTATTTGATGCATAATTATTACTTTAGATTTTTTAAATCCCTGCTCCTATTTAGTTTGTATGTAAAAGTATTAATTTATCTATCTAAAATAATAGATTTTTTTATATTTATTTTTAAGTTAACAAGAGGTCTGTTCTTGTTTAAACAATTGTAAATGTCATTTTATGTTTAGTGTTTATTTTTTTCATAAAAGGATCCATTATTGATTCACATCTCAAATGAAAATCATTTTAATTCAGTATAACACTCATCTTACAAAAAGTAATTTTCTTTAGACAGGTAAATGTACGTACTTTCATAACAAATAACAGCTCAGTCCTATAAAGTAGGACTTGGTAGGGATACCAAGTAAGTGCCTACACTATAAATTTCAAAGGAATACTGAAATAATTTACGAAACTTATCTACTAAAATATTATAAAGAAAGAAGATTTGTATTTTTGTTTGTAATGAATAAACTCAAAAACTAACTCACTGGGAAGTCTCGGCGTAATTATTGTTAAAATGATTTTTAGAAATAAAGCTATTTTTATTTATTATATTTTTATTTTTAAAAACTACAAGGCTGATTTAAAAATTTTTTGACTAATAGAATGCTACATTATCACTGAGTAATATAAGGTTATAAAATAATTTTTCATACGGGAAAACAAAATTCCCTCACGAAAAACGAAAATAACGAACGCAAAGTTGCGAGCGGAAAGGCAGTCAGGAATACCTAAGCAACGCAAAACATTACAAACGGTAAAATAATTATCTCGAGTTCTCGCGCCGAGGAGTCGCGCGCTGCTGTCGTTGTGTGCGTGAGAATTTGCGCGTGTGTATTTGTGGTGTAAACGCCAGACGGGAGGCCGAGCAGTGTGAAACAGGGATGTTGCGGATGCCGATTTTTTTACATCCGCGGATGTGAATGCGGATGCGGATTTGTAAAGGCTCACATCCGCGGATGTGAATGCGGATGCGGATGTTTAAGATGTTATAGAAAAAAAGTATATGAATTAAGAATTAAAATAATAATAGAGTAATTATTAACATTTTCATTAATTACTAGCTTTCTGCTCGCAGCTTCACCCGCGGTATGTTTGTTTTCCCGTGGGAATTTTATATTTTCCCGTAGGAAAAATAATTTTATAGCCTATGTTTATCAGGGATAATGTAGAATTCTCAGTGTGAAAGAATTTTTGAAATCGGTCCAGTAGTTTCGGAGCCTATTCAATACAAACAAACAAACAATCAAATATTTCCTCTTTATAATATTAATAAGTATAGTAATTAGTAAGTTAAGTTAAAAAATATTTTATAAAAAACAAAAACCGTCCTCAAAAACACTGAAAAGCCAAAAATAATATAGGAATAGGCACAAACAACACCACACATTCACACTTAAGTCGGTGCCAAACGATGATCTCCTACAAAATCTTAAAATTTGTCACCGACTTCAATACAGAAGCGCGACGCTGCTCGCACCAACTCTTATACTCCTTCAACTCCTCAGTGCTTCGGAAATCTAAAATATTTTTTATTTTTAACTTTTTAGTGAATGAAATCTTTTTAGTGAACGAAACCCTAATTGCGTTACTCTAAGCGTTTTCCTCGATTTTCATGGGATCCTATCATCAAATCCTGACTTTGGTGACTTTGGGACCATCCCAGGAGTATACTCTATGAAATACAAAAAGAATTTTGAAAATCGGTCCACAATTGGCGGCGTAATCGCGTAACATACACACAAAAAAAATAAACATATTACGCATCGAATTGAGAACCTCCTCCTTTTTTGAAGTCGGTTAAAAAATAGGAGCATTATCTATACTAATATTATAAAGCTGAAGAGTTTGTTTGTTTGTTTGTTTGCATGCTTGAACGCGCTAATCTCAGGAACTACTGATTCAAATTGAAAAATTCTTTTTGTGTTGGATAGTCCATTTATCGAGGAAAGCTTTAGGCTATATAACATCACGCTACGATGAATAGGAGCTGAGCATCAATGAAAAATGTTTCAAAAACGGGAAAAAATAGTATGGCGGAACGTAGTTCGCGAGCACAGCTAGTACTTAATAAAAAGTAATATTGCCACCTTCTTTGATTCAAGCCGGTTACGCAGAAGTTCATAAATTAAACCCGCACCACTAATTAAAATTGTTCGCTAGGAACACGTGGAGTGGATAAACGATAAGTCTTAGTATTCCACAGAGCATACAAACACGTAATGATTTATTTGCAAGAAACAAATGATGCACCACAACAAACGCTTCGAATATTGTCACCAATTTTTTCGTTTCCATTGGTTTAAGCACATGAGTAGTTTCTCTACTCATGTGGTTAAAGTCAAGTACCGAACGGCACGCGCCATTTGCCGGCTCCACCCAATTTCTTTATTGTCGCAACTTGTCTTACATCCGCATCCGCATGATCATCCGCATTGATTATTGCGGATGCGGATGCGGATGCAGATGTCCAAATCCATGCGGAAGCTCCGCATTTGCGGATGCGGATGCGAATATTCGCAACATCCCTGGTGTGAAACAGATAGCATTTTAGAAAATACCTACTCGCGCCGCGCACGATTACTTCACAATCCTCTTAAGTCTAAAATATGGATATTTAGACGCTAATAATTTATATTCTGAGGAATATTACTTCAAAATCAAAACGTACAAACCTGGATCTTCATTATATCAACAACATTTCCAAAAATTATGAAAATTGGACTATGCAAAGAGGAGGTAAAGTGTTATCCCTTTTTTTACAGCTTCACAATCCTCTTAACTATAATTGTTAGAGACAGTGCGCATTGGACTATTATTTATATCTATCGAGTGCAATATTAATTACCTATCATGTTTTTGTAGTAGTAGTAGTAGTAGACGTTTATTGCTTACAACGTCGCCGACATAGCCCAAAGAATTGCAAACCTTAAGTGGCAGTGGGCAGGACACATAGCTCGCAGGACTGACGGCCGTTGGGGCGGAAAGGTCCTCGAGTGGCGGCCGCGTACCGGGAGACGCAGCGTTGGTAGGCCCCCCACAAGGTGGACCGACGATCTGGTGAAGGTCGCGGGAAGCCGCTGGATGCGGGAGGCGCAGGACCGATCGGTTTGGAGATCCCTGGGGGAGGCCTATGTCCAGCAGTGGGCGTCTCTTGGCTGAAATGATGATGATGATGATGATTGCTTACAAACAACACACAAACATTGAATAAAAACTCACAGACAGAGATACAGATTTACAATACACATATCGTCACTAAAACTTTTACGGGATTAAAACGCGTTTGGTACCCATTTAAAATGCAACGCGAAAGTTTAAAAGTGTACACATATCGTCATTATGTTTGTGTGCTGCAGCAAGCAAAGGGTCAAAGGCTCAGCGACGTTAATGTCACAGGACATAGCGCTGATTTTCAGCCATCAGCCCGTGGGAATCGGTCGGCGATCCGTTACATAGAACCACAGGGAAATAATTGAAAAATAAACTGACAATAATAAAAAAAATCATAAAAAAAATCATAATAATAATATTAATAACAACAATAATAACACACGAAAGCTCATCCATCATGTGCATTTAAGATTCAGATGATTACTATAGTATATTTAGGCCTAAATCAATTATACTCCAAGCTAGCAACATTAAAGAGGAAAGTAATATTTCACATGTAGAACAAAACATGAGCTCCAGATTCCACAGACTTAGTCCAATGATTATATTTAACAATTAAACAAACTAGTTAAAGCAAAGGAACAGGTTAGTCAAACTAAGACATAAAACTTTTAGGAATCCCTCTTCTCTGAACTTTGTCAATAACAATGTTTAGATAATATGTTCAACATTAATATATTTGAATTTTAGAACAGACCGGCACAGTAAATCGAAATTGTTCGAGAACGGGAAAGTATCTATACCCTTCATCTAACTGACACACGAAACCTCGAGCAATAAACTGAAATGAACAATATTTATTTCATGGATACGAGGCATACAATTAAAAATGTCAAAGCACACACTGTAAAACGTCTACAATTCCATTCATTAGCGATCCGTCTCGAATTATGGGGTTTAGAATTCAGTCATAATATGTGAAGGTAGGTATATCTGACGAGTTTTTAAAAATATCTGTGTTCAAAATTTTGTGTTAATTCATTTTGCTAGGTGATTAACGTGACGAAGAGTGAGTACAAATTCGCATTAAAAATATTAGATTACATTTTTTTATTTATTGTTCACTTTTTAGAGAATTATGCAATAATCATACATATTCCTTGTACCTACGAAAACCTCACACGGTTATCTCTGCCGGAGAGTCGTTTGAAAGCAACATAAAGTATCTTAACTATTCAAACTACAATTTAGCAAAAATACTTTTTACATTTAAACTTTTTACCAATTGTCGATTCTAAGTGAGATTTACAAAATGTGTTAGGTAAATTGTTGAAGTAGTATGGAATCATGTAATTAAATAATCTAGAGCCTTCGGTAGGAGATACTGATCTATTGTCTTAACTACTCTAAGGTTGGCGGGTCTTACACGCTCTATAAGATGTAGTAAAATAAGCTGTAGGCCGTGACCTCGTCTGCGCGGCTATATCGCGAGTTTCGGTTATATCGTGCGTTTCCCAGGGTTGAATTCATCCCGAATTTTAATGAGTAAAATTCGGGATGAAATGCCATACCAAGCACGTGTTCTTCCTCGGGGCGTATGCTATCTCTGTATCAAATTTTATTTAAATTGGTTCAGTAGTTTAGGCATGAAAGCGTAACAAACAGACATATAGAGTAGCCTTTTTTTTATTGCAATTAGGTTGGCAAACAAGCAAACTACCCACCTGATGGTAAATGGTAACAGTCACCTATAATACATGTGGCTCCTGTAAGATTCGCAGCAAAACTGCAACCCCCATAAGAACCACAGTGTACGTTGCCAACTTGTGACTTAAGTTAAGATGTAAAGTCACGGTACCCAGTAATTTCAGTGCCATATCTTACCCTTCGGACCGGAACACAGCAATGCAAGCACTGCTGCTGTTCAATTCATTGTGGGATTTGCATGTATAAAATCGTAAAGAGACGCAAATGTAAATTGCGTGCGCAATAATTTTTGGAAAATAAATGTAGATCACAACTTCGCTATAAGATTAAATCTAAAATTAACGAATGGGAATTCGCAGATAGAAGCTGCATTCTTTGTAAGTGACAGTAGACTAATAGGAAAGAAGAAAAAAGTTTGTAAGGGACAGTAGATGGATAGGAGAAGAAAAACTTTGTAAGGGACAGAAAATAGTTAGGAGGAAGGGAAAAAGTTGGTAAGGGGCAGTAGATAGATAGAAGAAAAAGAAAAACTTTGTAGGGGATAGTCCGGGATAGAAGATGGATAGGAGGAAAGGAAAAATTTGTAAGAGACAGTAGATGGATAAGAGGAAAGGAAAAGTTTGTAAGGAGACATCTTATGGATAGGAGGAAAAGAAAAACTTTTACAGAGTATATAGGTTAGACCCTAGGTGTTTGTTTTAGATCTTAAACTTAATATTTTCCGAGTTAATCGACTTTACACTGAAAGGAAAAAACTTTTAAGTGACAACCATAGTCCAACTGACTATGGAATTAACACAAAAAATGTCAACACTGAATGAAGAAACAAGGTGCGCTGATGAAGGGATGTCGACACTTAAGATCAAAGAATAATTTATTTAGTTTGTATGGAAAAAGTAGGTTGATTAGCCCCGATATTTTTCCTACAGGATCTCCACTTCTGATGGATACGCTTAAATATTATTTCGGTGTTCCGTTACACTCTATACATATAAAGGTAATAATTTCTTAATCGAATAGTAAATCTCTCGATTAGCAGTTCTCGAGTGGATCAATCGATTCTCGTTAGTTGTTGGTTCAGTCGGATCCGATATCTCGATTGGTGTCAAGTGTTGTTAAATTAGCTAATGGACGCTTATATTTGCCTCGCTGAATGGGCTTTTCAAGTATAATTGGTGTTTAATTTGCATGCGTTGTTGATTTTTCGATGCCAACGGTATTTTCGCTTTGCTTGTTGTATCTACAGTTTATCAGTTGGATGAAAAACAATTAAATGCGGCTACAAAAAGATTACATTAATGTGCTTATGCTTTTCAATCATAGAAAAATATAATTTTACCAGAGAGAGACTCATTACCAGAGCCGACTGCATGGGTACTTCTATCTTATACTATTGCTGCGACAAGCGGCAGTGCCTGCATCGCTGTGTTCCGGTTTGAAGGGCTATGGCAGGCTGTGAATTTATTCTCAGAATTTATTAGTACTGTGACTGGACAGCTTAGACGAACTACAACTTTTGCCACTTACCGGCAGTTTCGTTGTTTGCCAACTTTGTTGTAATGATAAAAAATACTTGAGAAGAAATCGTTTTTTCCGAAAAGGTTAATGAAAAAAATTATATTTCTGAGTGTGTATATAATATTTTTTTGTTATAAACTTAGTTTAACGGCATCGAACATGCCGCGATTTCTAAGCTTGAATCCAAATTGTATCCTAATTTTGTATTAAATTATGCACTTATTTTTTTTTCATATAGAGAAGAATCAGCGGTGATGGTTGTTTTAGTTAAGCGTATGTACGCTTTTATTTCTTTTTCATTTAAATATTTCAGTTTATAAGTCTACCAGAATCTAATGGCATGAATATTTAAAGTAGATACTATCTACTTTAAATATTTATGCCATGAATGCCACTCTTATCCATCACATCCAATTAGATTTGTGTACCAATTTTCCAAAATAATACGTGTCAAGATCATTCATTCCTATTTCCCTGGTGTTGCGAAATACGAAGATAGATTTCAGTTTTTGCCATGACATACTAGTGGACCTATTCATCACGACATCCACCCATTTTCCACTATTCCGCACGGGTCTCCTTGAGCAAGCAGGGATTAATATTTATTTGTGTGCTCTACACCCCACTGAACGTACTCTTAAATACGAACCTTTAATGGCAGTGGGTAGAGCATGAGCAGTGGTGGCGCAGTGGACTCGGCACTTGCCTTCCAATCGGGGGGTCGGAGTTCGAGACCCGCCATGTACCAATGTGTTTTTCGTTTCGAATTTCATATGTACATTTGTCTGACGCTCCTACGGTGAAGAAAAACATCGTGAGGCAACCTGCATACATCTGCGAAGAAATTCAATGATGTATGTGAAGTCGACCAATCCGCACTGGGCCAGCGTGGTTGACTAAGGCCTAATCACCCTAATATAGGGTAGGCTCGAGCCTCTCGGTGGGGACGTATATGGGCTGTGATGATGATGAGAGCATATAAGAGTAGCTCCAGGACTGACGGCCATTGGGCACGAAAGTCTTTGAGCGTCCGCCGCGTACCGGGAGACGCGGCGTTGGTATAGGCCCTACAAGGTGTACAGAGGATCTGGCGAAGATCGCAGGAAGCCTTTGGATGCGAGAAGGGCAGAACCGATCGGTTTGGAGATCCTTGCGGGAGGCCCGTGTCTAACAGTGGGCGCGTCTTGGCTGGACTGATGATACCACGCTGACCATTAATAGGTGTGGTAAAAGTATCTTTTGTTTAAAAAAATGAATAAAATCAATTAATAAAAATTTTGTCTCGGGCGGTATTTGAACCCGCGTCTCCAACATACCGTGTTGACGCCTTGCCCAATGATCTTGTTGTTAAAGAAACTACAAAGGGTTTATGTTTATATAAGTAACAGTTAATACATTAGGGCTTGTTTCACAATCGAAAAGTAAGTATTGAATAGCTTACTTGACAGATGATTTGACGGTTGTTATATGAAAAATATGTCAAAGAACTTGTCAAGTAAGCTATTCAAAACTTACTTATTGATTGTGAAACAGACCCTAAGGGTTCTAATATTCAAAGCAATAGCTAGTTCATTTATATCTTATTTTTAACAATATAATTGTAACTACTAAAAAAGATTTTTATTTTCCTATCTCGTATTCAAAGCGAAAACAATCAATTTGGGTTTAATTAAAATTTGTACCTCATTTGTTGTTTGGATTTGTATTTTTCATGACTAAAATGGCGGATTTTAGCAAGGTTAAAATTTTAATCGGGATGATTTTAATAAACTGAATTTTTGAATTAAATAAGACAAATCATTGTTAATTTGTAGACAAAACTAAATAATGGTATGAAAATAATCGTTTGAAAAATAATGTAGTTCGTTAATCTCTTTTATTATTACCTCTAACTTTTTAAAAAAATACTGTACATTACTGCAGCGGCCGGCAAGTGCAGCATTGCCGGACCAGAGTCCGGGTTATGTAATAACGCCTGTATGTCATTTTGTATGTATTGCATACTTTGTTTGTACACAAAATTGTTGCATTAATCATGCTGTTGTTGTATTCTTAAAATAGACCTAACATAACAGCTTACTACCAACGCGTCGCGGATAGTGTTGTCAGCTTACACTCTAACGCTTACAAAACTATTTTATTTTCGACCATTTACGTTATCAAGGATGGACGTACAGACTTACATAAAACCTTAAAAGTATCATTATTTTACGAATCACTGCCACTTAAATTTAAGAACGTTACGTCACTTTTACAAATGTCAATCATCTTTCATCATCTTTCTATGCAAACGTTGCAAACAAGCGAATTATACTCAATCCAACCAGATCTTTCTTTTATTTATTGTCAACATCAGTGAGCATGAACTAAGGTCATCTCAGGAGATAGAATAGAATAGTTTATTCAATCAGTACAGTTACCAGTTTCAATTAGCTATTATTAATAATAATAATATTTATTTAGAAACTAGAACAAAATGTACAAAGTAAAACACTGTGCGATAATGACCGCTTTAGTTTAAAACTGTGTCGCAGTCATTAGCGCCCACCTCCAAATTACAAACTAGTTACTAAATACCACTGATGTTAGGATACAATATTAGGTAAGATTGCTTTGAATATAATTACACAATGTAAACAATTTTTAGAGCTTCTGCTTTCTAAACTAGGGTCAATCCTGTATCTTAGTTGGCAGCGATTCCTCCTACTGTTACAGTGCTTATATGTATATTTAACAATATATATTTTGTACAACTTTACAAATCTTTACATATCTGTGCAACTTTACAAATCTAAAAGCTTAGTTAGTACTAACATAAATATATTATTAAACTAAAAGGTAAATTATTTCTCTCTTTGTGTGATGATCTTTCTTAGTATTCCAACAGGCCACAGGATTATTCGAATCGCGTATTGTGATTTGAACAATGAAGATCGTTAAAGACTGTTATAATAAAGAGTTAAAGTTGACGCGGACACGATACATATTACGAAAACCCTGTGGCAACAATAACACTTGAATTGAATTTAAATAACAAAAACACACCTCAGACCACGAGGCCGTGGGGGATGACCGATGACCCACGCCGCCTACGCCTCTCCCCACCTCTGATGAGATGAAATATTTACCCAGTCGTGAAATATAAAAACTCCTCTTAGAGTTAGAGAATAAGGCAGAGTCGACTTGGTCGACCGACACGTGCGCTATACGTTAATGACCGACACAGAACGGCTTGGTATTTGTGTCACTCTTCCGCTGAAGACGTACTTCATGACTCGCAAGCCACTAGGATCTTACCAGGAGCGACATGAGTAGAGACACCGCTAGCAGGGAAGCTCTTACCTGATGGTAAGTGGTTGATGGATGGTAAGCAGTTAATGGACTCAATTCTAAAGTAGCCGCTAAATTTCCTAATTTTATTTAGGTGTCGTTAAACCATTTTCCTATTCTGCGGTAACGTGTCAAATTCAACTGACATTGCTAATTTGAATCTGACGTTTCTAATTTTAGACAGTCAATTCAACTTAACTTTAGCCGTCCAAACGCTATTCCAGACGTGAGATTTTTACGCGTAAACATCCTAAACTGGCTATTTTTAGCGGTGACTAAAATCATCCCGATTAAAATTTTAACCTTGCTAAAATCCGCCATTTTAGTCATGAAAAATACAAATCCAAACAACAAATGAGGTACAAATTTTAATTAAACCCAAATTGATTGTTTTCGCTTTGAATACGAGATAGGAAAATAAAAATCTTTTTTAGTAGTTACAATTATATTGTTAAAAATAAGATATAAATGAACTAGCTATTGCTTTGAATATTAGAACCCTTAGGGTCTGTTTCACAATCGAAAAGTAAGTATTGAATAGCTTACTTGACAGATGATTTGACGGTTGTTATATGAAAAATATGTCAAAGAACTTGTCAAGTAAGCTATTCAAAACTTACTTATTGATTGTGAAACAAACCCTAAGGGTTCTAATATTCAAAGCAATAGCTAGTTCATTTATATCTTATTTTTAACAATATAATTGTAACTACTAAAAAAGATTTTTATTTTCCTATCTCGTATTCAAAGCGAAAACAATCAATTTGGGTTTAATTAAAATTTGTACCTCATTTGTTGTTTGGATTTGTATTTTTCATGACTAAAATGGCGGATTTTAGCAAGGTTAAAATTTTAATCGGGATGATTTTAGTCACCGCTAAAAATAGCCAGTTTAGGATGTTTACGCGTAAAAATCTCACGTCTGGAATAGCGTTTGGACGGCTAAAGTTAAGTTGAATTGACTGTCTAAAATTAGAAACGTCAGATTCAAATTAGCAATGTCAGTTGAATTTGACACGTTACCGCAGAATAGGAAAATGGTTTAACGACACCTAAATAAAATTAGGAAATTTAGCGGCTACTTTAGAATTGAGTCCATTAACTGCTTACCATCCATCAACCACTTACCATCAGGTAAGAGCTTCCCTGCTAGCGGTGTCTCTACTCATGTCGCTCCTGGTAAGATCCTAGTGGCTTGCGAGTCATGAAGTACGTCTTCAGCGGAAGAGTGACACAAATACCAAGCCGTTCTGTGTCGGTCATTAACGTATAGCGCACGTGTCGGTCGACCAAGTCGACTCTGCCTTATTCTCTAACTCTAAGAGGAGTTTTTATATTTCACGACTGGGTAAATATTTCATCTCATCAGAGGTGGGGAGAGGCGTAGGCGGCGTGGGTCATCGGTCATCCCCCACGGCCTCGTGGTCTGAGGTGTGTTTTTGTTATTTAAATTCAATTCAAGTGTTATTGTTGCCACAGAGTTTTCGTAATATGTATCGTGTCCGCGTCAACTTTAACTCTTTATTATAACAGTCTTTAATGATCTTCATTGTTCAAATCACAATACGCGATTCGAATAATCCTGTGGCCTGTTGGAATACTAAGAAAGATCATCACACAAAGAGAGAAATAATTTACCTTTTAGTTTAATAATATATTTATGTTAGTACTAACTAAGCTTTTAGATTTGTAAAGTTGCACAGATATGTAAAGATTTGTAAAGTTGTACAAAATATATATTGTTAAATATACATATAAGCACTGTAACAGTAGGAGGAATCGCTGCCAACTAAGATACAGGATTGACCCTAGTTTAGAAAGCAGAAGCTCTAAAAATTGTTTACATTGTGTAATTATATTCAAAGCAATCTTACCTAATATTGTATCCTAACATCAGTGGTATTTAGTAACTAGTTTGTAATTTGGAGGTGGGCGCTAATGACTGCGACACAGTTTTAAACTAAAGCGGTCATTATCGCACAGTGTTTTACTTTGTACATTTTGTTCTAGTTTCTAAATAAATATTATTATTATTAATAATAGCTAATTGAAACTGGTAACTGTACTGATTGAATAAACTATTCTATTCTATCTCCTGAGATGACCTTAGTTCATGCTCACTGATGTTGACAATAAATAAAAGAAAGATCTGGTTGGATTGAGTATAATTCGCTTGTTTGCAACGTTTGCATAGAAAGATGATGAAAGATGATTGACATTTGTAAAAGTGACGTAACGTTCTTAAATTTAAGTGGCAGTGATTCGTAAAATAATGATACTTTTAAGGTTTTATGTAAGTCTGTACGTCCATCCTTGATAACGTAAATGGTCGAAAATAAAATAGTTTTGTAAGCGTTAGAGTGTAAGCTGACAACACTATCCGCGACGCGTTGGTAGTAAGCTGTTATGTTAGGTCTATTTTAAGAATACAACAACAGCATGATTAATGCAACAATTTTGTGTACAAACAAAGTATGCAATACATACAAAATGACATACAGGCGTTATTACATAACCCGGACTCTGGTCCGGCAATGCTGCACTTGCCGGCCGCTGCAGTAATGTACAGTATTTTTTTAAAAAGTTAGAGGTAATAATAAAAGAGATTAACGAACTACATTATTTTTCAAACGATTATTTTCATACCATTATTTAGTTTTGTCTACAAATTAACAATGATTTGTCTTATTTAATTCAAAAATTCAGTTTATTAATTATTTTTTTCTCACAAGTGTGTTGAAAATCGTCGTACGATATCCGTATATTGGTTATACACACTCGGCTCTTTTATCCCTCGTGAGTTATAACCACCACACCGCACATATATCGTAATGTACTATTACTTATTACAGAAACGGAGACAACGATTTTTTCGTCTGCTTTATTATTGCGAAACTTTTCCCATAACATGAGATGACAATATAATTATTTATATTTGTTCATTTCCCCCGTCCCGGTTTACGCTGGAAATAGCTCGTGGCATTATATAAGTTGGTTAATCGCCGTCATTTCGGCAATGATGTCGCCGAATGCGCTCCCGGATAATGTCAGCCGTGAGAAATAGGCAGAATTTACCTTAAGCGGTCCGTTACCTGCCTTATAAGGCTGTTATGAGGAGCTATATACAGGATCGTTCAAAGTAATGGGTATAAACACGACTCTTACTATGCCTTATGGTAGTTTATCATACATGGTAACATCCCATCGTAGGTAATATTAGGTTCGGTATCAAAATTTAGCTTATAACTACTATATCTTCTGAGCTTATAGTTCAAAAATTATAAAAATATATCTAAGTCCTCAATATTCTTACCTAGCATTTATTTCGGGCGACTTTCAGGCGATAAAAAAGTATGTTAAAGCTTAACTTTATTAGTAGCTTTAACTTTCACAGTAAGAGCAGATTCTATAACATTTTTAACCGACTTTAAAAAAGGAGGAGGTTCTCCGTTCGATGCGTTATGTTTTTTGGGTGTATTTTACGCGAATACGAATAATTACAAAATTCTTTTTGTACTTTATCAAGTATTATCTTGGGGTAGTCCCAAGGTTACCAAAGTCAGGATCTGATGATGGGATCCTATAAAAATCTAGGAAAACCCTTATATTTTTAGGTAGGTACATATTATGTTCAACGTGTTTTGTGTATTTATGTTACGCGGTTACTCCGTCAATTGTGGACCGATTTTCAAAATTATTTTTGTATTCGATAGAGTATACTCTTATGGTGGTCCCGAGGTCACCAAAGTCAGGATCTGGTGGTGGGTGGGATCCCATGAAAATCAAGGGAAAGCCTTAAATTGTTTATTGTTTTATGTTTTTTCCAAAGCTATTCACGTAGGGTTACCGGGTAAACGGTGGGTCAGTTGGGTACAGTGGGTCAGGTACAAATTGACAAAAACAGAATAGAAAGCGTTGCCGTTTGTCCACTTACGAGTATAGATGCTCCTCTGCACGCAAGCCCCTCTTGGCTAATTTCCGCGCGGCTGTGCTTGTCAGCGCAATGATCTACGTCCGAATTTGTTGTGACGTTGGTAAAATATTTTGAAATCTCACATGAAGTTTTCTTAATTATTACTTAACCTAAAATAGATATCGAAAAATAAAAACCGACTTCAAAAACACTAAAAACTTAAAAATAATATAAGAATAGGTACAGACAACATCACACTTCTATATTAAAGTCGGCGCCAAGCGATGATCTAGAAAGTGTTAAAATTTGTCATCGACTTCAATATAGTAGAAGTGTGATGTTGTCTGTACCTATTCTTATATTATATTTAAGTTTTCAGTGTTTTTGAAGTCGGTTTTTATTTTTTGTAAAAAAAAATATTTTTAACTTTTTAGTGAAAGAAATCTTTTTAGTGAAAGAAACCTTAATTTAATAGTGTTTTCCTCGATTTTCTATGGGATCCCATCATCAGATCCTGACTTTCGTGACCATGGGACCACCCTTACAGTATACTCTATCGAATACAAAAATAATTTTGGAAATCGGTTTAAAAATGACGGAGTTATGAGGTAACAAACATTAAAAAAAATACAACCGAATTGATAACCTCCTCCTTTTTTGAAGTCAGTTAAAAATGGCATTAGCTTATCGTTACATTAATAAATTGTTGCTGTAATATGCCACATAATTAATTGGCTGGTTATTTGTTTTTTAACTGGTTAATGTTAGTTTGTAAATAATTTCGGTCTATGGTTACTGTGTACTCAGTGGGTCGGGATTCACTGTGTACTTGTTGTTAAAGTGATGCGTATGATTTGGGTACGATTAATCCCAATACAAAATAAATATACAGGAAATATCAACAGTTTATAAAAAGAAGTCAAGAGGCACTGTAGTTTAATAAAATTATTTCGTTACTGATATTGCATTGATATTTTCCACGGAAGTTTTCACAGGAGAGTTGGAACACTATCTGCTGCTCTTATCCTCGCATCTCCAACCGGGTGGTTAAATTCTGAGAGTTTTATATCCTCGGTACCTATGACTACTAATTTTTGTATTTTTTCGTTTTACTTCGATTCTTTCTGTAGCAAAACAGTTTAAATTCATAAATTCTACTTTTATAAATTATTGTTTCCATCCTTCCTCCTTTATAAGTTATTTCCTGTAGCAAAATCATGTGCATCGCCTTAATAACAGTACACAATGAATCGATCCCCTGTGTACACAGTGAATCAAATAATACCTATGATAATACATTAATTATAAATACAAGCATGAATTAAATAGAAAATTAATTGGTAGATCAGTTATTTTGTTATATACTACTGTGTATTAACATGGTCAAAATGTACTAATACAATTTTATCGCTATCTATTGTAAATTAGAAATTATAAATAGAATTGTTAATAGGTGAAATTACCTACAAAACACTTTTTTATCTTTATTTATTTAGGGATTTTTATCTCGAAGATATGACATTCCCATCGTATCTAATTCTACAACAAGTTATAAACAACAGAAATTATTATTTTTTACACTCGAAAATTTGCAGTCACATAAATTTTGTGACATTTTCAAAACAGGGTATGTAAAATAGTCTAAATAATTCCTACGTCCAACTAATTTATGTTATATTTTCTCAAAAATAATATTCTCTGTCCTTGATTCAAGTTACATTCCATGAGTATATGACCTAAAAGACACTTACACCCAGTTTCTGAAAGGCTGTTCAGCGATAAAATTAACTAACAAGCTGTCAATCTAATGTTAACTATGAATTGAGTTGCTGAAAGCTAAATCAACTTATCACTGTGTTAGTTGACACAGCTGTCAAATTTATTGCAAAATTATTAAGGAAAGACCCATTTTAGGTTTTCAAAATACATATGAATAAAACAAAATACATGATTTCAGCAATGTGACCGTGTCTAAAAATATTCCTCACGAGAAATAAAATTATTAAAGATAAGTAAATTATGTCTAACCAACGTTTCGGAAACTCAAATTGATTTGACACTGCTGTTAAGAAGACATGGATGTTAGTTGAACAATATTTCGATCAGCCTTTCAGAAACTGGGGGTTAGAATCACTGTTAACCATGGGATAATCACCCCATAGTTAACAGTGATTCTAAGTGTTTATCACCCAGTGTGCACAGTGGGTCAATTTTGATACCACTGTTTACCACTCAGTGTGCACAGTAAGTCAATTTTGATATTATAAAATACCTTTTTACTCTTTTCAAAAAACCTTATAAACTTCTCTAAGTTTTTAAAGGTTGGGATAGGTTTTATATTAATTTTTGACCTTAATATTTTATTGGAAAATCAAATCTGTATTTGGCTATGAGATTTATTTATTTGGCTTTATTTGGCATTTGGTTACTCAGAAAGATATAATAATAATGTTCACCACATTATTACATCTTTCTGAGTAACAAAATGCCAAGTAACATAGTAGCATTTATAGGACCCCGTCCTCGAAGTGGGTGAAATGGGGGTCAGACGGGGATGAAAATTTCATTTCTCGATTTGGAAGTATAAAAATGTAACCACCCCATCATTTGACAATTATAATATAAAGTATATCCCAGATGTAGATTATTGAAATGTATTGGGCAGACTTTTTTTTACTTATTTTACTTCAAACATTTGTGACGATACTTTGATTTGAAATGTTGCGTGACGTAACGCCACGCCTGTACATTTGGAAAATGCAAAAAATACTTGATATTATTATATTATGATAGCTAAGTGATGGGTTAGTTAAATTTTCATTTTATAATGCACTGCCATCATCCCCCTATTATGTCTGAACGCCTTCTGTTTTGTTTCAGAAATACGTCGTTAGTACGGATCGGAGCGGCGACATCCATGTCCATGTGCAGGTGAGATCAATATCAGACACTTTTTATTATTATTCATTTATTTATTCAAAAAATTCTTAAGTTTAAGTTTTGTACAATTTAAACGGTTATTTTTTTATCATCCTGGAAAATTTAAGGGACGCTTCACGACATGGTATTAGAATGATTTAAATATGAATAAAAAAAATAACTCACTTACTTAATTTTATATTAATTTTCTAAAAAATCCCAAAAATGCTGCACTAGTAGAGATTTTTTATATAATAATGGATGTGTCCTGAAGCGTCCCTAAAATTTTCCAGGGTGATAAAAAAATAACCGTGTATATAATATAAAACAAAATACTATAAAAAACTTAAACCTAGTATGCCGCCAACAGCGAGGCAAGGCCCAAGCTGCCGGTGGTTAGGGCTGCAGAGAGAGGAATCTCCGGACAATACGTGCCGTGTCGAGAATCACAAAATTCAAAAAAATTCAAAAATCTTTATTCAACATAGGCCTTTACAGCATAGGCACTTATTGACGTCAAAACAAAGCAAAACAATCTAATTTAAAGAAATCATATTAACCTTGTATGTGCATACATCCTAAATATACTTATTATTATTTAATTTTAAGCATGTTTTTATATTAAACACATTTTTATGGCAAACCAATGCAGGTGTCATTGCATCAGGGTAAAGAACCCTGTGACTCTGATACTGTCAGCATGGGCAGCGTTCAGAAACGTCCGTTTTTACCTCAGTTTTTACCCTGCGCCGCGCCGTTCAGAAACTAAGTGAAACCAAGGGTGATCGAATGATTTACCGAACGCGTTCAGAAACAATCTGTCAAATGTATTTTTCCACAGAAATGAAAGGCGCGAATTTCAACCCCTGCCGGAAAGTCAGTAAACCCTGATAAACCTTATCCGAATGATAAACCTTATCTTAATGATTAGTATGAATTTGAATATAGTTTCAGTTGTGTCTCACTTGAACTGATTTTATGTACATACAAAAAATATCATTATTAAGTACTTAGGTAGAAAATATTGTTAAAAATGTTAGGTTATTTTATTTCTGAGCTCGGCTTCTTGGGGCGGGACCCTCTCAAGTCGGGGGCCCCGTGGCATTTTGCCAGTCCTGCCACCCTATAGTTACGCCACTGCCGTTCGGAAATATATTCTCTTTCTCTATTGGGCAAATATTAATATTTCTTTCTTTTTTCCGTATGCAAAAACGAAATGTTTCTGAACGGGCCCATGATTGATAGCCATTGCCATGTCAATACAAGATTGTGTCACCCTTCGAGTAGCGTTGCTATAAAATAGAACGCGGAAACTAACAATATCCTAAGATATGGGGCCCAATTCTGCTAATGTTACTCATGTATGGCGTGTCAATAACGCTTCAGTAACATTGATTTTTAGTAAGGTTGAACGATGACTAGCTAATAGCATTCGTCACTATTGACTTATCAAGAAGCTGTAGCATAAATAAAATGGACTTTAAAAGCGTATAAAAATAACAAAAATAATTTTACTGATGCGCTATCGAAACACAACTATTCCCCTAACGTTAGCAGCATTGAGGCCCTGATTGCCGAAAATAAAAACACGATTATAATGTAAAAACTATGGATGAGACTGTTAAGCTTGGTATAACCACGGTAATATATACTATTACCGTGGTATAGCTAAATTTTAATTAGGATAAAGCATCGCATTTTTCAGATTTTATTAATAAAAGCCAAAAGGGGTGGGATAAACAATAATCGTGAATGCTACTTTGTGCTACTACTAAGACTTCAGGGGCCTAATTATTCATTTAAAATCTATCTGAGGGGCAATCGCACCATTTGCAATGTTTTAACTAAATCAGAAACTTTTCAGTTCTCATATATTTTGACAACACGAACGATCATGGTTAAAGGGCTGGAGTCTAAATACGAAGATAGCTAGTGCAGAAAAAAAAACATAATTATACCTACTGCAAACCTGCATGCTTGCAGACCTGTCAATTGAGGCATTTTATGGGTCGATAAGGTTGTAGATTGCAAAATTCATGCCTCTTCCAAAGGAGGAAGACGTGTACTAGCCGAGAGATCTAATTGTTTATTGTGCGAAACAGAAACGAGCTGCCAAATTTCTTAGTTCGCGTTGGAATGATAGCTATAGTAAGCTGGTGACAACGCAGGCCGCAGCATACGTCCTGAATGAACTTGGAATTAGGGAAAAAGAGCTTTGAGAACACTCGCCGTGGTATAAACGATATAACGCGCCCGGTAGCGCTATATTTAAACATTGAAATCTTTAAATAAAATCTGTCGTAAATTAGCTAGCAGTCTGTACCACAGTAGGATAGCACGAACCGTGACGGAATAACAAATAAAATAAAGTAATAGAAAGTCTATGTTCAATAAAGATTCTTTATTTTGTCAAATTTAACGTGACCGTGATAGATTTGGACGAATAATAATAGACAGGTTTTAGTTCATTCATTCAATTATTTTTTAAAAGAACTCGATAATAATGACTTAATAAAGAGATCTAATATATTGTTGCACATTGTAACACTAAACTATGAATGTACACAATAATATGATTTTTTCTTGCATGCATCAAACAGGGAAATATCCCCAAACACTCGCAGGTAAGTTTGAAGGTTTGGTTTGGATTTAATTAGTTTGACGCACCCTCTTTATAACAGGAACGATAATTCACAATGATTTCATAGCTCAATCACCAACCATCAGATTGTGGCTTTTCCTTGTTGAGCTAATAATTTCATGACGTACAAGGAAGAAGTGTTTGATGTAAATATTTTCTTTTTTTCTTGAGAAGAAATATTACGATATTAAAATATATAAGCTATTTCTTTCCTAATATGGGTAAATTTCACAAATTACTTATGAGCTTAGATATTTTAAATTTTAGCAAAAAGTGATAATGCACAATTTATCTTTCCTACATTTGCTTCGAGTTTATGGTTTGTTGTAAGTTTGAACACATTTTCTATGTCCACGCACATTTTATCGCACCCTTAGTAAGATAACGACTGAATTCAATATTTTGTAAAAACGAGTTACAGTGATATCGACTTATAAAAGCAAGCTCTACAATATAGCGAAAGAAAACAACCGTTTTCGTGATGAAATAAGGTGTATTTGGTCACGAAAACGGTTGTATTTCTTTAGCCATATTGTAGAGCTTGCTTTATTTAGGTCGATATCTTACAGTAACTTGTTTTGTCAAAATTTTCAATTTGGTCGTTATCTTACTATGAGTACGTTATATTGTTCCTACTATTAAAACTTTATTTTCTCGTTCTATGCGCAGTTGTATCTGTTGTGTAGATTGCTAGTGTCTTCCTGTCATGCGTCAACTCACATCCGCGAGTTGTTCTGGAAACTAACAGTGTTCATTGTTTGCAGTAACACGTGCTGTATCATCCTCTTCAGTTTGATCAATAACGACTTGTGCTTCTAGCTTTGTTTTTCCAATTCGTCTTTTTGTATTCTTAATAATATATCAGAAATTATCTGCGTTCAAAGACTGTATATAGTGATGTCTCTATTTTATTATGGTTTAGTATTATGTTGATTCAGTGAGCGCGCAACATAGGAGTCATAAAATTGGAGTAATGTTATCTAAAGTACATAAAATTCAGTAGCATTCATCTATTTATTTTATAAATAACAGTAAAAGTGCAAGGAATATAGTTATTATGTTTTATCAATCTATGATTTAAGGATTTGTGTCGAGACTAATTTAAGGTTATTAAATGAATAAAAGTTATATAAATAACACTTTGACCAGGCAACGAGGCTCGGCACTATTGTCGGGAAATGTACTGATCAAACGACAACATAAAGGGACACTCCCTCCTTTTAATTAGAAGCGATCCCTAAACATACAAATGTGCCCTCTGCAATCTGACTATCTAGCTTAGAAGGAGGATCACACCACGATGTTTAATTAACTGACCCGACGAGGTCACGATGAAAGCCGCAAATTATGGGGCAGTGGTATTAAATTATTTGTCATGTTACTAATATATTTAACTAGCTGTGCCCGCGAACTACGTTTCGCCATACTAGTTTTTCCCGTTTTTGAAACATTTTTCATTGATGCTCAGCTCCTATTCATCGTAGCGTGATCTTATATAGCCTAAAGCCTTCCTCGATAAATTGACTATCCAACACAAAAATAATTTTTCAATTTGATCAGTAGTTCCTGAGATTAGCGCGTTCAAGCAAACAAACAAACTAACTAACTCTTCAGCTTTATAATATTAGTAAGTATAGATTAAAGTTTGAATTAAAAAAATATATTAAAGCTTGAGATGAAAAATGGCATGTTTAGATCCCCTCCAGCAAAGTTTTCTGCAGTTACCATACACGTAACGTTATGCTCACTTGCGAGTAAAAGTTACTGACATTTGGAATTCGTGTTTTGTATTCGTTATTAGTTCGTGTGATTAAATTTAAGGCTCTTTCGCTAGTTCAGAATTTTACAACATCTAATTCTGTAACAGAACAACTTTACTCACGTTTCGAACAAAAAATATTATCTTATAATGTCATTTCGTCAATGAGAGTACTGTTGAACGAAGGTAAAAATAAATATTTACTTCCGTAACAACCTATATATTTACTCCATTTTATATTGCACCTTGATCCTTATAGCTCCAACAAATAAAGTAGCATTTCCCCCGTCTTGTAGCGAATGGTATTACGATTCGGTCAATACCCGCAGCAGATTAGACAAAGCCGCAAAAGGATCTGTAATTACGTGAAACCTTACCGGTTCCAGGGCGACCTCAGCCAGCAAGACAAGCGCTGCGTGTTCCTCACCGTGCACGACCTTGGCACCAATCGTGAGTACTGCTGTTTATCTTCAATCACTTTTTTGCAAATCTAACATTATAGCACTTACCACCAAGTGGGCAGCCCGCTTGTTTGCCTACTTAGTTGTAAAAAAATGTCAGACCTTCACCAGACACCTTGTAACGAGGTGCTATATCTTTCTAGATATAGCAATTCGCTGCAATACCGTCTAACCTAGCTGCATTTAAATTTTACATTTGGCATAATTATGTTATTCTTTCTCCTGACACTAAATTGCGGACATCGAGACGTGAAGAAGTAGCGTTGGCATAATTTTATGTAAATTAATATTTTATCGGCAATACTGTTTATAAAATCAGCCATCAGAATGTTTAAATCATGTAATGCATATACCTACTAAAATATTATATGTAGGCAGTTATGTGTAAGACTTGTATTATTCTGGTAAGTTTTTATATGCTTGTTATCCATAGCTTTCCAATGGTCCTTATATTTTTACAGAGTGCCTTATACTCGGAAAAAATAAAAGAACAGTAACAAATCTTGGTGCATCATTTACCTACTAATCTCTACTGACCCGATCCTTACCCTACGTCATTACTACGTCACAACCTTACCACGTTAGACTGGCGCCCAACGTGGGGCCAGTGGAACGTGGTGGTGGTGATAAGATTTTGTCTATTTCTCACGGTTACATTATATTATTCATAAAAGGCAGTCTGTCAAAATATAATGGCCATTGAAAAATCTATTGAATACAATAATAATAATATAAAACTTGCCAGAGTATATCAAAACTTACACATGAGTGCATTTAACATGATATTAGAGCATGTCGATTACAATATTATATTGTCTGATTTTATGAATATTGATGATAAAAATATTGTTTTTTATTATATTGTGCTATCGCGACTTTTATCGTCTATCGACAGAAGAAAAGAATCAAGATTATGCCAAAAGTAAAAAATCAAATGCTGTCAGGTAAGGCGGGAATGCGACGAGGTACTATATCTAAGAGATATATCACCTCGTTACATATTTTTACAGAGTGCCTTTTGTTTATAAGTATTGTATACGTAGAAAATATAAAAGAACAATGACTAATCTCCGTGCATCATTTACGAATCTCTACTGACCCAATCCTTACCCGCTGCACTACACGTCACCCACCACTTACCACGTTACAACCTGACTTTCACCAGATTCCTTGACGCTGGAGCTAGCTATCTTACTTGTTGAGACATAACAATGTTGTGACGACAAACTAAGGTAAGACTGCGGTAGCTAGCTAGAAGGGCTCAGAAGCCCTACCACCAACTAAACCAAGTAGAAAAACTTCTGACTCCATTGGAAATCGAGCCCCAAACCTCCAGATTAATATCGGGTGATTTCATCCAATAGACCACGGCGGTAATCAACATGCTATAATGTGCAAATTTAAATCTGATTAAAAACTTTTCAAAGCTGAGGGAAACAATTAAAACAAATCCGATACCTATATGTGATCAATCACATATAGGTATCGGATTTGTTTTAACAATAACTAATCATTACTTACAATGTAAGCACTTACATTGTAAGTAATGATTAGTTATTGTAACTGACTACAGTAATAAAAGTGAGTGTAATTGAGTACCTCATTTACGTAGGTTATCGGATGGAGAAAAATTTCCACCGTATTATCTGACGTGAATATTAATTCTACCGAGAATTGGACACCGGAACTATCGATTTATGTCTCAAATGAATTGCTAGTTTCTCGGCACTAATTAATTACAAGTTTAAGGACCCTATTACTGTCTGACTTCGCTGTCTATCTGTCCGTCCGTCCGTCCGTCTGTCGGTCCGTCTGTCTGTCACCTGGCTGTATCTCGAACCGCGATAGCTAGACAGACAAATTATGTTGCCGCTATAACAACAAATACTAAAAATAAAATAAATATTTAAGGGGGGCTCCCATACAGCAAACGCGATTTTTTTGCCCTTTTTTGCTCGATATCAATAAATGGTAACAGGTAGGCACATGAAATATTAACAAAATACTTAATTGTATAATATTTAGTTTCATAATAAATATGAAATCCATTCTATAATATTTAGTTTCATAAAAAATATGAAATTTGTGTACCTACTCTTGTTTACCTACTCACCTTAAGCTAAGGGTTCCGTACCATTGACGGTACGGAACCCTTCGTGCGCGAGTCCGACTCGCACTTGGCCGATTTTTTTTAAGACGAGATTTCGATTAAACGATCATTTTTCTGATGTATATAATAATATGAAGTCGACCAATCCGCATTGGGCGTGGTTGACTAGGACTCCCCAAGCTCGAGCGCCTCTGTGGGGACATTATGAGCTGTGGTCGTTCATATCTATAGACGAAATTGAAAGTGAGGAACATCCTGACCATGATAACTTGTATAAGGTAGAGGCCGCTAAAAAAGGTTTAATGTGGAATTTCGACAGACTCCTCCCTGGTGGACTTCGTGACGTGCCCCGCCATGAGCGAGATAAAGGAGCGCTCCTGCTTCATTCACGTGGACGTGCCCGGCCACGAGGAGAACTCGCCGGACCTGCCCGACTCGTAAGGATTTTTATTTATTTATACAGGTTACAAAAGTACTCTTGAAAAATATTCAAAAGCCAAGTACAATGCTTAGTGAACTGTCCTCTCAGTCAATCTGAATTAGCATGGTTTGACTTCTGTTTGTCGTTTTTCTTTGGTTTTTAAAATAGGGTTGTTTTTCAAGAGCACGTTACATTCGTTGCGAACAGTACCTACTTGATGCCTGCGGTGTTTCCTACCAGTCAACCTTCAGATGGCGCAGAGACAAAAAAGTGCTAGGTAAAAAATAATAAGAAATGAATTTAACATACAACGAAATAAATAAATATAAGTGCGGTATGTTGGTTATAACTCACGAGGCGGAATTTCAGCCCGAGCCGACCGAAAGCGAAGGCGTAATAGAGCCTAGTGTGTATTACCAATATAGGTATGCACGTATATCGTTCAACACACTTGTGAGGAAAAATACTTAATGAACTGAATTTTTGGAATAAATACTACAAATCATTGTCAAATTGTAGACAAAATTAAATAATGGTATGAAAATAATAGTCATACTAATTCATATTACTACTAACTTTTAAAAATATAGTACACTAGCTGCCCGCCCCGGCCTCGCACGGGTATACTAAAAACCTTTTAACAATATAGAACAATTTATAAAACCATACATTTGGAATATCCTGAATGTCAATCTGTCAATTTCATCACATTTTATATTAATTTTTTAAATTCACAATTTTTACTTTTTGTATAATTTTCCAAACATTATCTTCTGCAAACCTTGTCCCGACAATAACGAACATAACAAAATAATAATAAACCAATTTGGTGCAGTCGTTTTGAAGTTATGCGCGTACATACATTTTCATGATTCATTTTTATTTATATAGAAGATTACTGGCACGGCCGGCAAGTGCAGCATTGCCGGACTCTGTGATGCGTGCCTCGGCTATAATACACGCGTGTTTTATGAGCTGCTTTATGTATCTAAAACCGGTAAAATTAGATCCACTTTACGAGCAAGTGTGTTGAAAATTATATTATTATTAGCTTTCCGCTTGCGGTTTCGTCCGCGTTACTGTTGTTTTCCCGTGAGAATTTTATATTTTTTTGTGGGAAAAATAATTTCGTAGCCTATTATAGAAGATAGCTGTGCCCGCGAATTATGTTTCGCCTTAAAAGTTAAAAAAAACTGTAAGTCTACTTTCCCGCGGGATCTACTTACTTTTCCGGGATAATAAGTAGCCTATATGTTAATCCGTGTCATAATCCGTTTACCTACAAAATTTCATCCATATTCATTCAGTAGTTTTTGCGTGAAAGAGTAACAGATATCCATACATCCATCATCACTCACAAACTTTAGCGCTTATAATATTAGTAAGGATCCACCAAATTGCAATACTAATGAATGATTTATTTAACCGCTTCTGTGGTCTAGTGGATGACATCATTCTGTATTTATCTGGAGGTCCGAGGTTCGATTCCCCTCCACACTCACAAACTTTCGCGTTTATAATATTAGTAAGGATCCACCAAATTGCAGTACTATAATGATTTATTTAACCGCTTCTGTGGTCTTGTGGTTGACTCCACCTGTATTTATCTGGAGGTCCGAGGTTAGATTCCCCGCGGGGGCATAAGTTTTTCTGCTTGGTTTAGTTGATGGCACCTTCTAAGACCACCTGGGTAGCAATCACCGTCTTACCTTACATGCAACTTACATTGTGTGTTTATAATAATTAGAGGGAAGATAACTAGTAGTTGCTCAGTCGTAGAGGAGTTTAGGTGAAGCTCGCTTACATCACTTACAATCAGGTGTGATGAAGGCCAAGCTTCCCTGTTGTATGTTAAAAAAAGCAGGCATCCTACTGGATATAAAGCGATTGCCATACAGGCTACGAGCGACTACTAAAAGTAAAAAAGAAATAAAAGAGAACATCATAAATTTGAAACAACCACTATTTTAAGATTATTCTTCACTTGAGTTTTTTGGTTTCCGGCTTAAAATCGAGTTACTTATTCTAAAGGAAAATTACATTCAAAATGAGTTTGGAAATAGGAAATATTTTTCACAGGCTCACGTTTGGCCGCTTATCGCCTGATGTTGAGCGACGATTATTGAAATTGCCCATCAACCTTATCAGATGTGATAATCATTAATTTTATGGTTGCCTGGCAGAAATCCTATTTTAAAGTTTGTGTATGTGTAACGGCTGAAATCCAAAGAACGGTTGCGCGTAGTTTTAGCCGGCTAGAACTAGGTGCAGCCAGCAGGTTAGGTTAGGAAATCTAGCCGGCTAAAACTAGCTGTAAGCCGGTTCAAATTATATGTAACCATTCTTCGGCATTTAGTTATGTACGGCAAAAAGTACTGGGTCGAACACAGTGCACAGAAACCTCTTTCTGTGTTCTGTGGTATCGACTCAAAGTATCCGTTATTTATTTTGCCAAAGGGACTCAATAAGGAGACTCTGTATCGGGGTCGTCTGCTTGGGTAGGTATCTCCTTCTTGCCTATTTCTGCCGCAAAGCAGCAGTGCTTGCATTGTTGTGTTCCGGTTTGAAGGGTAAGATATGGCAATAAAATTACTGGGTACCGTGACTTTACATTTTATGTCACAAGTTGGCAATGTACACTGTGGTTCTTGTGAGGGTTGCAAATTTGCTGCGATCTTACAGGAATCACATGTACTATACCGACGGTTACCACTTACCATCAGGTGGGCAGTATGCTTGTTTGCCGACTTAGATAGATAGAAATACTTTATTTTATTACTAGCTTTTGCCCGCGGCTTCGCTCGCGTTAAATTCGGGATAACACAGAAGATTTCCACAAAAAAATAAGGCAGGTATTTTTCGCTGGTAACAAGAAAGAAAGAAAGAAAATGGTATATTCAATGGCACTAACACAGAATAACAAATTAAAAAAAGGGAAAACACTAATAGATGTGCCACGGAAAGGGTATGTGTACCGATTTTTAGCTTCCTACCTTGAAAACTGCGAAAGGTCCCATATAAAATTTTACCCCCTCTTTTAAGGGGTTGGGGGCAGTTTAAAAAAAAATGATGCTCGATTTTTTTGTTAGTCACAAATAGTCCACATATCAATTTTTAGCTTTCTACCTTGAAAATTGCGGAATGCTCCATACAAACTTCCACCCCCCATTTTAGGGAAGTGAGGGGCTAGAAAGAGACAAAAAGTAGCCCATGTCACTCTCCATCCCTTCAACTATCTCCACTTAAAAATCACGTCAATTCGTCGCTCCGTTTTGCCGCGAAAGACGGACAAGCGAACAGACACACGCATACACTTTCCCATTTATAATATTAGTATGGATACACCTATCTAAGCGTGCTCGCGTCCTCAGCTACCAATTCCCGTCGCTCCAAACGCTGGGCGAGGACCTGATAACCGTGCTGGACTTCCTGCACGTGCGCTACGCGGTCGGGCTCGGCGAGGGCGCGGGCGCCAACGTGCTGGCGCGCTGCGGGCTCGCGCACCCGCGGCGGCTGCTCGGCCTGATCCTCGTCAACTGCACCGGCTCCACCGCATCCGTCGCCGACGCGTTCCGCTCGCGCTTCTCGCGCTGGAAGGGCGCCGACATCTCCCAGTCCGAGGAGGACTTCCTCATCTACCACAAGTTCGGCCACGTGAGTTACGAGGACCCCCTCGCTTACAGCTATCAGGTACTTCCCCGTTTTGTTGCTAACTCGCTAATTAAGAGGTCGGATTGGTTCATTCGCGTTTGATACAGTCGCTGTACGCTACAGTGTTCGAATTTCAAGTATCTTTATTCGATATTGATAGTTGCTAGATTATAAAAACACAAGTACAGAAAGCTGACTCTAGATGTGTTTGGAAATTGGAAGCACCTTCGCTAGAACAGGCATGAAACTCCTAATTGCTAGTTCATTTTTAAATGGTGTTTTATATTAACCCTTCTGTTACAAAGACAATCTAAAAGAGATTCAATTCAAAAATCTTTATTCAACATAGGCCTTTATACGCACTTATTGACGTCAAAACAGAGCAAAACATTCTAATTGAAAGGAAACTTATTAACCTTGTATGTGCATACATCCTGAATATAATCAAGATGTCTGCAAATACAAGTAGGAATGAAAAAAAAGCAGACTCTACACCTGTTCGGAATTTGGGAGAGCCTAGTCGAGAAGAACAGGCAAGAAACTCGGAAGGTCTAATATTTTTTTTATCTCCTCTTTTAAATCGCCATATTATATCGGAATGCTTACATACCCTTAAAATGCCAATAAAAATGTTATAAACATATTTTATAAACTAAGTAATGTTATAAACATAATTTACAATAAATTATGTTGTTACCAAACATGACGTATTATTATGATAGCTTAGTCTGGCTAGTTCCATATTGTGTGGTCACTTAAATAATCACTCACTTTATAATAACCTTTGCTCATGAGAGTCTTTTTAACATGAACTTTAAATTTATGAATTGGTACGCTGGTAACACTTCCCCAGAAACGAGCCACTAGTTTTATGAAGCCTGTATGTTGGAACGGCAATCTTATTTTTATTTCTTGTGTTTATATTATGGAAATTGCTATTTTATTGAATGTGTCGTAATGCTTGTGAACATAAACTAAATTGTCATAAATATACTGACCTGCTAAAGTTAAGATATTAATTTCTTTAAATAATTCTCTAAGTGAGTCTCTAGCCCGTAAATTATAAATTGCGCTAATTGCTCTCTTCTGTAACAGGAAAATACTCTCAATATGAGCTGCCGATCCCCATAACAATAATCCATATGACATAATACTGTAAAAATAACTGAAATAAAATTAATGTCGCCGTTTCAACATCGATATTGATATAAAACACCATTAAAAATCTGACTTTTCGATGTGACGAAATGTAAAATACCCAATGTAACTCAGTAAAAATAAAAAAGGACACAATAATGATACCAATTCGACCACATTTATTTCGCTGTAGTACGTCCGGCCGATATATCAAGGTACTTTTGTGATGGACCTACCTATCATAATTATGTATCTGCCTTATGTGTTCTTTTTGTTCTTCTGTTAGTATTGCTTATGTTAGTAATAGTAGTGTAGTGCTCTGTGTAATTTAACTTTACTAACAATCTATCGCTTTAGTGTTAATGTAGCTAGTATACAGCCTATATTATGCTATATGGAATATAATAGGTATGTGTATTTTCACAACCAAAACAAAATTTTTGTTTCCATTTCATTTTTAACTGACTTCAAAAGAGACGAGATCTTATACATCTTCTGTATCTTTACTTTTTTTTGGAGAATTTTAAAAATTACTTCTCGTTGTTTAGTGGCTTAAATTGTGTATGATGCATTTTACTAAACGTGAAACTGTTATTTAATTACATATACTATTTGATCATTTAATATAGTCATCTTTGGAAGTGTAACTGATTTTAAATAAATTAGTAAAATTCAAATAATTTTCCATTCTTTTGAGATGTGCGAGTACTTACCCATGGACCAACTTGATAGCACAACTGATTGTGTTATCGGGACAAGCTTCGATGGATTTGTCCCCGGGACACGTCGGAGTAGTTGGTTAATAGATACCTATTATATATGTAGATATAATTGCGAAGACAACTGAATACACAGACAGCTATCTAGCGAATTTAAGTAATTTGAGTGTTTGGACTGTAACTTGTAAGTAACGTACAAGTCATTGTAAATAATTTTATAGTTCTTGTCTAAAATAGACAAAATCGAATCTCGATTTTCAAGGGTGCAATATCGATTCACTGGATCGATTCAGAACTATAAATCGATTAAAATAGTCGATTTTTAGATTAATCGATCTCGCATCGCCAACCATCGACCCCAGTACAGAGTGTCCCTCTGGTGCATTCCTCTCATCTCATAATGCCAACTTCGCAAAATGCCAACCGCTCGCAAAATGACAACTTCTCAGAATGCCAACTTCTCGAAATGCCAACATCGCATAATGACAACTTTTGAAGGGGCGGACTGGCAGACATAAAAAAGATTAAAATCTAAAAAATCACACACTTTATGTACCCGTAGACAGTAATATAATTTATGTACCCGTAGACAGTATTATAATTATATACCGGGCTTATCTCGGCCGCAGCAAATCTCGGCGGAGTCGTGCGAGGTGGCGGAGCGCGAGCGCATGCTGACCGAGTACCGGTCGCGGCTGCGCGGCAACCTCAACACGCACAACATCAAGCAGTACGTGCGGGCGTTCATACAGTAAGTGCGTTTTATGACATTTTGGGCCTTATATGGTGAGGACGATAAGACCGAAGATGGAGTAGCTTCACCTGTATTCCTCACGTTAAACCTGTGACTCGGGATGCAACGCTGGTGACATTGTTGCTATGGCAACATTAGGCACTTAGCCAAGGACCTAGCCAGGATTATATTTAGGGGAAGGGGGTAGAGGAGGCAAAAGAAATCCCTAGAAAATACAACCGTAGTTTTAAGCTTTAATAGGCTACTCAATTGAAATTCAATATCGTTTATTCAAATTAGATTATTACATAATTACTTTTGCACGTCAAAGAAGCAACGCCAATGGTTCACAAGTCTACGGCGGGATACCTTGTACTGGAACGAACCAGCAAGAAAACCAGCAAGGGCTATTTTTTCGCCCTGTATTGTTACAGAGTCGTCAATTGAAAGCTAACCTCAATGCAAAAGCTCCACTTCCATTACAAGATTAGATGTATCAGTTCTCTTCTTACTGCGTCGTTACCAAATACAACTATAAACATATCTTATAAGAATTTACATGAAATAAGGCCAGAACAGGAGTATACATTAATAAAAAGGGTGATTAAACGGCACATACATGTTTACAAGGATATGTGTGTCATGTGCGTGTGCGTTTTTGTGTGTGTGTGTTAGAGCGGACCATTAGCTCCGAATGGATTTAACATGTACTCGTTTAAAGATTTAACACGATGAATGATGATTGAATAATCCCACCAGCCGCAAGGACCTGGTGCTGAAGGGGTGCCAGCCCGACATCCTGCTGATCACCGGCATGCTGAGCCCGTACTCCACCGTCGTCGAGAAGATGTACAAGGAGCTCGACAAGGACAAGGTCACCATACTCAAGATTGACAAAGTGGGGGACGTGCTCTCTGAGGCTGTGAGTATGAATCATAGATTTGAACGGCGTTAATTGTAGCATTTCCTTTTGGTGTGAAACATCTATAGCGGCGGGTCAGACCGATTGTTGACGTGGGCGACGCATGCCTTGACGACGACGACTTTTATGCATATTACCTGCACAGAATAATTTTGATGCACATCTGCCAGGCGTCTCGTAATGGCTCACATTTTTTTAAATAACTAGCTCATCCACAGACATATTACCGATCTTTAGAGTCAGTCGCAATTGCTGCGATTGTACAATTATTGCCTATAAATCGCAAATTCGTATTTTAAGGAACGTTTTATTGCGCTACGTCAGCGCCACATGCGACCGACTGACGATTTGACGAACTAAAAATGCACGTCAACGCTTGGACACAGCGACCGATTGCTTAATTTAGTTGTTGATCACAGACCACTTAGAGATAGATACTTTGTTGATCGCCATTGTACAATAAATTTGCAATCGGTTCCTTTTTTCCATAGTAAGCGTGCCGGTGGACTGTGTACCGCTTCAGAATCGATTAATATTTTATTAGAATAAGTACTCGTGGAATAAAATTTAGTATTTCTTAAGATAAAATGAAAACTCAAAGGCTTAATACGTGGACAAAAATCAAAATGGAACTGACAAGGCTAATATGCAGATAACGCCAACTACTGGCATTACCGAAACCGGGTATTAAGCACACAGCACACAGCTTAACAATACACGGTTAAATTGTCTACAGGAGGTATGAGTAGACTATGTCTTCATTAGTATTATATTATTTGTGACCATTTCCATTTTTGTCCGAGTTTTGTTTCTGTCATGTATCAGAGATGGCGTTGTATACGGATTTTTTAACAGACTTCAAAAGAGGCGGAGGCATGGAGTTATTTAATAAATCGCTCCAAGTCGATGCGTATGTTTTTTTATTTTCTTTTCCAATGCGCCAGGAAACGTTTTAGGCCGAAACACAGACAAATATTCATCTAAAACTGAAATCCGTTCTCAAGTATCGTTTCTCATTATATATTCACGATTTGCTATTCCAACAAATCAAAGACAAGTCAACATATCGAAGATTATAAATATGGTTGATTCCAGCTAGTCCTACCAGTATTTCGACTATCGAATTTGGTGCTGCTGTTCTTGAGTTACCTATAAATGGTGTTACTAACCAGACTTCGTTATAAGAATACAGATGTAGAATAGGAGACTCTTTACCAGGGTCGTCTGCTTAGGTACCCCCGTCTTACCTATTTCTGTCGCAAAGCAGTAAATGCTTGCTATGCTGTGTACCGGTTTGAAGGGTAAGATATGGCAGTGAAATTACTGGGTACCGTGACATTAAATCCGATGTCACAAGTTGGCAACGTACACTGTGGTTCTTGTGGGTTTACGTTTTGCAGCGAATCTCACAGGAGCCATGACTGTATTAAAGGTGACTTGTTTGCCAACTTATTAGACCATTAGCTCCGTTACTATTATCTGTGGAAACTCTTTTGGCAAATGTTATTTTGTACATGTGCGTTATAAAACTACTGTTTGTTTTTCTAAATAAATAAAATTTTACTGGAGGGAGACTCTGTACAAGGGTCGTCTGCTTAGGTACCTTCGTCTGACCTATTTCTGCCGCAAAGCAGCAGTGCTTGCATTGCTGTGTTCCGGTTTGAAGGGTAGGATATGGCAGTGAAATTACTGGGTACTGTGACTTTACATCTTGTGTCACAAGTTGGCAACGTACACTGTGTTGTTGTTCTTGTGGGTGTTGCAGTTTTGCTGCGAATCTCACAAGAGCCACATGTATTATGGGTGACTGTTACCACTTACCATCAGGTGGGCAGTTTGCTTGTTTGCCAACATATTTGCAATAAAAAAAAGAATCCATGGAGAAAGGCAAGTAAGCCGGAAACTCCCTTAGACTGACGAAATTTATAAAAACCGGTAAGTGCGAGATGAACTCACGCGCCGAGGGATCCGTACAAAGTCATAGTTTTTAATTATTTACGTATTTACGGTTGTAAGGTGTTTCCCTTACCAAGGCTTTACTGTGCACAAAACTTTAATTCTTACCAAATTTCATGATACTAGGTCAACGGGATTCTAGATTAAAAGCGCGATATTAATACCCTAAATATAATAATTTTCCTGAAATTTTCAGTTCAATGCCTACGACCTGAAAAAAAGTTTGACTTGCATCGTGGTTTCATAAAGCACACAATGATTTTATTATGCTATCCGATTGTTCTGTCGAAGCTTATAATTCGAGAACTGGCTTTTCAAAAGAAGTTAATACGAATTATTGCAAACATAGAACAAACTGATAGTTGTAAGCCATTTTTCCTCAAGTATAAAATCCTGACTTTGCCCTCCTTCTACATTTTTGAAATTTGCAAATTTGTGCGTAATCATAAAGATTTCTACGAACTGCGTGATGATAATAATATGCGGACAAAATATTGCTTACGAAAAAGACATAAATTAATATTACCAAACTCCCGTTTGAAATTAACCTCTTCGAGTACTTATATGCTCTCTATAAAAATATACAATAGACTACCTAATAAATTTATACAAGAAAAAAACGATAATACATTTTTTAATAACTTAAAAAAGTTGTTAGTTGACAAATGCTATTACACTATTAACGAATACTTGAATGACACAAAATTACTTAATAAATAACATTAAAAATAATCGGTCTACACAAATAAATAAGTACATAAAACTTTATCTACTAAAATCAATTTTTGACGACAAGAAAAAAACATGATTTTTAATTTGATGATAATGATGATTGACAATAAATAATCATAATATTTACATGCATGACATTTAAATAATATTTTTTACAAATAATTTATTTACAAATATTTTTAATTAAGTAAGTAATATTTTGAACGACTCGAAAGTAATCGATGAAATTGACATTCAATCTAATCTTTCTGTTTAATTTCCTAATGAATTTAACCAAATCAATGTAAAATATTAAAAAATATAAATTTAAACTATACTGAATTTTAAAATTAATTATGAAATACAATAATAATACCATATTAAATAAAAACCTTTCATATTAAAATATTGTTTAATGTTGTCTATTTATTCAAATATTTATAATTGCCGTGATCTTCGTATAATTAAGCTTTATAATCTGTAAATAAGACAATTAGTAGTTCTCGTACCTTATAATAATAAGCTTCCTCTCTCTTGTTCAACGATTGCGTGCCCAACAGGTCCATAATGATCTTATTTTTTGTGAACCACCTATTTTACACATTATGGTATGCAATAAAGATTTTGAATTGAATTGAATTGAATTGGCTGAAAAACGCGTTCAATCTTAGAAGATCCATCAATTTTAGATGTTCCGTACCAAAGAAAAAATGGAACCTTTAAAAGAATAACTTGTTGTCTGTCTGTTCATCTGTCAGTCTGTCCGTCTGTCTGCCAATTTTTTTTATTTTCCAAATTTTGTGATTTCCTGAAGGAATCAACCTACTTCCCCTTGAATTAGAATCATGAAACTTGGCAAGAAGTAAGGTCTACATAATAAGGAAAATATGTACATAGTTAGAAAATTATACACTTAGATAAGTTTGCACGGAACTCTTGGAACTCTTTTACTGACGGACTAATTATATTTTCAATTTTCATACAAATCTCATCATCCCTATTATCCAATTAGAATCTTCTTGTCCAAATACTCTGCATTAGCGTTCCTTATCTTAGTTCTCGAGAGAAGGCAAAAACCTAGTCTGTTGTTGAATTGCATGCAGTTTAGTTGTTAATGGATGATGTACACCCCGGCCTCCACCGGCACTGCAACGCATTTCCCACCTTCATTTGCCTTAGAAAATATTTGCCACAGTAAGTTGTTCGCAGTATTATGAAACTGTAACTATAGCTTCCAATTGTTCAACTATCACATCAAAGAAATTAAAAGTACGTACTCGTAGTAGTTACTTATTTTCAATTAATTCATAGGTATAGTGTGTTACTTGATTCGAGATTCTATAAAATATATTTTCTATACTAGGTAATACAAATTGATTTTAGATAATTACAATGTTAATGTATGTATGTAGGTATGCTTCTACATACATGACACTTAATTAAAATACAGATTGCCAGAGATTACGAAAATATGCAGATGATGTAGCGAATCTTAATAAATTATTAACGTGTCAATAGTAGTATAAACATTCTTAGTCGGCGTAAAGTGAATTCACTTTAAGCTCTAGCTAGAGCAAATTAAATTTAGGACGAAACAACTGCACGTTGAAACAGAGTTTCTGTGTAAAGCATTTACTAATGACACCTTTAGCCGCAATGCAGCGTCCGCTCTTGCGCCAAACACCGAAAGTAAAAGTAAGAACCAGTCGGGCAACGCTATTGGACTCGTAACGTCGTTTCTGCTTGAAATTGAAAGTTAGTAGAACATCGGTAAATCTAACATTTCCTGTGATTTGTGAATGAATATTGCATCATAAGGTGCTGAGTCAAAAATATTGGGTGATAAATCTGCAATACTCTATTAGGATTTCAATATGTTCAAAGTAAATACTTCAACTATCGTGGAAACGGCTATAATTGGAGTGCTACTATTTGGTCTCTACTACAAAACATCCGTTTTTTGGGCCATAATCCAAATCATTGTGTTCGGGGGCATGGTGACTGGACTGTACCAGAAAAACACAAATTTATGGTGCAAATCGAAGAAGAGTCTACTTGGGAAGACAGTCATTGTCACTGGCGGCACCAGCGGGATGGGGTTGGAAATAGCATCTGACTTCGCTCACAGAGGCGCCAAAGTTATAGTAGCATGTCCTTTTGAAGAGGAAGGATGCAATGCAAAAGCAATTATTGAAAAAAGTTCAGGCAACAAGAACGTAATATTTAAAATACTCGATTTATCGTCACTAAAATCTGTCCGACAATTTGCTGATGATATACATAAGACGGAGGATAGATTGGACATTTTGCTGAACAATGCAGGCGTCGGTGTGCCCGGAGATTTTTTGACAGCCGACGGCATGAACTTTATCATGCAAGTGAATTACTACGGAACCTTTCTTCTGACTCTTTTACTCCTACCGCTTCTGAAGAGGACCGGATGTCCATCGGAACCGAGTAGGATAGTGAATACGTCATCGGTGTTACACAATATAGGCAAATTTGAATTGAACAAACTAAATATGACAGATTACTGGAGCAAGATAAGAATATACGGTAACAGTAAGCTGTGTCTTGTAATGTTTACGCGTGAGCTGAGCAAAAGGCTGAAGAATTCAGATGTCGTGGTCCACGCTGTAGACCCTGGCGCAGTCGGTACTCCCATATTCGGGAGTTCAGGTCTGAGCCTTGCTAAACTCATGACTTTCTTCATAGGAATCCTGTTTAAGCACCCGTGGGAAGGAGTGCAAACGGCGCTTTACGTGTGCTTAAGTGATACGGTTGCAAAATCCAGTGGAAAATATTACAAGAACCTGCAAGCCGCTCAAGCCGCGTCCCATGTTTACGACGAAAAAAAGACGAAAGATTTGTGGGATCATTCAATAAGGCTAGCGAAGATGACAGACAAAGATTTAGTGTCGTCAGACATCTTGTGAAAGTGAATTATTTGTGAATATAGAGTGATATAATCAACTTTATTGCCAAAGACTCAAATCGAAATATATTTAACTCTAAGTATGTGACAGGTTTTATTAGAAATAGTAAACAAAAATGGAAATAGACATAGGGATGATAAAAGGGTGTGAAAAAAGAAAGTTTAATTAGTATGTTAGTGAGATAATAAAAAACATCAGGCACTTATTTTTTGCTTTGAAACTACTCAGATAAAGCGATTTTAAAGCTTAGGCATAGGTTCGGGGCTCGCTTCGTCACAACTTGTCACAAAAAATATACACAAATGCGACGTCCCAAGATATTTTAAATCAATGCATCCTCTCTAGTTTTTGCTTAGGCGAAAAGAAATAAAAAATGCGTGTGCAATATTTTTCAATAATCTATGTCCTACGTGATATTTTAACAAAATTAAGTATGTCACCATTCTAACTTCGGAACATATTTTAGATTTTTTATTTTCCTTACTACCTACTCGTATTTACTTTGGATGCTGAATGTTGATTCTGATGTTGAACTTTGATGTTTTTAGGGTTCTACACCGCAAAAAGAAAAAACGAAACCCTTATACGATCATATACGTAGAATCATGAATGAAGAATATGCCCCAAATTCGCCTAAATTTCAAGAATTTCGCACACCAACGTAATAAAATGAGGTCTGTTTATGCCAGAAAAAATTCACAACTGTATCATGTGGAACTTTAGAAAAATTGCAGTTGCAGTTGGTATTTCAAGGTTATGTTGTCTTTACTTATAATTGGTATATGATGGTTGATCAATTGAAAGTGTGATAAATAAAGAAAAAAACCGGCCAAGCGCGAGTCGGACTCGCCCATGAAGGGTTCCGTAGGATTTATGACGTATTAAAAAAACGAGTTAGCGTATCACTGGTCATTTTCCTAATTTGTCAGTTTCCCTAATTGCCAGTTTACTTATTCGTCAGTTTCGATAGGTTGACATTTTCGCTAGTTTGCCATTTTCCTGATTCGTCAGTTTCCTCGTTCGCTAGTTTTTGTAGGCTGGCCATTTCGTAAATTCGTCAGTTTCCTTGTGTGCTAGTTTACTTATTCTTCAATTTGTCTAGGTTGCCATCATTACTATTTTGTCAGTTTCCATACTAGCCTATTTCGAAACATACAAATAAATATATGGATATGCTTAAACAGGCTGGAAATGATCAACATTACAAGACGTATGTATAAACGGACTAAATAAAGTTGGCTGAATCTGCTTTTTTTAAAGAAGAACATTATATTTAAGTATAAGGTTTTCAGTAAGTTAATTTCTATAGAATGTCTAAGAACATAATGTTAAATAAGTAAATAAAATGTCCAAGATTAAAATCTGTTTGTTTTTGACAGACTTCAAAAAAGGAGGAGGTTCTCAATTCGATGCGTATGTTTTTTTTTTGTGTGTATGTTACGCGATTACGCCGCCAATTGGGATGATGACTGAATTCAAATTTTTACGTCTCGTCATTAAATATTAATATACCGTGGAAAAAGATGCAGTCCTGTGAAATTAGAATTAAAATCGGCTTAGAAATACATTAGATACAAGCATTTTAAGTTGTTAATTTGAAGGCGATTAGACAGAGAGATCCGACATCAACCGTGACGTCACCGTTGAGTACGGCCATATAAACGCCATGTAAATTGCCGTTTTGCTAGAAAGAGATGGAGAAAATTCTTTAATACCTTATATTTTGGTTGTTTTTATAGTTATTCGAAAACCGATTTTTTCTTTCTGTTTATTATATGAATGAGCTTCTATTAAAGTAAAAAATTTTTTTTAGTCATCTAGCCAATTGTTGACCGATTTTCAAAATTCTTTTTGTATTCGATAGAGTATACTCCAAGGGTAGTCCCATGATCACCAAAGTTAGGATCTGATGATGGGATTTCATGAAAATCGAGGAAAACCCTTAAATTTTAAGGTGTGTCTAACGTGTTTTGTGTGTATGTTACGCGATTACTCCGCCAATATTGTGGGCCGATTTTCAAAATTCTTTTTGTATTCGATAGAGTATACTACTGGGGTGGTTAGGTTAGGTTAGGGTATACCAAAGTTAGGATCTGTTGATGGGATCCCATGAAAATCGAAGGAAACGCTAATTTAGGGTTAATATCATATCATATCATATCTTTATTGCATGTTACAGTATATACAGTATTGATGATACAATTATATTATTAAGAACTTACATGTAACACCCTGTAAGGGCATAGCAACATTTGTAGGTATGTACCAGAGTCGAGTACAATTATAATTAAATTCCATTAAACATAAATAATAAATTAAAAATCTAAGGAGTAAATTAACATGAAGCTAATTATACAACACTACAAAAGAAAATATATACTTCGGCTAATATTAACTTAAAAGTCTAAATTAACATTCCTTTATAATATAATATATACATCTAAATTTTAACGTTTTCCCAATACACTTTTTTTTTTTTAATTTTAATTTGACATTTTATCATTAAAAAATTCGTTCAGGCTATAATAACTTTTTAGTATGAGAAATTTTTTGAGTTCTTTTATAAATTTAATAGTCTTTGGTATATCTTTAATGTAGTTAGGCAAATGGTTATAAATTTTAATTAACATTGTATGTGGTGAGGTTGTCAATAGAGTCATTGTTGAAAAAGGAATATTAAGTTTATTTCTATATCTATTGTTACGTTTAATTGTTTTTATGGGTGAATATAAATGAAAGTTATTTTTAACAAATTTACTGGCCTCAAAAATGTATATGCCGGTCAATGTAAATATTTTAAGTTTTACAAAAAATGGTTTACACGAGTCACTTTGTTTTATATTTGCCAAAATTCTTATGCATTTTTTCTGTATAATAAATATTTCTTGGTTATCACAACTATTACCCCACAATATGATACCATAAGCAAGTCTGGAGTGAGCATAAGCGTAGTATGCCGCTAGTGCTGTTTTCAGGTTTGTTACTCTTTTTAACTGATATAGGGCGTAAATAAATGAGGATAATTTATTTGAGAGTGTTTAATATTAAAATTAATATTAAAGTTAATATTAAAATTAGGGTTTCTTTCATTAAAAAGATTTTATTCACTAAAAAGTTATAAATAGAAACTAAAAACCGACTTCAAAAATACTGAAAAGTTAAAAATAATATAAGAATAGGTACAGACAACATCACACTTCTATATTGAAGTCGGTGACAAATTTTAAGTCTTTTCAGGAGATTATCGTTTGGCACCGACTTCAATATTAGAAGTGTGATGCTGTCTGAACCTATACTTATATTATTTTAACTTTTCAGTGTTTTTGAAGTCGGTTTTTATTTTTTATAATTATGTTAAAAATAGCTATGCAAAAACATGAGAGCGATTAGGTGATACGCTAATACTAGTGGCATATTAGCGAAACTGACAAATTAGGAAAATGACCAGTGATACGCTAACTCAAAAAAACTACTTACTAGATCTCGTTCAAAACAATTTTCGGTGGAAGTTTGCATGGTAATGTACATCATATATTTTTTTTAGTTTTATCATTCTCTTATTTTAGAAGTTACAGGGGGGGGGGGGGGGCACACACATTTTACCACTTTGGACGTGTCTCTCGCGCAAACTAGTAAACACAAATTAGTATGGGTTTGATGAAAAAAAAATTTTGAGTTTCAGTTCTATGTATGGGGAACCCACAAAATTTATTGCTTTTTTCTATTTTTGTGTGAAAATCTTAATGCGGTTCACAGAATACATATACTTACCAAGTTTCAACAGTGTAGTTCTTATAGTTTTGGAGAAAAGTTGCTGTGACATACGGACAGACAGACATACAGACAGACAGACATGACGAATCTATAAGGGTTCCGTTTTTTGCTATTTGGCTACGGAACCCTAAAAAACACGGTACCTATGTTGGAGACGCGGGTTCAAATTCCGCCCGAGACGAATTCTTTCTTTATTGATTTATTCGTCATTTTTTCAATTTATTTAGCATTTAGGAAAAGGAAAATTCAAAGCCACATATATAAAAAAAGGATAAGGTCAAATCAAATGTCTTTATTTAAAGGTATATTTTTGTCGTATGTACATTGATACCTATAAAATACGCATCAATTAAGATGAATTACGTGGAATATCTACTCATTATTACGATTACAGAAGTTGAGTAATATTATTAGGATATTTATGGACTGACCGCGGAAAATCAGACAATCCGTAATAAAACTACTTCCGGTTGTTGATCTTTTATTCGATTAACTGAGAAGCAATCGAAGATTTTATGAAACCACGCTACAAAATGTATATCTTAATTGCACTTCTATCTACTTTAAATAAAAAATAGGCAAATGGCAGCTATGCTGTCTAGATTTTTCTGTTTTTTTTAAGGTACTCTTATTTATTAATTCACAAATACGGCACTTTTAAAAATGAGTGAAAAAGCATCTTGTGTACATCCTACGTATGATGGCAGCTTCGTAAACAGTGGTACTCGTTATAGCTTGTGGCTGCTCTTACCACGCGTCAGAATCAAAACGCGATACAACATCGATACAAGCGTGTACGTGGATCGATACAAACGCGATACAACATCGATACAAGCGTGTACGTGGATCGATACAAACGCGATACAACATCGATACAAGCGTGTACGTGGATCGATACAAACGCGATACAACATCGATACAAGCGTGTACGTGGATCGATACAAACGCGATACAACATCGATACAAGCGTGTACGTGGATCGATACAAACGCGATACAACATCGATACAAGCGTGTACGTGGATCGATACAAACGCGATACAACATCGATACAAGCGTGTACGTGGATCGATACAAACGCGATACAACATCGACACAAGCGTGTACGTGGATCGATACAAACGCGATACAACATCGACACAAGCGTGTACGTGGATCGATACAAACGCGATACAACATCGATACAAGCGTGTACGTGGATCGATACAAACGCGATACAACATCGATACAAGCGTGTACGTGGATCGATACAAACGCGATACAACATCGATACAAGCGTGTACGTGGATCGATACAAACGCGATACAACATCGACACAAGCGTGTACGTGGATCGATACAAACGCGATACAACATCGACACAAGCGTGTACGTGGATCGATACAAACGCGATACAACATCGACACAAGCGTGTACGTGGATCGATACAAACGCGATACAACATCGACACAAGCGTGTACGTGGATCGATACAAACGCGATACAGTATCAAAACTTACATGCGAGTGCATTATTAGAAACGCGCATCTCAATCAACACAAACTTGTAAATGAATATACACGCCGCGATGCAGTCGCGCGGCTGCAAAATCGCACTGTATATCTGGGCCTTTCTTTTTCACTACACTTACATTAAAAACCAGCCAGTATAATAATATGGAACAGTTTTGTCCAAACAGTTCGATAGTAGTACTACTGGTAGGACTGATTGTAATAAAGGAAATAAACAACGTAGTATAATTATCATGGTTGAATTTCCGAGATATTTCGAAGATGATTTAAAGTGTCTTACGATTAGTAAAAAATCTTTATACGAGTCATGCTATTTGGGTTACCATCTTATTTTAGCACTATTTAACTTTAAATTAAGGTAGAAAGTTTACCGGTATTACCTTCCAATTTGAGGTTATTGTAATTTTGCATAAACATGTGCTCTTGGGCATAACGGGTAGGGCAAAACGGGTACCTACTACTACCTACCTACCCGTTATGATATAGAAAAGTGTTAAGTTCATCTTATTTTGATTTTTCTTTGTTAAAGATTTCAAATTATTTAAAAATGTTATGGTTAAAGACTGAATTTGTTATTTATTTATTTATTTATTTATTTATTTATTTAAACATTGTTTCAACAGCATACATTATACATATATTTTTTTTTTTACAGAATTACCCAAACATAAGCCAATTAATGAAACACATTATACTTCCAGTAAAAACAGAAACTTGGTAGTTGTGAGAATAAATTTAGTTATTTAAACAGGTAAAATAAAAACTCAAAGAAAACAATCAATGAAGACAATATTTGGTATGGCAGGCAGTTACTACCTACTATAAACTACAAGTACCTTAAAAATAACAACACAGAATTCAATGTCATCGCATGAAATAGTTATTTAATGATGCGTGCGGTGTGTCTGTGTAAGTGAGCGCGAGTGTGTGTGTGTGTGTGTGTGTGTGTGTGTGTGTGTGTGTGTGTGTGTGTGTGTGTTTGTTGCAGAAAATACAATAATAAATATACGTGCAATTCTATAGCCCAGAAAATTGCAAAAATACATCCTTCATTTTCCACTCCAGCCTTCCAAAAAAATGATTAAAACGTGTAAAAAGTAACGTTTTAGTTCGGTCACACAAAGCGTGTAAGTGGCATTAAAAGTCATGCAATTATCAACTATTCACCCTGCAATAATGAAGCTGCCATGCGCAAAAAGTTAAAAGTTATAAGTAGGTTAATTGATAACTAACATTTGTTATTAATTAACATTTAATTAACATTTGTTAAATTTGTTTATATTTTTCTTTATTTAGAAAAATATATTTTTTAATGTAAGTTATTTTTTAATGTAAAAAGATTTCTGAAAAGAGTTTCCTGCAAAAATATGTTACAATTTCAGTTTTTTAATAATTATAATATATACATGTTATAGCCTGTCCAAATATGACTCTATGCTAAGCATACCTGTTTTGCCCGAAGGGGGTTACGCGTTTTAGGCGCACATGTGGGCAAAACGGGTTTTTAAAAGGGTTTTGTATTTATCTTATTAAATAAATATTTGATATATGGTGCCATCATATTATGTTTTATTTTGATGCTCGATAAATATTCTATCTCATAGCGTAAAAAAAGTTATTCTTATAAAGGTAATTATAGATTTTATTAACCATTTCCTTAGCTTACCCATTTTAGGCCACCTTCCCCTATAATGACCGACTGGATATTCTGTCTGATCCACTTAGCAAGATGCGTTCTGTATTATACACCCAAACTGCAATGTAAAAGTAGGATTCTACAGTATCAATGCTTTATTTAAGGAACTATAAAATACCAACAATGTAAGTATGAATTAGCATGTTGTGTTCATCTTTAAGTGTTTGTTACGCTTAGATTAAGTCATTCTATTGTTGTTTTTGTGAATGCAGTGTAAACAAACGTTGATGAATCATAAAGAAAAGAAAAAAACAGATAGTGGCGGCCATCTGTAATCGATTTCTATTTCTGCGCATCGATATAACTATAAAATGACCCTCTATTCATTAGGATCCACCATCTCGATCCACCAGTGGATCGAATAAGGGTTTCCATCGCTTTTCCTGGGATCCCGACTTTGGTGCCAATGAGACCACTGCCGTAGGAGTATAGGTATTCTATCGAATACAAAAATAATTTTTAAAATCGGTCCACAATTGGCGACGTATAAAAACATACGCATCGAATTGATAACCTCCTCATTTTTTGAAGTCGGTTAGTAATGATAATACTAATTTAATTAAATTTTTGTCTATACTTATTATTCTCGGTACAAATTTCGAATGTTTATAAAAATAAACTTGACAAAATAAGAAAACGACTAGTGATACGCTAACTCGTAAAAACCTCTACCACTACACGTATAAGGTAAAAATCAGTTCCTCTCAGTCACTATTATCATCGCTTGCTTGTGTTACTGGGATAAAATAATATGTATCCCTTTGTACTACTGGTAGAATGACACGTTTCGTGGAGCGAGGAACTGCATGTGCTACCAATTTAACTGCAACTCTCCAACTGCCACCGTGGTAAACGAAACTGCTTTGTTAATGGTGCAAACGAGACATAGTACCTACTTTCGTTTACACCATTACAATATAAAAGGAAATCGATTGTGACTACTTAACAGACTGACCTATTTTAAATTATTTGAATCAATTTTGGATGGCCATCAATCACATAGTTGGAGTATTTTGGCTGCTTATGCCTGAGCAAATATTCGGTATTTGCCAGTACATGACAACCGCCTTTGTTCGCATAAGGACAGATTCTCAAAAAGACAGATTCTCAAATGGACAGATTCTCATATGGACAGATTCTCAAAAATACAAAAGTACATGTAAGTAGAAAAGAAAAAACAAAGATTTTTTCGGAAATTTTCGGAAAGTCATTCGATTTAGGGTCTAAAATAGCATTTTTATTCTTAAATTAAATCTTTTCCTTCTGAAAAGAAAATGATAAATAAATAATAATAATTAATAACAAAAAAACTAATAAAAAAATAAAAGAACAAATTTGTAAAAGTTAAATCACGTTTTTTATCTCAACTTATGTTTTTTCTTCTGAAAAGATAATTATAAAAAAGAATAACTCATAAAAAACACAGAACCACTGTCACATAGATTTAAAGTCGAAATGTAACGCATAGACCAATCCTGACCTATATAAAGTAGTGAAATAAAAGATCTCATGTTTTTATCTAGTGCGACATTAATGTGATAGATAGACGGAAAATTTTCAGTCGATGTAAAAAAAGTTTCACTTTAAAAATATTTTAATAATTACAAGTTTATCCGAGGACATGTTCGGAAGCGCGTTCAAACATACAAAATAGATTTTTTTAGAGCACATAGATCATATTTTACTTTTATTAAAAATAAATTTAAGTTTTAATAAGAAATTCAGTAAAAATACTTAGGCAATATAATATTAATCAATGTATTACGGTAAAAGTACATAATGCTACAGGGAGTAAACGGAAACTTCATTATTATTAGGGGTACGGAATTTTCATATTTACGAAATAGATGCGATTAATGCGAAAATTTAAACAATTGCCAATAAATGCGAAATATATAGATTTATGTATTTTTTTGTGAAAAAACCATTCAATCAAATATTTTTATGTAAAAATCAAACATTTGCTTCACAAATATGAAGACATTGAATAAAGAAATGCTGAAAACAGCAAATGACTAAAGTTTTAATAAACTCTCTTTCTACATGACAAAACAGGCCTTCTTTCATACATAACATAAGTCAATTATTTTGCCCATCTGTAGCTGCAAGCTTAACTACTCGTACCTTAAACCCGAACATATTGCTGGAAAACTTTTCCAAAACTTTTCTTTTCTTTTTAAAGCACTTGCACAAAATGAGCTGATTAATGGGTACACTCACTTTCATAGGTTGACCTTTAATCAATTAATAAAAACAAACATCCCTAATTTCTACTGTGTGAGAGTGTGTGCAACTGTACCATTTCTGTCATTTTGAGAATCTGTCCATATGAGAATCTGTCCTTTTGAGAATCTGTCTTTTTGAGAATCTGTCCTTATGCGAATAATCCGACAACCGCAAGTAATACTCATATATGCCTGAGAAACTCTCCAGGCCGGAGAGAGGCTCTACATAATAATATATCCTTCGTCGAATGCAAAAAAGAATGAAGTTATATTATTATCAATGGTCTAATGTTTTAAGAAAAATAAAATTTACAAAAATATTAAAATTAAAACGAGCAAAGAAGGGTGAAAAAGTTGTATTATTATCAATGGTGCAAACGAGACATAGTAGTTTCGTTTGCACCATTGATGGTGCAGGCCAATGGTGCAAATGAGTCATCGGCCACCGTGTCTGTTGCCAGCCGGCCAAAGTGGCGCAGTCGCTGCTGCTGTTCAGCCAGGGGCAGGGGCTGCTGACGTCGCTGCCGCCGCCGGGCGTGGAGCGGCGCATGTCGCGCGCCATGTCCATGGAGGAGTACGACAAGCCCAACATCCGGCGGCTGTCGCTCACGCCGGCCGAATCGCCGCCGCCGCGCAAGCTCTAGCTGCCGAAGAACGCAGGCGCCGTCGCAGGCGCAGTGCCCGAGTGACGCGCCGTAACTCTCGATTGATCCCTCAGACCAAAGAAACCAATGGACTCGCAAATTAACTATGTATGGTACGCATTTTGCGGCCAGTCCGTCATTACCCCGCTGGACCACCTGTACCATTATACAGTACCATTGATGGTACAAATGGTACATAGGACCGTGTTGGTGTGATAAATAATCTGTAGGTGAGCGTTATTTGTGAGTGCATTTTGCAATTCTATGCTTTTCAGTAACTTTTTTAATAAACTGTATAAAGAAAAACATCATAAATGTGAATTATTGGATGCAGCGTCCCTAGTCTTTTACGCTATCTTAGAGCACCACCACAAATTTTGGCACGCTTTTTTGACGGTATTTCATGTCCTTTGATTTTTTTGGTCTGAGATTAATTCTTGTCTTGGCAGCTCACACGTTTTTAACCTTGGCATCCCCGATCTAAGCCTTAGCAACCTCGTATACCTGAAATTGTAGCAACCCGTATATTTTCAATTGTGGCAACCCTTACGTGTTAATGAAATAGCGGTAAGCGTCGGACACCTCAACAAATTTTTATTATTAAAGAATTAATTATACAGGATTACTTCTGAAACAGAAGCCAAATTATTTGTGCTTGTTCATACAACTAACAAATTTTAAAGGACCAACTTTGAAATCGCGAAATAAAATCAGCTGCTTCCATACGTCTAGGTTCTGTGAACGTTGAATATTTGTATGACGCTGTTTTTTTGCCATTTCAAGATTGGTCTAATAGTAAAAGTTCAGTTTGCTTGTCTGAATAACCACACAAAATTTTGCTCCTGTTCAAAAAGTTAAACCCTGAATAAATAATGAAAATAAATTTGCGAATTAATATATTTCCTGTTTTTAGAAGGATAATAACGAGCACCTGCGATACGCGTCTGTGACACTAGAGTTACAATACAATTTAGAAGCGATGTGGTTAAAAAAATTTTTTTTGATAAAATCAATCAAATTTTTTATTTTTAATGATTACTGGAATCGATTCTATTCTCGATTCTGAACAAATTCATTTTAGGTTTTGCGCAATTTCATTAACACGCTGTATACTTTTAAGCCTTGGCCCGTTAATATCTTAATTCTTTTTCATGTCGTTATAATAAAAATTTATGTTTCGTAGTCATCTCAGCGCACAATGTTACTTTTTTACTTTTTTTTTAAAGTCCCTTGTAAAAGGCTCAGCCTCCGTTGTAAAGTGTTATTAAACGAAATAGCTTTGACATCACACATTACCACCAACAGCTTAGCCTATGAACTAGTAGGCTTTGTTAGTGGCGTTAAGCATTATTTACTTTAGTAGCAAAATCGGCAGATGTAGCCACTGCAGAGTTTGCTACTGATTGACTGATTTTAGGCGGTATTTTTACGTGTTCAATGACGCGACGCGTATAATGACGCAGGTGTCAATATCTAACGTATAACGTATGTCTAAAGTTGGGTCTCCACCGAATAAAAGTTAACACATACTGCCAATAAAAGTTAATCGAAAGCCGAGTCTCCACCGAATAAAAGTCAATAAAAGTTAACAACTAGATGTTGTTAACTTTTATTGACAACACAATAAAAGTTGGCAACTTTTATTCGGTGGAGAGTCAAGTAACGTTACCGCAGGAGGAACCCGAACCTTAATGTCCTTTTCGTAGAATACCTATCTGTTTCTCTTTTAGAATTTATTGAGTTAGTATTTTCATAAACTTACAGTCAAGTACACGTCAAGCCTTGAATACTATCCGGTTTATCGAAACTTCCTTGTATACCCTACCACTAAGTCATTTGAAGAAGTCCGCGTGAAATGCTACGATGATTTGCAGTTCCCTTTGGAATGTTTACAAAGCTGAAAGTCACAACACTGAAGAGCGTGATGTGTAGGTACTTGAATAAACCATAGACAAACGATTTTCGCTACGCTAAAGAAGAACTGCAATGAGGTATTTGTAGCTCAGACCAATCTGCAGCAAGTAGCTGTACGGCTATATTTCTATCGCGTTCGTTTTTACAAAATGGCGGTTGTCGTGGTTGGGTGGTCTGTCAATATTCGTTAAGTTTATACCGCCATTTTAGGTTACGAATGCGAGAAAGTGTGCACGCTTTATTAGTGGGTACCTATTGAATATCTTTTGGTTTATTGGAAACACTGATTTTAAAATTTGTAAATAAGTCATTATAAAGGACATTGCGAAAAACGGTCGATTTGAGAGAAAAGGTTAGGTGGTACTATGCGTCGAGACGTGATTGCCTGGTGCAAATATATTTTTTTAAAACCACATTCGTCAATGTTAATGTCAATTTCGTATTATTGGTATTTTTGGAATAATGGTAACCAAATTAATTAGTTTGTGATGGATGATAACGACAAGGATTCTGTACAAATGAAAAATTTTACAAAAAATATATTAGTAGTCTAAATGAGCCGAGGTAACAATACGTTTTAAAGTAGGTGCCAACGTAAAGCCTGTTTTGATTATAGCCTAGTATTATAGATGTTGCTATTGAAAGTTGCATTGTTAGAGAGATATATAATTAATGTTATATAATATTGTAATCGTAAGATTGTATTATGTTAGTTGTAAGGAGTTACAATTCGTAGCGACAACTATTCTGGTTCAACTAGTGTAAGGATAGTATGTCTATCATACTGTCGTTCCCGAAAGTTAAAGTTAAATTAAAATTGTTTTGAATGTTGATTGGTATGCGTTGTTTATGATGACGTTATATCACGGTGACATCACATATCTTCATAGCACTCTAATCGGTCACAAAAAGTCACAGCAATAAAAAGTCGCTATGCCTAACCTAACAAACTATTTGAACCTCATTTGACTGGTCTAAATGTGTGTACAGTTATTTTAGAACAAAACGTTTGGTGTTAAATCTCTTAAGTAGGTAATTCTTCAGTGTGTTTTCCGTAAAATTTCATTGCGTTCGTTTAAGCAACATTTTTCTGTTTGAAACAATTATATTTCAAATTTTCTTTAATTTATATTTATAAATATCATTTATTCTGAAACATGGAAATAGGTAAAAATAATGTGTCAGCATTATAATATCAGAAACGTCAATTATTTTTAATGCGCCTTTTTGAGTGTAATTCTGTCTTGTACTGTCAATATGTGAATAAACGTGACAGCATCAGCTTACTGTGAAAACTATAATTATAACATTTACTCACGAAATGGCATAATAATAGAGCGCACAAGCGCCAAAAATGTTATTGAGACCTATTTATTTTTGTAAGTCTTATTGTAAAGAATTAATAATCATATTTACGATGTATATTTTAAGGTAATTTTATGAGAATATTTTTGCGAACTAGCTAGAGATTAATGTACAAATCCAAGTTTGTATTTAAACTAGTTTGTTCTCGTTATAGATCGTGTATGTGTTAATTATATTATAATAAATGTTAAGACAAAACGAACTTTGTTTTTGTTATTAGGGGTAAATTACGAACCCAAATGGTATGCCGAAATTGCAACTAATCAAATTATAGCTGCTATTATGACTGTTTAGAACGACGACGACGACAAAGACGTACTCATCTGCAAAATACCATACAGAAAAAGTTGTATGTAAGTAAATATAAATTTGGTAGTAACATGAGTAAAACGAGAAGATGAATAAAATAAAACAGTTTAATAAACGAAAAATACGAACAAAACAACACGGGTAAACTTTTTCAAAACATTTCAACGATACACAGACCGGACGGACACAAACTACACATTTACACTTAACGATATAGAAGCCGTGACATATCCGCAAACTGCGCTATTCGCCACAAAAACACGTCAGGTAGCACAAACAAAACCGGCAAGTTATAACTCCGTCGTCGAAAAGTTGCCACCAAACGACAAAAGTTGCACAACTATCGATGGCGGAGCGGCGCGAGGGCATGGCGCTGCGGACGCTCCAGAAGGCGATTCGAGCGTCAACCGACCTCGGCGGACATTTTCCTACCTTTAATAATTTCCTAGAACTGCAATAATCAATACTAATAATGTGGCCGCGGTTTTGTGGCGTCCGCTTCGGCGGCGACGCTTCGTGGCGCCATCTCGATTCTCGATCACGCGAGCTTCCAATGCAACTTTTAGTGTGTACGCAAAATGTCTTCACAAAGACTGCAATAATTTACACATCCGAAATAATAGATATTGGTTAAAAATATGGAAATTCGTCAAATCAAATTTTCATGTCCAAAAAGTAATTAAGGGACTCTCTCGATGCACAGTCTTTCAACTCGAATACTTTGCGATTGTGGCACAACAATATAGGCACTTGATTTAAAATGTTTAATAAGCATACTTGGAGACAGATTTTTTTCGCGTCCTACTAATAAGCAAGCTAATTTATAGCAGAATACACACACAATACTGTAAAGTAGTATGCCTACGTGCTTATTGAGTACGTGCACCTCCTATGCGGTAAACTCGCGATAGTCGCGCAACAAACGCGCGATAGTCGCGCAACAAACGCGCGAGAGTCGCGCAACAAACGCGCGGTAGTTGCACAACAGTCGTGCGACAGTGTTGCGGGGCGTTAGTCGCGCGTGCGGACCTAAGGCTACGTTAGTCTAGAGCTCGTCGTCGCCGCCGGGCTGCATGTCCGACGTCTCGATGGCAACCTCGTCGTAGTCGCGCTCCAGCGCGGCGAGATCCTCGCGCGCCTCCGAGAACTCGCCCTCTTCCATACCTTCCCCCACATACCTGTTCAAACGAGATGGAATATATTGAAATTTTACGAGATGCCTTAGTTAGTGATTAAGGCGATTATAGAGAATTACTTTTTAAGCAGGACCCACATTTTGTGTACTTGTTTGGACAAGCATATTGAAATTGAGTTTTTTTTATTGTTGGGAAATGCTTTATGTATACTTCGCTTTTGTCGGACTTTGCGGTCACTGGGGCAGAGTGCCATCAAGAGACCGCGGCCTACCGAGTAAAACCCAACGATACTCATCACATACACCATTATGCGGGCACGACCATCACTGCCCCATCCTCCCCATTATCAGATGAAGAGGAAATACCGGGGAGGAACGCTTGGCCACCAGACATGGCCATGGGAACCCTTTCGGACACTTCCATGACATTGTCAGCGTCTGCTCGCCACTGGCAAGCGCCTCTCAACTCCCCAAGATGGGGAGACCGGCGACGCTCTTGGGCATTTGCATCGACGACAGAAGGCGGACGAATTGCCGCCTTCTTCGCCCTAACCTCCAGCGCACGATTAAAGAGCCTGCCGCAGCCGCTATAAGTACATGTAGTTGGAAATGATAACTTAGTTCATTTAGCTGTATCATTAGTTCTACTGATAGCACCGAATGTTTGAAGATACATCCTCTCAGCGCCCAATGTCACGTTTGCAGAATGTCACCTGCGCAAAATGTCACGCTCGCAAAATGTCACGTTCTAAAAATGTCACATTCGAAAAATGTACCATCGCATAAAGCCACTACCTCTTTCGCAGAATGTCACGTTCGTGGAATAACACTAAATGCTAACGCAGACGACAGAATTAGTCTCCCTAGACTTTTGTCTGCAAAATAGAGGCACAACACTCAGAACACGATACACATACACTGACCGATTAAGGGACACAACGTGACATTCTGCGAACGTGACATTCCGCTCGTATGAAACATCGTGTGACATTCTGCGAACGTGAACATTGTGCGCAGAGTGGAAAAATACATGTAGGTAGGTAGGTAGCTCAACGCCTCACCAGTGCACGAACGCCCGCTTGGAGTACATGAGGTCGAACTTGTGGTCGAGCTTGCCCCAGGCCTCGGCGATGGCGGTGGTGTTGCTGAGCATCGAGGCGGCGCGCTTCACCGGCGCCAGGTCGCCGCCGCACACCACCGACGGAGGCTGGTAGTTGATGCCCACCTGCCGTGCCAAGGTACAATTGGGATGATGACTGAATTCAATTTTTTGCGTCTCGTCATAAAATATTAAAATACCGTAGAAAAAGATGCAATCATGTGAAATTAAAATTAAAATCGGCTTAGAAATACATTAGATACAAGCATTTTAAGTTGTTAATTTGAAGGCGATTAGACAGAGATCCGACATCAACGGTGACGTCATTGTTGAGTACGGCCATATAAACTCCTTGTAAATTGCCGTTTTACTAGAAAGAGATGGAGAAAAATCTTTATCGATATAAGGTATATGTCTTGGTTGTTTTTATAGTTATTCGAAAACAGACTTTTTATTTCTGTTTATTATATGAATGAATGAGCTTCTATTAAAACAAAAAAGAAATTCTAGTCATCTAGCCTATTCAGTAGGTAAGGGGACATTCAAGTATTACGTAATGCAATTTTTAAAGATTATTGATTGTATATTCTGTCTTCATGGGGGATCGATCTCCGAATCTCCAGAGGTCAATACCGGGTGTCCTCAACCACACGACCACGAAGATGTTTGACAATTGACAGTGCCTAAAAAGACCAGCCAAATGCAAGTTGAACTCGAGCACCGAGGATTCCCTACACACTTCTTAGTCCTAACTGTGTACATATACACATCGGGGACCAAAAGAGGAACGATAAAAATTCACTTCTAGTTTTGATAACGCAGTGTATTTCAGCATACGAAACCATTTTTAGTTTTACCAGCTTTCTAGCCATCGGATTCGCTACAAAAAAAAAACAATCACCGCAAAAACCAGTTGCACGATTGTGATAAAAAAGACCACCATTAAAAGTTACCGTTCTTCTCCAGGTCACAAATGGGGAAATTTTGTCATTATCCGTTATTGCCTTGGTCACGAATCCTGGATAATCAAACAAACGCATTAAAGGTCAATCACACATCGATATGATGTTGTAAAAGTAGCTTGAATCTATGTAAACAGTGTAGTGTTCCTCTAAATTTGTCCCTGAGTGTACCTATATGGTTTTTAGAAATAGGTAGAACGGAGGTACCCAAGCACACGACCCCGGTACAGAGTCTCCCTCCGGTAAAGTATAGGCGCGCGCACCTTGAACCCGGTGGGACACCAGTCCACGAAGCGGATGCCGGCGCGGCCCTTCATCGCGGCGATGGCCGCGTTCACGTCCTTGGGCACCACGTCGCCGCGGTACAGCAGGCAGCACGCCATGTACTTGCCGTCGCGCGGGTCGCACTTCACCATCTGGTTCTGCGGCTCGAACAGCTCCGCGGTGATCTCCGACACGGACATGCCCTCGTGGTACGCCTGCGAGTGACAGAGCGCCGAGCATTGCAGATAAGACTGACACACGATATTTTAAAGTGTGAAAAAATGTGGTTTGTGCCTATAAAATTTGAGGATTCCTCTCGATTTACTTGAGATCCCATCATAAGGTTGCACTCTCTACGAATACAAAAAGATTTTTTGCAAATCGGTCTGCAACTGGCGGAGTTTATTACACAAAATCACAGATGATTTTCGAAAGTTTGTATGGGAATTTTCGAATATTATGTGTGATTTTGTGTAATGTTTCGAAGTTTTTCTACACAAAACAAGCGCAGAAGACACGGCTTAACATACACACAAAAATCAACCACATTTTATAAAGTCGGTTAAAAATAAGCTTGCCGTTACAATGTACAGGCTCTATGAAACTAGTGGCTTGTTCGTTTTTTAGTAGGTTTGCTGTTGATACGTAGCTATTAATGAGTAAAGTGAGTGAGTAGGTACTTTGGCTTTACAAAATACAAGAGAAGATCAATAATAATTGATAATTATGACTATTATACCTATAAAACAATCACAGAACTATTTGGAGGAAGAAGTGTATGTACAGTTGACACCACATCAGGTCACCACAAAATGATGTTTTCAAATAACTTTAAACAGTTTTTAAGGTTCAAAATCAATTGGAGAAATTTGACAATTTTGTATAGCCTGACATGCTGTTGATTGTACCCCCTACCTACCTAGCATTAAAATCTACATTAACGTTACTTTTTACAAAATTGCATTGTGTAAAACTTGGCGCAGCCGGCCCATAGTGCTGTTCTACTGAGGGGGACGAGTCTCTTGTCCTCACAGCTCGAGTCCTCGCCACAAGCGATCGCTTCCCAGATAGCATGCTAACTTGCCAAACTTGAGGTTTGCCAAGTTTAAATCAAACTTTCTAGTTTCCCAACAACAAGCTTGCATCATGTTTTTTTTAAGCTTGCATGATGTTTGTTTTTTCAATAACGCAATGTACAGTAAGCTATTTATCAAGCTATACTGTTTGACCTTTGGACCGTCCTTATGTCGCTCGTAATAGTGGCGGTTTTCGTAGTGCAAATGTATAGCTTGAATGGGAGCTTACTGTACATACAATATTGCCCCAACAAACTAATCGCTTTTCAAAGTTTGTTGGGGCAATATTGTATTGTACATTGCAACATTGTATACTTCCGAAAAAAACAAAAATTACGCAAGTTTGTCAGTGGGGAAACTAGAAAGTTTGATTCAAACTTGCCATTGCTATCTGGGTTACTATACCTTGTCCGCCGAAACCACCGGCGCGTACGCAGCGAGCGGGAAGTGTATGCGCGGGTAGGGCACCAGGTTGGTCTGGAACTCCGTCAGGTCCACGTTCAGCGCGCCGTCGAACCTCAGCGACGCCGTGATCGACGACACCACCTGCCCACCACACATCGCACGCAAATATTAGAAATGAGAGTTCAAACCCAAGCTTTTTTGTCCGTCATGTAATCAGACACTTTATAATATGCTTTTTTAATAAGTACATCTTTGATTGCAACTTTAAATTTGTTTAAGCTAAGTTCTTGTATACAACTTGGGATTTTATTGTAGAAACGTATACACAGGCCTCTAAAAGAATTATTGCTTTTTTGGAGCCTGATGGTATTTGGTAAGAATATGCTACTATGGTCACTTACGACGAAATTTTTATATTTTGCCCGTATTACTACCAATCGTTTTACTATTAGTTATAATAATTAATTTAATGTCCTTTGTAACTACTGCGGTTGCGTTTGTTGCCCGTGGTTCGATCTCAAAATTCTACTGCTCGATCCAAAAGGGCATATTTTGCCAGTGATCCGATCAATTGGACCACAGGCCAATCGATTTGCCCGTAGTCCTATCGATAGTACCAAAGGTACTTACTATAGGTAATTTTAATAAGCCGTGATTCTATTAAAACTCGAATACGCAATTCTCTTTGTATTTAAATCAACTTCATGCAGGAAAATTGGTTAATACCAGTCCAGTAGAACTAAGTGATCGGACCAAGGGCAACAAATGTGCAGTTGTAAGTTGTTAGTAGGAAAATATTTAAATCGCCCGTTTTACTACATTTCGACTTTCTTAAGAAAACATCTACCATTTACGTGTTTATTCTGACGCTCACAGGAACAATGATCGGTAGGGCGGGAAATTTTATAGTTCCCTTTTTATAACATACAACTGTAGTAATAACAATTACCCGTATTACTCTTAGAAGCACTGGACTGGGCAAAAAGTGGGAATATTCACCTGTGAAATGAGCCTGTTCAGGTTGGCGTACGAGGGCCGCTCGATGGAGAGCCGCCGCCGGCAGATGTCGTAGATGGCCTCGTTGTCCACCATAAACGCGCAGTCCGAGTGGCCGATGGTGGCGTGCGTCGTCAGCACCGCGTTGTAGGGCTCCACCACCGCCGTCGACACCTGCCATCATCATCATCATCATCATCAACGGCTCATATACGTCCCCACCGAGGGGCTCGAGCCTACCCTATACTTGGGCGATTAGGCCTTAGTCGATCACGCTGGCCAAGTGCGGGTTGATCGACTTCACACACAACCTATAAAGAAATTCTTTCTTCACAGGTGTGTGCAGGTTTCCTCACGATGTTTTCCTTCACCGTAAAAGCGTCGAATAAACGTACATATGAATTCAAAATTTGAAAACACATTGGTACGTGGCGGGGTTTAAACAGCTACCTCCCGATTGGAAGGTGACAGCCTTACGCACTACGCCATCGACACCTGCCATCGCGTTGCTTTTATTTTCAGGTATCGAACGATTTACACTTCGACCGATACCGGGTGCAATCGAGTACCGAAAAGATATTTAAGGGGCATATAGGTTAGATATTAGATGGACCCTAGGTGCTCGTCTTAGCTCTGGACGCAAGCAATATTAATACCGCACTGAGAAAGGGACGGCGCTATACGCAGCAAGAGCGCTGTCTCTGTTTCAATATTGTTTTAACCTTGCTATAAGCGATCATAGTAAGGCCCCTATAGGTATAATCAAAGGGCCCCGGTAGTGTTATCACCTGCGGCGCGGGGTATATCGCGAACTCCAGCTTGCTCTTCTTGCCGAACTCTTCCGACAGCGACTCCATGAGCAGCGACGTGAAGCCAGAGCCCGTGCCGCCGCCGAAAGAGTGAAACACGAAGAAACCCTGCTGCGACACACCGTATTAGTAACGTCCTGTCTTTTTTTTATTGCAACTAAGTTGGTAAACAAGCAAACTGCCCACCTGGTGGTAAGTGGTAACAGTCACCTATAATACATGTGGCTCCTGCGAGATTCGCAGCAAAACTGCAATCCCCACAAGAACCACAGTGTACGTTGCCAACTTGTGACTTAGGATGTAAAGTCACGGTACCCAGTAATTTCAGTGCCATATCTTACCCTTCAAATCGGAACACAGCAATGCAAGCACTGCTGCTTTGCGGCAGAAATAGGTAAGACGGAGGCACCCAAGCATACGACCCTGATACAGAGTCTCCCTCCCTCCTGGCAATTTTACTCGAGAGCTGCGCTGAGACTAGCAAAACCAATTTTATTTTAATTATTAATTAATTCTTCTGATACACCAAAGGAAGTTTGAAAGTAGCACAAGTGACGGAGTCACGTAAAAAAGTAACAGGTTGCCATGTAATATGGGCATGTGATAAGGACATAAGGGTAGAGGAAGGCCTTAGAAATTATGGATGGTTTGCGTGAAGAAGAATAAGCAAGCGAAGAATAGCAGTGCTAGTGGGATGATGTGATTGATTGACGATGATGATGCTTAGTTTGTTTCTGTCTTATAAAAATTAGAACTCTGTTCCCTTAACTCCTTAATGGATTATATGTGGCTGGGTAAACATTCTGATTGTTGTTGTTGTGCGCATGCTTCCGGTGGACTGCAAGGGGGCATAGAGTCGGGTCACTCACCTGCAGGCCGGTACACTGGTCGGAGAGCTTCCTGATGCGCTCCATCACCGGCTGCAGCACCTCGCGGCCGGTGGAGTAGTGGCCGCGCGCGTAGTTGTTGGCCGCGTCCTCCTTGCCCGTGATCAGCTGCTCCGGGTGGTACAGCTGCCGGTACTCGCCGGACCGCACCTCGTCTGAACAACGTCACTGTGATCTTTCTTGTCATGCTTTACGTTTATTACTAGATTCGTAATTTCACTTTCAGAAAACATTTGAAGGTATAAATCTGATACCGAGCGAATTTTGACAAAATTTGCTAAATACTTGATAATAGGCACATAACGTCGGTCTACAGCTTTTTTGCGCATAGGATATATACCTTATTTTTATTGCTTTTATAGCTAGAAGTAAGAATAATAACAAAAAATAGTACAGTATTTGATTTTATGTGTGAAAAATGCTAAAAAGCACAGAATTTTTACATGGAAGTTATTTATCAAAAGATATTGAACGTCCATTTATAAGTAATTTATTTGTCTTAAATAAAATTACAAATGTTTAAACATAAACAGATTTGCTTTTTCTGTCGTATTCTACAGAGGTTTCTCTTATTAACCTCCAAAATTAATCCCCCATCATGCTTTCAGTGCATTGGCCTTGGTAACGCTTCTCGAATTCCAGGATATCTTGATGGAAGCGTTCCCCTTGTTCTTCCTTGTTTTAACCGCGATGCCAATAACTCTTGCTTTTTTTTTGTTACATTTAAGTGTCATATTAAGTCATTAAGATCCTCAGAGTTGATGAGGTTTGGAATCTTTAGTTCAGATTCAATACCGAAATCCATCACAGATGAATTCTGTGATGGTTCTTGTGAGAGTACCTACCTACTTGATTTTCTAACACAGGTGGAGCAGGTACAGGAAAATTTTCTGTAGGAGGTATTGAATCGGATATCGATGGTCGATCGGGATAAAATGTTTTCCTGGAGTGGACCTTTAAGAAACAAGGCAAAAATAACAACCTGTGAGATAGTCACTTGGTTCCCACCAAATTCTGGGCACTGCAAACTTCATTGCTCTTTTTTCACCTTTTCATCAGCCTAAATTAAAATGTAATAACATGTAACAAGTAACTTCATGAATGCAATTTATAAAAAAAACAAATTAACTCACCTTCCAGAATATATCTGCAAGAGTTACATGACACATGCGGAGTCCATTTTTTGTCTCGATTTTTAACAGGTAGATTGTACTTCAATGTACCTGCTAGGCTTCGCAAGCTTCTAGCTTGATAGGCTTCGCAAGCTTCTAGCTTGATAGGCTTCGCAAATCTTTAAATTTGTACTTAAATCATAAGTTTCCCCACTTATTTTAATAAAATCGCCGCAAAGTCAGCGTCTCGTTTACAAACTCGCGAAGCCATTTTGTACAGACGGATAAAGGCTAAAAATATGTAAAGCACGTTATGCCTCTGTAATACGCAAACACATACTCATGCGCGATGCAAGAAACACTACCCCCAGCGGCCCCCGCCATCTTACTCGTACTTCTTTTTCGACAGCGACAGTGCGCAAAGACCGACATTACTTGGGCGCGAAAATCAAAAATGATGAAATCGCCATAACTTTTTTAAAAGCAAATATTTTCGATGTCCAATTGCAGTTTTCATAAATTTTGGTTATATAAATTAGAATATATTAAGTATAACCCATGCGCAAGAAATTTAATTTTTTTGTTGATCGGTAAATAGGTAGTTTACTCCAATCTATGCATACGCCAATAAAGTAGTGGGCAATACAATAATAGTGGTAAATACTAAAACGATATTGAATTTATTGTTTACTAAGACAAAAACACAATGGTCCACAAAAAACATGGCATATAACGATGTAAAATGTATTGTATATGAAGACAAAAACGCAACTGTACGCCAACAAATAATATTGAATTTATTATTTTCAAAGACATAAAAACCCAATTATCCACCAAAAAAGAATATAAGATTATTGAATTTATCGTTCAACAAAACATAAACGCAACTGGGCACCAAAAGTCAGAATAATATTGATTTAATTACCAAGACAGAAGCGCAATTATGCAAAAGTCCGAAAAGCTGTGTTTTGATGTTCAATTTTTGAATGCATAGAAAGAAACTTTTAGAACACTTCTATACCTATTTACTTTTGCAGGCGACCGTACGCGCAACTTCCTTTTTTCTACAAGAATATTGGATATTGGTAGAGTCACTTGCCGAATTAGACTTAGCCTTTTGCACCTTACGAGGTGGAATTCTTTTGCGCACCGCACCCGCTGATTTCTAGTACTCGTACATAGGCCTGTGTGGGACGACCAACCAACCTCGATGTCCACCTCGTCCATAGTCGAGTTGATCCGCGGAAAATCCCAAGACACACTGAGAGAGCAATTCAACTCACCAATGACAGTCGCCTCCAAGTCGACCATGACGACCCTGGGCACCATCTTGCCGCGGTCCGCCTCCGAGAAGAACGTGTTGAAGCAGGAGTCGGAGGCGACGGCGGCGGCGGGCAGCGTGCCGTCGGGCCGGATGCCGTGCTCCAGGCAGTACAGCTGCCAGCACGCCACGCCCATCTGCACGCCCGCCTGCCCCACGTGTACCGAGATGCACTCCCTCTGCGGGTGGACGGGATATGTTAATCTTGGAACGTAGGTACTGAATTGAACGATTCGTTGGCGGTAGCAGGCAGCGTGCTGTCAAGTTGGATGGCATGCTTCAGGAAGTTCGCACGCACCCAGTACCAAGTAGGTATTGGATCATTACCATAGGATAATCCACTCAGGGTCGGACCCACGATGTAAAATCACATTGTACCTAAATTGAATGAATTCTATTGGTACTACAGAATAGATAATAGTCTGGTAGGACAAACATGTTTCAAATGAATGTTTTTTCCTGTTGTTTCTCATTGGTGTGGTGTGTAATTGCGGAAAGAAATGGAGAGGGAGAAGGAATGCGATTTGAAACATTTTCTCTTCCTCTTCTTTAATGGTGTATGAGGGAGTGGTGGGTTGTTCGCTAACTGATGAGCAGGGGAGGTTGGGAGAGGGAGAGAGAGAGGAAGGGGAGTTGGAAGGAGGAACTGTGTTTTTGTATGTGTGTGTGTATGTGTGTTAGGACATAATCGAGAGCATCCAGTATTAATATGGAGGTCCGGGGTTGTATTCCCCGTGAAGGCACAATTTTTCTGTTTGGTTTAATTGGTGATAAGGCTTCTGAGCCCACCCGGCTAGCTACAACCACCTTACCTAAATTTTTCGGCATAATAAAAATACTTATAACATTGTGAGGTTCCAATAATAAGAGGCAAGAGAGCCAGTTTCCTCGGCTGTTGAGAACCAGGTGAAGGTCGATTCCATCTTTGGCCTTATCGTCACTTACCTAAGGCCTAGTTTCGCAGTTGTGTATAAAAAGTAATAATTTATCTAAATATCTACTAACGTAGCTGGTGGATCAACAGAGTTACCAGGCGTAGCGCCTGGAGCAGCGGCAGTAGCAGAATGTAATTGGGGCTTTTGGTTTCTATATGAAAAAGCTGGCAGACAAGCAGGTTGCCGACCAGCCCCCCAATTCTACAAATAAGTTACAGCCGAACCGAAACGTAGCGATCGAGTAATCGGAGCGCATAGACTGACTTACTAATGTTCGATGACGTCATAATGTAGCGTTCTGATTGGTCAAACATTTTTTTACAAAATAATAAAACCGACTTCAAAAACACCAAAATGTCATAAATTATATAAGAATACATACAAAATCACAGTTTGTTATATGGAAGTTGGTGACAAATTTTAAGTACTAACTTCTTAATTGTTCTTTTATTTTTAAGAAGTTTAAGGTGATCATTGCTTGGCACCGACTTCAATATAAAACTGTGATGTTGTGTGTATTCTCATATTATTTAGTTATGACTTTTTGGTGTTTTTGAAGTCGGTTTTATATTTCGTAGAAAAATTTTTTTTCAATCTTTTTAGTTTATAATACATGATTTTTAGAATTAGAGCCAAGGCAAATACCAGAATAACTTAAAATAAAACGACTCTAAACAGTATTGAAAGAATTATTCCCGAACTCCGAACCTACCAGAAAAAACCTATTATCAGCTCAATATCATGACATGATGACTACCAGACGCAAATACCTGAATATCTTAAGACATGAAACACGTTGGATGTGCCTATGAAATTTAAGGGTTTCTCCTGATTTGCCCGAGATTCCATTGATCAGATCATGACATGCTGACAGTGGGACCACCTCGGGAGTGTACACTTTCGATTACAAAAAGAATTTTAAAAATCGGTTCACAAATGGCGGAGTAATCGAATCCCCTTCGGAGCATAATGTACAATACGCAAAATGTGTACGACACTCAAAATGAGCAAAACTCAAAATGTACAATACGCAGAATGTGCAACACGCAGAATGAGCACCACACGCAAAACGAGCAAAATGCAAAATGTACGAGACGGGCCTAAGGCCTTATTCACGGCGACGATGACGACACAAGACAAAGGGTTTTATTTTCATGTTTGTTCTCCGTTTTATTTAATGGGAGCGTCTGTGTGCTCTTGAGTATGAGTAAGTATGCCTCTGCTTTACCTCGAAAGGGATTACAAACATAATTGAGGATACATTGTCATTGTAAATATTTGGAAAGAAAAAACTATGTGTCTGAGACCACCGTCATTTTGTTTACTTAAATATACGGTCTGAGGTATTTAGCTAAGTTTTAGCGTTTGGTTATGATAAGAATTGAATTAGTTTTTTTTTGTAGAAAACAGGGCGGACAACGAATCAAATTTTATTTAACTTTAAGCTAAACTTTTTTGTTACGTTGGTACATAAGATAAAAATTAATTCAATAAATTTGTTTTTGAAGTTAATTCGGGTTTAGTATATCCAAGGGTTGTGAATTGGAACTGTGCCAACTGCCGAGAGGATGTGAACACAGCTCCTCTTGTACATTTTGCGTTTTGCTCATTTTGCGTGTGGTGCTCATTCTGCGTGTTGCACATTCTGCGTATTGTACATTTTGCGTTTTGTTCATTTTGCGTGTCGTTCACATTTTGCGTATTGTACATTATGTTCCGAAGGGATCGAATCGAACATAGAACCTCCTCCTTTTTCGAAGTCGGTTAAAAGCACAGATTGACTTCCGAAAGTTCAATGACGTGATAATGTAGCGTTCTGATTGGTCGAAAGCAACGGCTAGGCTTCGTTTCGGCTGTAACTTATTAGTAAAATTGGGGGGCTGGTGTTAAATCGCTACAGTCATCTAAAGTACAAGTGGTTTCTATCTAAGGTAAGATGCACAAACATAACCTCTAAAAGCACCACTGTGCGTGTTGATAACTTGTGACGTAATAATGTAGTGCAGTACCCAGTGATTTCACGCTTCAAACCTGCTGTTTGCTGCAGAAATAGGTGTAATGGAAGTAGCCGTGTAGACGACTCAAATACAGAGTTTCCTTCTGTTGAACATGTTGAAACACAAAAATGCTACCTGCATAGCGTGTTTCGAACTTATGTATTACACTCAACCTAAAAAAATGACTATGTTTTGTCGCGATTTCGTGCGTCGAATTTTCGTATTACACCCTATATTTCTCTCTCTAACAAAATTTCATTGATCCGGTTATTGTGTGATGATGATTGTATTAGAACAACTAAAAAGCTATCCTTTTTGTAAAAATATCATATCTCAAAAAATGACGAAATGGAAGTCGAATTTTTATGGTAATATTTAAGATTTCCTAACAGAGTTAGCAAGTTATTTTTCAATAATTTATTCGATTATTGTTATCATTACATTACAGCTCATATACGTCCCCACTGAGAGGCTCGAGCCTACCCCAAGTTAGGGTGTTTAGGCCTCAGTCAACCACGCTGGCCCAGTGCGGATTGGTCGACTTCACATGCACCTTTGAATTTCTTCGCGGATGTATGCAGGTTGCCTCACGATGTTTTTCTTCACCATAGGAGCATCGGACAAATTTAGGTATATAGACGGGTATATACATAATATGAAATTCGAAAAGCGAAAACACACTAAAACAGCAGCATCGAACCCCAGACCTCCCGATTAGAAGGCCAGCGCCGAGTCCACAGCACCACCGACGCGCCATTCCGTTATTGTATTTTTTATATTAAATATAAATTTTATTCATTTGACAATATTTTTTGTGTAATTCAATTTTACACCATTTCTTCATACTGGAAGCTCAAACATAAATTTTTGCAGATTGTAAACAAGCTAGGCCTTGATATACGGATACGAAACTGCATACATATTGGCTATGACAAAAAAAAAATATGAACAAAAATAAATCTATCATCCGCTTGCAAAAATTCGTGTTCATCACACGAGCATGTGCAATAGAATTGAAGCCTCAAAAACTTTAATCCAGCCCCCTTTCCGCAACCCACAGTATAATATTTGAAATAGGTGAAAAAGAAAATAAATAACACTTACCATGTTTATACTGGAAATTTTGAAACACTCCCTTGTAAATATGTAAAAAAAAACTAAATTAGGCGGATTTATCGAACAAAAATTTTGTTGCGGACTAGAAATTTTGAAAAAAAAAAGCGGATCAGACTGCCATTTGACGGACCGCTGGATCGATTGTTATTCAGTTTCCATTTTTGAATTTTGACGTAAATACGCGTGAGCCGAATATTGTGATACTGCAAAAGGAGGTTTTATAAGTAGGAATGTTCTAAAAAGTATTTTATACACATTATTGACATAGACAATGGACCTTCTAAGCAGTTCAAAGGGCAATGAAGAGGGCTTAACTCGGGGTTTCTCTACATGATCGAATTCAAAATAATGAGACTCGTAGAAGAACTAGAGTCACCGACATGCATAGCCCAAACAATTGCCTCTAATGGCCTTGTCAATTGCGCATGTGTAGTATTTTTTATGATAAGCTTCATCTTTACAGCCACTCAAACCTCTTTGGAAAAATGCCTACATTTTGTATGAATCGTATTGTTACTTCTTGGTAAATTAGAAAAAAAAACACATGTTGAACAGGTTACTGCCCTCGAGTTTCCCAGGGTAGTGATGCATTACTTAGTGTTGCCTTTTCCGGTGAATAAGAGAAAATTTATGAGTAGTTGGAAGAAAAAACATTTAATAGGTGTATACAATAAATATTTTATAATAAAGCTACATATTGAATTTTCACATTAACCTTCGAAAACTTTCAACGCAAGATTAAGTGAAACAACAAGAACATTTAAAAGTGTACTATGTTCTGCAGTACTGCGGGGCGGCCCGTTTGGGGGCGACAAGTACCGGGCAGGGCAAGTAAGTGGGGCACTGAGATGAGGGTGACCCGCGGCTTTTAGGGGACAGGGACACTATTCTTAAAACGTTCGACATGCGCCGTGCGATCGATTTTTTTTGACATAGCTCTGCATCATGTGTACCTGCACAAGGACATGCGGAGAAGTGCTCGCGGATGTTATTTCCCTTTTCATAACTGGTGAGAATACACTTACAGGACATTTAATTGAAATCTAGGATGCATGTTTTGGATTAAAGTTTAGAAAAAAAACTATTTATATTCCTCTTCTTTGTGCTTTTGTGACTGTATTCTGTTATGTGTCTTACAAAATAAAATAAAATAAAATAAATAAAATTTTTGCTCTTCAAAATTTACTTATTTAAACAATAAACGATACACAGCTCAGATTATGATTGAATCAAATAAATCAAAGTACATTAATGTTAGTGCAGTAGTAATGCATACAACATGAGTATCATTATACTCACGTTGTACAAATATTACCTCAAAATATACATTCACAAATAGATTTTTTCATTTCTTGGTCCTTTTCTTTATAATAGGTTAAATAGAGTTTTACATATTTATGATTTAAATTATTATAAGTGCAAACATATTATGTATAATCATATTCAAAACTTGTCCTACGAAGAGACAGAAGAGCTACTCGTTGTGTGTAAATAGTATTGAAACTTTGTATTGTGTAATTATTTATCACCTTTTAATAATAATAATAATAAATACTTTATTGCACACAAAAATATAGAAACAGAAATTTTTTAAATCAACACATGTACAACACATGTAGATTGTTAAGATTTATTGTAAATTAAGCATTGTACCTATATACATATTTAACATGTAAGCATTTCTTCGCCTGAAACGCACAGGTTCAACCTAGTTCAGGTATTATTAACAATATTTTACTATATTATTTAAAATGTAAGAATTTTGTATACCTACTTGACCAGTGTGTTTTAAATAAACATTTATTATTATTATTATTATATTATGTCTTCCCTATACATACATGCACATATACGCATGATTTTTTTTTGAGGCGGGGGAATCGGGGCCCTTTTCTGCTAGCTTTAACATCATTATCGTGTTTTGATAGCACTCCAATAAAACTGCTTTCTGAACTTTATTTATTCATACAATAGTGTCTTGATATATCAGTCGTATGTTATATTTTTAGAATTAATGTTTTATACAAAATAACCGTGTTAAAAGCAAATGTTATTGAAATGTTTTTGGTGCGCCAATTGCACAAATGTTAGCAGAATTGGCGTCCTGTTACGATGCCAAGGGGATCAATTGACTAAGGGCCGTCCACTTGGACATACGATAGTTCACCGGGTCCACCAGTGGCTATAGCTTGGGTATCTCCATACCCGGCAAAACCACCCTTCGAAAACTCTTTGCCCCCAATAGAGGTACGTTCGGGATTGGGAGGACTGATTCACCGAGCGCACCCCTGGAGACGGGCCCAGCAGTATAAACAAGCTGGGATTCCGCCTAGGGAGGGGTCACCAGGTTAACTCGGTTTGGGTCACTCCGGACGGGCTACCAGCAAGCCTATTATGAATCTTTAATCGTATGATATGGTATACATTTTGAGATGTCACATGACAAGATCATTAGACGGGCATCGCTTGTGCGAATGCCCGCCTTCGCCTGCCTGTCCGTCTACGGCGGATGGGAGCAGCTTAAGGATCATACTCCCGCTCCCTCTCCGCGGCCTCCTTCTGCGAGATGACGTCCTCGCAAAAGGAGGCGACAGCCCCCCATTCCGTCTCGCCGCGGAGCATGGCCACCACCATGCTCGGCAGCGAGCGGTCTCCGCCTCCCAGCGCAACGTTGAGTTCGCTGCGCTGGCGTAGCCAGGCCGGGCACACCAACAGGGTGTGCTCGGCAGTGTCTTCGGGAGCGTCGCAGTGATGACACTGCTGCGCGGCGTTTCCTCCCGACTCGCGACTCGGTGCAGGCTGCCCTGCCGGCGCTCTACCCACTCCTCCAACACCGGACGTATCGCTTCGATCGTCCGGTGGCCGGCAGCATACTACTCTCTCCCTACCAATATACTACCTACTATTATAACAGAGTGCATTTGATTGAACTACTGATTCAAATTGAAAAATTCTTTGTGTGTTAGATAGTCTATTTATCGAGGAAGGCTTTAGGCTATATACTATCACGCTACGACTAATAGGAGCTGAGTATCAATGAAAAATGTTACAAAAAGGGGAAAAAATGCAACATGACGTCATTTTACAGCAAGATGGAGGTGCCTCCCCGATCAAGCTGCTCATTTCAGTGGTAAGCGTTATGCTGCTTCAATATTCAATTAGTATTTCGTGTCGCTTCTTACCCATGGTCCACCGCTTATTACTTTCACAAAGTTGACGGCGAACAATTATGAAATGTTCTAAAGTCAGTCGGTTAATTTCTTCGCTCACTACCGACAATGTAGTCTAAGTTACTAAGCCAGTACGTGGTTTAAAAGTGCCCACGAATTATGTAAAGTCGAACGAGTGGTTCAGAATAGGGCCCCTAGTCGACAAAAGGGCCCACCGCTGGGCGCCGGACCCTCGGCAGCGTGTATACTTGCTAAGTTGATTTGCATTTTCCCCGGCTCGTTAGGGAAGTCTACAGTAGTTCTTGATATTTATACTTAATTATTCATGTTTAAAAGATGATTGCGACTAAGTATTAAATTGGTAAAAGTTGGCAGCTGAGCGACTCGTGCAAAGTGTACTTACTTAGTGGATAAGAAAAAAAATGGTACTTACATTTATTAGTAAAATATACATCTGAAATATTGATCTTTGGATCTTTACCTGGCGATCTAAACCAGAGGGAGGTAGATAGATAAAATGGTTATTAGCACACACACACATTAACTAATGCTATAAACAATATTATTAAAGTATCCAATAATACTGTAGACCTTCTGAGTTTCTTGCCTGTTCTTCTCGAAAACACTCTAATAATTTCCGAACAGGTGTACAGTCAGCATATTTTTTACATTATGTTGTTACTTGTATTTGCATATATCTTAATTATGACGTATAAGAACATACATGGAATAGCTAATTTAATTGCTGTAAATACCCTAATTAATTAATTTCTTAGTTAATTAATTTTTTTGTGATTTTGTTTGACGTGTATATAATATTATATAAGTGCCTATAAAGTTATACATTGAATAAAGATTTGAGTTTGAGTTTGAATAGGCCAAGTCCCAGTGGTATCTTAATGCCCTCAAAAGAACAAAAACTCTGGATAAGAACCCTTTGACAGAGAGACTAAAGGCATAAAGGTTAATGTCCTCCTAATCAACCATTTTCTAACATGTTTGCGACTCAGTCATCTGAGCTGCTCTATTTGACCTACCAGGTTCTACCAATTGGTAAAGCGCATTGTGGTGTTTAAAGGGTTGCATTGTGAATCTTATAATAACCTCATACACAGGTCATTGTAACTACTTAACTTCAGGCGCCTTATCATCGCTCAGAGATAGCCATCTCGCTCTCTGCAGCTTGAATACTGTTTACCAGATTCTCAATTTACAATATTCTCAATTCACCAGACAAGCAATTTACCAAATGTTTGCATTTTCTTTACAAATGATAAATAAATTTAAAAAATGATGAAAAATCTATACAGAAATGAATGCCTCTAACGCGTCTTAACACGGTATGTTGGAGTCCCGGATTCAAATCACGCCCGAGGCGATTTTTTTCTTTTTTTAAAATTTATTTCCATTTTTTATACACACACATAATACATAGGCCGTGCACGGAAACCTGTGAGGTTAATCTGTGCAAGGCGAGTCACTAATTATGTTAGCTAAGATTTTATTGTACTATAGTAGCAGTAGTACCAAGGCTATAATTTTGCAAATAGAATTTTCATTGATTTTTATTTATTGATTTTTCATCATTTTTCGATTTACCAGCTTCACCAGATTCTCAAATAAGCAGATTTGGTCATGCGAAGGGAACTGGTTTACATGTATAGCTTTAACGTTAATGTTATGCGTATATTTTTTTATGTATAGTTTTTTCCAGTAGGCCCATAATTAAACTTGCCACCTAAATTCGTAGCCACCGAATCCTGAACACCGAATCGAATCAATGATCACACTCGTTTATTTAACACCGCCTCAAACACAATGCGATCCAATTAAATATTCAAAGAGGGCTTGATAGTTGGTTGTCACTTGGACTTTGCATGACAATGGGATTGCCACTTGGTTACAGTGTGACAATGTTGGCAAAACTGTGACCGAGCTACGTGTTTACGAGACAATGACGTGATTTATTGTTGACCATATCGAATTTTTCAAAAGCTTTAATAGCGAACACTTCAAAAAATCTGCCTCGTTTTACAGACCAAATTAAAATTGTGAATGTTGAAAAAAAAGTAATGAACTAAATCTTAAGCTGTGTAAAAATGTCTTATCCAAGTTCGTCTCCCACTCATAATTACTGTGTAATTACTACACAAAACTGAATTATTTTCATTTGCCATTTACACTCTGCTAATTGGATTCATGGTAATTGGCATTAGGAGTTAATATGAAAAATCTACAACCATTTATTTGTTTTTTTTTTAAATTATATTTATTATTGTCGAGTAAACTTTTAAGGCGGGATAATCTTTTGTGACTTTAAGATGCTAAGCTGTCTAGTCTAGACCGCCTGATTGCGTATACCACAGGAATTTAGGGGCAATGATATAACAATTTTGAAACCACAATATTAATAATAATTTTTTTTTCTCTCCACAAACAAACACATTACATAGCCCTATTAAGTATAGTTGCATAATATCTGATCATTATCATATTATCTTATCTGTGGTAGACTGAAGTCTTAACTTGGCAGTATTCTGCCTGTATTCGAGAGCTCCAGGCTTCCAACTCTCAATAAATTCTGAAATATAAGTCACTAGCTGTTGCCCGCGACTTCGTCCACGTAATGATCTATTCCTACCTGACGACATCTCTTACTTAACTATATTCTATCTAGAAAGAAAAGAAAGAAAGAAAATGGTTTATTCAATGGCACTAACACAGAATAACAAATAAAAAAAGGGAAAACACTAACAGATGTGCCACGGAAAGGGTATCTACTCAGCATAATGCCGAGGCGTCGCAGACTTCCCGGCGCTGGTCTTCCGTAGACACCCTGGAGACGCTCTAAGAGGCACTACTATGGCACACACACACTAAGCTATAAACAACATCAAAAATCTTAATATCTACGTAATACACACAACATGGAATAATAGAAATATACATATAGGTACATAAAGCTCCACGTATATACATTGTATCAACAGCATGACGTGTCATAAATTGTGACAGGTTACATAACATAGTATCAGTAATACAAAAACTTAGAGGTAGTTAACAAACACAGCAATATTTTTTCTTTACATACACAATTTCTGTAAGTTTAGTAAATTCTTTTTATAATTGCAACGAAATGACCCTACGCTACGACATCCCCTTATAGGCGGCGGTATATTATTCCAGCATTTGGTGGCAGAGTAACGAAAACTGCCACGAAATGCCGCTGTGCTGTGACCAGGGCAAACCAACCATGTAGCGAGTCTGACTGGGCGTTGAGAAAATGATAATTTATTATAAAGATAAAAGGGTGACTTCCTTTCTATTACACAGAACAGTAGACAGGCGAAATGAAGTGTCCACCTAGACTTCATATTCAAGAGATTTCCCTGATTAAGAAATGGAGAGATATGAGCTCTATGTGGCACAGGGAAACAAAATCGAGCACAGGAATTCTGGACACGCTGGATGAGTTTTCTAGTGTAACCAAAAATGCACTCTCCCATGACAGCATCTGCGTAATTGAGCTTAGAGAGTATGAGCGATTCACAGAGCTTATAACTCTAAGATCAACATCTATATAATTACGCACCTTATAAACTCATTTGCAAAAAAACGGGCACCTAAGCAATGAACCATTTCAAATGTTAATATTGCTTTGTTTGATAATTATAGGTAGTTTTATCCTCACAATTTGGTAAATTAATAAGAAAATAATCGTTTTCATCAGTATTTCATAAAATTTTGATACAATTTGTGGGAAATAATGCTAAACCTCACTAGTAGTGTATGTTCGCTAGTACTTAGTGCATATGCTCATGAAGTAAAAATAAAAAAGTTTTTTTGTTTGTTTTTCTTTAATAAAGTAAAAGCAGATAAATGTTTAGTATCGAGTGTGACCCCCTCTAGCTAAAATCACAGCTTGAATTCGTCTGGGCATGCTAGCGAGTATATCCCGGATACTTGCTTGCGGAATACGTTCCCACTCCGCAGTAATCACATTCTTCAGCTCTCTGATGGTCTGCGGAGCTGGTTGTACTGATCTCACACGCCGTTTCAGAATGTCCCAGACATGCTCTATGGGATTGAGGTCGGGACTTCGAGCTGGCCAATCCAAACGACGAATGCCGACCTCTTGCACATTCGCTTTAACATCGCGAGATCGGTGGGCGCGAGCATTGTCGTCCATAAAAATCGAGTCTTCACCTAGAGCGGCCAATGCGGGTTGTGCATGAGGAATTAGAACATCCGTTATGTATCGATGCCCAGTCAGTGAGCCGTTTTCAATGAAGACTAACTCTGGACGATCCATTGAATTTATTCCTGCCCAAAACATAACAGAGCCCCCACCGTAAGGTGTGATTTCTTCGAAACATGCCTCTGCAAAGCGTTCTCCTTGTCTTCTTAGCACTCGCCGACGTCGATCTTCACCGAACAGAGATATTCTGGCTTCATCAGAGAACAAAACCCTATTCCAATCTTCTTGAGTAAATGATTCACAATTTCTAGCGAACCTAAGCCTGTGAACTCGGTGCTCACGGAGTAATTTGGGGCCGCGGGCCGGGCGGTGACTGCGTATATTGGCAGCGAGAAGCCTCCTCCTGACCGTCCATAGACTAATATGCACATTTCTTACTTCTTGGAGGTTGTTCTTAAGATCCACATACGAAGATTTGCGATTTCTCAATGCGCGACTCACAAGAAAACGATCATCCCCTGGTTGGGTACATGGTTTTCTTCCAGAACCAGGCCTTCTCTCGACGGAACCAGTCTCCTGATATCGCTGCCAGGTCCTTTGGACCGTCGAGCGACTAACATTTAGCCTCCTAGCCACGAAGCATTGGCTGCAACCCTCTTCAAGCAGCGCGATAATTTTGGTAGCTTTTACCACTTTATCTACCATTTTTGATACAGCCAAACAGCAATAAATAAAACTTTGACAGTCAAGGATATGAAATTAATCGATGAAAATTGAATAAAAGTTATGAAAGTCGATGTTAACTTCTGGAACTTCGCGCCAAAAATGTAGGATAAAAAGGGGATTTCTGTAAAAATGAGCATCAAATGAAAATTTGAATTTAGAACGTACTTTTTTAAATACCACGGCATTTTTAAAACCGGCCAGTAACGTGTACAAACGATTGAAACCTTTTTTGTATTGTATCTTTTTAAAGATGAATGAAAATCAAAACCGCCCGTTTTTTTTTGCAAATGAGTGTAAAACCTTAACTCTGTAAAAGCAGTTTCTGACCGTCATAAGAAAGTGATTGTGGAACTTTAATTGACTATCCATTAGGACCCCAAGATTTGGGGCTTCAGTAACTTGCTCAACAACAGTGTCCCCAATTTTAACATCGGGATTAAATGTGTTAATTTTCTTTATTTGGTTACTAGAGCCCAATACGAGGAACTGCGACTTAAGCGGGTTTAAGATTAAGGAATTTTTATTTGCCCATTCACTAATTCGCTTCAAGTCCTCATTGATAATAGCTACCGCGCCAAGGGTTTCATTCGGATTGAACGAAAGGTAAATTTGTAGATCGTCTGCATAAATGTGGTAATTACAGCTTGTTATACAATTAGCCAGATCCGCAGTGTATAAGATAAAAAGAAGTTGTCCCAAAATTGACCCTTATCTCTCCTCCAATTTTCAGGTGCAAAAAGCCTAAAAACATTATAAATTTGCGAGAGCCCTTAGTTTCTTAGTTAATATTTCCTACTCATAAACTTTACACTTGTGAGAGTGCTTAGACCTCTTTAATCCGGTCCTGTCGCAAAATCCGTTCTTAGGGAACGTTTCATCATCACAGCTCCTATACGTCCCCACTGAGGGGCTCGAGTTTACTCTAAGTTAGGGTGTTTAGGCTTTAGTCAACCACGCTGGCCCAGTGCTTGTTGGTCGACTTCACATACATCTTTGAATTTCTTCGCAGATCGCGGAACGGTTACTATAACTATTAATTACCTCTGAACTGATGAGTGAACTTTCGCTTGTATATACTCGTACATTTATAGTGTATATGAATTTCGTTTTATTTTCTTTTTTATAAGTGTCTGTTTCTTTAAATATATCCAATAAACCTCCCAATGTCCACATTATAATTGCGATTAATATAAACTGAAATTACCTCGAATTTTCAATGATTAAAATGAGAATTCTCGCAAACTTCTGTTACACAGCGGATCTCATTAGATAGCATAAAACCGTGCAGGTGTTAAGCAATCACAGTCATCGCGCTGTGACAAATAACTGTCACTGGCTAGGGCAGATGTGTAACTCGATAACTCGTGCGATGTAATCTCACACACTCGTACAATCACTAATGCGCGCGATACCATCTTCGGGGGCCTACTTCACTACAAACGGACATTTATTTTTACTATGAATGTATCGATGCTTTTGGTACTTCGATACATTAATAGTGGGGAGATTTCCTATTTAGGAAGTAATGTGCGCATGTTTTTCAATTTAAACTCGATTGTCTGTTTGTATAGTGAGGTGAAGTCTTAGGTACATATTTTGCAGACGTGTTTGAGACCTAAGAGCAACTACAGAAGAACGATAGTTTAAACGAAAGAGGCTTCTTTAGCTATCGTTGTTTCTGTCGGCGGCAGCCGTCATGCATTGACGATAGCTGTCATGCGTAGACGATAGCCGTCAATATGTCGACGGCTACAGTTGCTTGCAGTTGTAACGGTTCGCGACTGCCATTTTTAGACTGCAACTTATTAGCCCTGGCTGCATTGACGTCTATCGCCAACACGTTGGCGGCTGCTGCCGATTTGTGTCGACAACTGAAGTAGCCTCTGCCGTTGACAAAGCTCATCTATACGTGTACTTTTGAAAAAGAAATTGAAATTTAAATAGTTTTCGAAAACATATATAAGAGTAGCAATAAATTGAGAAGGAATGATTCAATACAAGAAAAAATGTTACCCTAGGCAGGACTCGAACCTGCTCATTTATATATTATTAACAAAGTACAAAAATAGATCAATACAATTGAAATTTCGTTCGGGCTGGATAAAACACTGTATATTGACACGCATGTTCAAATTCTGCCCGGGGTGAGATTTTTTATATTCATTTATTTATTTTTCAATTTATTTAGCATTATACAAGCTACAAAGCCACATATATAAAAAAGGAGTAGGATAAGTCATTCCGCTGTTTACAATCATCCGCCATGTCCAAGTACCGCAACTTTGGTAATTACATCAATAATCCTGGGCAAAAAAGATTGAAATCATTCAGTTCAATGATGACGAATGCGACAGTGTTCGGAGGTGTGGGCAAAATAAAAAATCCCATTTCGCCCACGGAGGCGGAATAATGACCGCTTTTTACCGGCTTAATCCGGATCAGATAGCTGCGCCCTAATGCGATGCCCGTTTGATATTCATGATCATTCCCTGTGGATTGCTCGGGATTTTCGGGATAAAATTTAAGTAGGGTCTAGTTATGTGGTCGTAAAAATTTTCCATGTAGAGTTCACTGGCGGTCTGTTCAGACCTTATGGCGTTTTAAGTGTTATGAATTGTAATAAAACACAACCGGGCGAGTAAAATTTTAATTTTTTCCATACGTTTGTAATACTAGCTTTCCGTCGCCTATGTGTATAATTTAATTTTTGCTATTTCGTTCTTCCTGTTCTCTCTGAGATGTACCTTCTTACCGAATTTCGTAAATAAAACAATAAAAAATGCAGTGGTTACATTTTCATACTTCGAAAACAAGAAATTACAGATTTTCTTCATAAAATTTCATCCCTGTCATTCTCCCATTTTACCTATTTCGGTGATACTCTTCACTTCCCAAAATATACTCCTTACATTCTATGTTTCAGAGTAATCAAATGCCTAATTATAAACGGGATTAAATATGGGTTAATGGTCGTGTTTGGTACCACAACCAATTTTGGTGATCATTAACTATTTTTGACTATTACTACCTATACTATTTTTTGTTATATTTTGCTATATCTGATGATAAGTTAAACATAAGCCATTATAAACCACCATATTAACAAATTCGATCATTTACATCGTACACAAAACTATCCCCGTTCTTACCAAATAATAAAAATATTGAGGTCAAAAATCAAGATAAAGACAAGGTAATGTGGTCCAACAAAGACTGAATAGCTTAGTCTTTTAAGTTGGACCACATTACACATCGTGAAATAAATTTTATCAAATTCAGCAGCAGGTCAGTCAGGTTTACATAATAAAATAAAATAAGATAATAACGTAATAGGTTGGGGAAAAAGTTTCTTCGCATTTTTTAAGAAAATTCAAAACATTTTTTAATATAGTTTATTTACATTTAAATAAAGTATGTAGGTACCATTTTGTTCGATAACTTTTTGCCATCTTGTAGGTAGGGACATGATCCCATTGCTATAGAAATTTTGGGACTTCTGGTCAAAATACCGCGACAAGTGGTTTTGGCAGTCCTCTCGTGATGTTAACCTGACACTGCCTAAAGAATTCTGAAGAGACCGAAACAGGTGGAAATCTGAAGGTGCAAGGTCAGGACTATACGGCGGATGCATTAACACCTCCCAGCCAAACTCTCTTAATTTTTGCTGAGTGGCTAAAGATGTGTGAGGTCTAGCGTTATCATGATGAAAAACCACACCCCTTCTGTTGATTAATTCCGGCCGCTTTCTCTCAACTTCTTGCTTTAATCTCATCAGTTGTTCGCAGTAGAGTTCAGAATCGATGGTCCTGCCTGGTGGTAACAGCTCATATTGAATAATGCCCTTCCAATCCCACCACACACACAGCATCACCTTGTTGCGAGTTAACCCGGGTTTCGCCACAGTCTGTGAAGCCTGACCGGCCTTTGACCACGACCTTTTTCGCACGTTCTTGTCGTACGTGATCCACTTTTCATCACCAGTTATCAGCTTCTTCAAAAATGGTTCGGTTTCATTACGTCGTAATAAAGAATCACAAATGAGTACACGGTTCATTAGGTTTCTTTCAGTGAGCTCGTGAGGTACCCAAATGTCGAGCTTTTTTGTGTACCCAGTTTTTTTCAAATGCGCCAAAACTGTTTTGTGGTCAATTCTCAGTTCTTCAGCTACGTCGTAACTACTGACATGCCAATCTTGCTCCACTTTTTCAAAAATGGCATCCATTTTATCTGTAATAGGGCGACCAGAGCGACGTGCATCTTTGACATCAAAATTTCCGGATTGAAAACGCTTAAACCAAATTTGTGCTACTCTCACAGACACTGCACTAGGTCCATAAACATCGCAAATTTTTTTCGCGGCTTGCGTTGCATTTTTACCTTTTTTGTAGTAAAATTTTAAAATGTATCGAATTTCTTCATTAGATTCACTCATCTTGTAGGTACGAAAAACAAATGAAAATCACACATTTTCCTAATTTGAATTTGGAATTATGTTCTTTAAAATTTAAACTTTCAATGATACCAAAACCAGCCAGATACAAATAGTATAGCCAAAGAGATTTTATTACAAGTTTATACATACTATAATGCGAAAAGACTTTTTCCCCAACCTAATATAATATAAAACATTTCAACTGTATTTTTTTGTGTTTGATTAAAGTTGATTTTAATTTCATTCTTTGTTTTATTTGTAATTCGCGATAGTTTCCTAATTTATGCGAGCTATACAGTACAGCCATAAATGACATACAAAAAATTAAGTTTATTCATTTTTCCTTTGATTTTTTTGTATATTATTAGTCAAATTTGCTGAAGTTCCAATATTTTATAGGAGACTACTAAACTTTCAATACTCGACATTATCGCTATCTATGTCCACACATTCCAGAGGTTAATAAAAACAAGTACATAATATTTATCTCTGAATAAAATATATCCATAACTCCGCGTGAATATTAATAGAAACATTCACTCGCGGTATCTAGCTAAATACATGTTTGTGGCAAAAAGTCTAATATCCATCCATCAGTCTACCGACAGCTCTACATCTACAGAGCAATAAAAGTAAACAGTAGCAATATATCGGCGGCCATAAAGGCAGTAATTAAATCTTAGGGCGCGGGATTCGCTGGGGTGCGCACGCGCACAATGTGACGCCAGGTGCACGCAGCGGCCCGCGAACGTCGAGCAGCGAGATGAATGAATTACGCGTGTTTACTTTATTGAAAACTAACTACATTTAAATCCCGGCGTTCTGAGTAGCACAGCTATGGGGATGGTACTGCTGACAATCTTAGACCTATTGCCTCGCACTATACTCAGTTGAGTGTGAGTGAGAGAGCAATTTGTAAGAAAAGCGTCGTGCGTAGGCGGAAGTCCCCAGTAATATTATAAATGCGAAAGTAACTCTGTCTGTCTATCTGTTACGCTTTTACGTCTAAACCACTGAATCAATTCTAATAAAAATTGGTACAGGGATAGCTTGAGCTCTGCGGAAGGACATGGGCTACTTTTTATCCCGAATTTTGATGAATTTCCTGGAGTGCGCGTGTTTTAACCGAACGCGCTATATAACGAAATACCACGCAGACAAATTTGCGGGCGAAACCTAGTATAGCCAGTCAGTTAAAAAAAAATGGAAATGAAACGTGGAAAACAACCACCACTTTAAAATTACTTTATTTATTAATGAGAAAATTGTGTATTTAACTCAAAATTTACCGACTTAAAAATCGAGGCATAATTTGAGTCATTTTCTGACGTAGATGACAGACAGAACTTATGCGCAGGAGCAACATAAAGTTGCATGGCTGAGGTCTTGTGAGTTCTTCTGCCGGGAACTCATTAGAGTTAAAAATTTTAAGCTGGTTTTATTTTTGCCATTAATAAAAGTACGTTATTGTAAAGATTTTAATGATAATTAAAATCGCCTTACGCGTCCCATTGCTGAGAGTCTTATTAGGTGGGGTCTCTCCTCAGATGAAGAGGAATTTTCCTGCTACATCGAGCTGGCTAAGCAAAATCCTTGACCTTGTTTTGTTTTTAATTTTCTATCTCTTCACCAAGATTTTTTTTTATTGCAGAAAGTTTGCAAACAAGCAAACTGCCCACCTGATGGTAAGTAGTAACAGTCACCTATAATACATATGGCTCTTGTAAGATTCGCAGCAAAACTGCAATCCCCACAAGAACCATAGTGTACGTTGCCAACTTGTGACACAAGATGTAAAGTCACAGTACCCAGTAATTTCACTGCCATATCTTACCCTTCAAACCGGAACACAGCAATGCAAGCACTGCTGCTTTGCGGTAGAAATAGGTAAGACGGAGGTACCTAAGCAGACGACCCTGGTACAGAGTCTCCCTCCAGTAAGGTACAGCTGTGGTAAACTAAGTCAATTGGTTTAATCCACGGGAACAAATGAAGCGGCGCGGCGGCGGCGATACAGTCACCGCTGAGAAATATCTTACAAGTTTTATTTTCTATTTTAAATGATTGATTTCGATGCTCTACTACATACTTATTTTGTTGCTTCCTTATTACGGTGAACTTATTGAATAATTTTTTTGTTTGAACAATGCTGTACTAATACGTTTTTTGACGTGTACATTTATTATCCACCGTACCCCACTTAAACCTCACACCGACCCGTTTTCCGAAGCTTTTTTGGTCGAAATCCATTTTTTCGATAAAAATTCGGCGAATGAATGGGATGTATTGTGTGCAGCGGTGCATCGCGGCAGATGGCGAAGGTTGGGTGATAAGGGTAAACGGTTTGACACTAACACAATCGGTCAAACTGTTTAATGCAAGTCCGCTCCGAATTCAGACATCGCATTATAGCGTAGGATATTTTTAATTTGATCACTCCTAATCGCTGTCTGGACAATATTTCTTAAGCCGTTTTAAAACTCGCCTGATTAAAGTAGCCATTGACGATACGTTCATTTAGTATGTTTCCAAATGGATGTAGGTACGCCAAATTACGACACCACCGATTATCCTTCCATTTGGATTCTGATTTTGGAAGACGTCTACTCCATTTGGTCTGATGGATGCATCGTCTCGTCTCGTCTCGCCAAACCCATTGACGATGCATCCATCAGACCAAATGCCTTCGACTGTACACTTAAGTATGCTGTAGCATTCTGGCTCACCAGCGACTAATCTATCTGGCTAAGGCTAAGGAAGGTCCAGCAGTCAAAATAAGCAGCGAGGGGTCACCAAACACTAAGACTAGCTAGAGCAAAGTTAAGCCGTGCTGTCCGAACTGCTCTGCAACTTATATTTTTATTTATTTATTTATTGGTCACTAACATAATATACATTAATACGATCATAAATACTGCATTTAAATATGATATTATTATAATTAAATGTGACGACATTATTCATTTAGGAGCAATAATCTTACAATACTGATACAAGAAATAAAGGAACTATAACATTAGCATTGAGTACACACTCGTGTTAAATGTAGTTTTAACATTATTTTAATTAAACCATTGCGGTAGGTCGCCTAATTACGAGTACGTTACTGATGTATAGGAGTATAAAAGGCATGTGATATAACGGACGCCTTTTGTACGTTCTTTTCTCCTTCTTTGTCCTTCTTTTTTGTATTTTTTCTGCGAAACGACTGCGGAAAAATGACCGTGTGACATTTGTCTAGGGGGCAGTTCCTAGTTCTTACCGTTTCATTTGTAATAATAGGTGCGGCTATAAATGTTATCATTTCTTAAAAGAAACGCCAAATCGGATGTTATCACCAAAAATGTTGCTAAGCTGGAACGCAGCTATAACTGAATTTCACGCAGACAAAGTCCAGATCTCCCAGATGATAAACTAGTTACACTATAAATACATATCCAATCACAACTTGACAGCCGTGTCATTGCAGCAATGCTGTTTGGTTACGCATGCGTGGGCGGGACTTCGGCGGGACCTGGGTGGGACACATGGCCAGCATCGGCGTGAATAATTCCTGTTTATTTGGCTTTAATTTAACGCCTGTTTAAACGCCATTTGTAATTATTCACGGACCCGCAAATCCTTATTAACTATTATAGATATGTTAAAGGAAATTATTACAATGTGGTCTTAAATCACGTCAATCATACTTTAGAGAAGAATTTACTGAGGAGACATTATATGTATTGGAATTAACTTTGTGTGTTCGCTTATCTATTTAAATACCAGTATGGAGACATCTAGTAGGAAGAAATGGATGAATGAATAGCTGCAAAGTTCTCGTCACGAAGACGGCATCAAGGAATTTATATACGTATATGTAAACTAGCTGTGCCCGCGAACTACGTTTCGCCATAATAATTTTCATTCACAGACTTACCAAATATACACAAAAAACTTCATAAAGATCGGTTAAGACGTTTCGGAGTAGTTCGATCACAAACACTGTGACACGAGTCCTACACGATGTTTTCACAATTTTGCATACCACCAATAAGCGCTTTCCAAGAGCAACCGTTAATGTCTTATTTATATCGAAGCGATTGGACGATAGTTGTTCACTAATCTTAATTAATGTCATTAATAGCGAATTACTATGAATTTGTTAAATATCATACATTTTTAGTGTTAAAATAATTATAACTACACTCAGGGACAAATTTAGAGAAACACAACCCTTTTTACATAGATTCAAGCTACTTTTACAACATCATATCGATGTGTGATTGACCTTAAATGCGTTTGTTTAATTGTTATCCAGGATTCATGACCAAGGCCATAACGGATAATGACAAAATTTCCCTATTTGTGACCTGGAGAAGAACGGTAACTTTTAATGGTGGTCTTTTTTATCACAATCGTACAAATGGTTTCCGCGGTGAATGTTTTTTTTTGTAACGAATCCGATGCCTAGAAAGTTGGTAAAACTAAATATGGTTTCGTATGCTGAAATACACAGCGTTATCAAAACTAGAAGTGAATTTTTGTCGTTCCTCTAAATTTGTCCCTGAGTGTATATTAATATACATAATGAATATTATTCACACAATCAAAGTTTGGCTCATACATGCATATATGTTTCCTATGTTATCTCCCGGTAAATCAAACGGTGACACGCGACCAACACGTTTTAGAAATTAGTCTGCGCATGTCGAAAACTGTTGTATGTACTTCTTGTCACAACGAATAAACGAATTAGGTACAAGTTGGTTTCGTGATTTCCGATGTTAGATTCAGTGAAGAGAAAACAGAAGTCCAAATCGTGCATTACAGAACAACTAACGAAAAACCAAGTTCGTAGTCACTTCCTTCCTTGAATCCTTAGTTGCTTTGGTGACACTGAGTTCCTATCACACATATATTCCTCATTCCTGTTTCTGCGCCTTTCACCCGTTTGAATCTCCTCTGTGTATGTACCTTCTTTATCCATTGACGTAGAGGGGTCCAGTTCACCCAGACCCCTCAACAATAGGCTCACTTCCACCTTCGGCCAAATCGTGCATAACAGAACAACTAATGTATGAGATTCTTATATTACGAACGAGCAATGCGACTGAAGATGTAGGTACTTTCTTTATCCATTGACGTTGAAGGGTCCAGTTCACATAGACCCCTCAACAATAGGCTCCACCTTCGGCCTTATCGTCACTTACTATCAAGTGAGATGAAGGCCATAAGAGCTTCCCTGTCGTATGTAAAAAAAGACATGAGCCATAGAAAAAAAAATTAACTATATTTTTAAACTCTCATGACCGATCTCAATTTCAATATACAATAATATAAAAAAAATGAAGCAGATACAATAGACACGCGTCACTTAAAGTGGGATAATAATCATCTAATTTAATATCGTGAGACCAGCACGGGAGTGGCGATTAAACATTAATGCCAAGCATAAGCAAACATTTTGTAAATTGCCGGGATTTTTTACACATTAACTAGACGTGTGAAATTTTAATGGCCCTTAATCTATTTGTTGACGTTCGCCGAAATCCATACTTGACCGTTTGAGGTGCATTGTCGTGAAATGCGACACGGTCCCGCTCAAGTGGGATATATCAACAATTAGATATTTTATGCACAAGTGAATTAAATAGGGATTATATTTTTATGATGTGTGCAATTCAAGTGGTTCATAATGATGTCATTCGACTTTTTTACCGTGAGATAGTGGTTAGTTAAACGTTTCCACGAGCTATGTTTACACCAGACCTAATAGTTTCACATATTATTATGTCTGATCACGCGTTATTCCAAGTCGCAAGGTTGCTACTTAGGCTTACTACCAACCAACTTTCAGTTGTTTTTTTGGTTTTCAATTAATGCTTTCCAATGCCTTGGCGTCCTGTATTGTATTGAGCAAGCTCCTATGAAGATTGATTTTATAGTTTTTTTCATCAAGTTTTTTAAAAAAATTGACCTTCTCTTGTCTAAGCATTGTTTTATAACATTGCGGTCTAAGCTGTCTTGGTTTAAGTCTGGTACTCTATCTTCTCTTATTAACACAAGTTTAAACCAAGACTAAGTGTAAGGCCCAAGTCTAAGGTCTAAAGACCAAAAAGTAATTAGACCGTCCGAGTTTATTGCCTGTTCCTCTAGTGATAGATAGATCGTCAGTGACCTAATTGATTGATTAATATTTGTATAGTTTTTGTTTCTATTCTACTTGTATTATACACCTTAATTATAGTCGGGGCTTATGTAAGTCGAAACGATAGACTTATTGCCTTATTGAGACCGCCCTTAAATCACTCGTAATACGGTTGGTTTTCGTTGTGCAATTGTTAACTTGTCGAAACTTAACTTGTTGTCGACTCTATATACATAAATCTAAAATTTCACTGTATTATTTGTTTGTTAATAAATGATTATAAATATCTAGTTATGCGAAAGTCCGACTGCTCGATAACTGAAGAATAAATAAACTAACCCTTTGTCGGAATGAAAAGAAAGGCGCATTCCTGTTAATGTTTTCTAATTCAAATTAGCTTCTGCACACTCCTTGCCTTTTGACTTTACCTTGCTAAACAGTATAATATTTGTTTTAACGTGTGAGAAAGCATCATGAGGGCGAGAGAATTCAAAAATGGGTATTTGTAATGATGTATTTCTGTCACGCTGCTGTGCTGGAAGAATCGCACAGAGCGCGATATAAAAACCACTGTTCGAACCAAAGATACCTATGAAAAGTGCACAAAATAGATGTTTCGTAATCTGCTGTTTCCTTCTTTATAACTCATCATCACCACAGCTTATATACGTCCCCACCGAGGGGTTCGAGCCTACCCTATGTTAGGGTGATTAGGCCTTAAACAACCACGCTGGCCCAGTGCGGATTGCTCGACTTCACATACATCATTGAATTTCTTCGCAGATGGTATGCAGGTTGCCTCACGATGTTTTCCTTCACCGTAGGAGCGTCGGATAAATGTACATATGAAATTCGAAACGAAAAACACATTGGTACATGGCGGGTCTCGAACCCTGACCCCCCGATTGGAAGGCAAGTGCCGAGTCCACAGCGCCACCGACGTCTTTATAACTAGATCGAATTAATTACTGATTTCATTAAAATTAAAGAAAGGCTTTGACTGTGTTTCTGTGTTTTGCTCTTTTCATGTAATAATCGTGAAAATTTGTTGGTTGGATGATAGAATAGAGCGGGAAACCTGACCATTTTTATTAGGTTTTTGTAGGTTTAAATCACTTTTATTAATTAACTTATTAATATTTTTTTACAAAAAACAAAAGCGACTTCAAACACCAAAATTCATAAATAATGTAAGAATACATACAACATCTTAATTTTATATTGAATTTGATACCGAATTTTAATTAACTATATAATAATTATTAATTGTTCTTATATTTTTTAAAACTTGCTAGGTGATTGATGTTTGTACCGACTTTATACCCGTGAAACTGTAATGTTGCATTCGTATTCTTATATTATTTATGACTTTTTGTTGTTTTTGAAGCTGGTTTTAATTTTTGTAAAAAAATATAATAATACATCTTTCGCTCTAAATAGTATTAAAAAATTCTACCCGAACTTCTAATCTACCAGAAACCTTCCATCATCAGCTCAGAAACGTACTCGTAATAAGATGACTATATACGTTGAAACACGCTGTGACGTACCTATGAAATTAAAGGATTTCCCCCGATTTTCCTGGGATTCTATCATCAGATCATGATATGGTAACAATGGGACCAGCATAGGAGTATACTCTTTCGATTACAAAAAGAATTTTGAAAATCGGCCTACAAATGGCGGAGTAATCGATGAACATACAAGAAAAAAAAATAGGTACAGCCGAACATAGTCTCCTCCTTTTTTGAAGTCGATTAAAAAAAATAACATTGGAAAGAGCAAGTAGTGGCCATTAAAAAAAATGCATTATTGCCAAGAACTGGGGTCTATCATCCGTCTTTGATTATGACAAGTATATAATCAAAGATCTTCGTATGGAAAAAATGTCCTTATGATGACCTCTTAAGCCTTAACCCTCCACAAAACTGCCTGTGATGCATCATTAAAGAACGACCATAAAATATCTGAACAAACAGTGTTTTTCGTTTAGGTATGAAACTAGCTGAATGCTACTTTTGCCTAGATATTATCACATATGCACGAAGGGGGAAGTGTCATCATCATCATCATCATCATCACAGCCCATATACGTCCCCACCGAGGGGCTCGAGCCTACCCTATATTAGGGTGATTAGGCCTTAGTCAACCACGCTGGCCCAGTGCGGATTGGTCGACTTCACATACATCATTGAATTTCTTCGCAGATGTATGCAGGTTGCCTCACGATGTTTTCCTTCACCGTAGGAGCGTCAGACATATGTACATATGAAATTCAAAACGAAAAACACATTGGTACACGGCGGGTCTCGAACCCCGACCCCCCGATTGGAAGGCAAGTGCCGAGTCCACTGCGCCACCGACGCTCCCCTGGGGGACGAGGGGGAAGTGTATTCATTGGTAATTATACAATTTTTGTAGCAATCGCACAATCCATTTACGAATTGCCGCTCGCCACGTGGCTAGCACGTGCGCGGACACGTTTTCACACTTATATCAAGACGACAGAGTGCGCCACCACCAACTGCCCATGTAATTGAGACGCGGGGTGAAAAAGTGAAGTGAAATATTCCGCACCTAAACATGGTCACGTGTCCATGTTTATTGAGTGGGCTTATTAGGAGCAAATGTTGTACATTGCCGAATATGAGCTTAAAAAGCCCGCTGATAGGGGTATGATGGATGTATCTCGAATATATCGTCGGCCAAAAAAGTGCTTTACCACTCTAAGGTTGAAATTTTGTTTCGGGTCATAACACATCACAGTTGATTTTCCTTGTAATAGCATACTGATGTTTGCTATATAGGTAACCTTATTCGGATCTTTTGTTCATACACGAATTTTCGGCAAATTTGGTGAAGCACTTTATTTAGATCCTACTTCAGTACTTATGCCCAAGACAATGGAATAAAAGACCTATCACCAAATTGTATTCCGAAGGCTTTTAATTAAATTACTTCAAAATATCCGAATACGTAACCGCCTTAAAGTTATAGCACTGGCAGCATTGACGTATACGAGTACGTGAATTATTGGCAGGACTTATCCTGTTTTCCGTTTTGTATGGACGTATTCTTTTGCAGTTGCTCTATAAGTTACTATCGGCAGCAAACCACTTTTTCTAACGTTTTTATTTACATTACAAGTGTGATATCCACGTGATTTTTTTAAGATGCTAGCCTAATGCTTACAACAAAAAATATGTGAAACCAAATATAAAATCATTCCTTAATATCATCTAATACAGTCATATTTCTTATAATTATGGGGTATTTATATAATCATAGCAAATAATAAAAGGAATTTAAGAAATACTACGAAATCACGTACCTAATTATAATTCGTCTCCAGCATCCTTCTCTCTGTTTGTGTTGAATCTTTTGTCGAATTCGAATGAAAACTAATCCCGTGATTGTTAAGCCAGTGGCACGATGTGCGGAGACTTATTTCACCCCCAACATTGGACACAATGGGTGTGTCTGATGTCATTCTAGCAGCAGGGTTGCCAGATTTGCGTGCGCTAATATTGCAATAATTCTATCAAGGAATGCGCATGTGTAACATTATATTTGAAACTCTACTTAAAGGATATAAATCAAAACTGATAATTTGACGATGATCTAAGAATAAACTTTTATAAAATCAAAAATTCGTTGGTATCACAACAAAATTGTATCATACCTATTAATTGAAAAGTAAGATGTAACTTTTTATTAAGATTTGCGTTCATAAACCTATTTTTTTCCTAAATGTAATGAAGTAATAAAAAAAAAACGTTTTTATAACTCACAATAATATTTGAGATAGGCGATAAGATTATTTTAACCTATTAAGGATAAGTCAATTGAACTGTATTCAAAATTAAGACGTCTTTCCTATCTTAAAAAAAATATTTGAACTTATTTCAGACTGAAGTCCACTCTACAGTGTAGTCAATCACTTAATACCGGCGGCCTTTTGTGCTTTTATTTTTTTTCGACAAACAATCTAATATATAAAATTCTCTTGTCACAGTGTTTGTTACCGAACTCCTTCGAAACGGCTTGACCGATCTTTATGAAAATTATTGTGTACATGCGATAGGTCTGAGAATAGGTAGTAAAATATTTTTTATTATGGCGAAACGTAAATTCGCCGTTATTATGGCGAAACGTAGTTCGCCAGCACAGCTGGTTTTAATATATAAAATTATCGTGTCACAGTGTTAATAACCAAACTCCTTCAAAACGGCTTGACCGATTTTTATGAAAGTTTTTATGTATATTCGGTAGGTCTGAGAATAGGTCGTAAGCTATTATTTAAATCCCTAGTTGATAAAGGTGGTGGTGGTAGTTCGCGGGGCAGCTAATGATGATGTAAATCAAAAATATTATTTTATAACTAACATTCTAATTAAGAATCTATTGAAATCCAACACACCTTCTCAATTTTTTATATAACATTTATAAATTACCGTTAAAGTGCAAACGATCCTATGTAGATTGCGAGTAACTAAACACACAATTGTGATGCAAATACAAGTGAGGAATGGAAAACATTTGAATCAAAAGCATTTTTGACGTTCCTTAGGTAACCAGCAAGAAAAGTTAACATGAGTCCAGCATTGTACTCTGGGTTAACGCAGAAAATTAACGGAATACTTTTAAATTTGACAACCCTAAGCCGAGTCCAATGGATTACTGTAGCTGGTTAGATTCATTTGCTACCAGATTTGGTTACTTTAAAAGTAACAATTTTGATAAAATTAAATGTGATAGTAAAAGTTAATATAGTTAAAAGGCATTTTATTTCAACTAGCCACTCTAGTTATAAGATTGTCAATTTACTTATTTACAATTATTAAGGTTTTATTAGCACTAGTTATAGTTTGGAAGCATACCTAATATTTAATTCAATTTCTTACAATGATTAATGTCATAATGTGAATGTCCCATGATTTTCTCAAATGGAATCAAATCTCATTGCGCTTGATGTAGATGTTGCAGACAGATATAGAATTAGTTGACAAAAGCCATGGAGCGAAGAACACCTGAAGAACATGGAATTATTGTTACTGATGCTTCTGACCAATATCCGAGCCCATTGATCTCCTGTTGCGGAGATTTGAACTGGTCTTCGGCAGTCCTATTCTCTAACTTGGGTTGCTAACTAGAACTGTCATTTTTGAAAGAATCTTAACATCCATTACTGCTATCATGAACGCCGCCGTAACACATAAGATCCCTAAACTAGTAATGAATATAAAGTTTCTTTCAAAAATGACAGTTCTAGTTACCAACCGTAGTTAGCGAATAGGCCTGCAGATCACCAGATCTTACGGTGTCAGACCGCTTCCTTTGGGGCTTTTTGAATTCTCGCGTTAACCACAACAAACCACAAACCTTGCAAGTCTTGGAAGCTAACATTGAAGAATCGCCGATTTGGAGCCAGATATTTTAATAGCAAAAATTCAAAATGCAGTAAAACAAGCATGATTGTGCATCAACTCGGAAGGTGGTCATTTGAGCGATATTATTTTTTCATCGTCCTAATATCATTAATTTAACATCTTCCAATAAACTTTTCATGAAAACAGTGCTATTTTTTTCATTTCTAATAACATTTTATGCAATTTTATTAGATACATTTGCGTCACCTCTCTATGTGAAGGCAGACTCAGTATGCCATTAAGCGTCTGAGCCAGACGAACTTGAACTTGTTCTTGAACGTTGAGGAGTTGTGTGACTATCAAGGTAGCATATTATATCGGACCGTTTGTAATAACTGAAGTATGACTCTTTTTTGTCATTGTATTTGAATCATCTTTACCTTGCTTTTATCCCAAACTTATGTGGGGGAGCAACATGTTTTTCTTCTTCTATCAACATGTCTGTCCACATTTATGTACTCGTATTTGAATGCATCTTCAAGGCTCGCACACCAAGGGTTCCGTACAAACTTATCTAAATATAAAACTTCCTAAGTGCCTATCTTCAAAATATAAATATATAGATCACATAATATTGTACCCAAGAATTCAGAAGGCACGGACCACGAATCTGTGGAGTTTTAAATAAACTAAAAAAAAGTGCCTATCTTCAGTGTTCAGATTTTTTCCTTAATGTGTGTTATAAGACATTGCTTCTTGCCAAATTTCACGATTTTAGGTCAACTGGAAGTACTCTATAGGATTTCAAGGCTATGAAAGCCCAATAGGGTACTTCCCGTTGCCCTAAAATCGTGACTTAGAAAAATATGCGAAAATATGATAAATTAACGATCATATCTTTCGATTGCGTTGACTTACGAGTTAAATTTTTTCACAGCAGAATGAGACCGTGGGCGGACCCCTGTAAATATTCCTGTAAATTTCAGTTTATCTTTAAGCGTTCCTGAGAAAAAGCATCTTGACAGATAGACGGACGGACACATTGATTTACTACCATAAATCAATGGACGGACAACGAAGTGATTTGAGGCGCGGAACTTTTGCTCTAGGTCTTGCACGATCCTTTTTCATTATCGTGCGACTCGCTCAGCTAACGATAGTTATCACTGATATGACCGAATATTCGTAATTAATAGTGCAGCAGTAAATGCAGTGCATTAACGCTATCCCCCACGGATCGGCCATCAAATAGTCTGCCATTAATTTCCATTACAATTTCGCGAGCCACCGCCGCCGCCGCCACTAATCCCGCGCATTTACCGAAATTCCCCGTTCCCCTGCAACCCTGCAGGAATCCAATCAGGATGACGCGCGTAATAATAATTTGTCGATCCCCGCACAAATCCAATGGTACAAGTGAATTAATACTATAAATTTTATGTGCCGGGTCTAACAGTTATAATTTACGAGCGTATTTCTGGATATTGATGTCTGAATTTGTCGTCGTCGTTGCATTGGTGGCGGTATCGAGCGTCGGTGGCGCTGTGGACTCGGCACTGCTCTTCTAATCGGGAGGTCCGGAGTTTGACCCTATCATGTACCAATGTGTTTTTTCGTTTTTCGAATGTCATATGTACATTTATCCGATTCTCCTACGGCGAAGAAAAAAATCGTGAGGCAACCTGCATACATCTGCGAAGAAATTCAAAGCTGTATATGAAGTTGACCAATTCGCACCGGGCCAGCGTGCTTGACTAAGGCCTAAACACCCTAACTTAGGGTAGGCGCTAGTCCCTCGGTGGGGACGTATATGAGCTGTAATGATGATGGTGGTAGTGTATGTAACAAAAGTAATGACGTATTTTGATTGACCTAATCCACGCGAGACCTAATACTAGATTCAAATGCGTGGTTACCGCTATTTTACCTATTACGTGAAGTATCTGTGCTTGCATTTCCGCGTTTGAAGTCACAGTATTCAGAAATTTCACAAGTAACTAAATTAGTAGGTGCTGTGAATTGTGACTTAGCATCTTATGTCGAGTGGCGGCCGCATACCGGAAGATGCAGTGTTGGTAGGCCCCGCAGAAGGTGGACCGACAATCTCGTGCAGGTCGCAGGAAGCTGCTGAATGCGGGAGGCGCAGGACCGCTCGATTTGGAGATCCCTGGGGGAGGCCTATATCCAACAGTCTCTAAGGCTAAAATGATGATCATATGTCACAAGTTTGCAACATGCTCTTGGATCCTTGTGTTTTCCATAGGAGTATTTTCGACGAATTTTGCTGAACTAATCCCGGATAGACTCTTCATGGGGGTGAGGTTGTTGAGGGAGATTTAATATACGGAAGACCAGTGAATTAGCCACGGTGGACTCATAATATACCCCAGTGATGGGCGCTCCAGTAAACTAAGGCAAAATAATTTAATATGTCCCTTGATGACGTATTAAATTATCTTGCTTTAGAAAGGAGTTGCAAGAGATTTGCAAATCTTACAAAAACTACATGTGCCTACTTATAGACGACTGTTGCCACTTGCTGTGGTGGGCAGCCAGCGATAAGAACAGACTGCGTTTGTATTTGCTTTAACTCCATACGTCAAATGGTATCAAACAAACTTTTTTAAAAGACCAAACAAGCCACGTGCTCGTATCAGATGTCCAGAATCCCAGCCGCGGGCTAATTGCGCTGTCTGTTTGTCCGTCCGCCTGTTTGACGAGCCATGTTTAAAATTCATCAGGCGGCCGCGGGGCACTCCGTAATATTTGCTTAGTTCGCTGAGCTAACACACGGAACGGATTGTTTATTTAATGTTTTATTGAATTGATAAAGATTGGTTGCATTAATTGGATTTTTTTATTCAAATGTGAGTTGTATTTGAATGAAATTTATCGTAAAGAATAATTTTATTTTTTCCAATTGCTTTTCTGTAAAATAAAATAAGTTTACTTTTCCACTAATTACCCGATGCATGAAGTATCACAGGTATTAACACATGTACTTAAAAAAAATTAAACCTGATATTCGCGTTATTTTATGGGTGTTTTCGTATAAATTTTTGAAAAAAAAACTGGGATGAAAATACTTTCATCCCAATCATGATTAAACCGTTTGCAAATACGATTAAAAAATAAAGGTTGGTTGGGTTTTCCTGTACCTGGACACCACCGTATTAATTATATTTGTCACCACAGTAATAATGGGATTATTCCATTTTGAGCTCCTAGGTGATATCACCCAGATGATCAAATTCAATGTTATAATTTCTATGACTGTGTTCCAACGATTTGGGGTAAGATAGGAAGCCGCTCTGTAGTAAAGTAGTCCAAGTAAAGCCTGCTTCCATTTTCAACTTAATCGTCACTTACCATCAGCTGAGATGAGATACCAAGAATTTTGTGTTGTGTAAAAAACTATACATTTGTTCAAAAACAGTTTTTTTTTTCAAAAATTTATACGAAAACACCCATAAAATAACGCGAATATCAGGTTTAATTTTTTTCAAGTACATGTGTTAATACCTGTGATACCTCATGCATCGGGTAATTAGTGGAAAAGTAAACTTATTTTATTACGTTTCGCAACAATATTATTTACTGTTTTTGCAAAATTTTTCATTGATGCTCGGCTCCTGTTAGTCATAGCGTGATGCTATATAGTATGTAGACTTCCTCGATAAATGGACTATCCAACACAAAAAGATTTTTTTTATTTGAACCAGTAGTTTCTGAGATTAGTGCGTTCAACCAAACATAACATAAGTAATTTTCAGAGCGGATTCTCATCATAAATTATTGACTCGTCTTAGGCTTTTTTAGTTTACATAAAATGTCACAAAAAATACAAATCAATTTTGGATGATGAATTTTGGATATGGACAAGGTTAGTTTATGGATGCAATGTTCTCGTATTGTTTTCGACGTCGCAAGTGGTAAGTATAAAAAAATACTTTCGACTTTACTCAAGTTTCACTTTTATTGTAGATACAAATATGCTTTGTAAAATCAATTTGGATGACGTAGAATTTCAGAGGACCACATGCCACATATTGGATTAATAGCTGACATGTAGGTACATTAATAATCACAAAGTTAAAATAAACCCTAACACATTGACATAATGCACTAAATGGTTAAGTCTTAGCCCAACCAGAATATTGTGATCCTCGACGGTTGATGATTGCTCGACGAAATGTGCCCTTATATAGTTCTTCGCAGTTCCAACTTCAATGGTTGCTAAAGGGATCCAAAGGAGATTTGGTTTTGCCGCACCGCAAATATTATAAATTATTGATATCGGTGATTCTATTGTTGCTCTTCAAATATTGATTTAGGAGATGTGTATTCGAGAACGCTTATTATAGTGACAGCATCGTGTGGTTCTTACCAAAAGTGTGACTATTTGGCAAATATATCAGCAGCAGTTTTGAATTTCCAGAAAAAAAACTCTCGCCCTAACTGCAAAGAAAGTGGATTTTGTCATTGACGATCTTTTGGTTTTAGTGTCATCTTACAGATTAATATTTTACTTTTCTTTGTATTGTGTATAATTTTCTTTATGTCATATGTATTTAAAACTGTTCGAAATAATATTAAGCACATTTCAGTGCATACCAAGAAAACATAATTAAGCACAATTATTATTTCCTCAACTTTGATTATATACATAATAATCAAAGGTCGTAAACTAGCTGTGCCCGCGAATTACGTTTCGCCACAATATTATTTACCGTTTTTGCAAAATTTTTCATTGATGCTCGGCTCCTGTTAGTCATAGCGTGATGCTATATAGTATGTAGACTTCCTCGATAAATGGACTATCCAACACAAAAAGATTTTTTTTATTTGAACCAGTAGTTTCTGAGATTAGTGCGTTCAACCAAACAAACTATAAGTAATTTTCAGAGCGGATTCTCATCATAAATTATTGACTCGTCTTAGGCTTTTTTAGTTTACATAAAATGTCACAAAAAATACAATTCAATTTTGGATGTTAATTATAAAAGTTTCACCAATGTTAAAACAATTAAACCTGAAATAAAACAATAAAATTTACTGCAATATGCACAATTATCAACTTGAAATAGAGTTAGGTTCCAGACTCATCACATTGTTTATAAGTAGGCACTTACATAAATTGCTTAAATTCACAATGAGCCTCAAAAATACTCTACCCTTACAACATAAGTAATAGTTCAGTGTTTTCGTTTAATTTTATTGATTGTGTAACGATAGATAATGTGCTTTATTTGTAATATGTTTGAGTGCATATTCGTGTAGCAGTACCCAGATGTTTTGAGGACGTCATGGCAACATTTGGGATAGTTTGTACCCTGCCTCTTGAGGTTGATTGAAAACCGACCGGAGCATTGTTTGCTTAGAAAAATAACAACAGTGACGTCACTCCAGTCGAGGGTGCATCTGTACTCGATCATGTCGTATTTTTTTAACCAGTGCAGTGGAACGGTAATAAATCATATTCATATGAATATTGATTTTAAAGTTCAGCTCAGTTCGTTAAGATACAGGTTAAAAAAGAATAAACCGATTAAGTGTTTGCTATACCTACCTACAGAGTGGCACATTTAGATCGGTCCGTATGGGCAAGTCAGTAACTATAAGACACTCAAAGACCTGTTCTTAGGAACCAAGTCATCGATTTTAGTGACAACAAAAATTGCATACAGAGTTTTAAAAAAAACTTGTACTCAGTTCGGGAATTGAACCCGGTCGTGTTGAAAAATAAAACTTACATTATTTCTATAATAATATGGATATCGATTGTGTAGGTCATAAGCAGTAGATGTTACTATGAAACTTTTATCTAAAATGAAAAAGTATTTCGTGTTCTTTAATTTAATTTAGTTAGATGTTCGAAATGTCGACCATTTTTTTCAATGCAATATTCAACTCGTTTGGGTAACGATACGTTTACTATTGCAGATTGTATTATTAGGTGGTGAATTTACATTAAAATTTTATAATTTTAGTAAATTTATTTGCGTTATTTGGATATGAAATAATATTTAATCATTTAATTTTAAAAATGTTATTCATTTCAGATATCATGTTTCATAGTAACATTTACTGCGTATGACCTACACAATCGATGTCCCAATAGTAATGTACTTTTCACTTCTCATGCTCTGAAAGTGATTATTTGTGCAGGATATAGGCTGCACAAAATCGAATTTAGTGCACAAGTGCATTAACGTATCTACTCATACATAAATGTATCTATATTAAGGCAAAGAAAATGAGCCTTACAACCATTATATTATTTATTTGCCTTGTGTGTTTTTTAAGACATAAAGAAATGTTATGTTACACTACTGTTTTATTTCCTCGCAATCGAAGTAAAAAGCAGAGTTTATAACTCGTCCACAAAACCATTTTATTTTAAAAATGGTTCGTTTTGTGCACTTGTTGTAAAATATACTATAACTTTTATTTGTCAATTCGACCGTGTTCCATTTCCGAGTTTTTTTAAATCTATGTATGCAGTATTTCTTACTACTAAATCGATGACATGTTTCCTAAGAAAAAGGGCTCTATTTTTGAATCATTCGTCAGCCGTTGAGTGCTCGTCAAGTGCCGTCAGTGTTAAATTTCTACTGATTTTCGTATTATTTTCGACGAAAATCAAAATAATATTAATTATACTCAAAAATAGAGCCCCTGATCTTTGTATGTATTAAGCTGAACGCACACTATGCCCGCACCGCACGCACCACAGGCGCCGCACGCGCCACAGGCGCCGTACGCGCCGAATTTTTGGAATTCGTTGTATGGAATTATGTGAAACCTCGAACATTTGAGTCAAATGTTCGACCGCGAAAGGTGCGGTCAAATGATTTGACCGCACCGTTCGCGGCACATTAAAAAAATGCGGCAAGTTTCCGGGTATTGAAAAACGGATGCTGATGACGTCATATAATGCGGCGCGTTCGGCGCGTGCTGATATGTGCGATCAGCTTTATAGTTACAGAAGACTTGCCCATACTGACCGATCTAAATGTGCGACTCGGTATACATAAATTTTATAAATAGGTCGATGTTGACTATGTTGATGTCTTGTTATTTATTAAATCTGTAAAAGTAGGGAGATGGCAGAGGATAGGGGATGAAATTATGATGATGAGATCGAGATACTCATAATTTCAACCATAGTTTAGAAAAAATCAATGCCCATCATTTAGATGGTTGGCAGTTCAAAACTGTGCATTTCTCTCGTAGCTTTCTGCCTCGCACAGTCAAACATTGGAACGAATTTTCGCCTGCGGTATTTCCGGACCAAAAAAAAAACGCGCATGTAACTCCTCTGGGGTTGCGGGTGCCCATGGGCGACGGTAATCACTTACCATCAGGTGATACGTCTGCCCCTTTGCCCATCCAATAAAAAATACATAAGCCTCGCCCATGGATCTCTAAAGCAATTGCTCCTGCGCTTCTCGCATCCAGCAGCTTTCCGCGACCTTCGCCAGATTGTTGGTCCACCTTGTGGGCGGCCTACCAACGCTTCGTATCTCGGAACAGCTACCACTCGAAGACCCCTCTGCCTCTTGGCCGTCAGTTTTGCGAGCAAAATGTTCCGCTTACTGCCACTAAGGCTTGCAATTCTTTGGACTATTTACTATATGGTTGATTGTGGTACCTTTTGTATCCAACTGAAGATGTATTTGATGTAAAATGTATGATGAAATAATGTTACTCTTCAGCAAATGAGTAGAATGGCCTCCGAATAACATCTAACGTTACTGTTTTGGTGGAGTGAAAATAAGTCAAATAAATCATCTGGCAATTGAAAAAGTTCAAAAGAGATTTCGGTCATTAGTAACAAGTACTATTTTGAAAATCGGTGAAACGTAGTTCGGTAAAATGATACTTATGTCAAATGATATTTCGATGGTCTAAAAATATGGTAAAGAATGCATTATAGTAAAAAGACGCCGGTAAACGTTTTCGGTCAAATGTAAATCGGACAAGTAAATTTCGGATATGTCATAGGTTCCCCAATGCCTTACCTATGTTTATCGCCATTATACCAATGTTAATAATATTGTTGGGTTGCGACAATTAGTACGCTAGTACTATTAGTAATTATTCTGTGCAATTAGAGGTAAGCAGTTCTTCAAATGTTGAAGAGTCCAGGAGAGTTACCTACCTACCTACACATATAATACAATCTTGAATTCAAAATAGCAATTCAGTAATCTCTGGTTTTCGGTGCCACATCCAGATCACTTCTTGAACTTGAATGCACAAGCTTGAAGTTGCAGGGAATTCCGTCGAAATCCTTCTATTGTGCGTTTGTTTTGTTCCGGCGAATGTGAGCCGTTAAATTATTTAGGGGAAGTCAATTTCCGGCGTGTCTCAGTTGAAGTAATGGCGCGGAACAAAAGCACAGATTTGTGTGTTCTGATTAATGTCGGTTTCGTTATGGCAGGTGAACGGAAGTGCTTCGTAGACAATTATAAAAAAGCTGTTTAATATTTTCTGCGTTTGAAAGTCACAATACAATAAAGACGGCAATGCTATCAAAGCATCTGTAAAGGGAGCTCTGTGTTCATTAAAAGTTTATTTGCAGATATAAAAGTTTTTGTGTAAGTGGAAAAAAATATACAGGGTTACTTTTTTATTACCCCTGAAAATCGAATACTTTTTTATTACGCTTCAGAACGCATCCATTATTATATAAAAACAATATTAAAAAATACTGCACTAAACTAGTGCAATATTTTTCGAATGTTTTAGAAAATTCATAAAAATTTAAATAGGGGAGTTATTTTTTTATTAATATTTAAATTATTCTACTACCGCGTCCTCAAGCGTCCCTTAGATTTTCCTTTCCGATCCTTCATGATCGGGAATTCCTAAGTTACTAAGCCTTTATTACACGTAGGAATCATCATCAGATTTACTGCCTCCCACCTAACAAATCGTGCATAAAATGTGCTCTTGTATCAAACCAAATTTCATCCACAAAGGCAGTTTGATGTTAATATGTAACACAGCTCTCTGAACGTCCAGCCCAAAAATTTCCTGCAAACCTCCGTCAAGTTATATACCATATATAATCATCTCAGCATATAAGCCAGCAGTAGGTTTATTATTGCTGAGATGTCTGTCTTGGGTTAGCTGGGTCATTTCCTTTACGCTGACCCTGAGTGTGAGCGAGCATATTACGCTTCTGTATAAGGTGGATTACGATATCACATCGTAACTGCCAATTGCTAGTTTACTGGCGTTTACCCACTTACCTTACCTCAACTTGACGTCCACTGTCGAGCATTGTAAGAAACCTGAAGATTCCTTCCAACCACGGCCGTATTTGCATAATGCTTTGCTCTATTCTTATTCTTTAACAAGTTCTCATTGCTTCCTACTGTGCTAAAATAAATACTTGATTTTTGAGTTTAAACAAAATTTATAGCATATTTTATTTAATTATCACAGAGATAGATGACACATAAACTGTCACTTAGCAAAAGAAATACGATAATGTGTAGTGCAGTCTATTCTTCGAACGCAGTCATAATCAGTCACCGGTTCGATGTCCCGTAATAACACTCATACAAAACTACATGACACCCAAAGCATTGGAGCAAACACAGACGTTCACAACAAAACAGGCCGTAACGAATTTCCAAAGTAAACATTAGTTTTCGTAACTCGACCCAAAACGGGTGCCCGTATAATTTATCATTTATAGGATATTTCAATCAAGAATGAACTTTATGTTCTGTCATCAAAGTTGAAAATACTGACGACCGTGTTGAGGGTGATAGAGGCAACTTTTCTAAAGACTTTAACAATGCGCGCGCACTAGGGTGCGTCCGCGCATTCACAACTTTTCGCTCTTTAGCCACCATTGTTCTATTTGATTTATATTCATGGTTCTTGCTTTTATTATTACACCCTGCTAAATCAAGTGCGAATTCAGTTCAGATTTAAACGGTCGGGGTCAATCGAACGATTTTTCGTTAGGTGCTCAGATTGTTAAATATTCTTTATTAATTTGTATTATTTATATTGCCTGTGCTATTATCACAAAAAATATACGTTTTTGTCGTCTTGTTTCTCCCAAAATACTCTTCTTCAGTGATAAATTTACAAGTTTATAGCATGGACCTACAAAAAAATCTCTTCTTTTTTCAGGTCCGTGGTTTCTAGTAGCTTTTGATTTATATCCAAGTTTGAAGAGGATATTTTTTTTGTAGGTCCATGAGTACTTAGTAGTAGTAGAATTTGACCAATTTCCTTATACTTAGAAAACTCAAGATTTTTTTACAAAACATATCTCTTTATTTTGAGCAATACAAAAATGACTAGTATAAACTTTGGCAATACCAACTAAAAATAATAATTGTTTTAAAGTCTTAAGAATTATTGTCGTGTGATAATCACAATTGTATACATATAAATTCAAAACATTTTCTTTACAAAAATATGACTAGATACAAATTTACAAAGACATATACAAAATTGACCTCATATGAGTTGAGCGCTAATGGCACTTGAAGACCTATTATAGAAGTCTTTGTGATATTTTTGGTTGTAATACAAATTAGTTTGACAATAGTTAGTGTTACCGTCGTAATAGCATTTGTCGCTTCGATTGTATGTGTTATTATTGTATTGGTTGTAGTCTGATTGAATGTTGTGGGCTTTAGGATATTTTCTATTCTTAGCTGTTTCGAAGGCGTTCTTGAATATTTCGTAGTTTGTTTGATTAAAGTATCCATCACTGCTATTGTGCATGGTAGTTTCGTAATTTTCACCATAACCACTATTGTAAGATGCGAAAGCTCTCTGTTGTTGGTAGTAGCTATGCTGACTCACATCATCACCGAAGCTCGACGGGTGCGTGAAAAATCCACTACCAGTAGTTGAAGTAATGCAGTTACCACCTTTGTTATTGACAGATACTGTAACATTGCCAACGTTAATAAGAACACCTTCAGACGTTTGCATAAAATTCGAGCCATTAGGGAAAGGCTTGCTAAATCCTTGGAAGCTTCTAAAACTACCATCACTATTATTATAGTCATCGGATTTATTCGGTATCAGAAACATATCTCTAAATGCGTCTTTTGTTATCTTTTCACCGGCTATTGAGTAATGTTGGAGCTTTTCGTAATTCAAAGAGAATTCTTCAGAAGGATTGTTGCCAGAATTAATATTGTCAAGAGATTCCAAAGTTTGACTCAGTGCAAAAATATAGTTATGAGCGAATCTAAGCGTTTCAATTTTTGTTAGTTTCGTGTCTTCTGGGAATGTTGGCAGTACACATCTTAGTCTATCTAAAGCTTCATTCAACATGTGCATTCTATTTCTTTCCCTGTCATTTGCTTTCATTCTTCTATTTCTCTTTATCCTCAATATTTGCGTTGGACTCTTACATCGTGTCACTCTGTTTTTGCCATTTGCGTATTTTCTTTTCGGCTTGCTTGGATCTTTTGACTTCTTATTCTTTATTGGGGTTGATGTGTTATTGTCGGTGGTATTTATGTTATCCTCAAAGACTTTAATGTCTATAGGGTCTTGTATTTGGAATTCATAGTCTTCACTGAACAGTTTTCTTCTTACATTACTTTCTTTGTTCGGAGTCACAGAAATTCCAAGATCTGTCGTGTCATGTTTTAACGGAGTGCTGCCTAAAGAAGTTGGCGTGGCCAAGGATTCTGTATACGATCTTTCGAATCCCGAATCGTTGCTGCATATACTTTCATTAAAATCACAGTAGTCGTCAAAGTCCGCAGAGAACATCTTCATATATAAACTGAAACAAAAAAGAAATAAGTGTGAATAATGTGATAGGATATTCTTATTGAGTATTTATCATGATCATCTTAATCATAATACGCTCCTGTAAGGCATACAAAGCTACGTTCCCCGTTCTCGTTTGGGTCCCGTGTTAGTTCAGTTAACTTTTAATTCAGTAGGTAATTAGATTATTTTTTAATGTTGATGATATTCAACATACGACAGAGGCTCCAGATGGAACCAATGCTAATTGGTTAGTATTAAATAAACTCCTCTACTAGCTCCACTGCTAGATAAATTTGATAACATTTTCGGAAAAAATACATAAAAAACACATCCCCGAAATTTTCCAGACGGGACAAATCTAACCAAAATTGTTGTTTAGGTGAATGTAAAATTATGGCAAAGTTAAAATTAATAAAATTTCATTATCCAATGCCAGTTCATGGACGTCGTAGTATACTTGCAAAAATCTATTTAAAAGACACAGCGTCTAAATTTGTAGATAGGTAATCATTGTATGTGCAATTGTGCATACCTAGTTCATATTAATATGTAAATACTGTATCATCTTCAGTTTAAATACTTCACCTACGCAAATTGTAAATACTGTATCGTCTTCAGTTTAAATCAAAGGTCTCAATTTTTATCTAGGCGTGGTTATTAAATAACTACGCTGCATTGCCTGCGTATTTCTTTCTATTTTCACTCAGGAATTCTTTATTTTACCGTAGTAAAAACAAATAAAAACATGCAAAATCTTTTTAATAAAGTTCAATTGAAATACGTTAAGCAGTTGTTAGTGTGATACTCAAACAAAAAACAAAATTACAACACCATTTTCACATTTCTAAAGGGGGAATTTTTAAAAGCGATTAAACTCGTATTCACTCATTTCTAATTATCAGCTTAAATACAAAATTTCATGCCTCTAGCTTCAAAAATGACAGACTTCCACACAAACTTTCAACCCTCTTTTTTACCCTCTTGAGGGTTGAATTTCGTAAAATCCGTTCTTAACTGACATGTTCTGTATATAAACTCCCTTATATCAAATTACATGTTCACAGGAATCACAGGTCAAATATAGTCTTCGCTATTGCGTGATTAATATTACGAGTATGTGAGTGAGTGATGCGTGTCTTCTGACTTTGATAAAATAAAAATAGATTGCATCCTGTCCTGTACATCAACTACAGAATAATTATAAAAAAAAATTGTTAAAATATTTCTGATCTTTGTTTTAGTAGGCACGCATTCTTTTGGCTGGAAACGAAGTCAATTTCTTAGCGAAAATACAAACTTTAACATCCTGTAACTCCTCAATAACAATGAAAATTTAAATTGTGAGAAATTGGTTTTTAAGATGCGTAACAAAGACTATGTCATCGGAGTTTCAAATTCTGCTAATCCGAAAAAGTACAAAATCCTTTTACCTTTGTAATAAACATGTCCAAATTTCCAGCCTTATCGGCCACCTATGTCATCAAGGGTACCTATTCCCTAAGGAAGTTTTTCTGACAGCCTGGCAAAATCAGTCTGTTTATTTTATAGTTTCTATTGGCTCCTAATGTGAGTTTAGCTAATATCTAATAACGTCCAACTTTTATCTAATGTCACCTATTTTTTCATCTGATCTGAGAGAAAAAGTCCGAAATTGGGTGAATCTTTACGTTTAGACAAGTAAGAACTAAGATTTTATTTGTTGAAAATTAAAGGTGTGTTTGTATTGTCTCAATTTGAAGGGTTATAAATAAGTAGAAATAAACAATTTTTGAATAAACATTGGTACAATTAACCTTTAACACTGCACGTAACGTGCAGTGTTAAATGAGAAACAGGATTTTCCGAAGAAATAAGTCTATTGTCAGCAACACTTTTTTATCCATGTTAAGAGTATGTTAAAATAAGGCTTATGAAATATACTTTCAAATTGTATTTACAGTTTTTGTTTGTCTAATCTTATTTTTCATATACCGTTATTTCTGAATCGAAACCTATGAAGTGGGTCGCTTTCATTGCGCGTAAATGAACTTTATGTGCAAAGTGGGCAGTAGATATTGCTGGGTCCGTACCCCACGAGGCACACGGGGGTGCTTGACTTGCCGTAATTTTCATGTCCGACCGCGACAGGTGACCGCCTCCGTCGCGTGACCGTCTGTTACGGAAAGTCAGTTGAACTTGATCACGTCCCACTTCCGGTGTTGGGGTTCCCGAGTGCGATACTATTAACGTCAATTTAACTCACTGACTTAGCATGTGTCGGTAATGAGTTCCGTCGTCTAGTGGAGATCTGGAGATCCAAGATTCAGTTCTCTATGGGGGCAGAAAGTTTCTGCAAGGTTTGCTTGGTGGTAGGGCTCCTAAGCCCGCCTGGCTAGTTTTTTTAACTAAGTTTGTCGCCGTTGTAACAATATTGATCCGACAATTTGAGAGGTGAGACAGCCAGTTTCTCAGGTGAGATTAAGACAAGAGCTTCAAAATGGCATTTGGTTTGGGAACCTTTTATTTGTTTTTATTTTTGTTGGTTGTTTGTAACTAGGTTATACATACTATAGCTTTTAGCAAATACTTTCCGTTTACCGTAGCAACATTTTATATATTAAAAATATATAGCTATAATCAATATTCATCAAAAATCAAAGTTAAAAATGGACACGTAAATAATAAATTAGAAGCACAACTGAAAGTACGAGTACAAATACAACAAAAGGCAGTTCTGTTGTTAATTGAATGTTATTCGTAATAATAAGTGTAGATAAAATAGGAATGCAGCTTACGAGAATATTTTGATTAGCCATATTTTTCTACCACCACGCGAGAAACCCAAAAACTTTCAGCTATTTGCCGTAAAACATTAAATTTCTACGTAACGTCTTTGTAAAAAAATTAATTTGGGTATAAATCTTTTTATATTAACTAATAAATTTATCGCAATCAACTTGTTTTATTGCCAAGTTGCAAAATTTTACTTTTACTGACTACCTTGTTTCAAGTCGGGGCAAAATTTAATTGAGTTTTTTTTGTTTACGAAATTCCCAGAAGCAGCTGGGAATCTGGTATTAATACCCGGAAAGTGCTCTTATATAGGTATATAGATTCCATGGGACCATAAAAAATTTACGAAGCGTGGAAGCTTTTAAGGCTAGACTGAAGGAGCATCTTCTATCTCAGCTCGATCTGAATAATTTTAATAGTTAATTTTTAGTACCTATATATTATTTTCGGTATTTATATATCCTATTTTATGTATATGTATATGTGTATATTTCTTTAAAATTGTATATGTATTGCATTGTCAAGTTGTCCGCAAATGTATGTCTCCACACGCCCAGTTAGGTTGACTGGAAGAAATCTTTTTTAGAGATAAGTCCACCTTTGTACATGTTTCTCTTGTGTATTTGTTTTTTTTATTGATTTATGTGCAATAAAGAGTTTATAATAAGCTTAATACACCCGCCTAACCTTTCAGGGAGAACAGGCGTGATGATATGTATGTTTGTATGACGTTTTAAAAAGTTTTAGTCTTTTAGTGACTATTCCCTAGTTAACTATTCAACTCAAATTCAAAAATATTTATTAAATATCGACTTTTACACATACTTATTGACGTCAAGCCCACACAAAATACAAAAATCTAATTAAAACTCTACATTAAAACTAGGATATTTAACAATTAATTATTTAATCCGTGAACATTATACAACCAAACCAATATTATAATGTGTAGGCACCTTCATCAGCTATCTTGTTTATAGTTGCATGATACTTTTTAACCGACTTCAAAAAGGAGGAGGTTCTCAATTCGGTATATATTTAAATAAGTGTTATGCTAATGTACCATTAATGAATAAGTAAAAGATTTTAGTGGTGCTTAGATAACTTTTTAAATAATAACTACTTAAAACGTGTATGGACGGCGCAGAGCAAACAATCATTTGACAAATGCATAACCTGAATTTTCTCAGATAAGAGAAAGAGAAAAACTTACATACATCACGTAAAGAAATGAATTCTATTATCTGATTGGTGATTATCGTCTACGAGTTATACAAGCAGACGCAGAGTGATAAATAAAGTCTTGTGTTTTGCAATGCTTAAGATTGTCTGAATTATTTTTTCGTCTAATTTTTTTACGTAATGTAATGGCCGGTATACACTTTGTTTAGTTAAGTGCTTAGTGTTTAGTGTTTAGTAGACTGTTTAGTGTTAAGTGATTAGTAGGTGCTGTCCCAACACTGTTTAGTGAACGGTGTTTAGTGTATTTGTTCATTATATGGACTAAACACTAAACAGATCTGTCCAGACGTGTTTAGTGAGTGTTTAGCTGCAAGTGAGGGGTGAAGGCGGGAGAGCGGGAGGGGCGACTCGCAGAAAAAATAGAACGCGTTCCTATTCGCTAAACACTAAACACTTAACACTAAACAGAAGCTGTCCGAACGTGTTTTTTACTAAACACTTAACAAGCCACTCGCACTAAACACTAAACAAAGTGTGTACCGGCCATAATGCTTCCTGCACTGCAACCAAGTACCTATTAGAGCGTCGATTTCTAATGTCGACGAGATGATCTCGTCTCGATGGCATATCAATAAAGTTTTTTTTTGATATTATTTCATGTTTTCTTTTACTAAGATGCCATTAGATCGTATAGCATTTTATAAAAAATAATACATAATTTATTATATTTTGTATGAAAAAAGACGCAAAAGGACACAATTTATATTTTGTAAATTTCTATATTTTTTGAAATGTCTCCTCAATTAGCGATTTAGAAAATATAAGACCAAACCTCGAAATGTCAATTGATGCTTACATACGGCGCAGTGTCTTGACAAATGAAAAGTGAGGAACGTTATAGTTTCTAGTTCCAATATATGACAATATATATGAATTTTGCAACATTTTTCATTGATGCTGAGCTCCTATTAGTATGCTATATAGCCTATAGCGTTTCTCGATGAATGGACTATCCAACACAAAAATAATTGTTCAATCCGAATCAGTACTTAGTTCCTGGGATTAGCGCTACCAACTGTCGCGATCGCGATAAACAAACGAACAATCAAACAAATTCTTCAGCTTTATAAGTAGTCGTCTAGTCTAGCAGTCGTTTTACGTATAGATATCCACACTAACGTATTCAAATGCCAAAATTGCGATAGCAGAATTAGGCGCGCATATGAGCATGTAGGGTGCAAGTGGGTTCCGCCACCAAATGCGGCAACATGCCCTAACTGCCTATGCCCTAAAACACGACACGCAACTCTCATTCTAGTTTAATTAAATAATTATTTCAAGTACAGGCCGTCAACGTGCGTGACTCCACGCGGGAGCGGGACACCTGTGCGGCACGCGTCCGGCACGCGATCGTCGGTGGGCGCCGCCCGCCCCCGGCGCGTGCGGCGTATCCAAAGCTAATCGCTATCATATCACCATTTGCCGCGGCTGTAATGAGCGCAATTCACGTTGATTTGTTGCGGAAGTCCCAATTAAAACTCCCACTTATGTTCATTTGATTCCCATTCTGCATATTATATGACTTTTAGGGTTAAAAGAGTAGGTGTTTGCCTAAGTGCTACCTATTTTGAGGTGAGACTCCGTCAATAATTAACTATGTATTAGGTTGGGGAAAAAGTCTTTTCGCATTATAGTATGTATAAACTTGTAATAAAATCTCTTTGGCTATACGATTTGTATCTGGCTGGTTTTGGTATCATTGAAAGTTTAAATTTTAAAGAACATAATTCCAAATTCAAATTAGGAAAATGTGTGATTTTCATTTGTTTTTCGTACCGCCAAGATGAGTAAATCTAATGAAGAAATTCGATACATTTTAAAATTTTACTACAAAAAAGGTAAAAATGCAACGCAAGCCGCGAAAAAAATTTGCGATGTTTATGGACCTAGTGCAGTTTCTGTGAGAGTAGCACAAATTTGGTATAAGCGTTTTCAATCCGGAAATTTTGATGTCAAAGATGCACGTCGCTCTGGTCGCCCTATTACAGATAAAATGGATGCCATTTTTGAAAAAGTGGAGCAAGATCGGCATGTCAGTAGTTACGACGTAGCTGAAGAACTGGGAATTGACCACAAAACAGTTTTGGCGTATTTGAAAAAAACTGGGTACACAAAAAAGCTCGACATTTGGGTACCTCACGAGCTCACTGAAAGAAACCTAATGAACCGTGTACTCATTTGTGATTCTTTATTACGACGTAATGAAACCGAACCATTTTTGAAGAAGCTGATAACTGGTGATGAAAAGTGGATCACGTACGACAAGAATGTGCGAAAAAGGTCGTGGTCAAAGGCCGGTCAGGCTTCACAGACTGTGGCGAAACCCGGGTTAACTCGCAACAAGGTGATGCTGTGTGTGTGGTGGGATTGGAAGGGCATTATTCATTATGAGCTGTTACCACCAGGCAGGACCATCGATTCTGAACTCTACTGCGAACAACTGATGAGATTAAAGCAAGAAGTTGAGAGAAAGCGGCTGGAATTAATCAACAGAAGGGGTGTGGTTTTTCATCATGATAACGCTAGACCTCACACATCTTTAGCCACTCAGCAAAAATTAAGAGAGTTTGGCTGGGAGGTGTTAATGCATCCGCCGTATAGTCCTGACCTTGCACCTTCAGATTTCCACCTGTTTCGGTCTCTTCAGAATTCTTTAGGCAGTGTCAGGTTAACATCACGAGAGGACTGCCAAAACCACTTATCGCGGTATTTTGACCAGAAGTCCCAAAATTTCTATAGCAATGGGATCATGTCCCTACCTACAAGATGGCAAAAAGTTATCGAACAAAATGGTACCTACATACTTTAGTTAAATGTAAATAAACTATATTAAAAAATGTTTTGAATTTTCTTAAAAAATGCGAAGAAACTTTTTCCCCAACCTATTATAATGAACGTTCATCTGCGATGATGAGTTTATTTTAAATCATATTTTCTTAATTATTATTACTATATTTATTATGAAATTCGATTTCTTAATAAACGCTCTCTTGTACTAGACAAGAGAGCGTTTATTAAGATGTGATCCTAATGATAATGTTGTACTTATATTATTTTGCTCAATTTAGATACAGTTTTCAAATAGCATTTAAATACCATATTGTAGTTGATCAAGATTATTTAACTATTTACACAAAACATTAAGAAATATTAATGATACAACATTAATATTGTGCAATGTTTTAAATTATATCGGAAATACATGCTGAAATTTAGCTCGAAAATATCTCATGGGATACCGTAACGTATCAACTAAAACTGTCTATAAAATTTTAAGTATCAGGGGTAAAATCAATCACTTTTCTCTAAACATAACAAACATAATACTTACGTTTACTGTGCAGTAATTGTTTTAAGATAAAATAGGTGTTCGTATAAAATAGTATTACTCCGCACTGTCATCACAACACTGATTTAATTGACACTTAATTATATTTTACTGTCATGTTGACTATGACTAGAATGCACAGTGCTCGGCGCGTGCGTACAGGGGACTGTGGGCAGTGACGCTTCGCACCCCATTATAAACAAAGTTCCCTGTGGGCTACGCACTAAATAGGGCACGCCCATAACTAAAGAAAAAACTCTTGCACTCATGTGATCGGGCCTTTAGATGTATTGAACATAATATCTGTGCTATGAAGAAAATAAACATTTACGTAGGTATTAATGAATTAACTAACTTTTTTGTATACGGTAAACAATTTTGATTTATTTTTTATGAAAGATGCTAACGTTTTTACACACATCTTACTTTTCATCACACCAGCAGGCGTAGCACGGGCTGCCAGGACTCGAGTCGAGTCACGCATTATCTCACCATTTCAGTGACATAATCTCTATGTCTTAAAGAGTAGCACGGTGGCGCGTATTAAGTGGGACCGACGTGATAAAAATTTCTTGACGCTCGTTAAGGGAGACGTGTAACTGAGTGTTATCACAAATTGTTTGCTCCCCGACTGCTACTTTATCTTCTAAACTATTAAAGCCCTTTGCTACAACCACAGCGGTCGGGGCACAGGCACACCAAGAAATTTGTAATAAGACTCAGTCACACGTGTTCCTTATCACGTCAGTCACACGTGTTCCTTATCACGTCAGTCACACTAAATACGCGCCACCGTGCTACTCTTTAAGACATAGAGATTATGTCACTGACATTGTGAGATAATGCGTGACTCGAGTCCAGTCTTGGCAGCCCGTGCTACGCCTGCTGATGGTAAGTGAAGATAAGGCCTAAAATGGATTCCTGAAACACTGAAAAACTGGCTATGTTATCACTAATTGTCGGGACACAACAATCTTATAAACATGTTAATTATGGCGACTAACTTAGTTAAGATGGTGGTAGCAAAGCAGAAAAAATTCTGCCCCCACGGGGAATCGAAGCCCGGACTTCCAGATTAATACCGAGTGGTCTCAACCAATAGACCACAGTGGCAGTCAAATTTTCAAAATACGTAAATTATATACATTTGTACGATGACAACTACATTTGTTATATAATTTTTGAAATTGCTCATACTGAAAAAAGAATAAGTCAAACGAAGAAAATTTTTTGTCTCAGGCGAGAAATGAACCCGCCTCTTCAAAATACCGTGTTGCTACTAAATTGGATGTTAATACGTAGTTATTAACAGTGAATAGGTCGACTTTGGCTTAACAAAGTACAAAAATGATCAATACAGTGGAAATTTCGTCGGGGCTGGTTAAAGCTCGGTGATAATTTTTTTTCTTGTATTGATTAATTGATTTATCAATTCCACATATATAAAATTACTAGCTGTGCCCACGAACTACGTTAAGCTATAATAATTGTCCAAAAAATTTTTGCAGAGGGCCACCTTTTTTTTACCTAAGGCCCTAAGGGTATAAAAAAAAACCAACGACCAATTCTCATACCTACCAAATATACACAAAGAAATCATAAAAATCGGTCAAGCCGTTTCGGAGGAGTTTGATAACAAAAACCATGACACAAGATTTTTATATAATTACATTTATACTGTTAAGAAATATCATTTTTCAAAGGTATAATTTTTCAGACTGCGTTAATTGGTTGACTCTACGTAAAACTCTACATACTTTAACATAACATCAATTTATTGAAATTTGATGACAGTTAATGGTATGTGAATGATGACAAAATGTTGTTTGAATGGTCGTCATGAACTATTGACGTATTTTTGTTTATCTAATCAAAAACTAAAGACAATTCCATAAATGATTTGAAAGTTGCGTGACGTCACGCCTGTGTACATTTTGTAGCACACTGTGACGTAGCGAGCGCCAACCCAACTCTAGCTTTAAATCGCTTTATTTCACTTTTTTTTTCGGCAAAACGAAAAATGTGTCTTATATTATTTTTTTATTATGTAAGAGTCGGGCTTAATATTAGAATTTCATTTTTCATACCCGTAGTTTTCAAAGGACGAGCAGACGGCCCACCTGATGGTAAAGTGATAACCACCACCCATGGCCTTGCCAATATCAAGGACATAATCAAGTCGCTGCCTACTTTGAGTGCAATACTCTCCTTAAGCCTCACCGTTGAAAACTCGATAGAAGACACTGAGAGATCCGAAATCCCTCCGTGACTCCAGCGACTCTAATAAGTTTAACAGGTCAGAATCACCGATGAAGGGAGTCAAATGGTTTAAGTTGGTATTTTTGGGCTTCTGACCAGAGGTGTCAGCAGTACTCCGCATGCGGACGAACTTGAGCTTTGTAAAGCACAAGACGTTGATGTAGCGTGAAGTAAGTAGTCAGCCTTGCGTTCCAAATAACTCTCCAACTGGTCTTTGCTTGAGATATCGACACCGAGGATCCCGATACTGTCGGAGATTTGAAGGAGTACTCCTTGGAACTGAGGAGCCATAGAAAAGGCTCCTTCTTGGCAGTGAAAGCGTTGACTTGTATCACTAAGGATGTCCGGGACCATCATCCGTGCTGGGGACTTTAATAACTTTCAAGTATTCTAATTGTGTAATTGAATACTGTTTGCTATTTTCATGCATCTTCCCCAATATTCAACAATATTATTAGATTACACTAGTATTTAGTATACAAGTATGTAAGCACTTGTTATAAATACAATAAGTTAATGTAATCTTCGCTAAGCTGCCCATATGGGCGTAAGTTAGCAAAACAATCCATCAAATATTTAACAGTTTAATTGTGCGTACACTAACCGACATTTTTTATCCGCCACCCAACCCTTTGTCGGTATCGAAAGGTCATAAATAACATAAATATTTGATCAGACACGGATCAGACCGATATATTTTTATATCGCACCAAATGTTATTGCTGAATTGTTTTGTTGCTGTTATTAGTTTGAACATTTTTCATAAGACTTATTGGGAGGGACTTCGGCATCTTCTATTAGTGCATTATTTTCTTCTTCTTGTCTTGTATATAAAAATGAATGTGTGTTAGTCTCGCAAAACTCTGAAATGGCTCAAATGATTCTTACGAAATGTTCTTTGTGTGATTGAATAGGTTCAGGGAAGGTTTATATGTACAATTGGACCAGGTAAGTGGCGCTGAAATCGGGCAGAACGACGTCCGTCAGGCCCACTAGTCTAATATAATTGTTGTGGTTCATCCATGGACTTAGAAAAAAACATCATTTTTGGGTTGATCTTAAAGATCTTCAAACAAATTATGGTAAGGTTTTCAAAAATCTTTCTTTCGACAAGGTGAAATACGTAGAGATGTACAATAAAAAACGTTGCCTTTCGCAAGTTTTGTGACGACGGCATTAGTAAACATTTTCCAAGTTGGAAATTGGTTAAATGTACGAGTAATAAAGATATTGCAGCGGACTCGTGTTCATTTTGATAAAAAAATATTTCAGTATGACCGTTTTGTAGAACCCAATTCCTTCTTGTTTGAGAAGAGACCTGTAGCCAACAGTAAATTTTACCTGAATCATCCAAAGAGAGAAAATGTGAAGTACGTTTATTATTATCTTTCACACAAAACCCAAGAACAATTAACGGGAAGCCGAGTTATATGATTGTCAGGTGAGTGTTAACATGTAATACTGTGACTGAAATAAAATGGTAATTTATTGCAGCAGTGAACGGGTTATTGGGTGACAAATACTCCGACAAAGAACCATTTTTACACCGAACGCACTCGTCTCGCCCGATTGGCGATTGCACGCCAAATATTGATTAACTCCGTCACGGAACTATCAAAGGGTTGACATTTACACGCACTTTTTAGCACAAGTTTTTGGGTGATTAATTTTGTCGACACATTATTCGATTTTGTATCGATAAATATTTATACGTACTTGGTGCCATAATCGCTTAGAGAAAGTTAAAACAATATTAAAACAGAGACACTGCTGCAGCGAAAAGCGTAATCAGTACTGCCACTGCCATCGCTAGTGCCACTGCTACTGCGGGGTGTGGCACTCGCCTCCCCAGCTGCCGGCCACCGGACGATCGACGCGATCCGTCCGGTGTTGGAGGAGTGGGTTGAGCGCCGGCAGGGCAGCCTCACGTTCCGCATGGTGCAGGTACTGACCGGGCATGGCTGCTTCGGTCACTACCTGCACCGAGTCGCGCGTCGGGAGGAAACGCCGCGGTGTCACCACTGCGACGCTCCCGACGATACTGCCGAGCACACCTTGTTGGTGTGCCCGGCCTGGCGACCCCAGCGCAGCGAACTTAACGCTGCGCTGGGAGGCGGAGACCTCTCGCTGCCGAGCATGGTCGTGGCCATGCTCCGCGGCGAGGCGGAATGGGAGGCTGTGGCCTCCTTCTGCGAAGAAGTAATTTCGCAGAAGGAGGCTGCGGAGAGGGAGCGGGAGGAAGATCCCCAAGCCGCTCCCCTCCGCCGCAGACGGATAGGCAGGCGAAGGCGGGCATTCGCGCAAGCAATGCCCGTCTAATGACCCTGCCGTGGAGGCCTGCGTGCATGGTTGGCCCCGTGCACGCCGCCGTAAGGCCCTCCGTCTGGGGATTGCTCTGGTGTTCTCGGGCAATCCCCCCTCGGCGATAGCCCGACCGGTGGTCGGGCTTGCCCGGGCGCGCTGGTAGTGGTAGTCGCAGTGTGGACCTTACCATGCGCGCCCACACGGGCAGGGAGAACACCGGGGGGTTTTAGTGGGTCGGCCTGGAACTTCGCCGGGCCAGCCCCACACACGCCTGCCGTCTAGCCAACGGCGGGTACGGTGCGCTTACGCATTTCCCCCCGACAAAAAAAAAAAAAAAAAAAAAAAAAAAAAAAAAAAAAGTGCTACTGCAGCGAAAAGTTCCATCACTCACCGCAGTTTTCATTCTGCTAAGTTTGGGAGGCAGTCATGGTAAAGAGCTGTTTCTTTCACATATTATAGTGATTGAAACCTCCACCTCGAGAGTCACCATTTCATTTGACGATTAATCGGTAACCGATTGCTTACAAAATTCCATCAAATATCATTTTGTATAGGGAATCATTCACTCATCGGCTATGTTCACCGATTGACCCGACGAGCATGCTGAGATGACTTGGACGATTTTACAAGATACTAAACGCACCCGATCAACAGGTGGTCTCAGCCACTAGAGCACGGAGGCGCTTAATGAAAATTATAAATAAGTAAGTAATTTCAGCCACTAGTAATTTTCTTTGGTGTGATAAAGTGTAATTTGGTTTTCGAATATCATAGAAAGGTTAATTTGTAATCAACTAGCTGTTGGCCGTGACTTCGTCTGAATTCAGTTATATCACAAATTCGTTAGTTACCTACATCACGCGTCCAGAAAGCTCGTCAAAATTTCAGATACCAGCTGAGATACTCTGTACCATCGTCATCTGCAGGGTACCTCCGTCTTACCTATTTCTGCCGCAAAGCAACAGTGCTTGCATTGCTGTCTTCCGGTTTGAAGGGTAAGATATAGCAGTGACATTACTGGGTACCGTGACTTTACATCTGAATGTCACAAGTTGGCAACGTACACTGTGGTTCTTGTGGGGGTTGCAGTTTTGTTGCGAATCTCACAGGAGCCGCATGTATTATAGGTGACTGTTACCACTTACCATCAGGTGGGCAGTTTGTTTGTTTGCCAACGTATCGCAATTAAAAAAAAAGATAAAAAATAGGTTAAGTCCTTCCTCAGGGCTTAAACTATCTCTATGCCAAATTTCAATTAAATTAAATCAGCGTTGTAGGCACGAAAACATAAAAAATAGGTTAAGTCCTTCCTCAGGGCTTAAACTATCTCTATGCCAAATTTCAATTAAATTAAATCAGCGTTGTAGGCACGAAAACATAAACGACACACAGACAGACAGGCTGACAGAGTTACTGATAGAAATTAGGGATATATAAAATTTACTAAAGTAATTCTTAAATCTGCAGTCCCATAGAATGACCATAGTACGTTGCCAACTTGTGACATAAGATGTCTAGTTACAGTACCCAGTAATTTCACTGTCTGTCTCAGGTACTCAAGTCGGAACATGCAAGCTTTGCGGTAGAACGGTAAGAGGCTCCCTCTGGTAAACCAGACTCCGGCGAGGGACAATATCCAGTGCGCCATACGTTGCCAATTTGTGGAATAAGACTCTTACACCCAGTTTCTGAAAGGCTGTTCAGCGATAAAATTAACTAACAAGCTGTCAATCTAATGTTAACTATGAATTGAGTTGCTGAAAGCTAAATCAACTTATCACTGTGTTAGTTGACACGGCTGTCAAATTTATTGCAAAATTATTAAGGAAAGACCCATTTTGGGTTTTCAAAATACATATGAATAAAACAAAATATATGATTTCAGCAATGTGACCGTGTCTAAAAATATTTCTCAAGAGAAATCAAATTATTAAAGATAAGTAAATTTTGTCTAACCAACGTTTCGGAAACTCAAATTGAATTGATACTGCTGTTAAGATGACATGGATGTTAGTTGAACAATATTTTGATCAGCCTTTCAGAAACTGGGGGTTAGTCACGGTATCCAGTAATTTCACTGCCTGTCTTACCCTGTTCAAACTGAATCCCAGCAATGCACGCACCACTGATTGACAACAGAAATAAGCAAAATATTGCGCGCCAAACATCTATTCCGCTCTGATCACAGCACTATTCGCGTTGCTCTCTTGTAATATAGGTATAATCAAAATAAATTAAATTATCTGTCTACATAAATGATAACTGTTATAAGTGAAAGATAACTGTCACATCACTAAATAAGTTTTAGGACGATAAGAATAAACACATCTCTTGACGCTAGCTGAAATTTAAGCTAATAAGGTATTTTTATTTAATGCATAAATTACACTCACATTTACGGGGTGTGACTGTGAATTTGAATAATATTTACTACGTAGTCTACAAAATTTAATCCTATCTTGCTTGAGCTGAAATATACGCCCAAAATTCTTTAGAAGATTTAACTTTTACGATTTAAACCTGACCACCTGTTACTCATCTGGAGCGGAATATAGCTAGGCGGCCTGCAATGTGCCAATTCAACCCTCTCCTCCAACTCGCAATGTTATAGTAACGCCGTTTAAAATAATAAATAACAAGCTAGAACGGGTTGGGGCAAGTTTAGTTACTTTGCAGTCGCCACGCTCGAGAGCTCATGAATGCAATATAATGTGTGCGTACATGTGCGCAGCACTAGTAGGGTTAACTTTAGTGATGTAACTTGGGTGTTGCATTAATATCGATGGCTGTTCCTACGGACTTCATTTCAATACAACGAGGTTTTATATTGTTCTGGTTGCAGAACTATTTGCGCGCATCATCTACCCAAAATTAAACCTAAATCAAAATGTTCTATAGCCGAAGCCGTAGAACATTGGCATTTGAACGAAATTTAGTATCGTTCATTTTCGAGTTCAAAATTAATTTTACTAATACATTATGTACGAACATAATATCTATATTATGGGGGAAGGTCAGAAACATCTTCCTGATCATTGGAGACAGTATCCATCATTTATGGGCAGGTAGGGAATTATTAAAATCACAATTTCAAATCACACAAATTATTTCACTTTCTTAGTGTATTACAATCTACGCAACACTTTGCATCCACACAATACACACAATGTTTTCCTAAACTATACATCAGTAAACCTGTGACAATACGGTACAAATTTTAGTCAAGAACACGTGATGTTCCCGGCGTGCGCTCGCGTCCTTGCGTTCGCTCTGCGTGTTTCCGTCCGACTATCGATCGCGCGCCGATTACATCCGAACGTAGACGGGTCTGTCCGAACTACCGGACAGCTTTGCCACGTTTGGCGTCTCTCGACTCCGACATATACTTAGTAAATTGAAATATAATAGTACATTATGGTACAAGTGTGTAATGTTGGTGATTACCGCTGAGGCGCATTGAGGCCCGAGCCGTCAGGCGAGGGTCTTAAGAAGCCGAGGACGGTAACCATCAATACACACGTGTATCATACAACGTTTTTTAACACACTTCTATACTTAAATAAAAAACCATTTTACATAGTAGATAAAAAGTTTACTTAGAGAAACAATTAGTAAATGTGCAGTTAGTAAAATTATAATTAACTATTTTTGATGACATAGCGGTCTCATCAGATAGATTATTTATTGAAATACTTTCATGTTCTATTGTTATTTGTGATGGTTCATTATTCGTGTAGGTAGGTGAAATCCAATCATTGGACGTACTTGGTATTTCGCCAGTAGGATGCGCCTTTTTTTTTTTTTTTTTTTTATGGTTGGCCCGGCAAATGACCTCCTCCCGCCTGATGTTAAGCGGTGAAAGAGGCCCAAATGAGTTGACAGATAGAGTAGGGACGACATCCACTCTCCTACCTGCCCGCCCCTTGCCGGCCCAAAAGATGCTTTTTTACGCCTCTTTTGAAGGAAACCCATGTTGTAGGATGGGGGAAACACGTGCGCAGGTAGAGAATTCCAAGTGTGGGATGAACGACAGAAGAAGGAATCTTGGAATTTCTTGGTACGGTGTGAAAAGGAGGACACAGTGTACGGATGACTCCGAAGGCCCTTACGCGTGTTTCTGTTAAGGAATGGAGAGGGAGGGATAAGGTTAAAGAGCTCCTCAGAGCATTCCCCATGGAACATTCGGTAAAAGGCGCTAAGAGAGGCGATGTCACGACGAAGTTGTAGAGGCTCGAGGGTGTTAGTTGCCTCTACATCGCCAATTATGCGAATAGCGCGACGCTGCAATCTGTCCAGAGCATCGAGGAGGTACTGAGCGGAGCCGTCCCAAAGGTGCGAGCAATATTCCACGCAAGACCTAACCTGAGTTTTATACAACAAGCATAGTTGGTCCGGCGCAAAATACCTACGCACCTTGTTCAGGACACCGAGTTTCCGTGAGGCAGCAGTTATGACGGATTCGATGTAGTCTCTGGGGTTCAGATCGCAGCGAATGTTCATTCCGAGCAAGGTGATGTTGCTCTGTGTGTGAAGGGTTGTGCCCTGAAGAGAAGGAAGGGGGAGGAAAGGTGACCTTTTCGCCGAGAACACGCACACCTGTGTTTTCTTAGCATTGAACTCAACAAGATTGTTGGAGCCCCATTCGGAGACGAGGTCCAGCGTCCTGTTGAGCTCAATGATAAGATTCTGCCTTTCCCAACCAATATCACCACGAGCAGCCCCCGAGGCTCCGTGATATCCCCCATGCACTGTACTGTCGTCCGCATAGCAATGTATAGCTCCCAAGGAAAGCATATCATTGATATGCAGAAGAAACAATGTGGGGGATAGAACGGAGCCTTGCGGAACACCAGCGTTCACTGCCACGAACCGCGAAGCGCAGCCGTCAACGACAACGCGAATTCTACGCTCGTGGAGGAAGCTGGCAATCCACGTACAGAACTGCGCGGGTAATCCGTATGCCGGAAGCTTGGAAAGAAGAACCTTGTGCCAGACTCTATCAAAAGCTTTGGCGATGTCGAGACTAATAGCCACCGATTCACCGCGCTTATCGATAGATTCACCCCATTTGTGCAAAAGGTACGCTAGAAGGTCACCTGTTGACCGTTTAGGACGAAACCCATACTGTCGGTCATTAAGTAACGAGTGACCTTCCAGGTAACGGATCAGCTGTGTATTAAGGATCCTCTCCATGATTTTACAGAAAATGGAAGTGACGGCTATAGGACGATAGTTAGCCGGATCAGAACGATCTCCCTTTTTGGGAACCGGCTGGACATTGGCCTCTTTCCAAGATTTCGGCACACAACCAGCAGAGAACGACAGACGGTATAGATGCGTAAGGACCGGAGTCAACTCCGCTGCACACTTCTTAAGAACAATCGCAGGAATGCCGTCTGGTCCACTTTCTTTTCGAGTATCGATCGACTGGAGCTCCGCCCGCACATCACGCTGTCTGATACGGATATCGGGCATGGTGCTGCCACAATGGGACAGTTTCGGAGGTTGTGTACCACAGTCATCGACACGGGAATGAGCCGCAAAGAGTTTTGCCAGGAGGTCGGCTTTCTCCTGCGGCTGATGAGCAAGTGAGCCATCGACAAGTCTCAGCGGTGGCAGCGAGGGTTGGCAGAAGTTTGATTGCACAGCTTTGGCCAGGCGCCAAAAAGAACGGCTACCCGTAGGGTGCGATAGCAGTTCCTGGCCCACTTGTGCAATGCGCTGAGCATCCGCTCTAATGTAAGCCCTCTTACATAACTTGGTGGCATTATTGTAGGCTGTTTTCAGTAGGCTTGTATTGGGATCCTTAGATGCTCGGCCTCTAATCCAAGCGCGGTAAGCCAGCTGTTTGTTTTCAACAGCAGAGGCGCACTCGCGATTGAACCAGAGGTTACGTCTGCCTCTACTGACGAGATTGGAATGCGGAATATAATATTCCATTCCTAGTATGATCTCGTCAGCAACAGAGGTAGCGCAGGAGTCCGGATCCATCCTATTGAAACAGCGCTGCCACCAAGGAACAGATGCGTAATAATCCCGCATACCGTCCCAATCTGCTGACGCATAGTGCCACAGACGGCGTGCTGCAACCACAGGCGACGGTCGTGACGCCTGAGGCACTGAGACGGATACCAGGCAGTGATCCGAAGATCCTAGTGGAGCTCGAACCACCACCTGATATCCGTCAGGGCGATTTGTCAACAGAAGGTCCAATAAAGAGGGCGCTTGACCGATAATATCTGGTACCCTGGTGTTCTGGGTGACCAATTGTGTCAGGTCGTGCGTGAGAGCGAATGCGTGGGCAGTCCTACCCGCATGGTCAGTTTTAGAGGAACTTAACCACAACTCGTGGTGAGCATTGAAGTCCCCTAAAAACACCAGCTCGGCGGAAGGAAATCGCTCCTGCGCGTCATCTGCCACCCGACTTAGATGTTCAAAAAGTCGAGTTGTCTCCAAGTCACCACGATGGGAACGGTAGACGCAGACGTAGACACGGCAATGAGTGCCAAAATCGACGTGTACCGCAAGGATGGAAAAGGAAGGTTCCTCCAAACAGCGCAGGCGACGACAGCAAACGTCCGCCCGGACGAACAAGCAAACACCAGCCTTCGCCTTGAAGGACTCCTCAAGAGCGTAGCCGGGGTAATTAAGGTAGCCTGTATCGGCCGGGCAGATAATTTGCGTCTCCGTCAAAAACAGCATTGCTGGACGGGCTGTCTCGAGATGGTGGTGGACAGCTAAGAGGTTAGAATGGAGCCCGCGGATGTTAGCGAGCCCCACCTCGAATAATGGTGTTTTGGTGGGATAATGCACCGCTGTACGACCAGTCTTAATATTTTGCGCTGCCATAATTATTGGAGTGAGAGGCGTGAAACTGAGGTGTCCTTGCTGCGCTTCGCATAGTTAATGTGTGTAGGCCTGTTTCGCCAGGGAACAGCCGACAGCTGATTTGCGCTGACCCTCCGCACGGAAGGGCCCCCGAACCCCCCCAGAAGTGGCCGCCGGGACCCACCGTCCGGTCACCAACCGGCACGACGGACCACCCCGAGATTATGCGTGGCATGGTGGGGCAGCCTCACGGACTGGTTAGGTCCGCTTGGGCCCCTGTACTATACCACGGGCGGCCAGCGGAACAGCCGTTTCTTCGGGTCTTTCTGGGCGGAGGGTCAACGCAGTCAACCTGGCACTGGGTCGACGGAAGCCCGCACAAACCATACGAATCGCAGCAACGACCCCTCAAGCTCTGACTGTGCGCAGACTGATCCCGAAACGCGGACAAAAATGGCCACTTGACGGGTTTTACGTCATGCGCACGGTGGTCGCTAGCCAGTCGGGTTTTTCAAGCCCTACCACCAGAAGTTGGTCACTCGATTAGCACCACCCGGGGATCACGTGTAGGGTCTCGAGGGTAAAACCTACGGACGTGAGCGACTCCAATCCCCAAAGTCTCAGAATCAAGTTTCATTCTTTTTGTGATTTTTGCACAAATTTCCTTCTTGTTTTGTATGGAATCTTCTACGTATGATTCTGCTACATTGCTAGATCGCCACCCGCCATGTCGCTTCAAAGTCATTATATCAGCTCCTGAATTTGCCAGCAATGTAGCTGAAGTTCTTCTGAAACTATGTCCAGTGTAGCTCTCAGCATCTACTAAACCCAAAAACTTAGCGATTTCTTTAGGCATAGAACCAAATTTGTTTATACCTATAGGCTGACAGGTACATTTACCATTCTGGTAATTTAGAAAGAAACGGTCATTTTTTGTTTTTGGCGAACGCAAACTTTAATACTTCTTAACAATATCATAGAATGGACCGTGTATGGTGAATGACCTAGGTATTTTATTTTTCGTGATAGGTATCTTCACTAAAAGCATCTGGCCATGGTTCTCTATTTCTTTTACAGTTATATTTGTTAATTCTTGTATCCTACAGGCACCAGTTACACCAAATATTAAAGCAACCTGAAACAAAAGAAACAATAATTATGGTCAACACACAACACAAGCTGCTATTAAATATTTAATTAAAATTAATTTAACTAACCTTTGTAGCCAAATATTGGTTATCTGGAGCATCTTTAATAAATTTTTCAATATCATCAGATGATAAAACCTTTGATTTTTTGCTTCTAAATCCATCAGATAGTCTCTTTAGATAAGCTGACAAATTCGAGTATGTTTTTAAGTCCACTCCATTCTTTGTTCGGACTGTACTTTTTAACATTGAGTAAATACACCACAAAGAGCTAGGTTTGTACTTAGAAGATAATTCTTTAAAGTACGCCATGAACACATTTTCTGAAAAAGACTGCGTATTCTTGTTGTTCTGCCATTGTATGAAATTTTGGTACGCTAATAGATATTTTTCCTTTGAGTTTTCTGGTAGTAAACTTTCCATAACGTTCTGGGCTTCACATCTTATATCGGGCGGTGTACAACATAAATCATTTTCTTCATAAATTGTATTTGCAGACATCTTAATTAATAACTAACTAAATAACTTCAAAAGAGAAAACGAGACGAGTTGTGAAAAATGTTTCGTAATGGCGGGAAAAATTAATCAGTTTTCCTATGCGCGCGCATCGGCCATAGACTAATAAGTTTCGTAATGGCGGGAAAAATTAATCAGTTTTCCTATGCGCGCGCATCGGCCATAGACTAAAAAATGAGGTTTCATTTTTTTGGGCTTTTCGCGGATAGCATTTTAGCGCAAGTGTAAGCGTAACTCAACCAATAATATTAAAAAAAAACTATTACTCACTCGTGAATAATAGTAATGAAAAAGTCACAGTTTGATTATAGGTGTCATTATGTGCCTAATTGCCATGGGATTAGAGCCACTTTATGAGGAAGTGTGTTGAAAAGAAATTTATTACACTTTATAATCACATTTTTTTATCCCAAACAGAGAAGATGTTTTGCTTTTATCTCGCTTGATGTTAAGTGATTGCCGAAGAACCTGAGGAACCGAGCTTTATTTGTGTTTCACTGCCCACGGAAGTATTAGTTATCATTCTTCTAATTGCTGGAATAGAATCTCTCGTCGTTTCAATTATTCTGGTGATATATCACAAAAAACAAAAACCGACTTCAAAAACAGTGAAAAGTTAAAAATAATATAAGAATAAGTACAGACAACATCACACTTTTATATTGAAGTCGGTGTCAAACGATGATCTCCTAGAAAGTCTTAAAATTCGTCACCGCCGTCATTCGTTCTATCGAATCCAAAAATAATTTTGAAAATCGGTCCACAATTGGCGGCGTAATCGCGTAACATACACACAAATAAAACATACGCATCAATTGAGAACCTCCTCCTTTTTTGAAGTCGGTTAAAAATAGAGCCGGTATCGATAAAATAAGTTCCATCTCTAACAAGGTCAACCCTCGAAAGTCACGTGCCCCTCGCCAAGCCTAAACACGCCGTTGGCTAGTTTGCCACCGAGAATAATTCTGCGGATTTAACCGACAAAGGCCGACAATGATCGTTAGGCAATTTTTTAATGTCTTCATAACTATTAACTGCTTAGGTATTGTGTAAAAAATATAATTTTTAGAATTGAATTTCACATTTAAAACAATTAGCGTTATATTATTATATTATCAACTATTAACTATACACTGAAGTCATAAATTAGTATTAATTTTGTTATACTTAAGGACTTGTAATAACTTATGAATAGTTTCAATTTAACATTAACTAGCTTCTGCGGCTTCATTAGTGTAAACTTCTTTTCAAGTTGTATAAAAGTATTTAATATTACTCTCTGGATTTTTACCAAGACTATTGCGTGGTTTAAATGATATTTAAATGTTTCAAGTTACATAAAAAAAAATTACAATATCAAGTAATAGACATATCATTGGCGATAATTATCATCCAATGAATGTAAATAAGCACGACCTAATAAGTTGCATTAAACAAACAATTCGTCGTTCTCTACCACTATTTGACACGGCCATTTTACTTTGTAAACAAATCATTTTAACAAATAAAAACATTGTAAAATCGCACAATATTTACGCTCGCCGACCTAACATGACGTTAATCTCTTAAATATTAAAACATTTGCGCGGCCAGGCTCCTAGTAATCCATGGCGTCGTAAAAAATCAATGCACCACCCATTGTGGGTCGCAGTTTTAAAATGTTAAAAAGCTTTGTTGTCAAGGGCTTATCCAAAGGGTTGTAAATAATGACGGCGCAACTCTTTATAGAAACTAAATGGTCGGCTGCAGTGTGGGGGCTGTTTAGACCGATTGTTGAATGCATCGGGTTCGAGAGCTTTTAAACGTGCATTACCGGGAAATATGCAAATAACCCGTCATATGCATTACAGGCTAAAAAGCACTAATTATGACAATCAATAACTGATGCACGGAAAAATACTGTCCATAAAAACTTACAAAAATCTTTATCATTCATTCAGGCAGGTTCTCATCATTTTCCATATCCGTTGAGGACAGTATCAAATCCGTGCAACACACTTCAAGAGATTGCTATGCTATAAAAATAGTTGTTGTTTAGTTCATAAAGAACAATACGATATCTTTTCCTGGAGTAAAAAGTGATAAAGCACATTTTTTTGTCAAATAATAAGGTTTTGATGACGAGCAAAGAAAATACTTTCACATGTAATTAGGAATGTTTAATAGCTGAGCATTAAGCAATGTAACGCTTGTCTAGCCTTATTTTGATGTCATACATTTTCGTCTAATTGGTCACAAAATCTAATTAATCTCGGGCTTCCGGGTTCGATCCCGGAGTCGGGTAAAAGCTTATTCTGTTTTTTTTAATCAAAAGTTGGTCGTGCTCTGGAATTTATACCCGGACTGTGTTATTGAAATCGCTTTGAATGACTTGGGATTTAATACACATCTACTCTTACAACCTTTTAAGGAATTTATCTTTAAAAAGAAAGTAAATTAAAGGTGTGATGATTTATTTATCTACTTTATTTTGATTAGTTATTATTCCCTCTTTGAAATTGAGAACCTCAAGACCCGAAAGCTGTTGTATGTTAAAGCTTACCACAAAGTTGTAATCCGATTGACTTCTATGACAGACTGTCACTTACATTAAAAATATAAATACATATTATGTTACTTATTTGAGATATGCTACCCTCGAGTTTCTAGCTCGCTCTTCTCGGGAAGGTTAGCATTCCGGGCAAGTAGTAGATTCAAATTTTAATGAATTAATTTCTATCAACAGCCTCCATGGTCTTGTGGTTGTGACCACCGGGTTCATTACCCCATTGGGAAAGAAGATTTTCTACTCGGTTTGGTTGGTGGTAGGCTCCTGAGCCCACCTGACTAGCTACCGCCGTCTTACCCAAGTTTGTCACCATAATAACAATAGTGAAAGCATTGTTGTGCTCCGACAATAGGCTAGACGACAATTTTTTTTTGCCTTAATAGAAGCTCTTTAAACAGAAAGAAAAAATCAGTTTTCGAATAACGATAAAAACAACCAAGATATAAGGTATTAAAGATTTTTCTCCATCTATTTCTAGCAAAACGGCAAATTACAAGGAGTTTATATGGCCGTACTCAACAATGACGTCACGGTTGATGTCGGATCTTTCTGTCTAATCGCCTTCAAATTAACAACTTAAAATGCTTGTATCTAATGTATTTCTAAGCCGATTTTAATTCTAAATTCACAGGACTGCATCTTTTTCCACGGTATTTTAATATTTAATGACGAGACGTAAAAATTAGAATTTAGTCATCATCCCAATTAAAGGTATGTAAGTTAGCCAGCTCCCCAGTTTTTGAGGAGTTCATGTAAAGCTCGCTTCCACCTTCAACCTTATCGTCACTTATTACCATCAAGTGAAATGACGGCCAAGAACTTTCCTATTGATTGCAAGCAAAAAATGGTATATTACACACGAAATAATAGTACATTATGGTACAAGTGTGTAATGTTGGTGATTACCGCTGAGGCGCATTGAGGCCCGAGCCGTCAGGCGAGGGTCTTAAGAAGCCGAGGACGGTAACCATCAATACACACGTGTATCATACAACGTTTTTCAACACACTTCTGAATAAAACAATACTTAAATAAAAAACCATTTTACATAGAAGATAAAAAGTTTACTTAGAGAAACAATTAGTAAATGTGCAGTTAGTAAAATTATAATTAACTATTTTTGATGACATAGCGGTCTCATCAGATAGATTATTTATTGAAATACTTTCATGTTCTATTGTTATTTGTGATGGTTCATTATTCGTGTAGGTTTGTGAAATCCAATCATTGGACGTACTTGGTATTTCGCCAGTAGGATGCGTCTCAGAATCAAGTTTAATTCTTTTTGTGATTTTTGCACAAATTTCCTTCTTGTTTTGTATGGAATCTTCTACGTATGATTCTGCTACATTGCTAGATCGCCACCCGCCATGTCGCTTCAAAGTCATTATATCAGCTCCTGAATTTGCCAGCAATGTAGCTGAAGTTCTTCTGAAACTATGTCCAGTGTAGCTCTCAGCATCTACTAAACCCAAAAACTTAGCGATTTCTTTAGGCATAGAACCAAATTTGTTTATACCTATAGGCTGACAGGTACATTTACCATTCTGGTAATTTAGAAAGAAACGGTCATTTTTTGTTTTTGGCGAACGCAAACTTTCATACTTCTTAACAATATCATAGAATGGACCGTGTATGGTGAATGACCTAGGTGTTTGGTATTATTTGATTCGCGCATTCAAATTTAAAACCGACACAAATGCACTGGGTTATATTCCTTTTCCTTCCCTTTCCCACATGCACACTTGTTGTCTTCTTCTAAAAAATGGTCGCCTAACTCGCTGTGCGTGCGCATCTATGCAATCGAAACTCATCGCAAAATATAAAACACCAATAATAAATATCCAAAAGGTTACCAATTGTGACGTTATAGTGTACTAGTACGGAATATATAAAAATCAGTGAAATTCTATCATAATTACGGAGGGCCCTCCAAGTGAACTGCGTGGTCTCACAAGACAGAAGGAGAGTATTCTCGGTAAGTGTGCATGATTTCTATCCATTTTATAACAACTGTATATCTCCACTTGTTTTCCTTGCAGTTGTAATCTATCCGTCTTAACTCAGTGCATTTATAACGTAAAAATATTCAAAGATACAGTCAACTCATCGTTTCCTTAATAACCAGTATACCTGCATTTTAATAATTGATATTCCCGCACCCATGGTGTTGATCGACTTCTTATCATCGCCACCATTTCTGGTCCATACGAACCGTATAATTTGATCGCCAAATACGCCAAATATCATCATTTTATTCCATACTTATAAATAACTCGTAATCGCGTCGTCCTTAACGCGGGTAACCTACTACATCTTTTATAATTTTATAATAAAATACATATTTTATTAATATTAGTAAATGTTCTATCGCATATATAATTGTTTTATCGCACCTCATATCAATTCATTCACGTCTTGTTAAATAGTTAGTCAAAGTCAAAGTCAAAGTCAAAGTATTTATTCACACAAGGCATGGTAAAAATGGTAACAAAATGAGTAGCTGAACAGCACGTCTTACCAACTTGTGGCATGTGAATGTCAGTTTACAATTACATAATTTAAATGTTCGTATTATATTTTGTATTATTATTATATGTCATTTTACTATATTACTATACCTAATAATTATATTACTCTTACATGTTAATTAGATTATTATAATAAAATGTCAGTCATTTTTAATATTATTTATGCTTATAAGTCAAATAATCTGTAACCGAATAAAAACAATTTGTAACTAGCCAATTAAATAAAGTTTTGTTAAAAAGTTTACCGTTAAGTTCTTTGATGCTTTGGGGTAGGTTATTGTAAATTCGAACACTCATGGCATGGCTATTTCGGCTGTACAAATTTGTTTTCATTTGTGGTATCGCTAACTGTCCCACATGTCTATTACTATATTTATACCGATCTTCAAATTTTTCAAAAAGTTCAGCATTGGCTCTAACAAATTTGCATGATTCGAATATATATAAACTAGGCAATGTTAATAATTTGTATTTCTTAAATATTGGAGTACATGGTGTCCATGGAGGTACATTAAATATGGCACGGATACATTTTTTTTGGGCTATAAATAGACTATTTACTTTTACAGCATTACCCCACAAAACTATTCCGTACCGAAGAAGAGACATAATGTATCCATGGTAGGCCATTATTGCGGTTTCATAATCTGTTATTCTTGATATTTTCCATAAAGCAAATATGAACTTGTTAATTTTATTGTTTAAATGTTCTACATGTGGTTTCCATGAACAATTTTGATCAAGTTTTATACCAAGAAAATTAGTTTCAGTACATTCTTCTATGGCTTCGTTTTCGTAAGTTATGTTAAGATTAGGACATTTACGTTTCCGATTGAAAAAGTGAACAATTTTAGTTTTGGAAATATTAACTGTAAGATTGTTTTTTGTCAGCCACTCTATACATTTCATTGCTGTATTATATATCTCTTTGCCATGTTCACTAATATCTTTGTTGCCTAATACAATAGACACGTCGTCGGCAAATAATGTACAGTGATATTTAGTAATGTCTGGCAGATCGTTAATATAGATGAGAAACAGTAAGGGTCCCAAGACACTCCCTTGGGGTACACCGTATTTATTTACTCTAAAAGAAGACCTATGAGTTGTAATCTCACTCAGTTCATTCATACCATTTATCTCAACACATTGATTTCTGTTAAGTAGATAGCTTTTAATCCACTCAAATGCAGGACCCCTGATTCCGTAAAAGTAGCATTTATTTAAAAGTGCGTTATGACAGACACAGTCAAATGCCTTGCTCATGTCGAAAAAGATAGCAGAGACACATGTACTTTGATCTACGTGTTTAAGGATTTCTTGAACTATTTTGAAACCTGCTAGAGTAGTTGATTTCCCTTTTTGAAATCCATTTTGATTGATATTGATTATATTAAACTTATTCATGTATTCAGTTATTCTCTTGTGCATAGCCTTTTCAAATATTTTGGATAAGATTGGTATCAACGTAATAGGACGATAGTTTTTTATATCCAAGGTGTCATTTTTTTTATATATTGGTTTCACTAATGACAACTTTAAAGATTCAGGGAAACAGCCTGCTTCAAATGACCAATTCACTAGATAACAAAGTACCTCAATAATATCTCCACAACAACGTCGTAAGACTGTCGTGGCGATACCGTCACAGCCTACAGCTCGTGTATTATTCAAGGACATTACTATTTTTATAATTTCATGACAATCGCAGGGTTTTAGAAATATACTAGATTTGTATGTATTTCGATTGTCTAATCTGCTTTTTATTCCGTCTTGTGTCGGTGTAGCTTCAGGAAGATTTGTATAATATTCATTAAATATTTCTGCAACCTTTCCGGGATCAGATACAATAGCATCATTACATTTAATTTGTATGTTTTCAGTAATAAGTGCTGGACCCTTATTATTAATAATACTCCATGAGGATTTACATTTATTTTTTGAATTGTTTATGTATTTAATGTTAATTATCTTTTGAGAAGTATTTATAATTTTTTTTAGTAGTTTATTATAGTTAAGATATCTAGATTTTGAGTCAGAAGTTTTATTTTTATAGTAATGGAAACGAAGTTGCCTTTTAGTGATACATGATTTTCTAATACCTCTGGTTATCCATTTAGATTTTTTACCCCTATTTGTTATTTTAATTTTTACCATAGGAAAACACAGATTAAATAGCAAGGTAAACATATCATGAAATTTGTTGAAAGCATTTGTAAAGTCTTTTTCCTCATACACGTCACTCCAGCTCAGACTTTGAAGATAAGATTTAAATTTTTGTATGTTATCTTCCCCCAAATCTCGTCTCCATAAAAACCATTGTCTAAGAGGAACTACCTTATTATCAGTAGGAATTTTTAATACTTGTCCTGTTTCATGGTCTGATAACCCTAATCTAAGAACTGAACCTACGGCATTATTATTATTACTTATTATCAGATCTAAACAGGAGTTTTGTCGTGTAGCTTCACTTATGTGCATTGTTAAGTTATAATTCGTAATTAATTCTTTTAATTTATTTAGTTGAGATTCATTGTTTTAACCGCACCGCTCAGCTACTATTTTTTATTTGTTTATATTTCTCCCGCACCGCAACCGACGTGAAGGTATTGCCGATTTATATTTACCATAAAAATACTTTGGTAAGTATACGTTAGCATTCTTTTATAGTCGCATTTATTAGGAAATATTCCATTTTTTAAACGAACATTTACCTACTCGCCATTTTATGTTTCGATTACACGTTATTAATTACTGAAGAGAGGAGGTAGATAGATTTTCACTCAATAGCGTGTCGCATCATCCATTTACGCGTACATTGCGTACTGTTACTTCATAGTACATTGCTCGCATAATATAATTTATTTTTATTTCGTAATATTTGTTCAATTTAAACAAATATATATAAAAAAGGTTCTTTATCGATTCGCTGTATTGTATTGTATTCGACAAACAGTAATTTAACGCCTCGTTTTACGAATTTTGATTAACAAAGTTAACATGACTTCTCGAAAGACTACTTCCGATGTTGATACTTCCGAAGATGAAAATACGATTACTTTGTTGCAATCCAAACGTGATGCTTATTTTGCACGTATGCAACAAATTTATAAATTGGCTAAATCTGCTCATGAGAGTGAAAGTTTAAAAGAAAAATTTCTTAGCAATGTCGTAAATATTGACAACTTTTATACAAAGTATGAGAGCATCTTAGACCAGTTTCACAGTGCTCAGTTAAAGTTAAATCCAGATTTAAAAATTAACTTTCAGTCATGGAATTCATTTGAAGAAATTTTTTGTTTCTGTAAACGCATTCAACAATTCTTAGATTCCGAGACATTAAATAAAACATCTTGTGATATTAAATCAGATGTAATTTCAAAACATCATCCTAAATTGCCTAATATCGAGTTAATGTCTTTTAATGGCGAAATTTGTAACTGGCCATTATTTTATGAGCAGTTTAAGCGTGTTATTCATAATAACCCTTCCTTGACCGACAGCGAGAGAGTTGTATATCTCGTAGGAAAATTAACTGACAGTGCAAAAAATATATGTGCAGGTTTAATTCCTACTGGTGAAAATTACCATGTCATATGGCAAACACTTATTGATAAGTATGACGATCCGCGTTCTCTTGCTGCTGCATATTTAAACCAGCTATTAAATTTTAAACCTATAATTACGAATAATGTTGCTAACCTAGATTCATTTATTAATATTTTTAACTCATCTGTTGAGGCACTCAAACAATTAAAATTGTCCGATCTATCGGATTTTATATTATTGCATCTTGCTTTAAGAAAATTAGATAGCGAAACGATTAAATCATTCGAAATGTTTTATGGCACTGAAAATATTCCAACATACAAAAATTTAATTGAATTTATACGAGGACAGTGTAAGGTTTTGTCACGTACAGGAATTTTAAATTCCACTTGGAATTCCACTAAAAATGTCACCAAAAATATTCCTAAGCCTATTACAAAATCCTTCGTTAATACGGCTAGTTCCTCGATTAATAATAAAAATAAAAATGCATGCGTGTTGTGTAAGAGTATTGACCATGAACAACTTTATAAATGTGCAAAATTTTTAAATAAAATGTCTCCCCATGTAAGATTTAATTACATAAAGTCTAATTCTTTTTGTTCTAATTGCTTAAGTAATAAACACAAAAGTGTGTCTTGCACTTCGCAACGTAATTGTGCGACATGTTCTTCGCGACATCACACATTACTACATTTTTCTGATAAAACTTCGAATAATCTATCCATGTGCACCCGTACCGCTCATGCGCCCGCGCCGTTCGACAACCTGTCCGCCGAACTCGGCACGCACTCGGCGCGCGCCTCGCCGCCGAACGCACCCGCACCCGCGCCGCTAGTTATAGACCCTATGACTGCTGCAAATAAGAGTGATTATCAATCGCATCCGCAACCACAGCCAGGGAGCTCATTAAATACTTTTGTGAGTAACGTTCCCAATGTTTTACCCGCGCATTACACGACACTTCTTGCAACTGCAAAAATAATTATATATGACAAATTTGATCGTCCGCATCATATTCGCTGTTTAATCGACCCTGGTTCACAGAGCGATTATATTGAACTAGATTGTTGCAAAAAACTTTCTTTGAATATCTATAATAAGGTGCGTCATACGGAAGTATGACACGCCACCCGCGACATGCACGAACCGAACGAACACTACACTAAGCCCTGAAGTAGCCAAGGCACCTGTACTGAGAAAAAATAATAACTTTCGTCACTGAATCCACAACCAACCTTAACATCTTATTCCAGAACATGCAAAGTATGTTCAACAAACTTGACACATTAAACATTTTCATAGAAGAAATACCAAGTTATCACGCAATATGCATCACGGAGTCATGGTTGTCGCCAGAAAAACTACATTTAGTTAACTGTAATGGATACATCATCGCGTCGTCATTCTGTAGACGCAACTACGCCGGCGGTGGAGTGTGTATGCTGTTGCGAAACGATTTGGACTATGTGGAACAAAAGGAAATAGTGGACATGTCTGTTGAGTATGTTATTGAGGTCTGCGCGGCTATCATCCGCAAAATTAACGTACTATTGGTAGTAATCTATTGGAATAACCGTCAAACTGATCTATTTTGTACACAACTGAAAAAAATATTAGATTTAGTAAATAAAAAATACAATTCTATGACCATAATTCTCGGAGGAGATTTTAATATCAATGTATTAGAAAATAGCTCTCTCACAAATACGTTATTAAACTTAATGCTTGAATACAATCTGAAACAATTCGTAAACGAACCAACTCGGGTCACACTTACCTCGTCCACTTGTTTGGACTTGTTATTTACAAATCAAAACTCAGAGAAAGTAAAAATAAAAGTACAAGATTATGGTTTTTCAGACCATAAAGGCATAAGCCTTTCACTTAAAGATATAACTGACCTACATACAAAGCAAATTAGGTGGCAAACTGAAAAAAGGTTTTTTAATAAACAAAATATAGAAAAATATAAAAATGAATTACAATCGATTCAATGGGATCAGCTAATATTACCAGAAAAAAATGTTAACATAAATTACAACACATTCCAAAATAAATTGATTGAAATTTTAAATAAACACATTCCTAAAAAACATATCAAATATAAATTAAATAAAAAACCCAACTGGTTATCGCGAGGTATAAAAATAGCCAGTAAAAATAAACGTCTGTTAAGACCTCTTGTAACATATTCCAAAAATACTATTCTTAAAAATTACTACAACAAATACTCAAAACTTTTAAAAAAAGTTGTAAATAAATCAAAAAGAAATCAATATATCCGCGAAATGTATAAATCAGAAAATAAAACTAAATCGATGTGGAGGATAATTAATGAACGCACAAACAAATCTGTTAAAAAGCAAAAAATTAACACACAGCTGAATATCCATAACATTCTAACGTCGGATGCACACCTTGTCGCAAACACGTTTAATGACTTCTTCGCATCGATGGGTAGGCCGACCGCGGGGACAGCGGCGCCCGGCCGGCCGCCCATTCGATCTACCTCCAACACAATGTTTCTAAGTCCGGTGGAACCTTACGAAGTGTATAAGATCATTAAATCACTGAAACCCATATACAGCCATGGCGTTGACGAACTCCCGCCTATTTTGATAAAACATTGTGCGGAAGAACTAGCGTTTCCCTACTATCTACTAATAAACCAATCCTTTAAGGAAGGAATATTCCCAGACCAACTCAAAATATCTAGAATAAAACCGATACATAAAAAAGCATCCAAACTTGACGTAGATAATTACAGACCGATCGCGCTCCTACCTACTTCCTCAAAAATTTTTGAAAAGGCAATGCAAGTGAGGCTCCAGTCTTTTTGTGAGAAATTTAATATATTTGACGACTCCCAGAATGGCTTTAGAAAAAATCGCTCAACTATTTTAGCTGTATATAAGTATATTCAAGATATATTAAAAATATTAGACAATAAACAATACGCAATTGGCATTTTACTGGACATGACAAAAGCCTACGACAAAGTTCAATACAACATACTTTTAAATAAATTATACGATATAGGTATACGCGGCATAACGCATAAGTGGTTCTCCACATACTTAGAAAATCGACAACAGTTTGTAGAAATTGAAACTTATCACCAAAGCACTGGAGAAATAAAACAAATTCGCTCAAAATTAATTCAAATTAATAATTCTATACCACAAGGAAGTGTACTAGGATGCATTTTATTTTTGATATACATTAACGACTTGCCAAAAATTATTGACGAATCCTGTGTACTTTTCGCGGACGATATTTCTCTTTTGACATCATGTAAAAATAATTTAAATTTGAATCAAAAAATAACTGACATACTAAATATAATTTCGACATGGATGAAAGACCACAATCTTGACATAAACTACGCAAAGACAAAATTACTTCAATTCAGACCATACCAAAAATCCCCACTTGACATCTCACAATATTATTATAATAAAATTAAGCTAGAATGCGCTGATAATGGAACACTACTCGGTATAGATATAGACTGTAACATAAATTGGAAAAGCCACGTTAACAAAATAAAAACCAAATTATCAAGTTTCACTTACGCGCTTAGGGAATTGAGACGAGCAACTGACCTTCAAACAGCTTTATCTGCCTATTATGCATATGCATACTCGTGGCTCAGATACGGCATCATTCTATGGGGCAATAGTGTTAATTCGCAAGACCTTTTTATCTCACAAAAGAAATGCATACGGATCTTATTTCACATTGAACAATCTGAAAGCTGTAAGCCTTACTTTATAAACAATAAAATACTGACATTAAGTTCAATATATATTCTAGAAATTTGTAAATTCGTAAAACAAAACCCAAGTTTATTTATAAAATTAACAGACATTCCAAGGCGATTTCCAACAAGACAAAGGTATAATTTATATCAACCACCAACGAGCCTAAAAATGAATAGTAAAGGTCCCAATAATATGGCTATAAAAATATTTAATAAGCTACCCGAGTCTCTTAAAAAAGAATTAAATACAAAACTATTTAATAAATCCCTAAAAGACCTTTTAGTTAAGAAAGCATACTATAGCTTAAATGAATTCATTAATGATAAATTTTAGTTGCGTTATAGAATGAATTAGTTTCTTCGGTACAACAAATCGTCGTCGTCGTATTAATTAATTATACCTATTTTTAAGACTATTAAGTAATGAAATATGTAATGACATTTAGGTAATCCAATTTAATTTTTATTTTATTTTATTGTTAGTTTTAATGAATTTATAATTTTATTCAATGATTATTTAAATTTATTATTATATGACATTATTTTAATTTTGACCATTTGTACCTTTAATTTGACTTGATCTATCTTAGTATTAAATTTATTCAAATAATTTGATTCACTATTACTACATACATTTTATTGTTTGCTATGCCCTACCAGGGTGCATGTTTGGTACTGAAAATATGTTTTTAACATCTTGTAAACCACATGATTGCAATAAATACTTTGACTTTGACTTTGACTTTGAAGTTCTAGGTATGGATGGAGCTTCGCAACGAATTTTGGGCTTAACTGAGCTCAAATTTACTTCTCGTTTCAATAATGACAGTAAATATGAAATTCAACCCTTAATTGTCAATAAGATCACATCTCAACTGCCCAACACGCGCGTTGACATTTCATCCTGCGAGCACTTGCGCAACTTACCTTTAGCTGATGACACTTTTTATGAACCAGGCCCCGTTCAACTTCTCTTAGGAGTGAACACCTATTGTAATATATCGCTTTTTAATAAAATCATTCGAACTGATCGTGATGGTTTGCCTTATGCTTTAGAAACCACATTAGGTTACGTCATTATGGGAGACGCGCCTATGGCCTTCCCCGACACCGCTTCTCACTCCTTTTGTACTGTAAATACGATTGACCCCCTTCAACAATGTGTTGAACAATTTTGGAAAATAGAAGAATTGCCTTCTCAAAAATATTTAAGTCCCGCCGACGAGGAATGTGAAAATATATATTCGTCTACTACTGTTCGCAATAGTGATGGCAGTTACTCAGTTGACTTGCCTTTTAAAGAAAATCCTCAGATTTTAGGAAATTCTTATAATCAGGCAAAGAAGCGTTTATTAATGCTCGAAAAAAGATTAGCTCATTCTCCTGAATTACGCATAAAATATAACGATATTATTCGAGATTATATCGACCAAGGTATTATATCTCGCATTTCACCGGAGGAGTGTACCTCACAGGGATACTATCTTCCTCATCATCCTGTGATCCGATCCGATAAGGACACAACTAAGGTTCGCATTGTGTTAGATGCCAGCACTAAAACCGAGAACGGTTTATCATTAAATGATGTACTTCATACTGGTAGTAATTTACAAAATGAAATTTTTCATATATTAGTAAATTCTCGGCTTTATCCTATTGCATTTTTCGCTGACATAAAGCAAATGTATTTATGTATTTATCAAAATTCTCATCATCGCAAATTTCAACGTATCTTATTTCGTTTTAATTAGTCAGATCCAATCGACACTTATGAATATAACCGCGTTTGTTTTGGTCTTTGTTCTTCTCCCTTTCTTGCGTTAAGAACAATAAGACAACTCGCTAACGATGAGCGCTCTAGCTTTCCTTTGGCCGCAGACGTGTTAGAAAAATACACATATATGGATGACCTGGGATCTTCTTCTCCTTCTATCGAAGCAGCTGTACAGATCGCAGATCAACTGATCAATCTCTGCAAAGCCGGTGGGTTTGAACTAGTTAAGTGGACTAGTAATTCCCCCGAACTTTTATCTCACATACCTGAGTCTCATCGTCACGCGGAATCCATATCTTTAGATGATACAAATACGCTCAAGATATTAGGTCTTTGTTGGTTGCCCAATTCTGATTCCTTCTATTTTTGTGTAACCCCACCTACACCTGTAGGCACAAAGCGTGCAATCCTTTCTGCCACAGCTCGTTTATACGATGTCTTGGGACTCGTAGGTCCGATCATTGTTTTTACTAAATTATTGATAAAGGAATTATGGCTATTAAAGTCTGATTGGGATGATGAAGCACCTCCGCATGTTTCAAATTCTTGGCATCAATTTATCCATGAGCTACCATTAATTTCTAATATAAGATTTCCACGCCATCTCGGTGTTAAATCTAACTCTAAGTTAATTTTACTGGCCTTCGCCGATGCAAGTGAAAAGGCATACGGTTGCGTAATTTATGCGTATGTTTTGACAAATAATGAACCTCCAGTAGTCCGTCTTATTTGTTCAAAGTCCCGCGTCGCGCCGGTTAAGTTTGTAACTTTGGCTAGATTAGAGTTGTGCGCAATCATTCTTATGGCAAAACTACTACGCGTAGTGTATGATACGCTGTCGAAAAGACATACTATTGAAAAGGTTTACGCTTTTTCAGATTCAGAAGTTGCACTTTGTTGGGTGCATTCTTCCCCGCATAGGTTCAATACTTTCGTTGCAAACAGAATCGCAAAGTTTCAAGCTTTGTTTTCATCTGATATTTTTTATTTTATTTCCGGTTCGCAAAATCCCGCTGACTGTTTATCACGCGGACTTCTTCCTTCTCGATTAGTAGAGCATGACCTTTGGTTTCACGGTCCCACATGGGCATCTAGGCCTGTATCAGATTGGCCTGTTGTTAAGTTTAATCCGCGCTTTAATAAAATACCAGAAGAAAAAATCCTTAGTCACGTTGTCACCGACAATGTCAAAGAAAATATTATTTTGACCTTGAGTGAAAAATGTTCATCTTGGTCTAAGCTTCTACGTTGTGTAGTTTATATATATCGATTTCTTAAGATTCTACCACGAAATAAATATATTTCCGCGGAAGATCTTAATTTCGCTGAAACTAAATTATTGAAAGCTATTCAGGAATCATCGTTTTCTGAAGATATAAAAAATATTAAACAAGGCAAACGTTGCTCTGCAAAAATTCAAAAACTTTACCCATTTATTTCTAATGAGAATGATTTATTGTTAGTTGGAGGCAGACTAAGGAACTCTAATTTAGAATATACACAAAAACACCCAGTTTTACTGCCTAAAAAGGGACATATAATTGACATTTTAATCGATTTTTATCATGTTAATAATTTACACGCTGGACCTCAGCTTTTACTTGGGATTTTACGTGAAAAATTTTGGATTTTATCTGCCCGCAACGCCGTACGTAAACGCATAAATAAATGTTTAAATTGTTTTAAAATAAATCCAAAACCTAGCTACCCCGCTATGGGTGATTTACCTAGTAGCCGTTTAGAAAAATCTAAAGCCTTTTTACATACAGGAACTGATTACGCAGGTCCGTTTTACATCACTATGAGTAGGAAACGTGGCGTCCATAGCCAAAAGGCTTACTTGTGCATTTTCATTTGTCTCGTTACAAAAGCCGTTCATCTGGAACTGGCATCAGATTTGACATCTGCTTCTTTTTTGGATGCACTAAAGAGATTTTTGTCTAAACGTGGTACTTGCCAATGTCTTTATAGTGACAACGGTGGTAATTTCATATCTTCACGATCTTATCTGAATGAACTTTATGAATTCTTAAAGTCCGATAATTATTATAAATCTTTTCATTCAGAATTAGCTAAAAACCGCATTTCTTGGCATCTAAATCCTCCCACTGCCGCTCACTTTGGAGGCCTCTGGGAATCTAACATTAAAAGTGTCAAGAAACTACTGTATAGAGTTATAGGTAAGCAAATACTTTCTTATGAAGAGTTTTTTACTATAATTTCTCAGATAGAAGGCGTACTTAATAGTCGCCCGTTGTATGTTCTCAGCTCGGACCCATCGGAGCCCGCAGCTCTTACACCTTCACATTTCTTAGGAACACATTTGCATTTTTTACCCGCACCTAATATAGATAATTCTCATAAGTTATTAACACGATACGCTTTAATGGATTCTTTGGTCCAATCTTTCTGGAAACGTTTTAGTTCGGAGTACTTACACAATTTACAAGTTCGTGAAAAGTGGAATACTCCTTCTAAACCAGTCGCTGTAGGGACTGTTGTGTTGCTTATGATGGAAAACTCGCCACCTTTACAATGGCCCTTAGGTATAATAACGCGTGTTTTTCCCGGTAAGGACGATGTGATACGTGTCGCGGAAGTTAAAACTAAAAATGCTATATATCGCCGACCCGTGGTCAAACTTTGCCCATTGCCGATTGAATAAAATTATGTTACTTTACGTATATCATGTATAGTTTAAGATTAGTTTAGTAAATGTTTCATTCGCTTGTTTACGCACAAGTTGTTAGTTATACCGTTATATTTACCTTACCGCTTAACTTATAATAATAATTTTAGTTACTTTTCTTTTTTTTTGAAGGCGATCCTTCAAGGGCGGGGGAATGTTTGGTATTATTTGATTCGCGCATTCAAATTTAAAACCGACACAAATGCACTGGGTTATATTCCTTTTCCTTCCCTTTCCCACATGCACACTTGTTGTCTTCTTCTAAAAAATGGCCGCCTAACTCGCTGTGCGTGCGCATCTATGCAATCGAAACTCATCGCAAAATATAAAACACCAATAATAAATATCCAAAAGGTTACCAATTGTGACGTTATAGTGTACTAGTACGGAATATATAAAAATCAGTGGAATTCTATCATAATTACGGAGGGCCCTCCAAGTGAACTGCGTGGTCTCACAAGACAGAAGGAGAGTATTCTCGGTAAGTGTGCATGATTTCTATCCATTTTATAACAACTGTATATCTCCACTTGTTTTCCTTGCAGTTGTAATCTATCCGTCTTAACTCAGTGCATTTATAACGTAAAAATATTCAAAGATACAGTCCACTCATCGTTTCCTTAATAACCAGTATACCTGCATTTTAATAATTGATATTCCCGCACCCATGGTGTTGATCGACTTCTTATCATCGCCACCACTAGGTATTTTATTTTTCGTGATAGGTATCTTCACTAAAAGCATCTGGCCATGGTTCTCTATTTCTTTTACAGTTATATTTGTTAATTCTTGTATCCTACAGGCACCAGTTACACCAAATATTAAAGCAACCTGAAACAAAAGAAACAATAATTAAGGTCAACACACAACACAAGCTGCTATTAAATATTTAATTAAAATTAATTTAACTAACCTTTGTAGCCAAATATTGGTTATCTGGAGCATCTTTAATAATTTTTTCAATATCATCAGATGATAAAACCTTTGATTTTTTGCTTCTAAATCCATCAGATAGTCTCTTTAGATAAGCTGACAAATTCGAGTATGTTTTTAAGTCCACTCCATTCTTTGTTCGGACTGTACTTTTTAACATTGAGTAAATACACGACAAAGAGCTAGGTTTGTACTTAGAAGATAATTCTTTAAAGTACGCCATGAACACATTTTCTGAAAAAGACTGCGTATTCTTGTTGTTCTGCCATTGTATGAAATTTTGGTACGCTAATAGATATTTTTCCTTTGAGTTTTCTGGTAGTAAACTTTCCATAACGTTCTGGGCTTCACATCTTATATCGGGCGGTGTACAACATAAATCATTTTCTTCATAAATTGTATTTGCAGACATCTTAATTAATAACTAACTAAATAACTTCAAAAGAGAAAACGAGACGAGTTGTGAAAAATGTTTCGTAATGGCGGGAAAAATTAATCAGTTTTCCTATGCGCGCGCATCGGCCATAGACTAATAAATTTCGTAATGGCGGGAAAAATTAATCAGTTTTCCTATGCGCGCGCATCGGCCATAGACTAAAAAATGATGTTTCTTTTTTTTGGGCTTTTGGCGGATAGCATTTTAGCGCAAGTGTAAGCGTAACTCAACCAATAATATTAAAAAAAAACTATTACTCACTCGTGAATAATAGTAATGAAAAAGTCACCGTTTGATTATAGGTGTCATTATGTGCCTAATTGCCATGGGATTAGAGCCACTTTATGAGGAAGTGTGTTGAAAAAATATTTTCATTTCGTTGCATTAAATTTAATGAATACGTACGAGTAATTGAACGTTAAGCTAGAGTTAAAAAAATATTTCGTAAGCTGGTATTAAACTTTAACGCGTTTATCACGTTAAAGTTTAATAATACAATATTATCTTCTTTAAATTTTATTACTACACTCTATAATTAATAAAACAAATGGATTTTCACTAAGCCTACCGTAGTTCAATTATACATAATTTCAGTAAAGCATTTCTACGAGTATGTCTCTACATTGAGCCGCGCCGTTCAGAGCTGTCGGTAGGGTTATCATCATTATTATTTTCCCTTCCCTAAACCACTGATGCACGTTGACATTATCTTGACAGTGTTACAAGACAATTCAACATTTTTATTAAGTAGAAAATAATATTCACTGATACACTGTGTTTGCAAACATTGAAAGGGTGCCACATATTGTGCTACATTACATATTAGAATTTAAAAAATAATTGCTTCCTTGCTATCATTAGTGTCATCGGTGAGAGAATTCTGTCGAGTGTCAGGTGCAAAGATAAGATTTTATTAAACATTCGCAATATTTTTGTTTTGTGTACAAATAGCAATAAATTGACGCAACAACGCCCAGATTTATTTGCAACAAAAAAGTATATTATTAAAAGCTTATAGCTTTGCCATTGTCGCTTACTGTAAATGTTAATTATTGTAGATTCGCAAATTTATTAAATTAAATACTATTTTTACTTAATAAGTACGCAAGGTATTTTTTTTGTCAAAGAGACAAGTAGGTACGAGTATTTTGAATTGTTTGCTTGAGGGGATTTCATTTTTTTAATTGTTGGTTATATTGACTATGCTAGGCTAAGCTCCTTTTTATATTTACATAACCCTTTTATACAATTCTATACATTTTTGATACAATTATTGTTATTACTTCTGATTTGTATTTTGTTTCATTTGATAGTTTGATACTTTTATTCGTCAACGAAAAAGTTGCTTTTAATTTTGCTCTCCATTTTCTTGTTTCTTTTTTATCGGATGAAGTTATTAATAGTGTTGTAAATTTCTAGGTGCATTGTTTATTTTGATTGTATATTTTATGAAGTGTGTATTTACATTTTTAATATGTTTCAGCGAGCATGACATGCTCTATTTCCCTACGTCGCGTCGTCACGTTGTCATTATAATAATTATTAAAAAACAAACAAATGATGATTTTGTTACTACATCTTATGTGAACAGGGTTCTTAAATAAAGAAAAATGTCCTGTAAAGACATTCCATCCAACATTTTTGTTGAAATTGTAAATGCGTCCGGTCCCCAAGATTTCTAATTAAGTGTTTTGCTCAATGTTAGTATACTTTCTAGGTGATTTTTTCAACTAGTTCAGTATAAAACAGATTAGTTTCATCATTAGTGATAATTTACATCAAATTTTACCTTAGTTAATTAATTTATCGTACCGCCTATATTTAAATGCTACAATGTGTAGAACATTTTGGTAGAGTCCGAATTCAAATCCAAAATAATCTATATTAGGCTGACACTCGACAATTATTCAGTTAGAGAACGTCATTTATTTTACTACAAACGTTACTAAATGATTGATTGATTGATTGAACACTTTTTTAAACACGAAACATAAATAAGCAGGACACATCAATATAAGAGAAACAGTAACAATAGGCGGCCTTATTGCTAAGGTAGTAATTTCTAACCTTGGGGTAACCTTGGGGTTGCGGAAAGTTTTTGCTAAGTTAAGTGACGGGAATAGTGCTATACAGTTCTAAGAAATAATATACGTTACATTATAATTAACATTACTAAAACAGGTAACAACAAAAAGTTTTTAAATACAAAAATACTAAAGACACATAATATACATACAGTCACATATAGTACATGTAAATATTAGGTTGGGGAAAAAGTCTTTTCGCATTATAGTATGTATAAACTTGTAATAAAATCTCTTTGGCTATACTATTTGTATCTGGCTGGTTTTGGTATCATTGAAAGTTTAAATTTTAAAGAACATAATTCCAAATTCAAATTAGGAAAATGTGTGATTTTCATTTGTTTTTCGTACCGCCAAGATGAGTGAATCTAATGAAGAAATTCGATACATTTTAAAATTTTACTACAAAAAAGGTAAAAATGCAACGCAAGCCGCAAAAAAAATTTGCGATGTTTATGGACCTAGTGCAGTGTCTGTGAGAGTAGCACAAATTTGGTTTAAGCGTTTTCAATCCGGAAATTTTGATGTTAAAGATGCACGTCGCTCTGGTCGCCCTATTACAGATAAAATGGATGCCATTTTTGAAAAAGTGGAGCAAGATCGGCATGTCAGTAGTTACGACGTAGCTGAAGAACTGGGAATTGACCACAAAACAGTTTTGGCGCATTTGAAAAAAACTGGGTACACAAAAAAGCTCGACATTTGGGTACCTCACGAGCTCACTGAAAGAAACCTAATGAACCGTGTACTCATTTGTGATTCTTTATTACGACGTAATGAAACCGAACCATTTTTGAAGAAGCTGATAACTGGTGATGAAAAGTGGATCACGTACGACAAGAACGTGCGAAAAAGGTCGTGGTCAAAGGCCGGTCAGGCTTCACAGACTGTGGCGAAACCCGGGTTAACTCGCAACAAGGTGATGCTGTGTGTGTGGTGGGATTGGAAGGGCATTATTCATTATGAGCTGTTACCACCAGGCAGGACCATCGATTATGAACTCTACTGCGAACAACTGATGAGATTAAAGCAAGAAGTTGAGAGAAAGCGGCCGGAATTAATCAACAGAAGGGGTGTGGTTTTTCATCATGATAACGCTAGACCTCACACATCTTTAGCCACTCAGCAAAAATTAAGAGAGTTTGGCTGGGAGGTGTTAATGCATCCGCCGTATAGTCCTGACCTTGCACCTTCAGATTTCCACCTGTTTCGGTCTCTTCAGAATTCTTTAGGCAGTGTCAGGTTAACATCACGAGAGGACTGCCAAAACCACTTGTCGCGGTATTTTGACCAGAAGTCCCAAAATTTCTATAGCAATGGGATCATGTCCCTACCTACAAGATGGCAAAAAGTTATCGAACAAAATGGTACCTACATACTTTAGTTAAATGTAAATAAACTACATTAAAAAATGTTTTGAATTTTCTTAAAAAATGCAAAGAAACTTTTTCCCCAACCTATTATATACATACATAATACCTATACATATTATATATATCTATGAATAAAATAAAAACGGACAAGGACATGACTGTTATTTGTTGTTTTCCAGCTTGAGGAAATGTCTTTATTTTAAGATGTCAATTAAAATATTCCTTCCATTGTCTACGATTAAAAATGTTGGAGTGCGGGAATGTATAAGAGAAATTTTGGTCGTATATTTTGTTAGTTTATCACCAGTTATTGCCACTTTATCTAACGTATCTGCTTCTTCGTTTACTCTAATTCCTTAATGCGAGTAAAATTGATGGTGATTATTGAAGTTATAGTCTAAAACAAAATTATTCTTGGAAATTCTATATTTCAAACTCTTGCAATTTCAACAAAGCTTCAAAAATAGTAGTAATTTTATTGCGATATAAGTACAAACAAATAAAATTTTATTTGCCAAATAATGTTTAGAAAAATGAAAAGAACAATTAATATACTTAGTTGCACCAACTTCAATATAAAACTGTGATGATGATATTTGGCACCAACTTCAATATAAAACTGTGATATTGTATGTTATCTTATATCATTTATGAATTTTTGGTATTTTTGAAGTTTGTTTTTTTTTTTGTAAAAAAATTTTACATTTTGTTTAGGTAAATCTAATACCAAAAGAGGCTTGCTCATTGTCAATCGCGTTGCCGTTTTCTTGAGCAGATAGCAGACATAATTTGTAATGTAAATGAATTATTTGAATGAGGACGACGAAAATGTTAAAGAAGAGACATGAATCTTACCTACTTCAAAAAAGGAGAAGGTTCTATGTTGGTCTGTTTCGATCTTTTCATGTATGTTCACCGATTACTCCGCCAATTATGGATCGATTATCAAAATTTTTCTTGTATTCGAAGGAGTATTCTCCCAAGGTGGTCCCATTATTACCAATAAGTCAGGATCTGGTGGTGAGATCCTACGAAAATCAAAACTTCATAAGCATGTCGAACGTGTTTCATCTTTTATTGAAACTATTTAAGTATTTACGTCTGGCAGTCATCATCTCAAGGATGCTTCCGTCGTGCTGAGCTGGTGATGAAAGGATCCCTGACTTTTAGGAGTTTTTTAATATAATAGGCACGTATTGACACTTAGTTGTATCATTTTAAGTTGGTGATACGGTGAGCTGGTATTAAATTCACTAAAAAGATTTACAGAATAATTTACAAAAAATAACAACTGAATTCAAAAACACTAGAAAGGCAAAAATAATATAAGGCCAGTCAACATCACATTTTTTAGGGTTCTAGGTATAACTGAAAAAGAAAAACAGCATCCTTATTGGATCACTTTATTGTCCGTCTGTCTGTCTGCCTGTCCACCTGTTCTGTCCTATCAAGACCTGTTTGTCCTGTCCTATCCTGCCCTCTCAAGACCTGTCCTGTCAAGACCAGTCCTGTCAAGACCAGTCCTGTCAAGACCAGTCCTGTCAAGACCAGTCCTGTCAAGACCCTTTATCTTGGAAATGCGTGAAGGCATCGAGTTGAAGTTAAAACTCAGGTCTACAGTCCCTTGAAGCTGTGAAAAAATAAAATTTCTAAGATAACGTAAAGAAAGATACGGCCGTTAATACCGCAAAAAACGTAAATTTTGACACTCTCAAGGGAATCAAAATTTATAGAGTTCTTTCCGTTAACCTATTAGAACTAATAAATTCGGCAAGTAATAAAGTTGGTAAGTAGTAACATCATCATAACAGCTCATATACGTCCCCACCGAGGGGCTCGAGCCTGCCCTATGTTAGGGTGTTTAGGCCTGAGCCCACCATGCTGGTCCAGTGCGGATTGGTCGACTTCATATACACCTTTAAATTTTTTCGCAGATATGTGCAGGTTGCCCCACGATGTTTTCCTTCACCGTAGGAGCGTCAGACAAATGTACATATGAAATTCGAAAAACGAAATACTCATTGGTAGATGGCGGTCTCGAAACGCGGACCTCTCTATTGGAAGGGAAGTGCTGAGTTCACAGTGCCACCGACTAATCTATTTACAAACTACTCTACGTTTGTAATAAAAAACCTATACATTTTTAGTTAAATCATAAAAAATATAGTCTTTGTTTAAAGCACGTAATCAATCATCGAGGGTTACCTAACTAATTAAGGTATGAACTGTTAGCATAACCATAACTTTTACTTATAATCACAATAATATGAGAATTATGGGCTTTGGAAACTGAATTTTGGGAAAAGCTCGGATAAACTGCGAGACTCGATTTCTGAACTATAGTGTTACGAGGGTTCCGTACAAATTTGTAGGTACCTACAAATTTGCACGGAACCCTCGGTGGACGAGTCCGAATCGCACTTGTCCGATTTTATTATATTCATTCATTTATTAAGTCGCCATCAAATTTTAACTTCATTTGTTAGTTCTTACAGTTTTTAAGACTTTCAAGAAGATCATCGCTTGGCTACGACTTCAATATAGATATGTGATGTTGAGCGTGTTTTTATATAATTTTTGAAATTTTTTAATTCAGTTCTTATTTTTTGAAAAATATTTTTATGTCAATCTTTTTAGTGAATTTAATACGAGCCTCTATTGGTTTTTTGTTTTCTCTTCTTTATGATTGTGGATGGGATGTATGCACATACATACAAGATTTAATATTTTAAATTGAATTTTGTAAGTTTACCTATTATGAGCTTAGAGTTACTTGCCATATTAGAATCACTTAGCTATGCTGAATTCTGTGGAAATAGACGCTTTGTGATCTTTACTGATTCAGCGTCTTCTTTACATTTGTTAAGTTGTGGTAGAGGAGTGTTTAGTAGGCTTATGCCATTATTAAATGTATTAGACACCTAATCGTTAATGGCATTAATGTCAAACTGCAGTGGGATCCTTCTCATGTGGGAATCTGTGGGAATGAGGTGGCCGACTCATTAGCAAATCAAACTCTTATTGATGGTATTGATTTTCAGGTAAAATCATTTTATTCGGATTATTTGTAACAAATAAGGAACAAAATATACCAGCAGTGGATTGAACTATTTAATAAAACCTCCAAAGATAAAGGTATTTGGTATAAATCTATTGTTAGTGAACATGTCCCATAGTTTTCTACAAGTAAGCTCAGCCGAAGAGAATTGGTTATTTGTATGAGGGTTCGCCCTGGACACGTTTATTTTAATTCTTTTAAGTTCTTAGTTGGTAAAATCGAAAGCCCAAATTGTAGTACTTGCAAAGTGAATGATGATTTATGTCACCTTCTCCTGGATTGTGTCCAGAATGAGCCAGATCGTGTTGAGCTTTTGCAAGATACAAACACGCATAGACGGGACTTACTGTTTTTCCTCCATAACTGTTTTAGTTCTGAGTTTACAAGTGAAAATAGTGACAGAATGTTATGTTTCCTCATTAGTTCCTTTGTTAAGAAAATGTAACATTTAGAACATTATTTCAATTCTATGTAAGTATACAATTCTATGTTTATTTATGTAAGCCGACGTAACCTTTAAGGTGTATGGCATAATAAAGAATTTAAAAAAATGAATTTTGTATTTGTTTTTGATATAAATGCGTGTAAAGAAGCAAATATACAGTTGAAGAAAAATTGTGGAATATTGAATCAAATGTTAGAAGTACTACTAGGTACATAAAAGTTGTTCTTAACCAACACAAACTCAACTCGAACTCAAATTAGATGCGTACTATATCAGCATAATTACTATATCATATCCATAAGCGATAAGATGTGTCAATTCCCTCTTACATTTAGAGAAAACATTAGATATGATTCAGAAGAACGGTTCCAAAATAACGAAAAAAAAACAACTATGGCCAAATAGACTTTCTCTCAGCTATTGCTTCTGTGGTATCTGCCAGAGAAGCGCTGGTATTATAAGATGCCCTGACATGAGTGACCCACGAGACTATGCATATGCATTGATGAAAATACTAATATAAAACATAATTGCTGCTATTTTTACTCACTTTTTTAAATTCACTTTAATTCGATATTGTTCGTAAGATGACGTATGTAGAATAGGACGGGAAAAGAAAGGAGAAGATGGTGGTGTTTTTGAGCTGCAATAAATCTATTAAGTGTGGGATTATTATACAATACTACTAGCTGTGTCTGCGAACGACGTTTTGCCATAATAATCACTTAGAGGTATAAAAAATAGTTTACGACTTATTCTCAGACAATCCGGCCGTTTCGGAGGAGTTTGGTAACAAACACTATGACATGAGAATTTTATAATTAGATTAAGAAGATAACAAAGACGACAACTTATGTTACTAGAATCTGTGCAAAAAGAAGCTGGGGCAAGAAATAATAAAAGACACGTTGAAGCTTTTGCAATTGAAGTTCATTTGTATGACATTAAAATTGGAGGAGATACTATGTTCGGCGGTATTTGTCGTCTTCTATACATATGACATTCACCAATTTCTCTGTCAATTGTGAACCGGTCTTCAATTTTTTTTATTAGAACGACTACGCCTGTGTGGTCCCATTGCCACCATGTCTTTAATCTTGTGTTCCAAAATGTAAATTCAATGTCTTTATTCTCATTGCCTTTATTTCATGACGGCATCCTTCCTGCGGAGACTGTATCAACCGTAGACGCGCTAAGTCGCATGAGCATCACTGAGCTTCGTAGCGCCGTAGATGCGCGCGCGCAACCGCTCCACGACCGCGCGTTTATACGTGCACACAAACGCGCGCAATCAGCATGCACGTGCAAAACCCTAAAATAATAAAAAAATAATAATATCACTATACAAACAAGAGAATTGATAGAAAACTCGCATATTTGCACAATTGTTCGCCATTCTCGCGATATCGCTCGTTATGACCGATTTAAGCGGTTCCAAGCCACATCGAAATTGATAATACAGTTAATCCTTATTTGCATTGAAGGTGGGTGAAGTGGGCGTCTCGATAAGCGAACAGGTAGAAAAGTTGAGCTGTTTTTATTGGCGAGCTGAGCCCTCTTATTGACACCTAACCGCCCGCTCCGAGCGTTTGTGCGCCGTCGTATCTGTTTTATTAATATTCATACAAATAAAAAAACAAAAGCATTAATCAGTGATTGTTCCGATATATTTAGAGATATTTCTATCTGGCATGTTTATTTTCTGTCGAAACCCATCTTCGTTTCTAATCTTAACCGCGCTGCAGGCACCGCCATTTTGTATCGTTGGAGTAGCGAAATCGCCTTCTGTTACGAAACCCATTGCATTTATATGTAACATGAAATTTCCACCAAGCCTTTTCTGAAAGAGCACTATAAAATATTAATAAGAACACAAACTTTATTATTAACAATAGGAACATATTAATATCAACTTTGCCCTTTACTTAAATTAATGACTGTAGTGTGAAAGATAGTGTTTTCACGACGTTTTTACAAGAAGTTAATGATTGAGCTTTTTAATGTAATTTGGAATAGCCTACAATCTACTTTTCTTTTTTTGTGCTATAATATAACATTTAAGAATATCTACTTTTCCTAACTTTAATGTAGAATTGCTTAGCTTTAACATATGAGAAATGAGCTCTATGTGTTATATATGAAAAGGTTGATAGAGCGCTTTTAAACTCGTTATGATACGCTATACACAGACTCGAAAGTTAAAGAAGGTTACTTAAAGTGCAATTTAAAAAAATGGAAGCAATAGTTGTTAAAAAAAAGCAATATTCAAATATACACTGAGTTATCAAGCGCGGATACCATGTCAGTTTGCATTCAGGACCAAAATTCGGAACCAATACGACTACAGTGCGGTGTGAGACAGGGCGACGTTATATCACCGAAACTATTCACAGCTGCGTTGGAGGATGTGTTGAAGCTTTTGGTCTAGCTAGAGAGGACTCGGCATCAACACAGACGGCGAGTACATGACTCGCCTTCGTCACTATGCTGATGATAACTTAGTCATGGTTGAGACCGTGGAAGATCCAGACACAATGCTCGAAGACCTCTGTAGAGTTTTCCAATAAGTCGGTCTTAAAGTGTATATGGACAGGTCTAAAATTATGTCTAGTTCCCGTGTAGTACCCACCACTTCTGTGAATGTTGTGATTTATAGTCTGTATTTGGTCCAACTTAAAAGATAGGATAGCCTCTCTCGATTACTGACCTCAATATGTACTATTGCCACCTATTGCGAAATAAATTGTTTGTAATTATGTGACGTTCCATAAGTTTCAAACATATCTTTCTTATCCAACTAGAAAGAACTCAAAGAGAAGTCTTAAAAGTAGCCCTGTTCAAGCCAATGCTCTTACCTACCATTGTGTTATATTGAGAAGCAAAGGTTCTTAGTGTGAGGAAACTTTTTTATCGTACAATTCATTGCACACACACATAGATCTATTATCACCTCAGATGGTTAGGATACCTAATGAGCAATTAAAAAAGTGAGTGTTTAAAGTCCCAGTATGGCTACTAACACCTTCTTCTCGAATCAATTCAGTCGCTTTCTGTTCCCTTACATCTATATATATATATTATATATATACACGGTGTTTCATAATAACCAATAAATAATTTATCGTTATTGAAAACTAATTATTAAATAGCTTTTCTCGTAATGTCATTCAACCCAAAATTTTCATATATATCATAGTATCATCATCATGTCTATGATTAACATGAAAATTTTGGGTTGAATGACATTACGGGTTAACACAATTAATTAATTAGTTTTAGATAACGATAAATTATTTATTGGTTATTATGAAACACCGTGTATATACACGGTTATTTTTTTATCACCCTGGAAAATTTAAGGGACGCTTCACGACATAGTATTAGAATGATTTAAATATAAATAAAAAAATAACTCAGTAGGTGTATATTGGGCATTCTAAAACTGTTTTCATCAAAACACCGCAAATCTCACTCCGTTCGTTTACGGTGATTTGATGAAAACAGTTTAAGATTGCCCAATATACATTATAAGGGTTAAATGAAAAACGCTTGGGATGGGCAGGAAAGCAAGTTTTTACTTGCCATCGAGCCGTGGAGAAAGGATCAGCCAGTCTGGGTTACCGAGTCGTCGTTCACGCAGTCTGTTGCCCGGGGTGCGCCGGACGCATATGAAATGCGCCACAATGGGAGGCTCCTTTCCTGCACCCCATATTTAATTTTTCAGTATATTTCATTTCATTTTTCAGTAATTATATTTAATTTCATTTTTCAGTATATTTCATTTCATTTTTCAGTATATTTCATATCATTTCATTTTTCAGTATATTTCGTTTTTCAGTACACACGTTTTCAGTCTACTAGGCACGTTTTCGTGGTCTTCAACCTCAAGCTAGATTTTAGCAAGAATGAAAGGAAGAGCGTAATAATAACAGAGCTTAAACTATATGTGGGCTTCCTGAGTATCAGTACTGGTTCCCCGAACAAGTATCTCCGTATATTATATACACTAATCCAGCCAAAACTTCATCCCAATGGAAAACACTTGTGTTGTTTGACTGTAAACAGTATACTTTTGGTTTTGCTATTTACTAGACACATTTTCAAGGTTTTCTATCTTAGAATATTAAGGCATTTAACTAGGTAGCAGTGCAATAACAACAGAACTTAAACTGGTTGAGGTTTCCTGGCTTCAGTTCTCAATAATCGAATAAGTATCTGTGCGGTTATACACTCCTTCGTTAAACGTGTACCCTTATTTTAAAGGAAAACACTTGTGTGGTTGGATCGCAATCGATTTATTTAGCATACCTGAATTCAGTCTACTAGACACGTTTTCAAGGTTTTCTCTCTTAAAATATTAAGGCATTTAACTAGGTAGCAGTGCAATAACAACAGACATTAAACAGGTTAAGGTTTCCTAGCTTCAGGACTCAACCCTTTAAGTATCTGTACCGTTCTACACTCTGCCTTCGTCAAACGTGAACCCTTATTTCAGATGAAAACACTTGTGTTGTTTGACTATAAACAGTATGCTTTTGGCGTTACTTGATTGCGATTTACTAGACACATTTTCAAGGTTTTCTATCTTAGAATATTAAGGCATTTAACTAGGTAGCAGTGCAATAACAACAGAACTTAAACTGGTTGAGGTTTCCTGGCTTCAGTTCTCAATAATCGAATAAGTATCTGTGCGGTTATACACTCCTTCGTTAAACGTGTACCCTTATTTCAAAGGAAAACACTTGTGTGGTTGGATCGCAATCGATTTATTTAGCATACCTGAATTCAGTCTACTAGACACGTTTTCAAGGTTTTCTCTCTTAAAATATTAAGGCATTTAACTAGGTAGCAGTGCAATAACAACAGACATTAAACAGGTTAAGGTTTCCTAGCTTCAGGACTCAACCCTTTAAGTATCTGTACCGTTCTACACTCTGCCTTCGTCAAACGTGAACCCTTATTTCAGATGAAAACACTTGTGTTGTTTGACTATAAACAGTATGCTTTTGGCGTTGCTTGATTGCGATTTACTAGACACATTTTCAAGGTTTTCTATCTTAGAATATTAAGGCATTTAACTAGGTAGTAGTGCAATAACAACAGAACTTAAACTGGTTGAGGTTTCCTGGCTTCAGGTCTCAATAATCGAATAAGTATCTGTGCGGTTATACACTCATTCGTTAAACGTGTACCCTTATTTCAAAGGAAAACACTTGTGTGGTTGGATTGCAATCGATTTATTTAGCATACCTGAATTCAATCTACTAGACACGTTTTCAAGGTTTTCTCTCTTAAAATATTAAGGCATTTAACTAGGTAGCAGTGCAATAACAACAGAAATTAAACAGGTTGAGGTTTTGCTAGCTTCAGGACTCAACCCTCGAATAAGTATCTGTACCGTTCTACACTCTGCCTTCGTCAAACGTGAACCCTTATTTCAGATGAAAACACTTGTATTGTTTGACTGTAAACAGTATACTTTTGGCGTTGCTTGATTGCGATTTACTAGACACATTTTCAAGGTTTTCTATCTATCTCAGAATATGAAGGCATTTAAAGGTAGCAGTGCAATAACAACAGAACTTAAACTGGTTGAGGTTTCCTGGCTTCAGGTCTCAATAATCGAATAAGTCTCTGTGCGGTTATACACTCCTTCGTTAAACGTGTACCCTTATTTCAAAGGAAAACACTTGTGTGGTTGGATCGCAATCGATTTATTTAGCATACCTGAATTCAGTCTACTGGACACGTTTTCAAGGTTTTCTCTCTTAAAATATTAAGGAATTTAACTACGAGTAGGTAGCAGTGCAATAACAACAGAAATTAAACAGGTTGAGGTTTCCTAGCTTCAGGACTCAACCCTTTAAGTATCTGCACCGTTCTACACTCTGCCTTCGTCAAACGTGAACCCTTATTTCAGATGAAAACACTTGTGTTGTTTGACTATAAACAGTATGCTTTTGGCGTTGCTTGATTGCGATTTACTAGACACATTTTCAAGGTTTTCTATCTCAGAATATTAAGGCATTTAACTAGGTAGCAGTGCAATAACAACAGAACTAAATCTGGTTGAGATTTCCTGGCTTCAGGACTCAATTCCGAATAAGTATATACGTACCGTTATACACTCTGCCTTCGTCAAACGTGAACCCTTATTTCAGAGAAAAACACTTGTGTTTTTAGATCGCCACCAAGACACGCTCTAAATGCAAAGATAAATACACGGTTTATATATAATAAGCCGGCCATACAGTTTCAAAGCATTCCCATGAAATTCATTTATCAGCAATAACACCCTCGAGCCTCTACAACTTCGTCGTGACATCGCCTCTCTTAGCGCCTTTTACCGAATGTTCCATGGGGAATGCTCTGAGGAGCTCTTTAACCTTATCCCTCCCTCTCCATTCCTTAACAGAAACACGCGTAAGGGCCTTCGGAGTCATCCGTACACTGTGTCCTCCTTTTCACACCGTACCAAGAAATTCCAAGATTCCTTCTTCTGTCGTTCATCCCACACTTGGAATTCTCTACCTGCGCACGTGTTTCCCCCATCCTACAACATGGGTTCCTTCAAAAGAGGCGTGAAAAAGCATCTTTTGGGCCGGCAAGGGGCGGGCAGGTAGGAGAGTGGATGTCGTCCCTACTCTATCTGTCAACTCATTTGGGCCTCTTTCACCGCTTAACATCAGGCGGGAGGAGGTCATTTGCCGGGCCATCCATAAAATTAAAAAAAAAAAAAAAAAAAAAAACGTTAATACTTTTATTTGTTTATTAAAATTACTTCAATTAAATATATTCTTAATTATAAAACAAAGTATAAAAATGATGATTTTTACAAAATATTTAAAAGGGCGGGCTAATCCCTGAAAGATGTGTTCCAGTCATCACACGAATAAAAAATAGAAAATAAATATTCCAATAATTTAAAAAATAAAAATATTTTATTTATTTTATTTTATTTTATTTAAAGAGGTACAATAACAGAAAACAGATTAATTCATTTGTAAAAATCAGTAAATATATAACAGTTTGAACCTGAGTTCCAATGAGAATTGTACACAGCATTTATAATGAACATGTAAAACTAAATATTACACACTAAAACAATTAAAAGAAATAAATACTTGCATTCACACATATACACATAAACATTATTATTACTTATCCAGGTCATTACCAGTGTAATTGAGGATCGAATTTTTAAATTGGGAATTGTTTGATGTAAAAATATCAAAATCAGTACAAATTTGGTTATAGGATCTACACATTCTGTGCAATGGATTATTCATAGACACATTATTACTTGATACTGGCACACTAAATAATTGTGGTTTACGAACTGATCGGGACGGTACTCTGAGAATCATTTGGTTCAGTAAGTTGATATCAAATGAACCATTAACAACAAGGTGCAACAAAGACATGTCCGACATCCACCTACGTTTTTCCAAGCTTATCATGTTGAAGTACTTTAAGCGGTCACTATAGTATGGGAGTTGCCTACGTAGGCCGAATCTAGAAGAGAGAGCTCGTAAAAACCTACGCTGAATAGCTTCAATTCTGTCAATGTGGACAGAGTATATAGGACACCATACGGAGGAACAGTATTCAAGAATACTTCTAACCAATACCAGGTAAAGCAATATCCATGTTTTTGCATTCTGAAATGGCTTCACTTGGCGTAGTACAAAACAAAGCAGACGGTTTGCTTTATCACAAATATAATCATAATGCAATCGAAAAGAAAGGTGAGAATCAAGGTGTACTCCCAAATCACGAACAACATTAACCCGCTTAAGCCTAGCACCATGGATATTATAGTCAAAACAAAATATAAAAAATATTAAGAACATTATAACTACCTACCCTGGGTCAACGTGGCTGACTAAGGTCTAAACATCCTAATTAAATAGGGTAGTGCGGTGGGAACGTGTATGAGATGCTGCAGATGAATACCACCTATGTATTATTACAATAATTTTCTTAAACTTCTGTGGTTCTGTCGTCATGTGGTATCAGTATCGTTATGCTATAGATACATTCGGTTCGCCTAATAGAACGATATACCTATTGATTATCTGTTTTCAATAGTAGTATCAAGGATGATATAAAGAAAGGATTGTCAATGTCTAACATTTCTAAAATTAGTTATAACCACGAGCAATAGATGGAGCGAGCTGTATCAAATCCAAAATTTGTCGATATTTCTAAAAGCAACAAAGCACACACGCTCCTAGGGTGCACAGCAGTGATTACATAGATTTATGTAGTTATACAAGAGCACGATAGATGGCGCTATATACATTTTTGATACTTTCTGCCAGACATTCCCTCTCATTCGAGAACAAGGTAATTGATAACGTTCGAGAAGCAAAGTGGAGTAATTTTCGCCTGACAGGAGTGAATTTCTCGTGGACCCCAGAAAGCGTTAAATTTTACCTGGTATTGACAGATGATTGTTCTGTGATTAGTGGCTTTCGTTTTTATGTAGAAGTTAAAGTTTGCAAATAGTAAGTAAAGCTTTGCGCAGAACAGTTGTAAAATAAAGCATGTTCGCGTTGCAAAACACAAAAACTCTTTTCTTTATTTTTGAGGTACTAAAAAATTTAGGAGTGGCAAAAAATAAACCCTTTATTAACCGACTTCTAAAAAAACCGTATCGGGCCACGCGCAGTGTAGGATTCCGTAGTTGCAAATGCCAACTTCGAGTTCACACTCACATCACACCTCACAACACGTTGCTATTAAATTAGTAATTATTATTATGATAATTGCTACGTTGCTAATTGAACACGTTGCTATTAAATTAGTAATTATTATTATAATATTAGTAAAAGCTCCAATGATTTTATATTTACTTAACTTCACCTGGTTCGTAAATTTATATTCAGTACTAATTTTTCGTCTATAACTTTTTAGTTTTTACTTAATACTCAACTCTGATAGGTTTCCTTTAAACTTCGTTATACAAGTTGATTTTTTAGTAATGACAAAAATTTGGTGTTCTTGTTCCGACAAGCAAACTGAAACACTTTCACTATGGGACCAACATAAAAATCGCAAAAAAAAATCAGCTGTTTCATACAAATGTTCAACATTCACTGAACACTATTATCTATTCTGTGACTGAACCTAAATGTATGAAACAGCAGGTTTTTTTTTGCGATTTCGAAGTTGGTCCCATAGTGAAAGTTGTTCAGTTTGCTTGTCTGAACAAGCACACATTTTTGTCATAACTAAAAAATAACCTTGTATACTACTGTTGTAATTTTTTTCACGTGTCCATATAAACGGTTATTTTTTTATCACCCTGGAAAATTTAAGGGACGCTTCACGACATGGTATTAGAATGATTTAAATTACCTATGAATAAAAAAATAACTCCCATACTTAATTTTATATTAATTTCCCAAAAAAATTCAAAGAATGCTGCACTAGTTAAGAGCAGCATTTTAGAGATTTATCTAATTTTTTTCTATTTTTTTAAATTTTTATTTCATTTTTTATTTTTTTATATAATAATAGATGTGTCCTGAAGCGTCCCTAAAATTTTCCAGGGTGATAAAAAAATAACCGTGTATAACCGTTTAGCAGTTAGAGAGGGGGGACACTTACCTCTAAGAAAAATTTGCACTTTGAAGCCGCTATTACAGAAACGAATCCCTAAATCGAAAAATGGTATTCTGAACCGTACATTGTTTTTTAAAGACCTATTCAGCAATACCCCACACGATGGGTTAGTCGAGAAAAAAATGTTACTCCCACTATACTATGTATGGTAGCCACCCCAAAAAAAATTTTTTTTTTTCAATATTTTTTGCTACCACTTTTTTGGTATGATTAATATACATTACCCATACAAAATTACAGCTTTCTAGTACTAATAGTTTCGGAGTAAAAGCGCGGACAGACAGACAGACATGACGAATCTATAAGGGTTTCTTGTTTACTACGGAACCCTAAAAAGGAGGAGGTTTCTCAATTCGACCGTATATATGCTTTTGTTATGTTTGTTCGCGGATAACTTCGTCGTTTATGAACCGATTTTGATGATTCTTTTTGTATTCGATAGAGGATACTCCAAGGATGGTCCCATGGTTAGGATCTGATGATTGAATTCCATAAAGATCGAGGGAATCCTTTAAAGTTGTAGGTGTGTCCAACGTGTTTTGACGATTTTCAAAATTCCTTTTGTATTCGATAGAGTAGGTATACTCCTGGGGTGGCCCCAAGATCACTAAAGTCAGGATCTGATGATGGGATCTCGAGGGAAATCCCAAATTTCCTTTATATTATTTTAGGGTTCTTTTCACTAAAAAGATTTCATTCACTAAAAAGTTAAAAATAAAAAATATTTTACAAAAAATAAAAACCGACTTCACAAACACTAAAAAGTTTAAAATAATATAAGAATAGTTACAGACAACATCACATTTCTATATTGAAGTCGGTGACAAATTTTAAGACTTTCTGGATCATCGTTTGATACCGACTTCAATATAGAAGTGTGATGTTGTCTGTACCTATTTGTAGACTTTTCAGTGTTTTTGAAGTCGGTTTTTATTTTTTGTAAAATATTTTTCTATAGTGAAGAACGCAAACTTGTTTCAATTTTTGATGTGCCTCATTTAATAAAAAATATAAGAAATAATGTTTTAACTCATAATATCATTAACAACAAAAATGAAGTCTTTTAAAGATATCATCAACTGACATCTTATCATTTAGACAAAAATAATAAAAGTAGGTCGCTTCTAAAAATAACCGATCACAGGCACATAAATCCGAACGCATTCCAAAAAAAGACTAGAAGCCTTGCAACTCAGCACCTAAAAGTTTACCTACATACCGTGCAGCGTGCATAGCATCAAGATAGAATTAAAATGTATCGGAGCATCGGGTAGGTAGGAACGAAGTTAATTTCTCCGCGTGTATTTTTTCTTTTTTTTACAGCTTAAAATACACTTTTTGTTACTTCTTTTAATATTTGTGTACATGAGATATCATTTACAATTCCTATAATATACACAGAAAGAATTTAAAACAAAATTATTATTGAATGTAACATTATCCATTAAATTAAGCGCCATCTAGTAAAAAAGTATTATAACAATCTAAGCACCGCACTGACCGCACCATCTAGCGCGAAACCGTAGAAACCGTGTAATAGGATTAAACTTTTCGATAAAGATTAAAATTGTTCTGGCGGAATATTGTAAAATTATTTGTAATTTACTATTATTAAAACAACTTTTTATTAATTTTCAGGCATGATTCAGTATAACTTATCAACAAAATTTAAGTTAGCAACCTTATGGCGGCTGTACACTCTCGACGAGTGCTCTCGTCAAGTCTCGCCGAGAGGTCTCGCCCGAGAGACCTGTCAGCGAGTGCTTACCATGTACACTCTCGTCTATTCACTTGCGGTTTTGATCACCGAGAGGATGGACGCGTTAGAAGTCGCTTCCACTGTTTCGCTATATTAATTATTATAATATTCAAAAAGAGTGGCGTCAAAGAAGATGGTGGATGGTCGCTATGCATCGAATAATAATAATAAAAACCGACTTCAAAAACACTGAAAGTTAAAAATAATATAAGAATAGATACAGACAACATCACGCTTCTATATTGAAGTCGGTGACAAATTTTAACACTTTCTAGGAGATCATCGTTTGGCACCGACTTCAATATAGAAGTGAGATGTTGTCTGTACCTATTCTTATATTATTTTTAACTTCTCAGTGTTTTTGAAGTAGGTTTTTATTTTTTATATAATATTTTTTATTTTTAACTTTATAGTGAATGCAATCTTTTTAGTGAAAGAAACCCGAATTTAATACCAGCTCACCTTCAGTGAGCTGGTATTAAAATAGCGTTTCCCTCGATTTTCATGGGATCCCATGATCAGATCCTGACTTTGGTGACCACCCTTGGGGTTTACTCTATCGAATACTAAAAGAATTTTGAAAATCGGTCCACAATTGGCGGCGTAATCGCGTAACATACACACAAAAAAAAACATACGCATCGAATTGAGAACCTCCTCCTTTTTTGAAGTCGGATAAAAATATGGTTACAGAGATGATTATAAGAAGCTAATCCAACATATTTTGTCATTTTTCGACGTGCAAATACTTATTCCGATGTGAAATATTATGATTAGTACGACTCAATTCACGTGTGTTCAGAGCGGTTGCTGGCTGTGCACTGCACTTGGCGAGAGTGTACATCAATGCTCTCGCCGTTCCTCGCGAGACATGCCGAGACCCTTTGACTCGGGCACAAAAAACCGACACGGGAGCGAGAGCGGGCGAGTAAGCACGAGACATCCCGAGGTGAGGCGAGAGCTACCATGTACACTCTCGCACTCGGCCTGTCTCGGGGTGTCTCGGCGAGAGTGTACAGCCGCCATTATAGGTCAGCGCCATCTAGATATAAGTCGGGAATAGGACCTTTCTTATAGTTGTATGACATTGGCAGTCTATATTATTCTTCGTCTATGGTAGTATCGAAAAATGAAAATTAGAATTCGCATCCGTTATTATAAAGAAGACTTTTTATTTTGGAGATAATATTCGTTAGTAATTGTAAATATGCATGTATTTGTATGTACATATATAATTTAAATAAATATAATAAACCCGAAATGAAAAAAAAATTGGAGCATGCAGCCTTACACGAGATTTCTGCATCAGCAGAATTAAACGGTAAACAACTATTTTGCTGTATTGTATTGCAAGTTTGTGGAAATAAACGACAAACAACTAATTTGCTGATTATTTCCGCGTCATAGTGCACATTGGTAGAATTATGGGTAAATATCAAATTTTGCTAAATATCATGAAAGTCAGAGGTGCAAAACGTTATTAGGTTTTATATTTTGAGTATGGGACCGACTTTTTGAAAGTAAACTACCAAACTATAATCTTCTCTTAGATGTTGTGATGCTGAATAACGATCTACTACTACCTCGAAAATAAAAATCCAATACACGTAATTGCGTCAGTTCGTCGTTTTGTTTCTTTCTTGCTACGTAAGTACTTTTTTTTATTTAACTGACGAAGTTCAGCCGATGATCGGACCGTTTTTGGATCATACGCAACTGCGGATCAAAAATTTTGTTGCAGACCTGAGAACTGCTTACATATTCATCAAAATTAAGTGTCAGTTCTTTATTGTTTGGAAAACGAAACGACTGTGACCATGGAAGTGGAAGTGAATGCATTAGGCGTCTCGATAAAGTATAGACATCATATCCGTGAATGCATATTTGTTTTCTTATAAATATTTTGTGTGGATATGATTTGGACGGAAATTAATAATTTTGTGATAATATATATAATATTTTATAATATTACTAACTTATTTAACAATATAAAAATTAATGAGCATTCTTTTTTAGATTAGTCATGTTAAATAAAAACGATTATACTTGGCTTCGTCCTCGGGATTAGCAAATAATACTTGTAGTAACGCCTAGTGGTACGCCATTCACGCACTATTTGAGGGTATAAATAAAATTTAAAATGAATCTCACGTCAACAAGGTGGGCGACCTATCCGCTTGCTTCATTCCCTTTTTAGTGCTCGCCACGATCACACTCTCGCGTCTTAAAAGTTTTTACTTTAAGTGAGGTAGTGCTTATTTATAATGCCTAAGCGGAAAAGTGAGGAGGATTGTCAAATATGTTGTGTAAGTTTAAAAAACTCGAAGTGTTACGAAGATGCCGTACACGGAGTCGTTCCAGCTTGCCCGACAGGCGTTCCCGCTCGGAGTCTCAAGGTTAGTCATTGTGTGAATAAGTGCATTTATTAGTAACTATGGCCGAAAATGTAATTTTCTATTTGCTACCCGTACAATGCTCGTTTGATAACGGGCAGAAGGATGATCAGTCAGCCATCTTGTTATATTCTCATAAGTACTAGAGAAACTTAATGACTTAGTTAATGACGAATTATACCTATAATGGTAAATTTGTCACGTTTTTACTTTTTACTGGTTTCCTCTGAAATGAAGTTTTATAATCCAATGAAATAGTTTTACGAAAACTGTTAAATAAGATTTATTTCATACCTACCTAGTGGGCTTATTTATACCCCTTTTGTATGATTTTTTTTGACACTATATCTCTAAGAAGAAAGTTTACTAAATAATAGTTATTGCTACAGTGATTACTAACCTATTCACCAACCTGGGTTTGCGTACCTCTCTTTGGAGTTGTGCTACCCAATAATAGTTTTGCGAACAGTATTTTAGGATTGTTCCTTAACTGATTAGCAGTAATAATAATTATCCAATCGTAACATGCACCTACTTTTTATATACTAAAAATAATATACTAAAGAATAAATACAGTATATGCATAGTGGTAATGGTTACCTATCCGGGTTTGCGTACTTCTCTTTGGAGCTGTACTACCTTATGGTAATGGTAACCTATCCGGGTTTGCGTACTTCTCTTTGGAGCTGTACTACCCTATAAATTAGTCTCGCGGACAGTACTTTGGTCTGTTTCATGATTAATGGAGATATCGGTGTATTCATAGTGGTAATGGTTACATATCCGGGTTTGCGTACTTCTCTTTGGAGCTGTACTACCCTATGGTAATGATAACCTATCCGGGTTTGCGTACTTCTCTTTGGAGCTGGGGCCTTACCGTGATCGCTTATAGCAAGGTTAAAACAATATTGAAACAGAGACACCGCTCTTGCTGCGTATAGCGCCATCTCGCTCTCAGTGCGGTTTTAATATTGTTTTGGGCGATCACGGTTAGGGGGCTGTACTACCCTATAAATTAGTCTCGCGAACAGTACTTTGGTCTGTTTCTTGACTAATGGAGATATCGGTGGTTTTCAGAACAAGAACGTAATAACAACGTTTTAAACCTGCAGGCCTATTACGTTCTCATGGTTTTCAAATGATATCATATGATATCTTAGTGCAAAGCGAAAATTATGATTTTCGGTCAGATTTTTGATCATTCGTTCGTTATATCATAATGACATCATCGAAATTATGCCATAGTAATGATATCATTGGAGATCGGTAATACGAAATGAAGCATTTCATGATTTATTATGCCATGGCATACGATGAAAGATTCATAATTGGCCTACTGCTCGATGGGATTATTGGTTCTGAGATGCAGGTCGACCTCGACCCAGAACCCGCCGAAGTGGCTTCGCTCAGTGCGAGCCCGCCGTTTATATCTTCTGTGCCGTCGTGACGGTCACCCCCGTGGTGGTCGCCACCACCGCCATCACCGCCGGCGCGCCTGAGCAAGTGACGGATACCGACGAGCCTGGATCAGCTAATGCGATGCTAAACATCACAATACTTGAAATATTGGGCGAGGATCCAACTATTTCGAATACTTTTGGAGCCGACATTTACAAAGACTTGGCAGTTAAGTTGGAACACACATTAATGTGAAATACCTTTCGCCGAGTAACTGCAAACTAATTAATGCTCCCGTAGGCTAAACGCTAAACGTTAAACGATATAAACGCTAAACGTTATAAAAATATCGAAATTAGGCAAAAACAAGTTTCTACGGCTATTTCATGCTTGAACCAAGCTATTAATTCGCTGATCTCTAAAAATAACAGTGACCCAGAATTAATAAAAATGTTGATGGACACAGAACGTATTCTCTGTGACTTACAGAACCGGATTCAGTCACAAGACGGAATTTTATTATGTCTTCCCTTAAAAAGGACATGAAAGACCAGCTTCAAAATACTTAACCATTTCTTATTCATTCATTAGGCGAAAACCTGTCGTGGAGGCCTGCGTGCATGGTTGGCCCCGTGCACGCCGCCGTAAGGCCCTCCGTCTGGGGATTGCCCTGGTGTTCTCGGGCAATCCCCCCTTGGCGATAGCCCGACCAGTTGGAAAGGCTTGCCCGGGCGCGTGGGTAGTGGAGTCGCAGTGTGGACCTTACCTAGCGCGCCCAAATGGGCAGGGAGAACATCGGGGGGTTTTAGTGGGTAGGCCTGGCACTCTGCCGGGAGAGCCCCACATACGCTCGCCGTCTAGCCAACGGCGGTTATTGCTGATTTAGGTATTCCAACTTATAGTTCATTAGTAATTTGTCCAATTGCGATTTCGTGCGCATATTTTGTTATTGTGTCAGCATTATATTTACACTATAAATAGCTATTAAAATATGTTGGAAATCTCAACGATACATTAGTGAAGTCAGAAACAGGTGAATATGATTTAAAATCATCAAGATTAAAAGGGCTTATATCGCCAGGCAATGATGACGAAGCCGAAAATAAAGCTTACGTGGATAAAAAGACACACGAACTAAGAACTAATATAAATAATATTTTAAGTGATGTAAATATTCGTTTAAATGATTTTGAAAGTTCAATACTTAATAAGCTAACCACCTTGGATTACATAAGTACAGAAATTGATCACATGCTTCAAGAGAAACCAGATAATAATGAGCAAACAAGACATAGTGAATGAACTTCACAAAGCAGCAAGAAGGAATTTTTCCCGGCAATGTACGATCATAAAAGGAATAGATGATTTATGGCAAGCCGACCTCATAGATTTGCAAAAAAATCCACAGTTTAATAAAGGGTATAAATATATTCTTATCGTAATTGACACTTTATCAAAATATGTATGGATCAGATCTTTAAAATCAAAAGCGAAAAATTATGTTACAGATGCAATGCAAAGTATTTTAACTACATCATTACGAAAACCTAAAAATTTACAAACTGATTTAGGCACAGAATTCTACAATGATAATTTTAAACAATTAATAAAAAAGTATAATATTAATCATTATTCAACATATTCTATTAAAAAAGCATCTATAGTAGAAAGAGTTATAAGAACAATTAAATCTCACCTTTACAAACTATTTAGTTTGAACGGAAATTACCAATGGTATAAAAATATTTTAAAGGACGTTGTAGAACACTACAATAACACTTTGCATAGAATAACAAAATTTAAGACTGTGGAAGTTAACAAAGTAAATGAGCTTATAGTCAAAGGTAATATTATGAATTCTCAAAAGAATAAAACAAGTCGGGGATATACATTTCGTGTTGGTGACTATGTTCGCATAAGCAGATATAAAGCTGATTTTTACAAAGGCTATACGCCAAACTGGTCCACCGAAATATTTCATATAGTAAAAGTTAATCACACTAACCCAACGACTTATCAAATAGAGGACAGACGCAATCAAAGAACCTCGGCTCATTTTATGCATACGAGTTACAAAAAACTAAGTTTCCAGACCTATACCTCATTGAAAAGGTTATAAAAAGAAAAGGAAACAAATTGTTTGTAAAATGGTTAGGATTAAGTAATAGCGAAAATAGTTAGGTTGATAAGAATAAATTGATTTTATGATATAAAATAGCTCAAGATATCTTTATTGATTCACTTTTTGTTTATCAATGAAGAAAGGAAGTGGTATCATAAACAGCTTAATAAATAAGATTTCGTTTGAGTTACATTTACCGGGCTACCAATATTGCAGCCCCGGCACAAAGCTTCAGAAACGATTACTTAAGGGTCAGCGAGGAATTAATAAATTGGATAACGCTTGTATGCACCACGATATTGCTTACATAAACAACGACGCTAACGTAAGGCACAAAGCTGATCTAGATCTATTAAATATGGCTCATAGAAGATTGAAATCAAAAGACGCTGGAAAGAATGAAAAAATTGCTTCATGGATAGTAAAAAATGCAATGAAGGCCAAATTAAGAGCTGGTGCAGATGCTCGGTCGTTTATGACAGCTGTGAAAAAACTCAAATCTAAATTAAAAAATTAAAATCTAAAGACACAAATTCTACTATTAAATATTCGCTCGGCGCTGCAAAAAAACTATTTAGAAATCAAAATAAAATAAGTTTACCTCGTTGTATTCCTATTCCAAAATGTGGAGGACTGATACCGTTAATTACTATTTTTGCGGGATTATCAGCTTTAGGTTCATTGGCTGGTGGAGCAGCTGGCATAGCAAAAGCGGTTAATGATTCAAAAGCAGCTCAAAAAGCTCTTCAAGAATCGGAACGAAATAATAAGATGATGGAGGCGGTTGCTCTCGGAAAAGGATTATATATTACGCTTAAGTACTTCAATGTCACAATACCCACTTTTATTTTAATTAATTTAATTTTTCAAAAATATAATTAATTTATCCTTTTAATTTTATGATTTATATACTTACATTTTTATTGTTACAAATATTACAAATGGTTAATAAGAGTATATTTATTTATTTTTTTCTTACCCTCGTCCGTGTGTCACTTCGGGTGCCAACTGAAAACCAGCGCTGGGTGTCTACGCCCAGCAAACACTGAGATGGCAACCCTTTCGATACGGGCACGCTCAGTACAATAAGGATGTCATTTGTTTTATTATATAATCTGTTGTACCTACTTTGTATATTGTTTTGTTGATTTGTGTCTGTGTCGAATAAATGTTTTCTTTCTTTCTTTCTATATATTAGACCTTATAAAAAAGGCGCAGGTCTATATTTGAAACCCTCAAAAAACTAATAAAGCGGCTACCTAGGCGGGCATTAACTAATTGGGATATATTAGAGCATGCTAGTGATATTCCATTTTTTCGTGGTGTTTTCATGAGGGATACGTTGCCCTCAAAACCTAGGAAGATAGAATGCGGTATTATAAATTTAGATACTTTAAATAACATTGGAACCCATTGGGTAGCCTACGTGAAAGAAAATAAGTATGCTGAATAGATTTGGTAATCTGAAACCTCCGTTAGAACTACTTGATTACTTAAGAAATATTTCTTTAAATTATAACTATGAGTAATATCAAACATTTGACTCTGTTAATTGCGGCCACCTTTGTATAAAATTTTTAAAGAAGTATTGGAAAACACATTTATATAAAGCTTGAAATAAAATTCTTTATCAGTAGTAAAATGTCTTTCACTGTGTCTATAACTGGAAAAGGATCCTCTCTGATAACAAACTACTCACCTACTTTGGAATTAAGTGGATACTATGAGTGTGGATTATTGTATTTTTCAACATTTAATTCTATACCCAACATAGATAAAAGAAATAATAAATTCTACTATGACGATAACGAAGTAATCGAAATACCTGAAGGAGCTTATGAACTTCAAGATATCTGTGATTATTTAAAGACGTACATTAAAAATGCAATGTTAAAATTAACTTGTAATAATAATACCTGAAAAACTATAATTTTTGTACTATAGATGTTCATTTTAACAAAAGTGACTTACTTGGAAGGATTTTAGGTTTTGGTGGAGAAACTATAAAGGCATTAAAAAGGACCGAATCTCTGTATACTGTCAGTATATTGCCAACAACCATTGTGAGCATCGAATGCGACGTAGTTAGTGGGTCATTCGTGAACGGATCTGCAAAACATATTATTCACGAGTTTGTTCCTAACGTACCACCTGGTTATCGGATCATTGAAGTGCCGAAAAATCTAATATATTTCCCTGTAAATAAAAGTTTTATAAGTGCAATAACTATACAATTATTAGACGCCGAGAACAAACAAATCAATTTACGAGACGAAGAAGTACAACTGTATCTACATTTTCGTAAAAATGATAAATTTATATAAAAATCATGACACAGCTTGCATTCAAGTTAGTACTAGAAGATCACCTCATAAAAGCACACCGCTTCACATAAAAAAGAAGCTCACCAAAAACAATAAGGAATTCTTGAAGTTGATTGGCTTGTTAAAATGAATATTTTAAATATATCTCAATCAACATCATACGACAATAGTATTGAAAGTTTCGAATATCATTCTTATAAACCGTACGTAACAAGTTTCAACAAGAATGATGAAATAAGAATACCTATTAAGAATATCAACAAGATCTATGTCTGTTACCCTCACTCAGCACTTTGTATATTGAGGGTAAAGCCAATGTTTATAATAGTTCGACTAAAGAAAAAATATCAAATGTGTATTTTATCAACAATCCAATACTATATTGTTTTCAAGATATTCGATATGAGTTAAACGGAATAGAAATAGACAAAATAAAAAATGCTGGCATAACTACAAAAATAAAATCGTACCTCTCGTTAAATGATAATGAATCTAAATGCTCACGTGTATGGGGATGGTCAACTTCTGGTACAAACAATCTTAACGGAGGAATTTTTTCGGCTTCTGTGCCGCTGAAGAAAATTTTAGGTTTTGCAGAAGATTATGAAAAAGTTATAATTAACTCCAAACATGAATTGGTGCTATTAAGAAGCAATACGAATCTCAATGCTTTGAAATTAAATGTCGGAGAGGTGGTCGAAGATATAACTATTCCGCACGTTAAAGTATCAGATCGTGAAAGAATCAATTTCTTGAAACATCTAGAAAAGGACAGGGCTATTACACTAGCATTTCGAAATTGGGATTTGTATGAATATCCATTTTTACCGAAGACACGTAAACACACTTGGTCTATCAAAACTTCGTCACAGATAGAGAAACCAAGATTCGTTATTATAGCCTTGCAAACCAATCGCAAGCACAATGCGGAAATGTCAATGGCAGAGTTCGATCACTGCAATGTAAGAGATGTAAGAGTGTATTTAAATTCATCGTATTACCCTTATGAAGGATTGAATGTCAGTTTCTCAGAGGATAAATTTAATTTTTTATACGAACAATATGCAAGATTCCAACAGTCTTATCATGGACGGCGATCAGAGCCGTTGATGAGCTTGAAGGAATTCAGAGACGTTGCCCCATTATTTGTTATTGATTGTTCTCGCCAACAAGAAAATAAATGATAAAAGGATCAATCGATTTCAGACCAAGAAATCCCGGATCAGACAGCAGCCTATTGCTTGATTTTAAATGACTTCAAGAGTTCAAGGATTCAAAGACTGCAAAAATAATTTTATTATTAAGGAATTTGCGTTAGCCACAAAAGAGTTCACGCAAGTCTTTTTAATAAAACCTCCATATTCGTATCTAAAATTATCAGCCGAAGAAAAAAGAGCAGTCAATTGGATTGAACGCAACAGAGGAATATACTGGAGTCAAGGCAATATAGATTTCAGAGAATTTAAGAGATTAGTTATTCCAATTTTAAAGGACCAAACCATAATAATGAAAGGTGTTGAAAAGCAGAAATGGATTAAAGATTTGTGTTCTGACTGCTTTTTGATAAATGTTGAAGGCAAAGGTTGTCCTAATTTCGCAACATTGCGTAATAGTTATGCTAAGCCCTTTTTGAGCCCAGTAATTTCAATTCACCCGATGAAACTTTGCTAATAGATGAATTAAATATTCTGAACTTACAACAATATAACGGGCAGCAAAATTTGTTTGGTCGCATATTAGATTTAGTGCTCTCCAATATCACTGTCAATGTAACTGATTATAGCAAAAGCGCACTAGTTCCCATTGATAAACATCACGGCGCACTATTGCTGACATTCCCTAGTCTTACCTACAAACCTCTTAATATTGCACCTCGAACTAAATTTCTCTTCAACCGAGGGGACTATGTCACTATTAATAAAGAAATTGAAAACATACACTGGGATGAGGAGTTCTCCCATCGATCTTTAGATGAAAGCGTACATTTTTTCTATTCTACAATAAATAAATTAATTGAGAAACATATTCCATCTAAGCTAATTACCGCATCAAACTATCCACCATGGTACAATACCCCACTAAAAAAGCTTATTACGGAAAAGCATAAATTCTTTCGCAAATTTAAAACATATGGAAATCTGACTGACCTTGAATCATACAAATTATTACGAAAGAGGTTTTATACATTGGAGAGTAATTGTTACGCTCATTATATTCAGTCTATTGAAAATTCAATCAAGACAAATATTAAACAGTTTTGGTCTCATATTAAATCGAAATCTAAATCAACTCAAATACCTAATAATCTCAAATACAATCACATTGAATATAATACAGGTGAATCTATATGTAATGCATTTTCAAACTATTTTCAGTCCTCCTTTCTCTCGCACAACAATACATTGCCTTCGCATCTTCAACAACTTGCAAAACTAAACCTTAACATTACTGTATCTGATATTTCTTCAATTGAAGTAGTTGAAGCATTTGTTCTTAAACTCTTAAAATCTCTCGACCACTCTAAATCAGCAGGCCCTGATAACTTACCTGCTATCTTTCTGAATAATTGTTCGCAATCACTCGCTAAGCCTGTAACTTTACTATTTATATCATCGTTCACCACATGCCATGTACCCAGCATTTGGAAAAGAGCGTTTATAACTCCAGTTCACAAGAAAGGTTCCAGGTCTGAAGTAACAAACTATAGACCGATTTCTAAACTTTGCCTACTTGCTAAGATACTTGAAAAAGTAGTTCATAGCCAGGTTTATCCTGCCTTGTATCACTCCCTTAGCTCTTCCCAACATGGTTTTCTAAAAGGGCGCTCAACAGTATCTAATTTGGTCTTACTTAATAATCTTGTTACTGAGGCCATGGATGAGGGTAGTCAAGTGGATGTCATATACACTGACTTCAGTAAAGCGTTCGATAGGATCCCTCATGATATCTTAATTGAGAAACTTAAACTGATCGGAATTTCAGGGGATTTACTTCGTTGGTTTGCGTCTTACCTGGAAAATCGTTGTCAAGCGGTTGTTATTAATAACTACATGTCTAGCTGGGTGCCAATTCCTAGTGGCGTACCTCAGGGATCCTTGCTTGGTCCACTCCTGTTTAACATATTTATTAACGATGCCGACTTATGCTGTCACAATTCTAAGCTTCTTTGTTTTGCGGATGATATGAAGTTGTTTGCTAAAGTGCATTCAATTGAATCTGCACAATTGCTGCAACTGGATTTGAAGCATCTCTAAGACTATTGTCAAGCTAATAAATTAGATCTTAATCCTTCTAAGTGCTGTGTTATGTCATTTTCTAGAAAAAAAGATATTATAGCTTTCGACTACAAACTTCATCAGTATAAGTTGGATAAAGTGCATTCGATGTGGGACCTAGGTGTGATGCATGACTCCAAGCTACTATTTGATGAGCATATAAATTCCATAACATCTAAAGCCACCAAGGCTTTAGGATTTTTAATACGCAATACCAAAGACTTTACTAACGCTAAAACATTTAAGATCTTGTATTGCTCGCTAGTTCGTAGTGGCTTGGAGTATGCGTCTCAAGTGTGGAACCCGAGGTACAAAGTATACATAAATCGGTTAGAAAATATTCAAAAAAAGTTTTTACGTTATCTGTGTTACCGCACAGGTGTACCATGGGACTCTAACAAATATGCCCAGATATGCAAAAAATTCCATTTTCTTACATTGCAGGATCGACGTTCTATTGCCGATGTAATTTTTCTTAATAAAATTGCATCCAGTAAAATAGATTGTCCCGAGCTTCTCTCATTGTTACAATTTAGAATCCCCTCAAGGCATCTTCGTAGTTTTAAACCATTTTATGAACCTACCTCGAATACTCACTACAGAAGAAATTTATTTCTTCTACGTGCTGGTAGCAACTACAATAAGTTATGTGAAAAGGTTGACATTGATGTGTTCGATCCATGCTTTAATTCTTCACGCGGTAGACTGCTCAAACTGTTTGAATAACTATTAACAATAACAGCTTTACATAATATTAGTGTATTTTTCTTTGTTTGTTTGATGTAAATCTTATGTTCTCTTAAGCTTAATATGATAATAATATGATTAGTGTCTGTTTAACTAAGCGTCAAATTATTACTCTGTCTTTACTTGTGTAGATCTATAATTAATTTATTGTTGTATAATTTTGTTACTATATTAGTCATAATAACTGTTGATCTACCATAAAACAAAAATAAAATAAAAAAATAATAAAATAAAGGTGGAGCTAACTTCAATTGTATAACTCATAAAAAAGAGTGCGCTCTAAGGAATGTTTTATTCATAAAAAAGTGGTACTTAAGCACATGTAATTTATGACTTCAGTAAATTGTACTTGAATAAAAATTTGTATTTAAAGTATTGTTCAAGTTTAGCTATGATGGTATTTGTTACTTGCTTTATAATAAAAAAATATTTTTAACAAAAATTTCTGCGTTTTATTAATGAAAACAAATATGGTGATTCAATATACTCGCATAACTCTTTATTTATCAAAAATTACAATTTAATGGTATGAATAATTTAACCCTGTATAATGTATATTGGGTAATCTCAAACTTTTTTCATCAAATCACCGTAAACGAACGGAGTGAGATCTGCGGAGCGTAGCGGAGCTAGTATAGAGCGCAGCCAAGCGTAGCTTAAATCTCACTCTGTTCGTTTGCGGTGTTTTGATGAAAAAAGTTTGAGATTACCCAATATACATTATACACCTACTAAGGAATGTGGTCTAAAAACGATAAAGCTTATGAACACATTTTCACCCAACACTATTTTAAGAACATATTTTATATCCATTTTTTATAAGAACACCCTCAGATCACTGTTTTTCATTTACATGCAAAAGTGTTACAGTTGATTTTCTCATGGTAAAAATATAAGTACCTACTTCAACCTTCCTTGAGAACCGCTCTATCCATTGGTGAGAACAGCATGAAAATCGGTGCAGTAAAAGTTCATCGTTCATTGTTTTATAATATATAGTAATTAGATCCTTTATTTTAATAATAACAATTATCTTAAAATTTAAAATCTACTTATTGCAATCAAATACATATATCAGCGCCATCTAAATTTTTCGATGAATATGTTTTGAATTCAAGCTCAACGTGGCTCAACATAGCATGCTAGATATTGTACATGAATCATTAAAATTCTACAATTTATAAACAGATGTCACTTTATCATGTAATTGAAATTGTTAGGTTCTCATTTATGAAAATTCATTAAAACTTGTTTTGAGCTTATAGGTACCTATATTTTATTAAAATTAGATCAAATGAATTGTTATTTACCTCGCATAAACCTAAAAAATACTGCATGTTTGAAGAAGATTGTAGAAGAACCCTATTGAGCAAGAGTTATAAAAAAAATATATGTTATACGCAAGGTCACGAAGTATAGATCGTATTGATTAAAATTTTAGTTACTTATACCCATTTATTTAAAAAAAAATTAGAAAAGTCGCCAATTTGAAACTTATTTACAAATTCTCTCAGTAACGGCTTATTACTAATGCATGAATTTTGCATCAATAAAAAGGTAACGATGTCTTTTATAAATCGTATTGATCAGATTTTAAATAACTTCAAAGTTCTTTTAAATAATAAAGAAAAACCTAAAATACTATAAGAACCCCGCGCCAGGCACCTCCGCAACGCCCGGACAGCAATTAGTCCAATCAACGGGGCATTTGTAACCCGAAAAATTCTTCTGCCTCTGAAATTTGGGATGTGGTTAAGATACCTAATACAGATGACAGATGTACAATAATCCAACAAAATTTATAATGGGAAGTTAGGTATTTTTACCTAAACATGAAAAACGCTTATAGCTCTCTGTGGATATTTCCTCAGTTCGAAATTATTTTTGTATACGTACGTATGTACTAGTTAGAACAAGTATGTAAAGTAATCCAACATTTTTTCGATTTGGGTGATGCACTAAATTGAACTTTTAACATTTTGCGCAATAACTTCTATTGGAAAATTGCTCTGCTAATTTTTATTTTTTAATATGGTCTTATTTCCCTAAATGAATAGGTTTGTTAAGTAATCCAATAAATTTTCCTTTTTAAACATTTTTTATTTATTTTTGCTTAATAACTTGATGTGAAAAATTACTCCGTCCATTTTTATACCTTTATAGGTTATATGATTTAATATTAAAACAGAATTATCAATAATCCAACAAATTTTCCAACGTTCATATATTTTTTAAAACATGTTCGCTTTTAAATAGTCAATTATTACTGGCGCGACCCGCAAGTGCAGCATTGCCAGGCGATAGTGAGTATGCGGGCCGCGCTTCGCCTAGGCACGCATCACAGATTAATACAATAATCAATAAATCTTGGCGACAATTAATTAGTAATGTTTTTAACATTGGGTATATGTATTACCTAACCAGCATTTGGTTTTACTTTGTAGCCACAACATATAAATTAGACATTACATTAGACGATAAAAATAGTCAAGACGCGCGTAAATACCGACTATTTTTTTTAATACTTTTCAAAAGAATTTATCTAGCAGAGCATTATTTTTATCGTGCCGGTTCGAAATTCATATAAAACTTAAGTAAGTTACCTCTTTAGTAAACATGTAAGGGCTTTAAATAAATGTTCACTTCTCGTGCTCGCAAAGCTCGTCTTTATGTCGTTTATAGGCTGCATAAAATGGCTTTCATGTTCTAGAGCATAAAGTAAAATTTTCTTTTAGACGAAGATTCTTAGGCCCAACAGCCAACAACGCTTAGCCTAAAACTTCACAGAATTTATTTATATTAATAACTTGCGATAATTTATTTATTTGCTTTAATTTATTTGTCTTGTGTTTTCTACCTCAAAAGTTATGAAACCAGATAAAAATAGTAACCAGTTATTATTAAAAAGCATCGAAATATTTTTATTACTTGGCAGAATTTTTCAATATCGTGTTACATATTTTTCGTATATATATTGAAGTAGGTAATTGTTTAATTTTCTTGCAATCGAAGTGAAAAGCAGAGTGTAAAACACTGGCATAAACAAGTCATTGTACTCCTCAACTTACTATCCACCCGAGCCGTCGTCTCGGGCTACAGAGCCTCATTTTATGCCCTTGTTGTACAATCTACTATTGTTCCATTTTCAAATTATATTGTCGAGCGTTCTAGCACGCTAGATAAAAAATTGCTGCTGCTGCTTGGTCTTTTTTTTACGAGGAAAATGCTTTTACGTACCTCCAAGCCCTTGGGTAGGAGCAAGGGTGCGTGGGACTCCACGGTAGAGTGCCGCATATACCCACTAAACCCTTCGGGAACACCTATCCGGCCATTTCAGAGCGGCTGCGCGCAGGTCGCGTGAGCCAGCTCAGCCTGTAAACTATCCTCTCTGCATGAGAGCAGCTTGTGTCCCAGAGCTGCTCCTACCGTCACAGGGATCGAGTGCAATACAGGCAACATGGCGCCCAACTGCGTTGCCCGCCGCCCCCACTAAGGTGGCGGAATCAGGGCGTTGTAGCCACTTCTTCGCCACCCTAACCTTCTCGCACTGGCGAGGGGGGTCCGCCTCACGAGCTCTCTCGTGGCGCTCCTTCGTCTCCATGACCACTTCACAAAAGTGAGAAACAGCATCCCAGGCCGCCCGCTCGGTGAGCATAGCTCTAACCACAGCGGGCAATGAGAGGTCAATAACAATTACGGACATAAGATCACCGCGCTGAGAAGTCCATGCAGGACAATGCACAAGAGTGTGTAGCGCGGTGTCTTCGTCCGCACCGCAATAGTGACAACGTGGGTCATCTTCCCTCCTGGCAACCTTGCGAAGGTACCTGTCATAGCAGCATTGGTAAAGCAGCCATGCGCCGACAGTACCTGCACGAGGTGGAAGGTGAGGGTGTCGAATCTCCTTGTAACCCAGTCACGGAAGACAGGATGGAGCACCGCGTTGATCCACTGACCGTATTCTGCTCATTCGAGCCTTGAAGACCACGAGGACCCAAGAACTGAATTCATGGCCTCTTCACGCCAACTTTTCACCTCTCTCTCATTTAGGCGACTCTTTTATTATATACCGCCGTTAGTACATGTGCCTCCAAATTCCATGGTGGCATCGATGCCAAGGCGCAGGCGGACTCCGCGGATAGCTCTCGTCACAAGACAGCACTAGGACCTTTGGTGTTGGTTAACAACCTCCCCAGGGCCATGTATGGCCACCCCAGGTATCCACAGGGATACCAATTTTGGAGCCAGTCGAGAAAAATGTTCTCTAAAGTTCCAGCTCCTGTCCAGCACTAAACCCAGATACTTCAAGTGTGGAGTAATATCCACTCGTGTCCCATTGATCATAAGATAGGTGGGGGTCCCTTGGGAGGCACATGGACGACCAGGGCCTCCGTTTTATCGAAAGCCCTAATCTTTCAATTCTTGAGACGACTTGTTCCACGCCAGCTGTAGCTAATAGGGAAGCCAGTCTGTAATTCTTTCCACGAACTGTAACAAGGGTCACTGTCATCGACGTAACACGTTACCTCCAGTCCGCGGGATAAGTTCCCTCTTAGTACATAATTATACCCGATGTTCAATAGAAGAGGGCCAAGGACCGATTTCTATGGAACACCGAGCATCATAGACTTTCGAACAATATGTCCGTTGCTGTCAGTGTAAAGGACGATTCGCTCTCTAAAATAATCAGCAATAACATGCTGCAGGTATAGGGGAACCTTGTGGTAGTTGAGTGCCTTTAAGACGCACTGAGGTGGAAGCGTGTTAAAAGCATTCGCTATGTCTAAAGAAACTGCTATCAAGACGCAGCTATCGGAAGTAGCCTCTTTGGAAAGGGATTTGACCTAGCGGAGCGCGTTATTCGTGAAACTGGTTCTCCGCCAGGTCAGGCCCGTCGCCCGAACGATGGCCCTCTTGTGACGGCTGCAGAGGGTCATAGCAACCCGGGCCGTGCGAGCTTATCGCACGGTCAGCCACGGCGCAGCCCGCTTTTGCGGGCCAAACGCCGTGGGATGTCGATGCACGCGTACATGCAGAGGTGTATCGACATCGGGTTGTCGTTAGAGAGCGGGGGGGACGATCCGCTCCCGAGGAAGTGGAGCAGGTTCGTACCCAAGCGCAGAGAGAGGCTCTGCGTCAATTGGGTGAGGCACTCGCCTTCCCAGCTGCTGGCCACCGGACGATCGAAGCGATACGTCCGGTGTTGGAGGAGTAGGTAGGACGCCGGCAGGGCAGTCTCTCGTTCCGCATGGTGCAGGTATTGACCGAACATGGCTGTTTCGGTCACTACCTGCACCGGGTCGCGCGTCGGGAGGAAACGCCGCAGTGTCATCACTGCGACGCTCCCGACGATACTGCCGAGCACACTCTGTTGGTGTGCCCGGCCTGGCGATGCCAGCGCAGCGAACACAACGCTGCGCTGGGAGGCGGAGACCTCTCGCTGCCGAGCATGGTCGTGGCCATGCTCCGCGGCGAGGCGGAATGGGGGGCTGTCGCCTCCTTCTGAGAGGACGTCATCTCGCAGAAGGAGGCCGCGGAGAGGGAGCGAGAGAATGATCCTCAAGCCGCTCCCATCCGCCGCAGACGGACAGGCAGGCGAAGGCAGGCATTCGCGCAAGCAATGCCCGTCTAATGATCCTGCCGTGGGGGCCTGCGTGCACGGTTGGCCCCGTGTACGCCGCCGTAAGGCTCTACGTCTGGGGATTGCCCTGGTGTTCTCGGGCAATCCCCCCTTAGCGATAGCCCGACCAGCTAGGTCGGGCTTGCCCGGGCGCGTTGGTAGTGGTAGTCGCAGTGTGGACCCTACCACGCGCGTCCAAAAGGGCAGGAAAAACACCGAGGGGTTTAGTGGGTAGGCCTGGCACTCTGCCGGGAGAGCCCCACACACGCTCGTCGTCTAGCCAATGGCGAGTACGGTGCGGTAACGCATTCCCCTCGAAAAAAAAAAAAAAAGGTCAGGCCCGTCAATGCTCAAGTAGCGGTTTATTCAAACGGCGAGGCTACGCTCGAACATTTTCGACATTTCGTTAAGCAGAACAATGGGCCGATATCTTGAAGGAGAATCAGCTGGCTTGCCTACTTTTCTAAGAAGAACGAGTCGCCCTGTCTGCCAATCTTTTGGAAATCTTCCTTCGGTGAGGCATTTATCCATGAGGTCCCTAAACCGAGACTTTAGTGGAGGTAAAGCTACCACCAGAGTCCGTCTTTCTGGCTTTGAGCCTGAATAAAGCTGCTTTATACTCCCCATTCGTGATGGTCGGAATGGAGGGCAACGGAAAGACCTCCTTTGCGGGAATCATGCAGGGTGGTGTAAAATCTGAGGAGCCCCGAGGAAAAAGAGTAGTGATCACCCTGTCTAAGAAGTCTGGCAGGAGAGACTCCGTTAATGGTGGGGCAAGTATCTGAAGCTTGTTTTAAACCATACGATATGGCCGTCCCCACGCGTCTTGGTTTAGTCCTTCCAACAACTCCTGCCATGCTCGATTTTTGGCTTCCTTGATCGCAATCTGTAGAGCTCTCTTGGCAGACTTGTAGGAATCTAACAGATTGGATTCAGTCGTCTCGTCACATGTTCGTCTGTGGCGGACGTGTAACCGTTTTGCCCTAATACAGTCCTTTCTTATATCAGAGAGATCTCCGGACCACCAGTAGAGAACGGACGATTTTTTGGAGGACGATGCTGGACTCGAGGCATAGCTGCATCACACATTTTGGTGAGCGCGTCGCGCAGCCAGTCTGCCTCAGCATCGACCCCCTCGAACGATAGTGAGTTCGCAAGCCAGGCTTGTGCCACAGCTGACTCATTAGTAAGCTCCTTGTCCATTCTGGAGATGGCCCAGTAAGGAAAAATGGAGCCAGCATTCCTTCCGTGACTTGCCCAGTCCGGTATGGTGGATGGAGACCCGCCAATCAGTGACTTTGCATTCGATAGCAGAGGTAGCAAACGTGAGGTCTACAATGGACTCTCCTGCTGTCGAACACAAGTGTTTATTGAACCGCGGTTAAGGAAAGAAAGGCCAGATATTATGGCCCATTCCTCCACCAGCTTACCCCTCCGATCAGTGGCCGGGGATCCCTAAGCCGCCGAATTGGCATAAGATCGCCTAGAACAATCATTGAGGGCGTAGAGTTCCGCTGGAGATAATTCCGACGTCGATTGACCGCTGTGCCATCGACTGCAGGAATAGATTCTGAGCGGCGGCGCACTAACTTAGATTCCCTTGAAGATATTTCCTGGAGATCCTATCAACTATTAGGTCTTCATAGGCTGTTCGCTTCTTTCGGAGCGTGCGTCATTAGTAGCTATTCCTAGCGTTTCCTCTGCGTTTGGGTGAGTTGCAGCTTCTTCCACCCATTACGTGATTTGCCACCTTCTTGAAATCTGTGCAAATCTCAAAGAAGGTGGCAATTCTTGAAATCTGTGCAAATCGCAAAGTTTGGAGTGGCATTGTATCCCGACGACTTGTGAACGGCTATCCCACAACGGAAGCAAAGGTCACTGCTGTCATTCCCCGTCGAGTATTTTGCTCTGGTGTGCCCGGGCTCAAGGCATTTAAAACAGCGCGTTGACCTCGGCTCCAGGATTTGACACTTAACCGAGACGATACCGAGCGACTAACGTTTCTGTTTTATTTCACCCACCCTTGTTGCCCCAGTAGATCAGCCGCCCTTTTCGGAAATCGCGCTGCGCACATCCTCCTTGGTTACAGAGTCGTCCAGGCCGGAACTACAAAAGGCAAAAACCGGCAAAAAGGCACACTTTACCGGTCTAACGACACTGACATTTTCAGAGAAGATGTCTTTTAAATTGCTTACCCAATAAGACTGCTTTTTCAGAGGGAGTTTCCTTCGGAAGCTCGATAAGACGAGCCCCCGTGGCAGTTCCCCTGAATCGGAGGTCATTGACGCCCACGCTTCTGGCCATTCCTCTTGAGCTTCAAGCCTGATGGTAAGTACCACCGCAGTATTGCGGGGGGCTTTCATCGCTCTCTTGATGTTGGCTTTGGCTGCTTTAGCCTTGGCCTTAGCTCCCTTCTCTTTAAGGGTAGCTGTTTTCACCGCCAGGGCTTGGACCTGCTCCTGATTTCTTTTGGTTCTTGCTCTACGCCCCAAAGCCTTAGTCTACTTATCGAAACTTTTCCGACTCTTTTAAAGGGAGAGAGGAGAGCCTTAGTCCACTTATCGAAACTTTCCGACTCTTTTTACCGTGGGAGAGCCATGCTTCGGCACGAATGGGCCGGCTCGACCGGAGTGATACCACGGCCTCACAGAAGACCGGCGTGAAGCAACGCTTGCGTTGTGTTTCGTCGTGTGAGTGAGGGTACCGGAGGCCCAACCCCCTACCCTCCTTATGATGGCGCAGTTAAATAGATTGTTACCCCAGGAGGGTACCAACTGCGCTAGCGTTAGAGAATCCCTCTCTGGACGTCCACTTCCAGGACGCAATATACCTGGCCGCCCCTCGTATTCTGGGGAGGGGGGGGGGGGGGTCTTTTTGACGGAGACGCAGATATCGTCTCCGGCGGACACTTCTTACCTTTCCTACCTTTATTTTCAAAGATAATGGAATCAATTATCAACCGCCAGCTCCTTCGGTACCTAGAGGATCACCAGCTGCTCAGTGACCAACAATACGGATTCCGTAGGGGTCGCTCTACTGGTGATCTACTAGTTTACTTGACTCATCATTGGGCAGAGCCATTCGATGTCTTTTTTTCTTCTTGCGGACTTACCGTCACCGCTCGAAAGCAGCACCACCAGCATCTGAGACATCACCGGTCGTCATTTATTTATTAATTCTTCATGTACGCTTATGTACAAAGGCGGACTTAATGCCTGGGGCATTATCTGCCAGTCAACCTTTGGGTGATGCAGAGAATTCAGAGGTAGATGTACCAATACAAATTAAATTAAATGTAAGATATGAACAATACTTAAATTTAAACCTATATAAATACATACCTATATCCACATGTAAATAAATACGATAATATGCTTTATACAATATATACATATATATATATACACACATATATATAATTATAACTATGCACTATACTAAATATAATAAGGAAGAAAAACATCACAAACTTACATTACCAAAAGCAGTTTTGAGTTTCAGCCATGTGATGGAGTTTTTCCTTGGAAAACTTTCCGCAATCTATTTTTGAAAATTACTTTGGTTGATGACTTCCTGACGTCCAGTGGGAGAGTATTCCATAAAAGGATGGATTGGACTAAAAAAGAGGAGTGTATGATCCCCGACTGGTGAGTTGGACATTTGAGAAGGCCATTATAGACGGAACGAAGGGATCTATCATGAGTGGTAGTGAAATACTGAAAATGATCTCTAAGATAATTAGGGATGTTCGGGCCATTAATTAGGGAATACAGCGTTGTTAAAGTCCTCATATCTCTACGCTCACGTATGGGTAACCATTTCAAATGCATCCGATGAGCAGAGACATGATCATACTTTCTTAAATTAAAGACGAATCGAATGCAGTTATTCAGAAGACATTCTAATGGCATCAGTGCAAGATATCATAGATTGCACCGACTCATTAGACGTGTCAGAATCATCTAACCGTCTCTTTTCCCCCTTATCGGGTACATCTGTAATGACGATGATTTCAACCCTCGACCCTTCTGTTGACATTAGCGAAACCGCCGATTTTGTCAACTTACTATCTACATCCTTAGCACTAGATTTGCTACTATACTTAGAGCTAGACTTATCGCTACTATTTACATTACTTATATTATTCTGTACTTGCCGCAGATCTGCTGCGCGATCGCGTTAAACGCGGTGTTTCCTCTCCGCTCCCATAACGGAGTTCCCCCTCATCAATAATACTTCCACTCGCCTCGGTTATATTTTCCACCGCCGCCGGCCCGAATACCGACGGTGGCCCACTCTTAACGGGTTCGCATTTTTTATTCGCATCTGAAGAAGTGGATCTCGGTTAGCACAGCACCAAATACGCCCGGCTGCTCACAGCCACCTTGTGCGGTCCTACGGGGGAGACTGAAACCCCCTGGTGTGTTTGTTTTTCGTCACTAAGATCCATGTTGCGCTTTGCAGGGTGAGCTCCCTAGGGTGGCCGTTCGGGACTGGAGACCCTCTAGCCAGTCATCCCATCGGCACGGACCAGACGGCCCGATGCTCAGTGCGCCGGACCCCCGGCTCGGCTAAGTGCGGGTAATGGGTTTACCCGACAGCAGACTCTACTGAATCCACTGCCGCGCATACGAGCCAGAGCTTGAAGAAGTCTGGATAGGACACTCCGAACAGAACAACAACAAGAGACGCGAAGCGCCATAGTGAACAATTGGTCCCTTACAGCCAGCAAAATAACTGCTGGATTAATTCAAGCCAAACTACGATCCGCAACGGGTCAGCTTTCTATAGCCAAATCCCCTTCTTACAACAAGGAGAGACTTCACCATGGGGGCTACTTGTCAGACTATTAGCCCGCGGGTTGCCCGAGGTGCACCACGAGGAGGTTGTCTGACTTCGCACCCACCGCTGCTAGGCCAAGTACTGCAAGTTCGATTTATTCCAAAGAATTTTTGGTCGTATATCGTAGTGTTTGAGAAAAATAAGTGTTTATTATTTGACCAGATTTACTTACCTATTTCATAAAAACATTTTTTTAAAGAATTACCTATACTTATCAAGAACAAGTTGAATAGGTATTGTGTCCCTGTTTATCTACACAGGTAAATCTCTTTTTATGCTATGATAGCTGTGCCCGCGACTTCGTTCACATGGATGTCGGAAAATAACAATTTTTCCCCGTTTCTACAGCATTTTTCATTGATGCTCAGCATCTATTAGTCGTAGCGTGTGTTATATAGCCTACTATACAACACAAAAATATTTTTTCAATATAAATCAGTAGTTCCTGAGATTAGCGCGTATAACCAAACAAACAAACTCTTCAGCTTTATAATATTAGGAAGTACAGACACGGTAATAGTATATTACCGTGGTATAGATAAAATAAATTGCCAAGTGCGGGTTGGACTCGTGCACCGAAGCGAAGGTTCCTTACAAACTTATCTAAGTTATATACGTTCCTAACTATGAGTATGTACATATTTACGGTTTTCAGTATTTATTTTTCCTCAACGTGTGATATAAGACACTTCTATAACTTCTTGGAAAATTTCAGTATTCTAGGTCAATGGGAAGTACCCTATAGTTTTGATTCCCGTAAAAATCGCAAAATTTGCGAAAATATGCAACATAAATGGTCATATCTTTTGACCTCCTTGACTTACAATTATGATTTTTCACATCTGAAAGAGACCGTAGACCCGAATGTTTTGTAAAAATATCTATTTGATATCTTTACGCGTTCCCGAGAAAAAGGACCGAGAAGAAGAGAAAAACGGACAACAAAGTGATCCTATATGGGTTCCGTTTTTTTCTTTCGAGGTACGGAACTCTTGGAAAAATTGCGGCATGTAACAAATTGATGGGCTTAATTTAATTTAAAGTTTAATTGCCCCTTATAAGAGCATAAAAATAGAATTTTGTTTTTACAATGTTTCTTTACTCGTAGTCGTATTAGAGTTAGTTTTGTAGGTATTATTATTAATTCCTATAATGTGGTGCAAAACGAAGTAAAAGCACAGATTACTAAATAGGTAAAAGTAGCTCCGAGCGGTCACGTGAAGATGAACTACGCACAAATTGCGTGATGCATAAGGTTCGCACAAATATAAATCGGCATACATCATAAAAAATATATGAACGTTCGAAAATTTGTTGGATTATTGATAATTCTGTTTTAGTATTAAATCATATAACGTATAAAGTTATAAAAATGGACGGAGTAATTTTTCACATCACGTTATTAAGCAAAAATCAAAAAAATATGTTTCCAAAGGAAAATTTATTGGATTACTTAACAAACCTATTTATTTAGGGAAATAAGACCATATTAAAAAATAAAAATTAGCAGAGCAATTTTCCAAGAGAAGTTATTGCGCAAAATGTTAAAAGTTCAATTTAGTGCATCACCCAAATCGAAAATATGTTGGATTACTTTACATACTTGTTCTAACTAGTACATACGTACGTATACAAGAATAATTTCAAACTGAGGAAATATCCACAGAGAGCTATAAGCGTTTTTCATGTTTAGGTAAAAATACCTAACTTCCCATTATAAATTTTGTTGGATTATTGTACATCTGTCATCTGTATTAGGTATCATCACCACATGCCAAATTTCATAGACGGAAGAATTTGTCGGATGTCTCCATACAACGAATATCCTCGTTGACTGGACTAAATACTCGATACGAGAATACTAGTGCATTCTTGACTCTCGTAACGGGTGGACTGTACGTGCGTTTTTTTGTGCGACATCATTACGAAAAGTGACAAATTTTGAATGACTTTTAAATTAAATCGGATTGTAGATAGTGTTAATAATTAAAATAAGTAATATTAAGGACAATAATTAGCTTGTAAATGTATTTAATAAGTTTTTATTTAGTATTTGTTATAAGTATTAGGTTGGGGAAAAAGTCTTTTCGCATTATAGTATGTATAAACTTGTAATAAAATCTCTTTGGCTATACTATTTGTATCTGGCTGGTTTTGGTATCATTGAAAGTTTAAATTTTAAAGAACATAATTCCAAATTCAAATTAGGAAAATGTGTGATTTTCATTTGTTTTTCGTACCGCCAAGATGAGTGAATCTAATGAAGAAATTCGATACATTTTAAAATTTTACTACAAAAAAGGTAAAAATGCAACGCAAGCCGCGAAAAAAATTTGCGATGTTTATGGACCTAGTGCAGTGTCTGTGAGAGTAGCACAAATTTGGTTTAAGCGTTTTCAATCCGGAAATTTTGATGTCAAAGATGCACGTCGCTCTGGTCGCCCTATTACAGATAAAATGAATGCCATTTTTGAAAAAGTGGAGCAAGATCGGCATGTCAGTAGTTACGACGTAGCTGAAGAACTGGGAATTGACCACAAAACAGTTTTGGCGCATTTGAAAAAAACTGGGTACACAAAAAAGCTCGACATTTGGGTACCTCACGAGCTCACTGAAAGAAACCTAATGAACCGTGTACTCATTTGTGATTCTTTATTACGACGTAATGAAACCGAACCATTTTGAAGAAGCTGATAACTGGTGATGAAAAGTGGATCACGTACGACAAGAACGTGCGAAAAAGGTCTTGGTCAAAGGCCGGTCAGGCTTCACAGACTGTGGCGAAACCCGGGTTAACGCGCAACAAGGTGATGCTGTGTGTGTGGTGGGATTGGAAGGGCATTATTCATTATGAGCTGTTACCACCAGGCAGGACCATCGATTCTGAACTCTACTGCGAACAACTGATGAGATTAAAGCAAGAAGTTGAGAGAAAGCGGCCGGAATTAATCAACAGAAGGGGTGTGGTTTTTCATCATGATAACGCTAGACCTCACACATCTTTAGCCACTCAGCAAAAATTAAGAGAGTTTGGCTGGGAGGTGTTAATGCATCCGCCGTATAGTCCTGACCTTGCACCTTCAGATTTCCACCTGTTTCGGTCTCTTCAGAATTCTTTAGGCAGTGTCAGGTTAACATCACGAGAGGACTGCCAAAACCACTTGTCGCGGTATTTTGACCAGAAGTCCCAAAATTTCTATAGCAATGGGATCATGTCCCTACCTACAAGATGGCAAAAAGTTATCGAACAAAATGGTACCTACATACTTTAGTTAAATGTAAATAAACTACATTAAAAAATGTTTTGAATTTTCTTAAAAAATGCGAAGAAACTTTTTCCCCAACCTATTAGTTGTCATAGAGTGAAATTAGTTCAGATTAGGTAATAATGCCTAAGCATAAAAGTAAAAGCCTAGTGGCTCGTGGTCGAGCTCTCCAAAATTATTGGTAAGAATTTACATTTAGATATTATGAAAAGGTTAAAATTTATTTCTCTTTCAAATATTTATCATAATGAGCCCTGAAGTTATGGTAAGGATCTCAACCACAGCCCCCCTAGCACGTCCACCAAAACACGATATCATAAAGCGGTTTATCGTGGTGAACTGTCAAAATACAATAGGGTTTCGTCGTATTTTGACAGTTCACCGCGATAAATCACTTTATCATATCGTGTTTTGGTGGACGTGCTACGGGGGCTGTATTACGTAAAATTTGGCCTCATTTGAAAGAGCAGGCCCCGTATTGTGAAGTATTATCTCCATGCAGTTTAATGACTGGCTATTTTTTATTTCGTAATGAACTCTAATACCTTGCTAATAAAGTTCATAACTTAGACACAGTTTTTGTTGCCCGTAAACTGAATGGAAATAAGAATTCATAATACGGGGACTGACTTAGATCAAGATAGCTATGATGATTTTGTCTTCTGATGATCAGATCCAAAGGTAGGTACAGGATCACAACCACTGTATTACGTAGAACTGTCGTGTTTGGACTCATTTAAAAGAGCTCACCGAGACCAAGATGACTGTACTGGTTTTGCTTTCCTGGTGATCAGCTCCGTAGATACAGGATCTCAACCACTGTATTACGTAGAACTGTCGTGTTTGGACTCATTTAAAAGAGCTCGCCGAGGTCAAGATGACTGTACTGGTTTCACCTTCTTGATGATCAGCTCCGAAGGTAGGTATAGGATCTCAAGCATATTAACGACTAACAATGTAGTTAATTATTTTTATTCTTACACTAGTTTTCACATACGTACCTATATATATTTTTTGCTTTTATGGTTTTCTTTTTTTCTCAATGTATGTATATTCATAATCTAATAGAAATAACCACCAAAGACTCCATTACCTACAAAAAAAATATTTATGTATGCTACATGTATGTAACACATGCTACGTTATACGTGGCTACAGTATGACGACACGGTTAGCGCAGCGGTCGCGTGATCGCCTACTGCGGAACCGGTCGCGGGTTCGATTCCCGTACGGGACAAAGATTTTGTATGACCTACAAAAATTTGTTCCGGCTTGGGCGCATGTGCATGTGAGATTCTATGTTTGTAACTGCACCCACGTCATAGGAGAAAATTCTATTATGAGGCAACGTTTTTTTAAATAATTGTTGTGTTATGTATTAATAATTAATAACCACTGGAACGTCCGTGGGTCCGTATAGTCCCCAAAATCTCGATCTTCTCGATCGACCTGGGTACTATGGTACCCAGTTCCCTTTGCGTAAAACCGCGCGGTGTGATAAAAAAATCGCGAAAAATAAAATATTTTCTCTATGGCTTTATTCCTTTGTCAATAGTCTCTTTCATAAGTTGACAGGTCATGTCCAATTTATTTTTAGTCTTAGATTGAAATAAATTTGTCATAGTCTGCGGTTTAACTTACTTGGCCGTATCCATAAAATATTACCCAAAACTATTATATATCAAAATAATCTTCAAGAATAGGGCTATAATAATATATATGGTTATTTAAAGTTTTATAAAATAGTTTTTGTGCAAAAATTTTTTAAAAAAAATCGGGTCTTCCGCGACCTTCCGAACATTTTCGCGCTTCATTCATTTAATTATTAATCCTTATCTAATTAACTGTTATAAGTTCCTTCTATATTAAATTACCTTTCCATACGTATTTTTTGTTCTCTTGTAGACAGTATATGTCACTCTCCGCAATTTTTTGAACACTCCGTACGCGCCGGGTGAGTCATTCCGCAATGGCGGCACCTTTGATATTTGAGATATACTACTTTTTGCTTTTGAAACCCACCACGCTTCGCGTGGCGAGCGTTCCAGTGGATATTACATATGCTGTACTTATCTGTATATTATAACTATGTATATCTGTTTTTTGTCTGTATGTAATTGTTATAATGTAATAACTGTTGGTGAGTCTAATATTACGTAGAACTTTTGTGTTTGGACTCATTTGAAAAGGCTCACCGAGAACAAGATGACTGTGATGATTTGCCTTCTGACGATCAGCATAATAAATTTTATAATACACTAGCTGTGCCCGCGAATTCCGTTTCGCCTCACGATAGGTTCTTTTGTTTTATTCTAGTTTTCCCGTTTTACTGTCTAATTTTTCCCGTAGGAAAAAAGTATCATATATCCGTCTCCTCGTCCTAAGCTACCTCCCCACTAATTTTCAGCCAAATCCTAGTTTTCCCGTTTTCCCGTGGGAATTTTTACCGTGGGAAAAGTATTATATATTATACCTTATATAATTAGCTATCTATTAGTGAAAATCCCGTCAAAATTGGTCCACCCGTTACGGAGATTAGCGGGAACATACAGACAGACAGACAACGGGAACATACGTCTCCGGGACGGCCAGACCGATTTTGACGGCTTCAATAGATAGCTAATTATATAGGATAACACATAGTCTACTTTTCCTACAGTAAAAATTCCCACGGGAAAATGGGAAAACTAGGATTTGACTGAAAATTGGTGGGGAGGTAGCTTAGAACCAGGAGACGGACATAGGATACTTTTTTTCCCACGGGAAAAAATAGACGGGAAAACTAGAATAAAACAAAAGAAACTATCGTAAAGCGAAACGAAGGTCGCGGGCATAGCTCGTCGTACATAAAGTCGAGGCGGCATGGTTAGCGCAGCGGTCGAGTGATCGCCTACTGCGCAACGAGTCGCGGGTTCGATTCCCGTACGGGACAAAGATTTTGTACGACCTACAAAATTTTGTTCCGGTCTGGGCGTATGTGCATGTGAGATTCAATGTTTGTAGCTGCAGCCACGACACAGGAGAAGATCCATCTGTGAGATTCTTGTGAGAACAAACGTTCTTTGAAGAAAAAAGAGTGTAAATAAATATATGTAATCTGTATAGTGCCCAAACTTCTATGAAACGGCTATTTAAAAATGAAGCCACTATAATTATTTAAAAATTATTAAATTGATATTACACTTGACTGTGCTAATAAATGTGCTTATAAAGTTTTCTGTTTTTAGGCAATCAAAAAATCTACAAAACTCCCAAACAGTACATAAGGAACTGCCTACGACGAAAGTAAAAGGAATTTCGCCAGAATCAAACGAACTACGTTCTGTCGCTATTGACGAGGGACCAGTACAAAATATGAGGGTATGTTTTAGCGTCATCATACTCTGTGATTTGTCAGAATATAGATTTTTATTTATCTGCCTAGTAATCATGAACATGCTATTTTTTTAGTTTCAACAAAATGAAGATTCTTTGCCTGGCCTTATTATCGAAAAAGAAGTACCATCACAAACAGAAGTCCTAAACATATCTGAAAGAAGAGTTGTCTTTTCACATATCGATCTTGTAAATATGCACAAATTCTTGTAACAGTTATTAATTCACGAATGTTTGTAAAGCACTAACTGATTATTTGAACTTCACTTTGTATAACGCTATTATTCACAAGCGATAAATATTTGTAATAGTTATTAGTCCTTTATTGTGTTTTTCTATATTTTCTTATTATAATTGTTAGCGTCCAACATTTGATCTCAATATTGTAGCTCAATGCCTACGTGACTGACAAATGTCATATAATTAGTTATTATTCAAAAATCTTTCGTTTGACATTTATGTAGTTGTCTATTGTTATGGCCAGTATAAAAGCGGACCAGGGTCATTAGAAAGCCCACTCTGGTCCCCGATCGATTTCGAGCGCCTAGGGCAGCGCTGCACCGCCCCTTTCCTGAGGGACGGTCGCTATCCGATGAAGCCTTAATGACCGTATGGTTAAAGGCATAAGGTGGAGTTTAGCCGATAAGAGTCCGGCATAGCCCGTGCGGACGGCCGCGCGGGTATCCATGAGGGATTCTCCACCTCCACTCCGCATAGTGGTAGGCAAACTGCGTTTGCCGAAAAAAAAAAATTAGGAAGCCAGTCTACTACCAGCTCTGGTATTGAACGCAAACGGCTAAGGAGTAGCTAAGCTCCTTACACCGGCTTGGAACCTAACCACCACCGCCAGGCTTTCGTGATCATATCACTTCATGCCGGTTCCTTCACGCGTCTCTACCGCGCCTGCTACGTGTGCCTGCTGCCCACCTGACCACTCCGTCGCGCCTTCTACGGGTCCCTGCTGCCGTCTGCCTAAGGAGCATCGTTCGGGCGCTCCTATGCTGCCTACCTATCCTCTTAGCTGCCTATCCGAAGAGCTGTGCTGCCGTGCCTGTTCCTGCTCCGGCTATCCGGCTGAGCTGCTACTCGCCCCCGCGTCCTACCCTGGCCAGGCTAGATTTTTATATAAATATTTTTGTACATAGCTAGATCTTAGTTAAGTTAGATAATTAAGTTCGGTCGTGCCCTCCTTATCACCCTACCTTTGCATTTATTTTTTAATTATACGGTATTAACTTTTAACCTTGTTTTTCTTTTAGCTTCCTCCCTTTTTTTTGCACGAAGCGTTCCGCTTCGCGACAAGGTAATAAAGTAAATAGGGCTTGCAAAAACATTCTGAACCCTATACCCTATACCCTATACCATCTAGCACCTAGCACTAAAGTACTCATCAAGACGAATCAAACGAGCCCATACTCGATGTGGCTATGTCGATTAATTAATGAGTTCCTATGGCCATATTCCAGTTCCATCATTAGACCCTGGTTAACCTCTAGCACCAAAGTACTCGTTAAGACGAATCAAACGAGCCGAGGCTCGATGGGGTTGCGTCGTTGCTTTACTGAGTTTCTATGGCCACATTCTAGCTCCATCATCAGACCCTGGTTACCATGTAGCACCAAAGTACTCGTCAAGACAAATCAAACGAGCCCAAACTCGATTAGGATGTGTCATTTCATTGCGAAGTTTCTATGCCCACTTTCCAGCTCCATCATCAGATCAGCACCAATGTCATCATAATATTGTACTGTCACGCGATTTACACTTGTATGCTAAATTTTAGATCAATCGGTAACCGGGAAGTGGATCAAATTTAATTTGCAAGATTTGATGACAAACATCGACATAGGTGAAAGTAAATAAAAGTTTTTAAAAAAAATAAAAAAAACCACATCAAAATCCGTTGCATAGTTTTAAAGATCTTAACATACATAGGGACAGACAGCGGAAAGCAACTTTGTTTTATACTATGTAGTGATGAGAAAATATATGTCGCTCAGAGAGAGATTAAAGTAGGCAAAATAACACTGACTGGGCGGCGTGTCTGTAGTCTTATTTTATCTTGAGCTTGATACTTTGTAGTGCAGTTGTCTAGAAAGAGATGGCGTTAACGTGGGAATACTTTTACCAGCGGGCAAATGCTGAAGGTCATTGGGCGACGTAATACCCTATTAAAAACTGTGATGTGCAATTATATACAGCCGCTTTAGAACAAAATATTACTATGCATGAAGTGCATAATGTATATATTGTAATTGGAATACAGTCCGTAATGATTCATAGCTTAAATGTAAGATGTCGCTTTACGGTAACATCAAATACGTTTTATTCATTTTCTAATATTTTCAGTTTTTCGGTTTATAATGCATATAATTTTACACATAAAAATAAAGAAAACTTTTTTTTGTTTTACACTTGTTATTAGAAACAATAACTGCAAACTACAAACTACATAATACGAGTTTTGTAGTATACTCCTACAACGCGGTTATGAAATATTCATTGTACACTATATATATACAACATCTGTTCGATGTTATTCCGAGGTCTATTTACAGTAGCGAGTATGCTACACATGGCACTACTATAGGGTGCGCTGGACATGTGTACGCAGAAAGTGAAAAGCAGATGGCGTTTTCATGATGCACCGGGTTCGTTCCAGCCGTTCCCAAAGTCTAATGATCACAACGCCTTCCTCACTTTCACTGCCTTTGCGACGGAGAATTCGTATCTAGGTGCCACCAGCCCAATGGGGTTCACCGGCACGACCAATCAGGCTAGATCGATAGTATCCAAAGCTTTTTTAGCAGTGCAATCACTGTTCTAGGTGCCACCAGCCCAAAAGGGTCACCGGCACGACCAATCGGGCTAGAACAATGATTTTGTCTTCGCTTCTAAGTGCCACCAGCCAGTGGGCAATCGGCACGACTAATCGGGTTAGAACGAATAATATTTTGATTTCTTTGATATTTTTAAAATAAACTTTCGTGATACGATACAAAAAATGTTTTTATTACAATTTGTCTGAATATTAAGAATAAGAATAATTTATTTTACCAAAAAATATAGTACAAAGTAAATTTACTATGATCATCACACTAGGTTAGACCTGTTACGCGAAGATCATACTTATTAACAAAAATCAAGGATTTTCTGTACCAGCTGATTTAAAAGATATTAATTTATATAATATATTAAACGAAGAAATCAAATAAAAAATACAAATTATTAATAAGGAGCCTAAGTGTGAGTAAGTATGTGTGTTGTTTGAGAGTGTGTATGTGTGTGTACTAGTGTGTGAAACAGTGTTGTATATGTAAGCGTGTGTGTAGTAAATTTCAAGTGTGATTGATTATGCTAGATTAGAACCCTTAATAAAGCTTCCGATTCAGTATAATTATGGGATAGCAGATAACTCAGCAGTAAACATTTAGCTTCTCTGACACTTGACAGTTTCAAGGATGGACGCGTCTTTACCACTTTATTATAAATGTAGGGTCCTAAAAATATTCTAAAGCGACGAGCAAAAGAAGTTTTTATTCTTGCAGTAGTTATGTGAAACGAACGCTTCTGAAGCATTTCTCTATATGAAGGCATGCTTAAGACGGCTTTATGTGTAAAGAGGAGGAGACGCATGAGAAAAAGTCTACGGACACTCAAAACCTGAGCATCTTCATACAGCAGAATGGTGGGATACCGTCGATTCTTATTTAAAGAGACCTTGAGTACGGCTCTTTGAGCTCTTTCATTCAAGTGTTATAAGGACAGATGAAGGAGCTCCTCCCCATGCAAGGATGCAATAGTTTAATATCGACTGGCATAATGCAAGGTATGCAGTTTTCAACAACCTTCCATCAGAAGCTTCACGCAATAATTTCATTGTGTGAATCATCTTGCGAGTTCGGGTTGCTGTAACTGCAATATGGTCTCGAAAATTCAATTTTTCATCTAATGTAACACCTAGATACTTGATCGAGGTGGTTCGAGTAATTATATTACAGTTACAGCCCCGATCTGCAGTTAAAATTGAAGGCGCGGAAGTACAAGGAAGCTCATGAACCACAACATTCTGCATAGTTCCTGGAGGTGCGGATGCCACTGTTTTGTGAAAACAAAGAAAGTGAGACTTTTGCGGGCTTAGAGTCAGAAGATTTCTGTTAAACCACACTGTTAAAGATGACAATCCGATGTGCATTCTCTCATACACCTCCGGCCAAGATCGGCCGTTGAAACCCAAGGCAGTATCGTCAGCATAACTGATTACGTCGGCGTTTTGAAGGGGAACTGAAGAGATGTCGTTCATGTATACTAAAAACAGAGAGGGGCCAAGAACGCTACCTGTGGGGACCCCGAAATTTACGTCTTGAAAGTTGCTGGAAAAATCAGCCAATTTAAGACTCTGGCGTCTGCGCGAAAGATAGCTGGCAAACCAATCCAAGGCCGATCCCCGAATTCCAAGGATTTCCAACTTTCTTAATAGAATCGGTATAGAGACCGTGTCGAACGCCTTGGCAAGGTCCAGGAAGACGCCGACACAGAACTCGCCATTATCCAGATGAGAGGTAATTATATCCGTAAGACGCACTACTGCATCTTCAGTTGAGCGTCCACGTCTAAAACCGAACTGGTTACCATTTAGCAAACCATTTGTCTCCAGGTAATCCATTAATCTTTTGTTCACAATGCGCTCCATAAGTTTTGAAAAAGCTCCCAGCAGTGAAATGGGTCTGTAGTTAGATGGATCGTTTCGTGTCCCTGACTTGTAAATAGGTATAACAACAGCCTGTCTCCACGAATTTTTGGAAATAGCCCTCAGACATGCTAATGTTATAGATGGTGGCGAGAGGTTTTGAAATAATTGAGGCTATGGCTTTCAAGATCCGGTTACTAGTACCATCCGCACCTGAGGCACATGCGCTATCGAGACCCCGGATAAGAGAGATAATTTCTTGTTCATCGGTTGGAACCATGAAAAATGAATGCAAAGGCAGATTTCCGTCAATTTTGACTTTGGCAGCAAGTGATTCCTGGGTCGTACCTAATTTGATCAATGTTCTGCTTGCCAGTTCGTGCCCTATGGTCGCAAAATAAGAGTTACAGAAGTTCAATACAGAAGTTCAAAGAGTCTTTCACTGTAGATTTGCATCTCAATAAATCATCAGCGCTAGTTTTGGTTGATGTTTTATTAGTTATGTTACTTATCGTATTCCACAATTTTTTTTGGTTATTTTGATTTTTTATTAATTCTTTATTATGATACTCAGCTTTTCTTCTCCTAATAAGCTCAATATAGAAATTTCTGTATCTTGTAAAAATTAGTTTTTTAACTGGGTTATCAGGATTTTTACGAACAGCCGCATGTAACTTATCTTTATGTTTAGAGCACCGTACTAGTCCAGGGGTCATCCATGGTTGAATTGTAAATCTAGAGCGAGGAATTTTCACTAATTTGCTATGTTTAGCCACTGCTTCTGATACAATTGATGAAAAGCAGTCAGTAACATCATCTATAGATTTATTCTGGAAAATGGAAGACCAGTCAACTGTTGCTAAATCCGACTGCAAGGATTTGTAATCAACTTCTGTTCGAAACCGATCAACCGAGGGTTTCTTTTTACGGATAAGTTGATATTGACTGGGCATTCTGGAACAGAATTTGCACAAAATTTGTTAAACCGATCCACATTTAACATGTTAAACCGATCCACATTTGCTCAATGGTGATTGGGCATTCTAGAACAGATTCAACGACAGTGATCGAACGGACGTGAGATCACGTTGAATGTGTTCTAGAATGCCGAATTATCACCTACTGGCAGTAAGGGGTTGACCTATAATTAAATGACCAGGGGTTAGAACTTCCATGTTATTAGGGTCTGAGGAAACAGGATACAGGGGACGTGAATTAAGAACTGCTTCGATTTTCGCGAAGACAGTTGTTAATTCTTCGAAGGATAAGGGAGTATCGCCAATTATACGCTTAAGGTGGGATTTGGCAGATTTGACGGCCGCTTCAAAAAAACCACCCCAATAGGGACAATTGGGGGGATCAAACACCCAGTTAATATAAAGTTTGGTAAGTTCAAAACCAATTGCAGTTTGGTTTTTGAACAAGAAGGACGTTAGCTCTTTGAGGTAATTATTAGCACCTATATAATTTCGACCACAATCAGATCGGACTAGGCTAGGTGTACCACGACGGGATACGAAACGGGCAAAGGCAGCATTAAAGGCTTCGGTTGTGAGATCAGAAACAACTTCAAGATGAACGGCTTTGGTGGAAAGGCAAACGAACACACACAAGTAACTCTTGACCAAGGTACGGTTACGATGTTTTTGAACTTTGGTGTAGAAAGGTCCAGCAAAATCAGTGCCTACACCATCAAATGCTCGGACAGCAGTGACACGGTCTTTAGGTAAGTCACCCATAGGAGGTTGGGAAGTGACAGCTTTTAGTCGATAACAAGTAAGACACTTAAATATCACATGCTGAATAGCACGGCGGGCGGACAGGATCCAGAATTCACGGCTAAGCATTTCCAGCAAGGTATTGGCTCCAGCATGAGCGTTCTCATGGTGGTACTTTTGAATTAAAATAGTCGTAAAATGACTACTTTTAGGTAGAAGTAGAGGATGACGTGCGTCAAACGTTAAATTAGAGTTACGTAATCGACCACCCACTCTGATAAGGCCTTTATCGTCTAGGAATAAATTGAGTCGTCTCAAGGAATTAATGATAAGATCACCACGATGTAAACGATCTAGTTCATCTGGGAAGGATATTGATTGAACTACTTTTACCAGGTGTAAGAGGGAATCTTTACGCTCGCTAGGGGACAGGTAGGGAGACGAAATACGGTTTGTTGGATGTTTTGCATTATGATGAAATCCCATGAGTACTAAGGGAAGTGCTATATGTGAAATAGTCACGGATAGGATCGTACTGAACACCGAGGATGGCTACAATCTGTGGATGATCAGGATCGCAAAACGAATGAGGAAGCTGAAGATGATCAGGAGGGAAATCTTTAAGGAGCTCAGTCTTATTGCTCATCCATTTTCGGAGCTTGCTTGGATGTTTATGTCGTCGACTGCCTTTTTGGTGCTGATTCGATTGAGTCTGCAGAACAGCTCATGGCTGAGCTGAAGGGTATCATGGCTGCTGGTAGCTGCTCAAGGACTTGGGCAGCCTTTGGATATGTATGACGCTCTTGTTCAGCTAGTTCAAGTAGGGAGCGAATCGCTATATAAGGACTGGAACGTAAACCATAGGTGTTGGTGTTTAATTCATAGATAAGTAGAGGGTCACTAGGATGCACCCACGTCATTCGAAACATCATTCGAATATCAGTGACAAAGACAACTTCGTGTCGGCGAAAGTTAAGAAGAATATGGGTTATAATCACGTTGAAGCTTAGGTCCAGTATGCAAGCACTGATTGAGGGATACACCAGAAGATGTTGGGCTACTACCATCGAATACAACTCGGATTTTATCGCCGCCACTCTTAAAGTCGCCGTGGTGGGGTATAAAATAGTGTTCACAGGTAGGATCAAAGGTGGAAAGAGACATATGATTATGCTCTCTGTATTCACGCATGAATGTCACATACTTCCACGTAGAACAGGGTTGGCCTGCAACTTTTTCTCTAAGTTTGTAAACCTTTGTAAGGCTCGGGTACGGGACTCACCAAGAGGAGGGTGGTTTTGAAGGAAAGGAAGTCTGACCATGAATCTACCATCAGCCTCACGGGTGGTAGTTGCTTTGAATAAGTCCTCGCATACTTGGTACTGAGAATTTGGAAGATCTAACTGGGGAACCTCCTCGGTTCTCCAAAATTTCTCAACCATTTGAGACAAAGATATACCTGTCATAGGTGACTCGACATCATTTTATGAAAAGTTGGGTCTGCCAAAGGTAGGTGGGAAACAGAGGGCACTATATGTTTAGGAAGGTCTACCTCAGGGTGAGAACCAGCAATGGTGTCTAATACCATTGCGGTTGTTTTTATTTCGGGATGGGAACGATGCACAGGCTTAAAACACAAGGAAACAGTACCACGGGAATGAACAGCTTGCACATTACCTATGCCACGCACAGGTACACAGGAGGAAGACACAACCCTGTGCTCCAGTATCACATAATGCACGTGCTTCTACGTAATACCCACAGGATGTTTTTATATTTATAAGGGTAGTAGGTAAGAGTACAATAGAGTTTGGTGGTATGTTAGTAGAAGCAGGTGAAGGGGAGTTTTTTTTATGTAAGGCCCGACAAATGACCTCCTCCCGCCTGATGATAAGCGGAAAGAGGCCCAAATGAGTTGACAGATAGAGTCGACATCCACTATCCTACCTGCCCGCCCCTTGCCGGCCTAAAAGATGCTTTTTCACACCTCTTTTGAAGGAACCCATGTTGTAGGATGGAGGAAACACGTGCGCAGGTAGAGAATTCCAAGTGTGGGATGAACGACAGAAGAAGGAATCTTGGAATTTCTTGGTACGGTGTGAAAAGGAAGATACAGTGTAAGGATGACTCCGAAGGCCCTTACGCGTGTTTCTGTTAAGGGATAAGGTTAAAGAGCTCCTCAGAGCATTCCCCATGGAACATTCGGTAAAAGGCGCTAAGAGAGGCGATGTCACGACGAAGTTGTAGAGGCTCGAGGGTGTTAGTTGCCTCTACATCGCCAATTATTCGAATAGCGCGACGCTGCAATCTGTCCAGAGCATCGAGGAGGTACTGAGCGGAGACGTCCCAAAGGTGCGAGCAATATTCCACGCAAGACCGGCGCAAAATACCTACGCACCTTGTTTAGGACACCGAGTTTCCGTGAGGAAGCAGTTATAACGGATTTGATGTAGTCTCTGGGGTTCAGATCGCAGCGAATGTTCATTCCGAGCAAGGTGATGTTACTCTGTGTGTGAAGGGTTGTGCCCTGAAGAGAAGGAGGGGGGAGGAAAGGTGATCTTTTCGCCGAGAACGCGCACACCTGTGTTTTCTTAGCATTGAACTCGACAAGATTGTTGGAACCCCATTCGGAGATGAGGTCCAGCGTCTTGTTGAGCTCAATGATAAGATTCTGCCTCTCCCTATCAATATTACCACGAGCAGCCCCTGAGCTTCCGTGATATCCCCCATGCACTGTACTGTCGTCTGCATAGCAATGTATACTTCCCAAGGAAAGCATGTCATTGATATGCAGAAGAAACAATGTTGGGGATAGAACTGAGCCTTGTGGAACACCAGCATTCACTGCCACGAACCGCGAAGCGCAGCCGTCAACGACAACGCGAATTCTACGCTCGTGGAGGAAGCTGGCAATCCACGTACAGAACTGAGCGGGCAATCCGTATGCCGGAAGCTTGGAAAGGAGAGCCTTGTGCCAGACTCTATCAAAAGCTTTGGCGATGTCGAGACTAATAGCCACAGACTCGCCGCGCTTATCGATAGATTCACCCCATTTGTGCAAAAGGAACGCTAGAAGGTCACCTGTTGACCGTTTAGGACGAAACCCATACTGACGGTCATTAAGCAACGAGTGACCTTCCAGGTAACGGATCAGCTGGGTGTTAAGGATCCTCTCCATGATTTTACACAAAATGGAAGTGACGGCTATAGGGCGATAGTTAGCCGGATCAGAACGATCTCCCTTTTTGGGAACCGGCTGGACATTGGCCTCTTTCCAAGATTTCGGCACACAACCAGCAGAGAACGACAGACGGTATAGACGCGTCAGGACCGGAGTCAACTCTGCTGCACACTTTTTAAGTACAATCGCAGGAATGCCGTCTGGTCCACTTGCTTTTCGAATATCAATCAACTGTAGCTCCGCCCGCACATCTCGCTGTCTGATGCGGATATCGGGCATAGTGCTGCCACAATGGGACAGTGTCGGAGGTTGGGAGTGCACAGAATCTAGTCAATATGAGGAACCCTGCTGGGTTCTAGGGTCATAATCACGGTTGGATGACTGCTGTTGAGGAGTGTGCGTGCCAGGAGGTGGAGAGCGGGAGCGGAGAGGTGTACGTGAATCAGGTGGATGGTTTCTGAAGGTCGCTCGGGGGGTTGAATTTGGGGATAAGGATCTATTCGAGCCAGGGGGTGTTTGTAGGGGTTAATATTCATAAGCCCGAGGGGGTGTTGTGACAACCGACCTAAATATCGCCCGCCCGTGCCGGGTGGTGATGAATGTGGGGACCGAATACTTCGGTCATGAAATGTAACATTACGTTCATTGTCATAACACAATGTGGTGTGGTGGGAAGAACGACGACAGATATTACAACGATAACTACGGCGACATGACGACAATGAATGACCGTCCAAGCACCGGGTATACAGGCCTGCCTCTCTCACATAGCCAACTCGATCACGCACAGGTAAACTAACTTAGGACACACGCGTAGGTAATGATTTGTACTGTGACACATAAAACAAGTAGGGTTAGGCGATGGCGTAATTGTAACATAAGCCCTAGGTATAGGGGGGAACGTCGGGTGGGTTTATTTACTAAAGGCCTATTGGTATTAGGTGGGGAACTATCAACTATTGCAGCACTACCGACATTATCATAATGACGACATTCATCTTCTATGAAAGTAATAAGGTGGTCGAAGGTGGGAAGAGATTTTTGGTTGTCACCAAAACGGCGTTCAAACCGGGATTTAAAATCAGATGGTAATTTACCTAGGCACACATGAACTAACACATATGACCAATAGTTTACGGGTAGGTCTAAAGCGCTCAAGACATCGATGTGATGACAATAAAGGGTTCAAAAAAGATGTCCTCAAACCGTCCAACTTGGGATTAATTATAGGTAAATTTAATATTTGAGAAATCTGGGTATCAGCAAGGACACGTAAATTATGATACCTACGTTTCAGGAGGTCACGGCCTACAGGATAATTACCTCCTTCGATTTTTAAATGTTGGATTAGTCTCCTAGGTTCATCCGACAACGCTCCTACTAAATAATGTAATTTTAAAGTTGGTGTAAGGTCAGGCTGATTATCGATAACACTATCAAACTAGTCTATAAAACTAATCCATTAATCAGGCTGGCCATCAAATCGTGGGATAGGGAGGACGGGTAGTTTGCTAGTAGGGGATGAAGGTGAACCCATCAAAGTTTTTACTGGCGTACTCGACGCGGTAGGCTTAGTAGTGGGAAACAATTCTCCGGCCGAAACTCTAAGGTCATCGAGTTTGTTGCGAATAAGACGCATCTGGCGCTTGACATAGGTGTAATCTTGATTGTCAATAGAAGGGTCAAGGCCGCCCAGAAGGCGGGAACATGCATTAGTAAATTTGGTCTCATAAAGATTTACATCTGCCAAGCGGACGCGTAGTTTCGCCGGGGAGAAGGAATCTAGGGCCTCATGAGTATCGTCTACCCATTCACTCACAAAGCGAACAACACCAATTGACTCACGATATTCAGCTGTGTCAGTGTATAGGAGTGTTCTCATTGTTACATTTTCGTTTTCCGTCATCTTAAATAAACAATAACAAGGTTCTAATTAAGGTTGTAAAAGGGTACAAGTCGGGTCAGGAGTCAAATATGTATACAAATATATCAATTGCAATTAAAGGTTAAACAAAAAATGTCCGCGCGGTGCGATGGTGTCGAGAACAAAAGGCGCTTGAGCGAACGGCCGGCCAATGAAGTGCTACGTGTATAGGAACTTGTAAACAAGCTTGACCCAGATTTAATACAAAATAAGAAACCGTATAAAACCACGCTCTGCTACCAAAATGTTAGGGAAATCTCATATATAAATGTTTAGGAGGGAACAACAATATAATTAAATGATAATACGCTGGGTTGTAACTGTAAGGCTAAATAATTGTAGTCAAGTCTGGTACTTTACCGCTATTCCTGGATTTCGGTGTTACCTAGGTCGACCATAGGATATACGCAGACTTCTATTCTACAGGCAGTCTTGTAGGCACGAATCAGGAACAAATCCAATGTATTACTTCACTTCTAGGTGCGCGAGTACCGTGGCAGTTAGGTATACGTCTTGCGTCGGGAGGGCAACAACTAGAACTGTCATCGCGTTTCGGTTATAAATAACTAGCTGTGCCAGCGAACTACGTTTCGCCGTATATTTTTTACCCGTTTTTGCAACATTTGTCACTGATGCTCAGCTCCTATTAGTCGTAGCGTGATGGTATATAGTCTAAAGCCTTCCTCGATAAATGGACTATCCAACACAAAAAGAATTTTTCAATTTGAATCAGTAGTTCCTGAGATTAGCGCGTTCAAGCAAACAAACAAACAAACAAACTCTTCAGCTTTCTAATATTAGTATAGATAAGGCGCGCCCGGCGCGCGGGAAGGAAGTAGGTATTCGAAAAAATAGTAAACTTCAAACGGCTTTCCTGTATTGTGTAAGTAGCCTGTTTCGAGTTGCAACAGTATTTATCCAAAGGATAAATACTGTTGCAACTGGAATTAAATGAATATTTGTACCTGATTTTTACCTACCGAGATTGATCAAACAAACCTGAACCATCCTGCCCTTGGCTTGTATAGACTTGACATCTAGTTAATTTAAAGTGCTTTGCATTGAGAAATTTTGCTTACTTCAGTAACATATGCATAAGTGAACTATATGTACAAGAATAAAGCTTTTCTTTTTGTATTGAACTAAAGGAATAAGTTTGTTTTTTAACTTTAAGATTTCCCCATATTTGTACAATTTAGCAGAATACACACTACAATTTGGCTTTTCTTTTGTGATGTGTGTTTAGGTACCTAACTGTTCAAACAACTCAAGAAATACTTATAAATAAAGTCCAAAGAATCACTTTTCGCGTGTATGCACTAAAGGACAACGCCTTTTTTGGGCCTAAAATCATTGAAAATTTAACAGAGTTAATTTAAGTTGTTGTATAATCTACACGTTTAATGCTTTCATTCTACACTGTTTTAAGATTTTAAAAGATGCCCGTTTTTATTTTTAAAAAATTACATTATTTTGAAAGATTCGTGTAAAGGAACGTTGATTTTTGACATTATTTTGACAGTTGGGTGACTGATTTCGATTTGACAGCTAGGTACTTACGATAACGCAATAACACGATTTAATTTTATTTCGAATCGACGAAGTATTTTAATATTACCGCTAAGCTAAAACGTATTAATTTAAACCGTGTTTTCGCTACTTCACTTTGACAACTCCACTTGAACTAAAAATTCAAATAATTACTCCGTTAATTTTTATTTGTCGTTCAAGTAAGCTCAACTGTCGTGTATTTCGTATTAAGATATTAAAAAATCAAAATCAGAAACGCCAAGGTCAGAACTAATAGCACAGTATAATATAGTTATCTACCTCTGCTAGTAGTAGTAAGAACATGTTGGGATTGTGACTACTGTCTAAACAGTAGAATGCCCAGTCCCAGTGGTCGGTGACGGTGTGGTCAGAAACTGGGCCGGTAAAATTAGGTTAAATTAATGTCTACGCACCTAACAATAAATTATTATTGTTTAGGGAGTAGTTTATAATAAATAGTACTGTATAATAATGACTAACATTCACCACACCCAGACAAATGATAATCATTTAGGAAAAACGTTAAGCCAGTTATTAAAAATCAATTTTGTACTAAAGTTAAGAATAGAAATATGTACCTACTTAAGTCATGCAAATTAGAATAAAGTAAATATACTTGGCATGCCAATATAAAAAAAAAATAACCGGTACTCCCCGTCACAGTTAAAGCCAAAAAGGCTTTTCTAGCGGTGTTTGTTTTAGCAATATGTATTTTTTTATGATTTGAACAATAAATGAAAAAAAATCTATGTTTATTAAGGCTAGTGCCATGAATGGACAACAGATATCCCACATGTATTACATTGTTACTTATTTGATGAAAGAAAGATCTTGCTGATTCATGTCACATTCATGTTAACAAATTGTGTTTTTTGACTATGTTTCAGCTCTGCCAGCTTTATCACAACTGTATATAGGGCACGTTTAAGCTTTAAACTATGGAGAATTAAGCATAATTACTGTATTAAAAAAGCTCATTTATGATTAGAACTTCATGAAAACAAACCGCAACTGGTCTTTTCAAATTCTTTGCCTTAAGGATTTTTATACAACTAAGGTAATTAGGGTCTGAAACTAGACTGCCCATCTGATGGTATATGCAAATCTGTAAGGTTCACATAGCATTTTGCTAACTTGTATCATAAGATGTTAAGTCTCGGTGCCAAGCATTATCACTTACTGTAGCAATGATGGTAAGATAGAGATACCAGCGGAGACGACTCAGCAAGTCTGCTTCTAGTAACCTTTATAGAAATAAAGAAATGAAACAATATTATTTTTTATATTTCCTTTATTCATTTTCCATTACCAAAATTCCATCTAAAAATGTAGCAGGTGCTGATATAGTATCCTGATGCCGAGCCCAGCCAAGATACCAGACAATTGTCATCACATGAGCACATGTACCAACTGTTCGTTTCCCTATAATATATGAGCAATAATAGCCACAGATCTGGTCCCGCCAGTCTGCTCCTTCTAATTTTAGTAGTATATATGTATAATAAACTGTATTGCTATGATGACGGAACCTAATCCTTCCTCGAATTAAAACTGTCTCATGTGATGACGACAAACCTGGTACATTTGTAATAGTAGGATTATCATTTACTTCTATTACAAACATGCCATTTGTTCGGATATGTTCCCATTAGTAAGACCTGGCTTGTTTGATTTGGTAGGTCCCTAATGCAAACAAAGCCAAGTCTGATAATTGCATAACAGGGAACATATCCATTTGAATCATTTGGCCATCTATTCTTACAAAATTCACTCTGCCCCCCTAGCACGTCCACCAAAACACGATATGATAAAGTGATTTATCACAGTGAACTGTCAAAATACAATAGGGTTTCGTCGTATTTTGATAGTTTACCGCGTAAATCGCTTTATCATATCGTGTTTTGGTGGACGTGCTACGGGGGCTGAGTCTGTTTAAATGCAACTGTTGTTCATGTTCAGCTAAATGATTAGGCATATTTAATCTTTCTAATGCTCTATATAAAATGGATTCAGCATCCGGCCGGTCAGTTATAACGGGATGAAAATTATTGATCATTGCTGCAGCAATTCTAAAATCTGCCATTAAGTTTTGGCTCATTTTATTAAAATAATTTGCTCTGAATATTTTATAATCCCGTTTAAACCGACCGTTTACAACTTCTACAACCCACCTGCACATTGTTACTAACCTCGATTTGTTTGCTTTAATGGTAGAGAGCTGTGGTCCTTCTTCTGCTGAACGAGTCTCTGGCTTATAAACTTTATAACCTAATGAATTAAGTAACCCCAAGGAATCTCTAAACCCACGATCCAATATGAAAACATCATTTTGGGTGAAGTAGCTCCTGAGGTCTGAATTTTCATTTTCAAACAAATGTTTTACAATGTCAGCGTCAGTAGTAGTGGCTGGGTAAGGTCCATATGCGTCTACTACATGACCATCAGTAGCTACAATCAAGAATGGTTTAACAAGATTGCAGTATTTGTGAAGACTATAGGTTTTTTTTGGAACAAATAATTTGATGATTTTTGGACATAAATATATGTTCCATCCATGATCACAATGGGATTATTATTTTCTGTACCAAATAAACCACGTGGAATCATAAGATTTCTTGAACTTAATTGTTCACGTGACATATGTCCCAAACCCAGATGTAGAGGTACATACACAGATGTTAGAATATTTCTTGCCTTTACATACATTTGGACAACAGACGTGGTTATTTGAAAAATGCTAGTAATTCTAGCAAATGACTCTCCTGTTCTAATTTTTATTAAATACAGTGCTAGACTGGTTTTTTTTCTCTTGCAATTAGCAAATGCATTCGATAATGTATTGTATAGAATAATGAAATTATTAACAGACAAACCAGTCCAGTAGTGACATAATTTGACATCCATATTTTCCACTGCTTCAAAGTTAAGATTATCAGTTTTAGAGTCCCCCAATAAGTTTAACATTTCTTCAATGTAAGCAGAAGTGAATTCATTCATAAACTCAAAATTATTGAGTGAATCCCAGTTGTACACAGTGCCATGTTGTTCACAGATCCGAGAATTTGATGTTACAAAAACTTTGTATTCAGAAAGGATTCTCTTTCTTAAATATGCTGGTACTCTGAGTCGCTCCATATTATCACACTCTGGGACAAAACAGTGACTTGCAGTATCTGGAGTGCGACTATAGCCTGCAAGGGTTATAGTTGATAAGGCTGGTTCTTGAAGTGGTTCATTAGATGGACCAGCTTCATGATCATCTCCATGTGCAATAATGGAAGGGTCATGAACATTTGCATCTTGTCGGACTCTGTAGTGAGCTTGTTGCCAACAAGCATTGCACACACGGGCATTGACTGGTATCTGGAAAAATTATATGTTGCTATAACATTTTCATTGTTATTTTATAAAGTCAATCACAATGAATTATACTATTACTTTAAACTAGCATGTTTGCAGTCTCCCTCGCATTATTTCTTGTTTTTCCCACTATTAAACTCAATTAACAAATATAGCCTATGATATTCAGTGATAAATTCAATTACTAAAAGGTTCTGTAGCTTTTGAGTTTTTCATTGCAAATAGAAATATAAATCTGTTGTCTTTATAATATTAATATAAGTACATACCTGCCGTGGAAAAATAACACCAGCTATGTAAGCTCGCTCAGGACGTCCCTCAGGCAATAATCAAGACAGTCGTCCACTTCTTTGTGCCACAGTTAACATAATGAGCTATGACCTAATTGCTGCTCTGGTCTATGGCCACCTTCATAAACTTCAGCAATCAGCAAATTAAGACATTCTTGACATAATCTGTCTGAGTTTGAAACCTTAAAACAAGGGAATAGTTATGGTTTAATTAAAAAATAATGCTGCACTACTCAAAACAACTTATCCTTAATACCAACAACACATTACAAACTGTTGATTGAAATATATTTGTTTAGGCTGTAGTTAAGATGATAATGATGATGCATAGTTCAAATGTTTTAACTGCTAACTAAAAAAGCATATTCAACAACAGTCAAAATAGCACAGACATAAGAAGCACATTGTAGGAATAAGAATTAAAGTCTGTTGATTAAATAAAGTCTGTCGATTAAATGTGTTTACTTGGTAAAATACTAAGGACTTTCAAAAACCCTACTTAACTTCTTATTTTTTAATTTGTGGCAATTGGTTGTTACCCTCTAAAATGACCAATTGCCACAAATTAAAAAAGAAGTTAAGTAGGGCTTTAGATTTTGAAAGTCCTTCCCATGTTTCCCATGTAAACACATTTAATCAACAGACTATATTGAAAATGATTTAGTTGTGCTCATTATCTATGAGTACATATTTTAATTACTATTAACTAACCTGTCTCGATGTCCACTCCTCCAGCAATGATCCAACATCTGGACTTATGTCAAGTACATCATATGACTGACGATTTGCAAACAGTGCTATGTTACAATTAAAACATAGTGGTTGAGAAGCCATTGTGATTATCTGAAAAATAATGAAATAATGAAAAATCTGATTTAAGCAAAAATATGAATTATCTAAATACATTGAGCAATATTGAGCAATGAAAGTTGTTTACTAATGTGGGTATAAGTAAAAATTATACAATCAACATTTTGATGAATTGTTGAAGCTACGAAACTAAAAGTAAGTATATTTTGTATCTTCGACATGAACTATTAATATAAAATTAAAATGTTTCGAAAAAACGTAAAAAGCTTAATTAAACCTACTTCAAAAGGCAAGCGTTTATCATTTGATAAATTACATCAATTTTTAGATACCTACACAAAATGTAATAAAACCAGCCGGTGTCGTCGTTGATCCAAATCGTTGAGCAAAGAGGTATCCAAAAGAGTAAGCGCAAGTCGTATATACGGGTTCAACAAGACAATATCGTAGGGCAAAAATCGGGTCCAGGAAGCACAGCACAAGTCATAAAAGGAAAAAAAGCACAAGAACACAACGTAACATCACAACACGCAAGCGAGGGCGAAATCCGTCTGATCTTTGTCAGTGTCACTGTCAGTCCACAGTTTCGATGCGTTTTGTTCATTGAATTATTGTGAGGGGGCGACATTTTTGATAATTAAACTGGCTTTGTTTAATATAGACTTACTAAATAGCAAGCTTTAAATGTAATATTTCATTAGGATATACACAAATGTTAATATTTAATTTCATAAATAATAGTAATTCTATTAATTAATCTAGGTAACAAAACGCAGGATCATTTAATATGAACAGATTTTTTTATTTGATTGTTGCAACATTGCTACTGATATTGCAAGGTAATTGAATTTTAGCGTGTAATTACAACAAAACGGGCATCTTTTAATTTTTATAAACACTTGTATTGTGTTAAGAAAAATATATTCTTTATTTTGATATATCATTATATCGATGTTAAACGAATTTTTATTTTAGGCCCAGCTCCCATAGTAAAAAAATCATGTCCTTTTTGATTCAGCATTCAATGAGTAGTACCTAATTATTTTATCAAGTCGCCGAGACGAGATATGAAGCGGCGGCCGTGGGCGGGCATGGGCGGCCATGCTTCGGAAAAATGCCTATACTACTAACTAGGTAACAACAACGAAATGCGTAAGCTTCGTTTTCGACTTTAGTCAATAGAAACAAAACTCCAGAAGCGATTTAGCGCTGTATGTTTGAATCGTGTACAAGAACGATGAATTTTAGCGTGGGAGCGAGAAGGACAGGTAGATTGAGTGACGTTTGACGTTTTGCGTTTGGGCAGGGGGTTTCACTCCGCAGTTTAGGTACGTTCAATTCAATTCAATTTTTTGGGTTGTATAGCCTCTGTCAGGGTTTGGCCGGCGGACCGACCGGGCGGTATGTAAGCTTGCCGCTCGGCTCGCACGCTGGCCGCGTCGCACGTAATAATTGAGGTCATTTTTGTAACGATAACTGCATATCGGTGAGTGGGAACCCTTATTTTTTCAACTTTGAATCAGATCATCGCGTAAAAACAATTTCTTTGGGGACTTCTTTAAAGTTGATGGACACATTGGTATAAAACATGAATCCACACGCCTTAGTTTCAGAGCAGTAATAACATTGTTCTGACTATACAAAATGTTGATGGATAGTCCATTTAAAATAACTAATTGGAAACTAATGGAAACTTTCCTTGTGATATTTGAATTGAATGTTAGCAATGAATGAGTGATAGACAGGAGTGGGGTCATCAGAACTGTAGGCCCGTTTTAGCGCGAAATTTGAAACTGTTAGATTCAGATTGCATTTTATTGCAATATTTATTATTTTAATTTTAAACATACGTGTGATCTATTCTTAGTGGGATTCTTTATAATAAACGCAAAAATAAAAATATTGCATGTTCTCTATTACAAATGAGCTAAGGAAAACCTTTAGTGCGCATCGAAAGCACCGCTTCATGACGTTACTCATGACATCACATCGTTTTCGTTGACATGCATCCGTAGCGATAGTCCCTAAATATCCGTATCGATAGCGAGGCATTCGCTTTGTATGCATGCTAGATAGCTAGAATATAGACCTATCGGTAGAATACCCGCCAACAGCGCAGAATAGCTCAATTTAGACCACGTTAATTATCACTTTAGCGGTTTTCGGACCGTAGCTCAAATGAACTTGTCATGTCGCTGTCATCCGTGGCTAATGCACAAACCGTGCAAGCCAAAGGAAAAGAAAAAAAAAATGTCGATGTCAAAGTCAATTTCATTGAAAAAAAGCGCGGGAACTTCACATAGTAAAGGCGGGCTCTTTAAAATATTTTATTTGTAATTTTTTAATTGTAGTCAGTTACTTAATAGAACACAAACAAAAGAGGTATATAACATATAGGCATTAAATAATATTATAAGCAGATATGGGGAAGCGGAGTTCGAGAAAAAGAAAAAAAAAGGAGGATGAACCGGAGTCTGGTGATGCAGATAGGGAGACAGATGAGGTAAAGTTGGTAGAAACGGATATGTCCTCTTCGGACAGTGATGAAGAAATAAGCAATGCAGATAGGTACAAGCCTTATTATGTTACTGACTATATACGCAGATATCCGGAAGAAATTAGCGGCACTGAATTTGTGGTTTTTGTTGAGTCATCAGACATCCAGAAACCAATTGGAACAAGAGATCTTCTTTCTTTGTCAACTTGTTTAAAGCGCTTTAACAAAGGCGTCAAATTTTTAAGAAATATCAATAAGTTTAAGATAGGTATTTATTTTGAAAAACCAGACTTGGCGAATGCCTTTTTAAATAATAATACCTTCTTGAAAGAATACAAATTCAAAGCCAGTATTCCTGCTGCTACAACTGAGGTGTCCGGAGTTATAAGAAATGTACCTACCATTATATCAAACAAGAGAATATTTACTATGATAACAAGTACAAAAAAAATAATAACAATAAAAAGAATAATGAAAAAAATAAATGTGACTGAGGGTTTTATATTACAACCTACAACTACAGTAATAGTGACATTTGCCACTTCCATTTTGCCAAATCATATAGATATTGGTGGTTGGAGACATGATGTGTCTCAATATATACCACCAGTTAAGCAATGTTACAAATGTTTGAGATACGGACATTTGGCAAAATATTGTAAAAATTCTGAAAAATGTAGTATATGTAAAGAAAATCATAACTATAAGACTTGTACAGTTTCTATCGAAAAAGCTACTTGCATTCATTGTGATGGCAATCATACTAGTGTGTCTCCAATATGCCCAGTTAAAAAACAGAAAATCATTGAAAATAGAAATAAATATAAGCCTGCTTCTTATGCAGATATTACAAATCCTATAAATTTTCCCAAATTAGAAAGTAAGACAAAAAATAATGTAGATTTGTTTACACTGCTCAATACTGACAGCAAGTGTCTCTCATTATTAGTTGAAACCATAACTAAATGTGTTTCTTTGCATAATACTCAAAATACTTCTATAAATTCTAAAAGTGTTTTAGAGGTCTTAAAAAATACTTTTGGTAAGCAATCAAATCCCCACAATTCACCCCCAATCAATTGAATATCGTACAGTGGAATGCTCAAAGCTTATTAAGCAATCAACTTATTTTTACGAAATTTCTTTATGACCATTTTATTCATATCGCAATTATATGTGAAACATGGCTAAAGCCTCAGAAGCAGTTTAAAATCAAAGGTTATCATATTGAACGTAATGACTGTGGCAACAAGCATAATGGTGTTGCTATTTTAATCCATACATCACTAAAATATCAAAAAGTAACATCTTATTTTGACAACTCTCTTCAAACAATTGTAATACATTTAGAACTAAATCAGAACACTATTTCAATAGCCAGTATATATTGTCCAACAAATTGTATTCCCAGTTTCTCTAAAAATAAGTTTAAACATTTCTTGAATTCTCTCCATAGGCCGACGATTATAGCTGGTGACTTCAATGCTCATCACTCAATTTGGGGATGTCCGTTATCGGATTCCAGAGGTAAGGATATTCTTGAGTGTTTAGATGAATGCAATTTAGTCCTGTTGAATGATGGTCAGGTCACAACTGTCGGTTCTCATTCTTGGAGACCCAATGGTTTGGACTTGACTATGGTATCTCCTTCATTAGCTCTTCGCTGCGAATGGTCAGTACACGACGATCCATTGGGCAGTTATCATTTGCCAACTGTTAGAATTATATAATGGAACGCACCCTATTCTCTATGATAATGTCTTCATTGTCTATTATTGTTTCGATGGAACATACCCTTGAATAAAAAAGATGGCTTCGGTAATGTGAGTTTTTATTTTGTGTCCAAATCAATTATAGTTTAATGGTGATGACAGGGTTTAAATGCCCTAAAGAACACATATTTAACAGCAGAGCGTGGTTCTGGTTCTAAATATATATAAAATGGCATCAGGATCGACGACAATTAGTTTTGTGAAATTGGGCGATGGCGTCACTTTTTCCAACTGGAAATTTCGTATAAAATTATTGTTGGAGGAAAAAGGGCTCAGTCAAGTATTAACAGAAAAAACTTGCGAAGACGGAAAACTAAATGATTCAAAAGCAAAATCGTTGATTGTCCAATGTGTAAACGACTCGCACCTGGAAATTATAAAGTCGTGCTGTACGGCGGCGGATATGATAAAAAAATTGGAAGAAGTGTTAGAGAGGAAAAGTGTCTTCAACAAATTGCATTTAAGAAAAAAGCTCCTGACAATGAAATGCAAATTTTCAGATAAACTACAAGAACACTTCATGAAATTCGACACAATTGTCACTGACTTGGAAGCCAGTGGTTCCAAGTTGGATGAGTCCGACAAAGTCTGCCACTTAATGCTGACCCTACCAAACGAATATGATGTCGTAATTACTGCCTTAGAAACAATGGGGGACATCACTATGGAGCTAGTGAAGTCAAGGCTTTTAGACGCAGAGCTTAAATTAAAATCAAATTATGGAGAACAAACAGTAAATGAAGCGAAGAGTTTCTTAACTTGTTATACATGCGGGAGAAAAGGACATAAATCGTATGATTGTAAGAAGCCAAAAGGAAATATGAATAAATATAATAGAGGTCAAGGAAAATTTCAGAAATCAAGTCAAAGGCAAGCAAACTATATGAAAATAGAAAACAATACAACAGAGATAGATAATCATAAGTTAGATAATATATTTGTGGCTACAACATCCCAGAAAAGTAGTTCAAGTGAAGAGTTTGTGATTGATTCAGGTGCTACGCACCACTATGTGAAAGAAGACTTGGAACAGTATATGTATGATGTAGAATATTTAGAGAAAGAAATACACATAAAAATTGCAAATGGTGAGTCAATAATATCTAAGAAAAAAGGAAAATTAACATTGCTTTATGAGAGGTTACATACAATAACAATAGAATGTCATATAGTAGAGAAGTTGAGCCATAATTTAATATCTGTTCAAAAATTAATTTCAAGAGGTTATGTGGTAGAGTTCAAAGAAGAAAAAGTAAAAATATATAATTCAAACAGTACATTCTATGGTAGCAAGAAAGGTAAATTATACATACTTACACTATTTCAAAATAAAGAGAAAGAAAGTCATTGTCATTACATAAATAAGAAAGAAGATAAAAATATATGGCACAGAAGATTGGGTCACCTTAATAGGAAAGGACTCAATATCATGAAATTAAAATGGGATGATAATATTTGTGATACATGCATGACTAATAAAAGTACAAGACTACCATTCAAACCAATAACATACAGTCAATCAAGACAGATCGGTGAACTCATACATTCGGATATTGCAGGACCGGCAAAGGTTCCTACTAAAGAAGGTCATAGATTCTTTCAGACCATTATAGATGACTACTCTCACTTCACACAGACTTACTTGTTGAGACATAAATCAGAGGCAGAAAATAATATCATAAATTATATTAATGAAATAGAAAGAGAAAAAGGAATAAAAATAAAGAGATTACGCTGTGATAATGGCGGTGAGTACTCGTCAAATAATTTTAAGAAGTACTGTCAGAATTTAGGTATCAAGATAGAATATACTTTACCCTACAGTCCACAAATGAATGGCAAAAGCGAGAGGATGAATAGAACTCTATATGATAAAGCTCGGACAATATTGGATGAATCAAACTTACCTCGTCATCTATGGGGTGAAGCAGTTCTGACAGCTACGTACTTGATAAATAGATGTCCATCTAAAGCCATACAGTTTAAAATACCAGCAAAAGTTTTTGGAAGAGAATTTATATTGAATAAATTGAGAATATTTGGAAGTAAAGGATGGATGGTAAATATACCTAAGAAGGATAAGTTGGATCCAAGAGCTACCCCAGTAAGGATGGTTGGATACTCAAGGACTGGTTACAAAGTATGGGATCCGGTGACAGATCGGGTAATGTGTACAAGAGATATAAGATTTGATGAAACCGATTTTAAATATACAGAAGAAAAAGATAAACTATATAAAGAAAATGAAATGAAAAGTAATGAAATTCAAATTGAAATGGAAAATAATATAGAAAATAATCAGGAAAATCAAAAGGAAATTGATTCAGAAAAACACACTAGAAGTGGAAGAGAAATAAAGAAACCAGCGCATTTAAGTGAATTTGAGGTATATGAAGCATACTGTTTAATAGGCAAAGGAGAAGAACCAGAAAGCTATGATGATGCTATGCATAATGGATGGCAAGATGCTATTAATGCTGAGATAGAAGCTCTCGTTAAAATGCATACATGGACAGAATCAATCTTACCTGAGAACAAGAAGGCAATAGATGCCAAATGGATTTTTAAACTGAAAGAAAATGGTGTCAAAAAGGCACGACTGGTTGCTAGAGGCTTTCAGCTAAAAGAACCAGAAGATTTTGGTAAGAATTATGCGCCAGTAGCGAGAACATCCACTGTTAGAACTTTATTTGCACAAGCTATTCAGAAAAATTGGGCTATTCGCCAACTAGATGTACCAACTGCTTTTTTAAATGGTAAATTGGAGTCTGAAGTATACATATTACCACCACAAGGAATAAAGACAGAAAAGAATAAGGTTTTAAGACTCAATAGAGGTTTATATGGCTTAAGAGAAAGTCCTAAAGTATGGAACCAAAGATTTAATGAATACATAAAGGAAAAAGGATTTGAAAGATCATTACATGACTTTTGTTTATATATTGGAACAGAATTAGAAGTATGGTTAATTATTTATGTTGACGATATAATATTGATAGGAAAAGAAGAAGATATAAATATAATAGTAAAAGACTTAAAGAAGGAATTTAATGTTAAAGATTTTGGTTTCCCAAAATCGTTTTTAGGTATGGAAATAGAAAGAAATGGAAGTAGTATAAAGATAACTCAGAAAAGACAGATAAACAAAATGTTGAACAATTTTAATATGAAGGAATGTAATGGTACTTACACACCATTAGCAAAAGGATATCAGCATGATGTGACTGAAAATATTATAGAAGACGTTCCTTATAGACAGCTCATAGGAAGTTTAATGTTTGTTTCTACCGTTTCCAGACCGGACATATGTTTTGCAACTTCATACTTAAGTCAATTTTTAGATCAACCAACTTTAAGCTTATGGACTCAAGCAAAAAGAGTTTTACGTTACCTGAAGCAAACAATAGATGTTGGATTACTGTATGACAAAGGCAAAGCTATGGAGCTGACTACATATTCTGATTCTGATTGGGCAGGAAATCCATCTGATCGCAAGAGTGTATCAGGTTCAATAACTCTTTATAATGGAAATCCAGTGGCATGGTTCTCTAGAAAACAGCCATGCGTTTCCTTGTCTACGGTGGAAGCAGAATATGTTGCTGGAGCTTCTAGTGCATGTGATTTGTTGTATATCAAAGGACTTTACAGTGATTTAAATGGACTTAACAGTGAAGTAAAAAGTGATTTAAAGTGTGTGTTATTAATGGACAATAAAGGTGCAATTCAGTTAGCTAAATCATTTGAAAACAGTAAAAGAACGAAGCATATAGACATCAAAAAGCATTTTCTTAAAGATTTGATTGTAAAGAACATTATACAGGTTGATTACGTAAGTACAGATAATAATCTTGCAGATTTGTTAACAAAGCCTATGTCAAATGATAAATTATCTTTAATGAAAAATAAACTGAAAATTGTATGATTAATGATTAAATACCTATATATAATTTTGCATGCATTTGTAAAATTGTTTATGAAAATTAAACATTAAATTCATAAACTGTAACATTAAAATTTGATTGTAAAATTTAACTTAAAATGTTTAAAATAAGTTGAGTACTTAAAATTAATGTATGTTTAGAAATTATAATTTGTTTTGTAACATTATTTAAGTAACTTCATTGCGATGAAAAGTATTTTAAGCTTTTAATCGAGGGGGGGTGTTAGAATTATATAATGGAACGCACCCTATTCTCTATGATAATGTCTTCATTGTCTATTATTGTTTCGATGGAACATACCCTTGAATAAAAAAGATGGCTTCGGTAATGTGAGTTTTTATTTTGTGTCCAAATCAATTATAGTTTAATGGTGATGACAGGGTTTAAATGCCCTAAAGAACACATATTTAACACCAACATTTACTAAGATTACATTCAATAGTAGTTCACAATGTTTTAACTCTCAAAACAATTTTCAGGATGAAAATGATTTTAACAATCGCATTAATCATAGATTAGTTGATTGGAAGTTGTATTCTTCAATTGTTAATAAGGATTTAGATAATTTTCAATGTAACCCTATTAGTAATCCAATAGATTCATACAACTCTTTTTGTCAAATCATTTTGACAGCTGCACAAAAGTCAATTCCCTCTCGTACCTCTCGGTCCGAATCACGTAACATTGCTACTCAAAACTTAAAATCAAAATATCGAACAGTTCCTTGGTGGAATAGTAATTGCGCTAAAGCTGTCCAGGAAAGCAAGCAAGCCTATCTTGATTTTAAGAATAATCCTTCTCAAGAAAAATATATTAATTTCAAAAGATTACAAGCTGCTAAAAAACTTACCATTAAGAGAGAAAGACTAAGTAGTTGGATAGAATTCTGTACAAAATTAAATCGATTGACACCAGTTTCAGTAGTATGGGGTAACATGAGAAAACTTACACATAAAACATATAAAAAGCAAAATAGTGATTTTTCGTGGGTCAGTGATTTTTTACGTAAATACACGCCTGACTTTGTGCAAAATAACAGGCCAATTGTGAAGGACAATAGTTTACCAGATAATCAGTCATTCCTCACTGATCCATTTTCTTTTGACGAATTAACTGCAGCTCTGAAATCTAGAAAAAACACTGCTTGTGGATTAGATAGTTTATCGTACAAGATGTTTCAGCTACTTAACACTGACAATCTTTATAAGCTTTTACAAATTTATAATATTTTATGGCAAGATTGCACAATTCCTCCTAATTGGAAAATGGACTGCTTGGTTCCTATTTTAAAACCTGGAAAAATTGCATCTCATCCCGATTCTTATCGTCCTATCGCTTTAACGTCTTGTGCTGGTAAATTATTTGAACAGCTAATCAAACAAAGATTGGAATTCTTCATAGAAAAGAACTCAATTTTACCTTTAAACCAGTTTGGGTTTAGGCGAGGACTTTCGGCTCAAGAAAGCTTAGCACATTTTTTTTTGGACGTCACTACAGCTCAAAAGAATATGGAGTATACAATAGCAGTGTTTTTTGATATAGAAGGTGCATTTAATAACGTTAATCATGGTATTTTGTTTGAATCTCTATTATCTTTCTTACCTGTAAAAATTGCTTATTGGATATATGCTTTTCTCACGGATAGAAAAGTGTATGTCAAAATAGATAATACATTTTTAGGCCCTAGATTTTCGAGCAAGGGTGTATGTCAAGGAGGCATCTTGAGTCCTATTCTGTATATTTTGTATATAAGAAAACTAAATTCCATTCTTAATAATAATTTAGTCAACAATCTTCAGTTTGCTGATGACCTTGTCATTTATTGTAAAGGTACTAATGTATTAGATATTCAATTAACATTAAATAATAATCTAGTGAAGCTGGCAGATTACTTCTCAGAACTTGATTTAAATGTTAGCCTTTTAAAAAGTAAAGTTGTAATATTTTGCCCAAAATACAGTTCTCTACCTCTAATTAATATTACATACAGCAATCATACTTTGCCTATTGATAATTCAGTTAAATTCTTGGGTGTTATTTTTCACGAAAATCTTACGTGGGATTTATATGTTGATTGCTTGGTGAGCAGAGCTTTAAAAGCCACTAATGTAATTAGGTCCGTTACTGGATTGAAATGGGGTGCTGATCCTAAAATTGTGTTAATGCTTTATAAAGCTTTGGTCAGAAGTCATTTTGAGTATGCTTTCTTTTGTTACGCTTCCGATCCAAAATACATAGATGTTATTGATAAAATACAGAATAAGAACTTACGATTAATACTAGGTGCTATGAACACTTCCCCAATAAATTCTATGCAGGTCGAATGTCATTTACCACCAATGGTTATTCGCTTTGAATTTTTAAAACTTAAATTTCTTTTTAAACTCTTATCACGTTCGAATAACGATCTTTTAAATAAATTAAATGTATGTTCCACTAACACTTTTCTTTCAAAGAATTTCTCACATTTTATAAGTTTAAAAGAACAATGTAATATATTTTGTAGTACTACTTTACATTGTTATAGTGGCTCATATGCTAGTAAATTCTGTGACATTCATATTGTCCTACATAAAGATTTTAAAGATAAATATGATGTTTACGAAAGTCTACAGGCTTATAATGATTATCGATCAGTTTATACAGATGGTTCAAAGACGAATGTAAGTGTTGCAGTAGCTATGTATGATACAGGTTGTAAAACTGGACATAGTTTTAAAATGTGCCAAAATGCCAGCATATTTTCTGCTGAGGCGAATGCTATAATTGTAGCTCTTAACTACATTCAACAGTTCAGCCAATACAAAAAATGGATTATTATTACTGACAGCATGAGTGTGTTGATGGCTTTGAGAAATCCTCCCTTTTCATCAGTCACAAATCATTTAATATATAATATCCGAGATCAGATACATCATTTAAAAATAAATTATCAAATAGACATTATATTATTTTGGACTCCAGCTCATATCGGTGTATATGGAAACGAGGAAGTAGATAAACTGGCCAAAACTATGAACACTCTAGACGTACCTATAAAAAACATACCAATTTCATATACTGATTGTACAGCTCTAATCAAGAAAGAAATATTGAAGCTATGGGAAGAACACTGGAATAGTACTTTGCTCATAAAAGGGAAGTGGTATCGAGAAATAAATAATAAAATAAAACAACCCTGGTTCAATAGACACAATTACATAAACAGAAGATTTTTTACTATTATTTGCCGTTTGCGAATTGGGCACGGTCGATTCAATGACCATTTGTACCGGCTAGGCATGACTTCTTCCCCATCGTGCAACTGGTGCAACACCACCTTACCTCAATCTCTGCATCACCTTTTTTATGAATGTCCAATTTTTGCCCTGCAAAGAAACATTTTATTAGAAGAAATTTCAAAAATAATGAAACACCAGCAAGATCTACCGCGCTCTTTACAAAAACTTCTTTCCATTGAAAAATGCTTTGAAGCAATTTATGAATATGTAACCTCTACGTTTGGCGATTTGTGAATTCAAAAGAAGAATGAATAACAATAGTTTATTGCATACAGACTAGGCTGTATGGTTGACGCCTTTGCCTTTCCCAAATGGGATAAACAAAATTAAAAAAAAAAAAATCAATTTCATTTGGGTAAATAATTTTTTTGTTTTAAAAATTTTGATTGAAACTTCGAAACTTATCAATTGTAACTACCAATAACATACAAAAATCTTTAACCGTAGCAAAAACCAATCAAAATAAGACAGAAACTATAAATTGTGTGTTTGATATGGGTATTCTTAAACTTATTTACTAAATTACCATCTATGTATTTTCATTATTAAACAAAACACTTGTCTTGAGTTTCACAAAACTTACTCAATTAATGCTTTCTCTTATCTACAAAACAATTCTAGGACCTAACAAGTCTCCTAACTTACGAGTAGGTACAAAGTGCAAAGTGCTTTTAGTCGTCATCATTGTGAAGACGTGTGAATAGTTAATTAAATGCTATTCGCGAAGTTTGATATCAAGCATGAACTTATTTCATAAACTACGGACTCTACGTAGTTGTGTTCATAAGTCAAAACACAATATAAGCAATTCACAATCTAATATGGTAAGATAATTTTTTTTTTCTTTTTTAACCATTATGTTTTTTAATTTGGCTCACATTTAGATTAACAACCCATGATTTGCTGATTCAGATACTAATCATAGAATAGACTATATTTTTTAAGAACATTTGTGTAGTTTTACGTTTCTGAAACTTAGTTAATTGTACTTAATACTTAATCAAAGTTTATAATTTTGTATGAAAAATATCGATTATGTTTCTTGTATCTTGTATTTGATGGTACCTCCACCCCCCAAATCGTGGGTTGCTAATCTAAATCCCTTCCCTTAGTAAATGTAATATTAACGAATTTGGTTAAAATTTAGATGGTTTTAGTGGTGATCTACTGTGATGGATTTTTTGAATAAGTCTACAATTTACTTCGAATGAAAAAATATATTCAAATTAATTATTTCATTCGAACATTTCGAATTGTATATTTTTACAATTGAACAATCGGTTAGGGTACTATTGAAATGACTGTTGGAATGGATCATTTGTATTTGCCCATCTCTAACAAACACTTTATTTCTTTTATATTACCTACTTTTAATTTTTTAGCTTTGTTTTTGGATTCCAAAGAATATTACCTATCTCTATAGAAGATAAATAAACATTGATATGCTAATGGCCATTTTCACCAACTTCTCAGCTTAGGGTACTCGTAGGTGGCATGCTGTCACATTCTTTGCATTAAAGACAAAAAGTGACAGCATACATCTTAGGGGCTTCCTAAGCTAAGTTATGGTTGGTGAAATTGGCCATTAGTCTAACTAGCCAAGCATCTTGTTTGTAATGAAACAATAAATAATGTAAAGTTTAATTAAATAATTCAAAATTTAATAGGGTTCTTGATTTCAAGACAAAATTATTTTAAATATAGTAATAATAATACTCTATGACTATGTCCAACAGTAGGTGTCTCTTGGCTGATATGATGATGATGAATACTCTATGAAACTTTCTTTCTTTCTTAAAAAAATATATCACATCTATGGAAAAAATAACACAAATTATGTAAGAAAGAATCTGCAAATATTAATTGTGTTTATTTTTTTTTTTCACCACCTAGTATTGACTTGGAGCACCTCAAATACGGTTGGTTAGGTTAATTTTTTATGATCACCCAGGACCGACTTGGGGCATTTGAAACACAGTTGGTTAGGTTAAGTTAATTTTTTTTATATCCGCATACCTCAGACACACTTTTGTCTCATTTTTACAATTTATACTGATTGTTGTCTTTGTTGCAGGCTATAAATTTTGTGAAGTTTTAAGAAGTTTTCATAGACCTAACCACAGAATTATTCTTTTTTCTCAAAGTATGAGTTTCCACATCTCCCCCTCTAAGGTTCCGCTCGTCTCCCCCACCTCCCCTCTAACCCCCACCCTCCCTCCGCCTGCCGCAGGATACTAAAGAAATACCACAATAATTTTAAATATTAAATTTACATGTTTACAGAGTAACCCAGTTGTGACAGTAACAGAGGGTAAATTAAGAGGATTAGCAAACAAACTATATGATGGATCTACATATTATAGCTTCAAAGGCATTCCATATGCACAGCCTCCAGTGGGGACACTAAGATTTAAGGTAATAGCAATATTTCCAATCCTATGTCCAATTCCCAACTTTAACTTGGTATAAGTATAAGTACTGAATTTGAAAAAAAAAATAAACTTTCAAAAAATTCCATAAATCTGATTACTACATTAGTGGTTCAATAATATAATAAATGTGATTATTAAGTGATAAGAACATATTTTAAATCTTTCAGGCTCCATTACCAAGTAAACCTTGGTCAGGTATATTAGATGCATTGGAACATGGACCTGTTTGCCCTCAGTTTGACATGAATACACTTTCTTTAATAGAAGGCAACGAGAACTGTCTATTTCTAAATGTCTACACTAGATCCCTACAACCATTGTCTAAATTACCAGTTATGGTTTTCATACATGGTGGTGGCTTTCTATCTGGCTCTGGAAATGAAGATACACTTGGACCAAAATTTTTATTGCATCATAATGTTATACTAGTCACTATAAACTACAGACTTGAAGTGTTTGGATTCTTATGTTTGGAAACCCCTGAAGTTCCTGGTAATGCTGGAATGAAAGACCAAGTAATTGCTTTGCGCTGGATTAAAAACAATATATCACAGTTTGGTGGTGACCCAGATAATATCTGCCTCTTTGGGGAGAGCGCTGGCGGTGCATCAGTAACATATCATATGGTATCCCCAATGTCTGAGAGATTATTCAATAAAGCTATTGTTCAGAGTGGAGTCTGTTTTGAAGACTGGGCAAATGGAGTTGATGGAAAACAAAGAGCTTTTAGACTTGGAAGACTGTTAGGAAAGGAGACAACTGACACCCAGGAGCTTCTAAAATTCTTGCAAAGTGTACCACCTTCTAAGCTTATATCTGTCACAATAAAAACTAAGCATGAGAAGGAAATAAATAAAGGACTACCTTTCCATTTTACTCCTGTTGTAGAAAATCATTTCCAAAATGTAGATGCATTTCTTAATGAGGACCCTGTTGATGTGATTTTAGAGAAAAAATGTCACAAGGTTCCTTTAATGATTGGTTGCACTTCCCACGAAGGGATAATCAGCTTAAAAGATACTTTAAAGAAAGTAGATGTTTATAATAAGCACCCAGAGAATCTGTTGCCTAGAATTTTCGAAAAAAAATTACCCATCTACAAATTAGTTGAGTTAGGACAGAGAGTTAAGAAGTTTTATGTTGGAGAGGACCCATTTAGTAAAGAAACACACGATGGAATTGTAAATTTGCAATCTGATTTACATTTTGTATATAATGTGCACAGATTTGCACATTTCTATTCATTGGCAAAGGAGCCAATATTCATGTACCGTTTTGCTTATAATACTCCACTTAACTTTGTTAAAATGCTAATAGGATTGGGACATGTAATGGGCACATGTCATGCTGATGATTTGTTTTATATCTTTAGCAGTATGCTCAACGATGATCTCTATAGTAAAGATGAAAAGGTGAGAAATAATATTATGAAAGTGACGAAACTTTGGACCAACTTTGCAAAGACTGGGTGAGTGGTAATTAATTAATTTTTATAGTGACTGATGATTTGGAAAGTTATAGAGTAAAAACAAACAAACATTTCGTTTCATCCAACTGTCTGTATCTGTGTGATGTATACAGGTTTAGTACTTTAATAGGTGACATTAAATATGTTGAGCTCCCACATAGCTTACATGCCATAGTAAACAGTAAGTCCTAAGAAAAACTAGTGATCACACTACAGTTTGGTTGGCGTGGTCCCATCAAACTGTGGTATTAAAGAACTATTCCTGTGTTTGCACACACTTTGATGTCTCTAGGGCCTATTTAATAAACATGACAATTCTGACACCCTGACAAATTAATTGAATTCCCATGCTTAGTGCCGTTTTATGTATGAATATAATAACTAAGTCCAAATGCAACACTTATTTTACAAATTAAAATTGACTCAAGAAAAACTCATTAAATAATGGCGACATAATTATGTCAGATTTACCTGTTGAGTCTAAGGAAGTGTTCTGACTTATTTGGTGTGGTAATAAACAAAGGAGATAGCTAAACGACTTACCCTTAATATGAATAAATATTTCTCAGTAGCTCGTAATAACCTTATATTATTTAATAATTTATTACGTGTTTAATGTTATTATAGAACTTTCACTAAAAAAAATTGTTAAATATAAGTTAATTTACTTGAACGAAATTTGAATAGTGCTGCACCAAAAAGACACAATCGATTTTTTTTACCGATTTCACTTCTCTGCCTTTGGTGTTCTGCATTTTAATCATTTGTTTGCTTATTTACAGTCGACATAAATCTTTTTATTATCTATATTTTCTATTTGCTGATTTCTGTGCATAAACGCCTAACAAATGTTCATAGCAAATATGTAGTTGATAACTTTTACGTATCTATTGACGTAAGAGTATTAATAATTATTTTTCAAGATTTTGGTGTTTAGCATTTTAATCATTTGGTTGCTTATTTACAGTCGACATAAACCTTTTTATTATAATTCGTTTCTATTTCTGGTTTCTGTGCATAAACGCCTAACAAATGTTCATAGCAAATATGGTAGTTGATAGCTTTTGCATATCTATTGACGTAAGAGTACTTATTAATAATTATTTTTCAAGATTATATCAATATAAAAAGACCCTGAATCTTTTTTCATGCAAAAAAATAAGTTTCAACTATTCAGCATTACATGTGACCAGGTGAAATATTTATTCATTGTTAGGGCAGTCGCCCATACTGTATTTAGCCATCTCCTTTATAACTTTTCTAGACATATTCCTTACAACAATAGGTATTCATGATAGATTTGATGTCAAGGTATCAAGGTTTATAATAAACATAGAATGAACTTGAATTACATCTCAAGTGAAATAAATGCATTGCGCAAATAATTGTTTGTAAATTATTAGTCTGAACTTGGCACCCATATGGATAGGTATCAATGCTTTTGTCAGTCAAGTCAATAACGACACTTATTGTTAATATTGTACTTGGCTCTCATTTTGCATTTATGGTTTTGATGGGATATAACAATATTAGTCTGTCACAATAATCGTCATTTTTTCAAATTTTCATTGACAAAGAAGATTGGCAAGCCTGGTACCCATTAAAATATGAAATGTAGGATACTGAATTTTGTGTATTATGTAAACGATACTAGTTTACCTATTTTTCTTTAATTAAGGAATTACTATAACTTTTGTAAAGAAAGAAAAATTGATTTTAGTATTTCAGTGAATATTGATAACAAAACGCATCTAACTGACAAGCAATATTAAAACGCAAAGGTAAACAAAACAAAAGCAACTATCCAATTCGTTGTAGAAATATCGATTACTGAATAATCCACTCATTTTCATATAATTGATCGATTAATGACAATTACAAGACCAAAAATAGTACTAGAACCTAACAATATTAATTTTCCTGGTTTTGTCTTGAGGTTTTAGTTAAATAAGATGTCTAAGGAAATCTAATTTTAATCGACAACCTATCGATATCTCACGTGACCGACTGTTATCACTGAGTTGCGTTCCGAGGGTCAGAGTAATGCAACCGAGAGTGTTTTTCACACTCGCTCCGAGGTTCAGAACGGGTCGGTTGCTATCTTTTTTTTTAGTTTGTATCTTGCCGATCAAGATCAAGCAAAGGGCAAAATATTACTAATCCTTAATATGAAATTAACAGTCAATATCCATTTTTCTGCTTAAAAATAATTACAACACATAGAAATCACTATATTTCCCTAGTATTAGGCTTAAAAGAGTCCAAAGTAGTGTTATTTAATAAAATAATAAATAATTAGCGTATTTTTGACATCGACATTGACATAAAATCTGTCAGAGTGTTTTTCACCCTACGCTCGAGTTGGTTGTTTGGTTGCATCACTCGAAGCTTCTGAACGGGCACAGAGTGTACTAACCGCCTGTCAGAGCGTTTTTTACCCCGAGGCTCTGAACGGGTTGGTTGCTGTCAGAGTGCACTCGGAGTGCACTCGAGCGTAGGTTCTGAACGCAGCTCTGTCAACTGTGAATGTCAAAGTCACATTCACTGTCAGTGTCAGTCTAGTCGTGGGGGTGCGTTCCGAATGGCGATGATATCGATGTTGGCGCGCTAAAACTCGTAATGTCAATGTCAAATTCAATCTTATGTTTTGACATTTGCAACGTTTTGTTAACTATTAATAACGTTTTGTTATCTCTGTACTCTATGTACCATAATAATTTTTGAATGTGAATATCTTTTTATTTAGCAGTTGTAGAAATATGATGTGATTACCTTTTTTGTTACATTACTAAATACAAAGAAATACGTGGTATTTTTATCACCATACACTTCGTCTGATTACGGTACCTACATTGTATGGCTTCCTGCCATTCTTCTTTGTCAGTGAAAAATCTTTTTCTTTTGAAAAGTGAAGAATTTATAAGTGACAAATTGTCGGATTGTCACCTATGGCCTGTTATCTGTCATTGTTGCGTTATCCAGAGATTTAGTGTGTTTTTGCTAGCTACATCCTGTATCTATGTGTTTATGGCTGGTTTAATGTTACCCCCATGACCGACAATTGGTCTTGATGAGTAAAAACGATAATATTGTGTTATTTTTATGCTATTCTAAATATAATATTTATTATTTTACTCTCCATGCTATTTTAAATGTACTCTAAAAAAATTTATCAATGTAGAAGTCCTTCAAAAATGTTTTAGAGTATTTATTCCAATCATTGAGTATTGTCACTGTAATTTGTTTTGAATTTTTCAGAAACCCAACACCTGATAGAAGCTTAGGAGTTCAGTGGACACCATACACACAAAGCAATAGTATAGTGTTGAATATTGGTGAACAGATGACCTGCGAGCCCGCTCCGGAATCAGAAAGGATAGAATTTTGGAACAAACTCTATCGCGAAGCTCGATTGCCTTTTATTACTAAGAGTAATTTATAGTGAATGAATCAATGCCAATGGAAAGTACCATAGTTAAGAAGACCAAATCAGTGTCTGTAACTGCTAAGTCAACGGGGCCAATGTATATAATGTCTTCCTAACCGATATTCGGTCACGGCGGCCAATCTCCACAAAGACTAGCCATCTGCGCAGGAGATATTATAGTGCACAAGTGACTGCGCAAACGCAAGTGCACTCTCTGTTCCTTCACTCGCCTCCGATGGGACGGTTAGCCGAAACGACCGGGGCGAGATCAGGCGCAGAACCCACTCTTAACGTGCCTTCCGAAGCACGGAGGAGCTTGAGATGTTTCTTATTTTGGTCACCCATCCTAAGACTGACCACAGCGAACGTTGCTAAACCTTAGCCATCGTTCTCTGAGCGCACGCGCCAATGCGCCACCAAGCCAAAGTATACATGTGTAGTCTAGACCAGGGCTGCTCAATCAATCCTATGCTCTTTATGTATGATCTTTGAATGTGTGCGTCCAAGTTGTGCGATCTTCAGACTGTGATCGAATAAACTCTTCCCAAATATAACTCTTCCATAGCCCTGTGCCCCTGCACCCTTCGCATTCGCCGGTGCCCGCCTCTAGGTTTTTATTGCACAAGTCTTTAAAGTAACTAAGAAGTAAGCGTCGGCCCTACAAAAATTTCCGAACTGTCCTTTTGGCCCGACAAATAAAAAAGTTGAGCAGTTTTGGTCTTGGTCACCTACGACCATTGAAGTATTCGTAACCAAGGCGCGCTGTACGGTGCAGAGAAATTATTCACTCAACTGGTGCCAATTGGCGCCAGTACGCTTAGTCGATCGCGGAAGATTGTGTCGCAAATTTTGCGTAAAATATGCCTTTAAACTTTAGTGTGACAATTGTAAACACTGTTGTTAGTACGTGTGAATATTGGTTTTGTGTTGGTGTGTATTACTGAGTAATTATATATATCTTGATTAAAACAAATGAAAATGGTTTCCGAACTGAGATCTGCGCTCGACTGGCATCTTATGTCTTTAGTTTTGTTGTCTCTTTTACTCGACGAGCGAGCGAGTACGCTACTGTCCACGTCTCACCCAACGCTGCCCCGCGTCGTGACACAATTTTTCTTCGCAACAGCTTGTCTAGTTTACGTATACGTCAATGGTCTTAACCTCTACTCGTGAGAAACAAGTAATAAATTACCCGTTTCTGGGGTAAGTAATAATTACCCCTGACAAATTGATTAAGATGGGCTACGGGGAAAAAAATTAACTGTGGACCCACCAGTGAAGTTTTACAGTTGGACCTCTGTTTACTGCTCATTTTTTTTTGGGATTTTGTCTTTTATGATAGTGTATCAATTGTCACATAATAGGAGGAAAACGAGTATGCAAAGTATTGTGTCCGCTTAGCCAAGATTACTAAAGTGAAGCAACGTTGACTCGTGGTTGTACTATGATGGGTGACAAACATCTCGAGCTCCTCCGTGCTTCGGAAGGCATGTTGGTAGGTCCTGCGCCTGATCTCGTTCTGGTCGTATCGGCTACGCCCTGCGAGTGAACCAACAGAGAGTCCACTTGTGTCTGTGCAGAGCCAGACATTTGTAAACTATAATATCTCCCGCGCAGGTGGCTATGATTGGCCGCAGTAACAGTTATTATTAATCGAGATCTTATGTCAATCGATTGTCACATAACATTTAAAGGTACCTACGCATTTACATAGCATCACAATAGGCAACAGTTTTTCCGAATTATGTATTGATAAGTGTGTGTAAGTACAAATTTCATGCAAAAAGTTACCGATGATTACCTGTTGATTAGTAACTGAGAGAAGCCAATTAGCTTAAATCTAAATGTACACAATTCGATTCTCTATTGGGCATAATGTTAGTAAAAACCCTTGGGATATTTTCATAAATGTATTTTTTGATAACTTAAGTATATAAGACTGTCAAAATTTTGTGTGAAATTTCTAATTTATTCACGAGTAAGGTAGAAACATGAGTATTCATGACGTGAGTGTATGTTTTAGGGTATAAGTGAAATGTCGCGGGATGGTGCTAATAATGTATATTTTTAAGAGTTATTTTATATACATAATACTACCATTTAATGGATATATTTTTTGTATTAAATGTTAAATATTACGTTATCGTTTTTATTGGTCCCGCGTCGGGGGACCGCTAAATTCTTACCTCAATCAAGTTTAATATACCCAAAACACAAAGATATAATTTGAAACCGCTCATTAAACGTAGTAATTGATAGATGATTGATTTATTTTACTTCTTCATAATATATAGCAGTCCGCGTCGCGGCTATTCTCATCTTAAAAATATAAATACTAAGTAGGTACTTTTAATCAAGATAAAAAAGGAGCTAAAAATATCTTTTTTATACTTTTTAGTGATTTTTTAAAATTTTATTTTTTAAAGAAAGTTAATAGTTTAGATATACTTATTAGGTTATGTCAGTTCAAGTGTACCTACCTAGGTTTTGTAAATTAAATTATGGGTAATGAAGAAGTGGTTGTAGTGTATAAGAGTATTACATTTATTTGGAACTAGTTTTCCGCTCGCGACTTCGCCCGCGTTATCATTGTTTTCCCGTGAGAATTTTATATTTTCCCATAGGCGAATTAATTTTATAGCTTATTTATAGTGCTCAAGTGTGTCGCCTATTAATCTTTTTGCACGCCGTTCTATTGAATCCAAAGCCGCCAGCTAATATTTTGCTGAACCATCCCACAGATGGCAGCATACAGGCTCGAACCTGTGCCCGATATAGGTTTTAACAACTGCTACGGAGGGTTGAAGGGTTGAAGGCTCCAGGTAAATTATTTGGCAGTTTTTAAAAATGTAAGCACAAGGATATTAATAAAAAGCTCTTCGTGCTCCTACTGAAGGACAGGAGAACGAGGAATATAATGTCCTCGTGCTCTTACCATAAGAGAGTTGCAATACTTGCAATAGGAGTCAGAGGAAACGGTCAAATTAACAATTTGACTTACCGTGGTCTAAGAAGGAACCATAACACTGATTTAACGTCTGAGCCGTGAAAAAATCAAACACGCAAATTTTCAGTATTAGAGTAACTTCAACTTCTAACACCATAATATGATTTTGGTTTCAAGCAATCCTCATGTTAACAGGTGTTTATAAACCGGATGTCATAGCACGTGCATCGAATACACAAATGGCGCTCGGAAAATGTATTTTCCGCAGTTTCAATATAAATTGCGGTGTCGTTATAAGATTGCAGCTCTGCGTACAATAGGTATACTTATGTTTTGTATCTGTCCTCGCCTTAGACGTAGAAACCTTAGCATAATTTCAAAAACAGCTCCGTCGTGGATTTCTTTCTTGTAAGTTTGATACTACGAGTATTTTCTTTCTCTCTTTATTTTTATTGTTTAGGTACTTGTAAAATTTCCTTAGTTACATCTTAATACTCATGTGTCTTAAAAATTAACCAAGAATACAAGAGCGTCGGTCGGTGGCGCTGTGGCCTCGGCACTGGACTGTGCCCCGAGTAGAATCGGGAGGCCCGCGATTGATACTGCCATGTAGGTACCAATGTGTTTTTCGTTTCACGAATTTCATATGTACATTTATCTGACGCTCCTACGGTGAAGGAAAACATCGCGAGGACACCTGCATTCACCTGCGAAGTAATTCAAAGGTGTATGTGAAGTCAACCAATCCGCACTGGGCCAGCGTAGTACTAACCGCCCTAACGAGTTAGGGTAGGCTCGTGCCCCTCGGTGCGGAACGTACCTATATGAGCTGTGATGATGATATAGAATACGGTTATTGATATTTAGGAGCACGGATAATAAATTTCATAAAAATTGGAGCAGATTTTAAATATTTTCCATAGAAACTTTCAACCCCTATTTTGTACCCTAAGGAGGTGAATTCCAATAAACCACGAAACACGTGTTGGATGAAATATTTTTAAGAGCATGAATCACAAGTTTTATCAAAATCGTTGCTAATTAAAAAAAAAATATACAAACTTACAACCCCTATTTCATCCCTTCAGCGTTAATATTTTTTAAAATCCCTTCTTAGTGCACGATGTAACGGAACGCATTGAGTTTTAAGCATTCGTTACAAATAGGGAATAATAAAATACATCATGCAATGTAAAACTTGATAGTTTCTTAATTATTCTAGGGTAAATTGGCAAAAATGCTTAATGACAATAGGTCTGCTTTGGTGCATACTATGTACATAGAGAATTTAAATAAATAAATTAAATAAAGCTTCAATTAAATTTAGAAAGTCAATTAAGAAACAAATAATTAGAATAGTGGCCTAATAGAGTCCTGTAAACATTGAGAATAGGCCCCGTATTAGACGCTTGCCTGTCGACGCGGCTGTTGTACATAAATGCATGTAAAAATGTATTAAGTATAGTTGGTACAAGCGATTATGAATTCTAACAGCGGAACTATTTCTCATATTTTGATATCAAAATGGCGTGTCATCCCCGCGTCTGTCGAGATCGCGGCGTCGCTAGTGATGGTTCAGCTTGCGCAGCTCGCCGAGATCGCCCAGATCGCCTTGTCGTTTTAAGTATAAATAGGTCGGAGGTTGGAAATCGGGAGCTCATTTTTCGCGGGTCGTCTTACCGGGAGTTTCAAAGCAAGCCTCGAGTGCATTGCGAATTCTATTCAAGCCGGTTGGTTTTTAACGCGTTCTTTGATATTGTGTATTTAATTCGAATTAAGTTGTGATTGCAAATATTGTGAATTTCAAAATATTAGTATACGAATCCGAATATCGAATTGTGACGACCTAAACACTGACATGGTTCGGTGGGCCTCGGTCGGGTTACCCTATGGTGACAGCAGACCTTGGTTTCAACTTCCTTCGGGGAGGGCGTTGTTTGGAACATATCAACGCAGTCACTCTTTATCAACATAGTGGCTCAAGTTCCCTGGTTTCTTTGAGAAGTGTTTAGCGGCGGGGGGACTGTCGAAGTAGACCCATGCCTTAATTGCACCCGTTTAGCTACGCATGGACTAAAGAAGTCGGTCTCCTACTTATATAATATATATGTATATATATACACCACGTATATAGGGTTTGTGAACACACGGCGATCCCAATCCAGTTGCCCGTGCTCACACTTACACGAGTATAGGGAAATAGGTACACAGAGGCCCTTCTCACCTCGCCTTTTATTCTTTTAAGTTAGTTAGGTGTCTTACATTGCACTTCGTAAGACAACAGAACACACCACACGATTAACGTAATAAAAAGGATTTGATCCTTAGCTTGCTATCTTCTCATTAATTTAGCAGATTAGGATTATAAAGTAGACATGGCTAGGATAATAGGCAGGATAGGAAAATAGAATGGGAACTAGGAATAGGGTGATAGGGATAGGATCATTAGATGTTGCTAAGTATCATTTGATGATAGAGTTTAGGTTGAGCTAGGCTAGAAAGGTAGGAAATATTTGAATTTAAAATCAAGGAAATAGTTGAGGTTCATGGAAACTACTTCTCAGTGAGGTTTATAAAGTTTGGAGGAGTCAATTTGAGAAATAATGAATATAATTAATAAATTTAACTAGTAAGGAAATGGAAATTGTTCAAAATTATAATGAAATTAAGATCATGTGGATAAATTAAATACTCTTCAATTTTCCAAGTCAAAATGACTAATTAAAATGTAAATAGAATACAGCTATTAAATATTCTAAAGGAGAAGTATGTCCTTAAATGTTGATATGCAATAACATGATTATAAAATCATATGAAATGAATCTTTATTATGTAATGGGAAAATTATCCATTATTTGCTATTAATTATGGCATGTTAATTCAGTGTTATTCAGGTGAGCCAAAGGCAGCCTACAACAATGACTCAAAAATAAAAGGGTGTATGTTGTTATCTTCAAGTCTAACCAGAAGTTAATATTGCTGTGGTTAATATTACTGTATTTACATAACAAACTATAATTTATTAAAGAAATTGAAGATGTTTAGTTCATCTACAAACTAATTTCATACTAGGTTTCTAAGGGAAAGTTGTTTCTTTTAATATTATGAAATTGCTTAGGTAGCTAAAGATTAATAGGATGTATAGAAATCAATGGAATAGGTGTATTAGAGAGAGGTTGTATCATTCTTTTGTTTCCTAAAAGAACTAGGGTTAATTGCGGCATGATAAGGGTTCCTTTATGATCACTAGATGATCACTGGCTAAACGTTGTTAGAATAAGACATAAAGATTTATTACTATGAATCATATTTAATATGATTAGACAGAGAGAGAAGTAGTGAAGGTGAATGTTAATTAATTATAAAATAGCTATTTTAAACCTGCACCTGGGTCGTAAGCCCCAGGCACTACATTTGGCTCTCCTCTGTAATGTATATAATAAATCTAATAGGTTTTGTAGGGAAACTTTTAGGAACTATTAAATAGGTAGGGCCCTGCGATGAGGAACTTCCGTGTGGTTTTGGAAGGGGGGAGTGTATAAGGCAGGTTTGGCATAGACACTCACCATGTGGAGCGAGGCTGGAGCTCACCATTTTCTCATCAGGTTTAAATACTGATTAGGTAGACCATTTCCTCATTAGGTATTAAATACCGATTAGGTAGAACATTTCCTTATTAGGTTTTAATGTCAGTTAGGTAGGAGTAAGACTTTCTCATTAAGTTTTAATGCTGATTAGATAGGAGTAAAAATTAGATTTTGTTCATCTTGGTAGATTAGTTTTTTTAGTCTGTTTTTTAGTTAGAAATAAGGTGGGGGTTATATTTATATTATATTAGGTTTAGGTTAGGCTAGGATATAGTGTTTGGGTTGGGTTTAGGGTAGAGTAGGATAGAGTAGAGTAGAATAGAGAGAGAAGGCAGGGGAGGGGGGGTTGTTACAATTTGGTGCCGTGACCAGGATACAACTGGCAGGCAATGAGAGGTGTTAGGTATAGAAAGGTTTTACCTATATAATGATAAATTTGATTCATCTAGCTGGTCACTGTTACAATTTGGTGCCGTGACCAGGATGAATAAAAGTAGCAGGTTTTCACTTAGATAGATTTTTACATGATTAGAATAAAACTGAGACTAGGACAAGTTAGCGATCTGGTTTTATTAGTTGAGAACTAATAATGTTGTCAGTATGATAGGATATGTAATTTAGAGAAATTAGTGTAAAAATATTTATTGCATAGGATAGGTTATGACATAAGTGTCTATTCCACTTTATGAATAGACACAATTTGCTGTCCGTGTAATGGAAGGAAATAAAGAATGATACAAGTTGTAGGTTAAATAGGTTATTATAAGTTTAAATCTTACAAAGTTATCTTTGGGATACTTACTTAACGGTTGTCACAAGTGGAAAATTAAACGAACAATAAAATATTAAAATTTAATTAATAGATTTAAAGGTTGTTAAAAAAACACTATGGGTCACTTCACTATGTATTATTAAGAATCTTCAGTTAGAAATTTGCATTTCATTCTGTTTGTTGCAATTCTGTCCAGGTTGTTTGTTTCTATCGAACGGGTGTCGCAAATCCAACTCATCTATTTTATCTGATAGATTATAGTATTATTTATGAAATTCATTGACTAGTTGTGCTCCAGTGGTATTTATCACATATTTATGGTTTACGTTGGATTTGTTTGTTGAATTGTTGCATTACTAGGTCACAGTATTATATATTGATAAATGCAATTAACATACTCTATATTTTCATAAAGTCTAACTTCTATTAAATATTGCTCAATCCATTATGTATTGAAATGAATAATGTTTTCTGTTACGAATTGGTATAGGATAAATTTTCCATAACTTTAGAACTGTTATATTTTTGTCGTTATATTAGCTGAAAAGGAAACTTGTATGAAATAAAAATTAACGTAACAATACAATGGAAGCCGGGCAGAGCAAATGAGCAAATTAACAAACAAGAAAGTTTTACGAGGTTAATTTGACAGTTGACAGTGACCATAGTTTTGGACCATGCATATTTAGCTTGGTGGCAAAGGACATTATTCCATGCGGTCAAAGTTAATGTATATGTATTTCTTATGATATAAAAGATAGCTGAGAATTAATAAAGACGATACAGTTAGTGTTTAAAAACTAAGATTTAAGCACAATGGGAGATACTCTTAAATTTTGATTTGCTTAGAATATTTTAAATTGATTACATAATAAAAGTATTGAGTTTAAGTTGAAAAACTGAATTGAGGATGAGCATAAGAGAGTGAAATTGCTGATCTAGGTAACTGAAATGAAATTTTGATATAATTTTAGTAATAATGTAGGAAATAACATGTCAAGGAATTGTTGTTGGTCTATCAATCTAAATTCTATAGAGAGGCTTAATATGATGGGGAGAGGCAATTTTTAGTTTGAATAGTTACAACTAGATCAAAGATGGAGTCACTTCACTAATGAGAGGATCGTTAAATAGGGTTACCTTTTTAATAAAAATTTGGAGTTATTTTTACGGGGATCGTTGAAGTAAAGGAAGTGTTGTGTAGAGAAAGTTAATAAATAGATGTCTTATTTATCTTTCAAATTTATTAATAGATTGTTGTTTGCAATAAGGATTGCAAAGTTGTTTATAGAATTGAAAGTAGACATTTGCAGATGAACGTAAACGTTATGCAAAATATTTATAAGCTGGGGAGAGGAACCTTATGTATTCAATTCATAAAGAACTGCTATTATAATAGTAGAATCAATATAGCGACAAAAAGCGATAAGTTTGCATAATAGCGGTCTAATTAAATAGGTAGTACTTACAAAGAATTAAGAATGTTTATAAAATGATTAGTTAATATGAAATCTTTTATGCTCAATCAAATTTTGCTTAATCAGCGTTTTAACAAGTTTTAAACAGTAAAATTAAAATATAGTTTCACAAGGCATAATTCGACTTATGGAATTTTAGTATCGCATCGCACTTAGATAGAGCCTAATAAGATAGTAAAATATTACAGGATGAAAGGTCTAGCTAGTTAGTTACTACTATGCGTTCGGAAGTAAATTTAGTGGTCGTTTTCTTTTCCACATCATTAATGAAAGCTGATGTGCTCGCAGCTCTCGTCGGATCTACCGCTTGAACCTATTTGTATGTTAGAGGTGACACCTTCATTGCATTTTGTCAGGGATATTAGAATGAATTAGGTATAGCATAGTCTAAGAGTTGTAGAGTTGGGGGAGAGAGACGATCGCAGTAAGAAAAAAAACACATGTGCATGAACTTTCACTTTAGCATATTTAGTTTGCCTAAGTTGAAGTTTATGAAACTTCTGTGTAGATTCGAGACTTTGAAAGAAGCAGGTTCAAGGAAAATTTTATTGATTAGATCCAATTTTGTGTAACGAATAAAAGATAAAAAGGAATTATGGGAGAAAACAGGACGGGAAGAAAACGAAGACTGCCCACTAGATTTACTCAGGAGGAATGGGAGACTACATTTGTTAGGGAAGGGGAAAATGTAGTTTCTGATAGTGGAGGAGTAGAACAATTAAGTAATGTGAGAGATTCGAACGTTAGTAGAAACCCAAGACCAGTTTTAAAATCACGTGGAACTATTCGAAGGAAGGTAGACGCACGGTCAGAATTATTGATTAAAACCATGAGGCGGACGATAGGTTCCTTAACTACGAAGATAGATGGGTTGACTAAAGAATTAAATACCTTGAAATCTGGATCAAAAAAAGAGAATGAGTTAGTTTTGGAGGATTTAGTGACCCTAGGAACGCAAACTGTTTCAAATATACCTGAAATTGATATGGAGTTGAAAGGAAGCGAGACCACTAATAGAAGTGAATTAAATAAAGAGGAATATAGGAATGTAACATACAATATTAGACATATTAACTTGGAGAAACCAAAATTTAAGGGAAAAGGAGAAGTTCATCCAGTTACTTTTATTGAAGATTTAGAGAGTTACCTAGGTAGAATAGAAAAGGAAGGGAAAGAATTGGATGTAATTTATGACTGCTTACAAGGGGATGCGAGAGAGTGGGCGAGAGTCTACAAAAATAGATGGTCAACTATAGAAGTTTTCAAAATGGATTTTTATGCTACTTATTGGGGAGAAAATGAGCAGAGTGAACTTCGTCGCAAGATTACTCAAGGGTTTTGGGATCGTCAAAAGGAACCTTCTATGCTTAACTATTTCCTTCAAATAGTGGGCAAAGCTCAAAAGTTGACTCATCAAGTGACGGAAAAACAATTGATAGAAGATTTAATGAGGCATTATCCAAGACATGTGCAACAGGTTTGGATTACTGCAAAGAAAAATAGTATTTTAGAAACAGCCGAGTTTCTTAGAAGTATGGATGATATAAACAAGCAAGAAATTCACAATTATGCTTTAGACAAGGGGATTTCAAAAAAGGTTGAAGAGAAAAGGAGAGGTTATCAACAAGGCTACCAACGTTGGAAGAGGCCTAATATGACTTCAACGATGACTAATACTAAGAAAGTTGTAAATGAAATAGTAGAAAATGAAGTAAATGAAGAAAGAGACTGGGAATGGTTCGGAGGATAATTTAGTGATGTAAGTTTGTTATTAAAAAAAATATATATAATTATTATTTTATTGCTTATACGTTCTAGGGTTAAGATAAGATTGAATTGTTTGAGTTTATACTATCTTTAAAATAGAATAATAATTACTGTCTTCATAGTTCTAAGAATTTAATAAAGAATATATAGTTTTATATCGAGACAGTTGGGCAAGGGAAAGGCCCATCTATTTTTATCACTCACCTCTTTGAAATTATAGTCGCATAAGATTAAAATATCTTGTAAAGATGCTTATGAACTATGTTTCTCTTGTAATTAGATTAAACATCTATGGGTGTAACCGTGATTCAACAAAATATTAAAAAAAATTCTATGAGTCTGCGACAGTTTTAGTCTATGGAATTTTACCACAGACTATGCACCAAGTTTTGCTATTTTTGTTTACAATAAAAACATGCATTTGCTCATTATAAATTGGAATGCATGTGTAATTTAATTGTAATAACTTTGAGAATACTAAAAATATTAGTAAATGAGTTAAAGGTATTCAAGGGTTGAGTCGTAAGAATAAATGGAGGGGAGTGTTGGCGGCCTTTCTGTAGGTTAGGTTAAATTAGTAAAACACAATTAACAGGAAATAGTAGTTACTTACATGAAATAAAACATGTGGTTAATAAAATAAAGTTTAATAAAAGGAAAAAAAAATTACCTAAGAAAAAGACATATCAATGAAGTATAATTAAATTAATAGGAAAATATCATTTGGGAAGAAGGAATCACCAGGAAAAGTGGAAAAAAAAACTAAATATAATACCGAGGAGGAAGGCAGATCAGGGTAAAGAAGGTTCAGGGTGCAGGGAAATCTCGGCTAAACTGAAAAAAAAAATAAAACACTGTTAATATAACAATAAATATCAATGGTGCAGTAGGGCTGATGACAGTTTTCTAGAAAAGGAAGGGGCTTAAGATCAATCCCTAGTCGACTAAGGAATGATATGTACAGGTGAAAAAAAAAAAGAAACAGAGTCAAAAGTTATACTTACAGGAGTTGGTCAAGGTCATCCTAAAAGAAAAAAATACATATAAGAATTAGTTGAGATTAAAGATTTTAGACATTTCAAATAATAAAAATAAAGGAAATGTAAGGAAAGGATAAGGAAAATACTCACAAAAAAAAGTTGTGGCAATGGATCAGGATGCCAGTCAGGGGAAGGGAGGTTGCAGAAAGAGGAAGTAGGAACATCAACCTAGAAAGGGAAAATTATGAATTAAGTACTATTGGGAAAAAAAAGGAGATGCCTTGAGAGTTACATTGAAAATTTTTCTTAACGGCTTCATGAATCTCATTAAGGATTATTAATATTTAACCAGTGTAAAAAGTAGATAAAACATTTTAGAATAAAGAAAAAGACTAGAAAATTAATAAGAGCAAATAGTCAGAACTTTTATATACACAAATTGGAGCGGTTCATATGCTTTGACTGACAAACTTTAGATACAAAAGTACTCGTACATACTAAAGTTAACCAGAGCGGCGTTGAATGTTTATTGGTGATGTTAGAGAAAAAAAGGGAGAGTAGAAAACTTACAGTAGTAGAGGAGGATTGGGGATTTAGTGAAGCGTCAGAGGAAAGGCAGGGAAGAGTAAGTGGCTGAAAGGAAAATAAGTTAAATTAGATGATTTAATAAAAGGAAATAAACAAAACCTATGTCTAAAAGAAAGGAAGAATTACCTCGGGTTGTTGGGGAAAAGTTTCAGTGAAAAGGGTAGGCAGGGATTGTGGAGGTTGTGAAATAGGCAGCTGAAAAATAAAGGAGGTTATAAAAAACAAATGGAATTTTATATGAAATATGCAATAGTAAAATATAAATGAAAAAAAAACATTACTAGTTTTATTTATGTTAATCTAATAAGAAAGGAAAAACAAATCTATGAATAATATACGGAATTGTAGATTGAAGGAGTTTGGATAGAGGCATCTGCAAATTAGAATAAAAGTATTAATAAAAACTCATGTGAATATAGAAGATAGGACATATCAACTTACTTTTTTTTTGTGCCTTCGTATTCGCAATAGAATTGAAGAGATTTTAGCTTTTAATTCCGCTTCTGTGAGCTGGACAGAGGGTGCTAGGGTTGAGTTGTAGGAGAGGAGCAATTGTCTTCGGTGTCTCGATTTGATGTTGCGATCGTAGAAGTGGGAGTCCAAAGAGTCCCACAAACTGGGATAATTGAGTAGTTGCATTTCGAAGGGAGTACGGAAAAGGTGGGAAAACATATTTGGGAAAAAAAAGAGTAACAGGAAGGGAAAATTAGAACACTTAAAGAAATAATTTGAGAAAAATTGAATGGGACGCGGGAATGTTGGTTGATTGTCAAATTACTTTTTAATTTTACTCTGTAGGTACGCATTAGAGACCATAGGAATTAGATCTACACAGCCATTGTTAAAGGAAATAAAACCGGGAGTTCTGTGTTCTTCCAGAAAATCATTGGGTTGTAAGTGTTAAAGGGTGTTACTCTGTCAAGGGGGTGCAACCGTTTTTACATAGTAATTCGATGAGTCGGTGAACATTGTGGAAATACGTGAGCTCATTATGTTCGATTAGTTGTGGAAAGTTAAACAAATGTCATTTAAGCGTTTATTAAGTACTTTAACGAAAGTTGATTTCATCTAGGTATATCAATTAGGGCAAATAAAAAAAACATATCAAAATAAAGGTATCTCTGATTTATCTACCATTACATTATTGAATTATTGATTAGGAATGAGTTATTAAAGGGTTGCTATGTGTTGATTTCAAACGATAATAATGTAGATAGGAGTTAATTTAAAGGAAACTAAGATTGATTAAAAGAAAATATACCAAGTTGAGAGAGAGATAAAAATAAGTTATAATTTAAATATTCAAGATTCAGTGCAATTTTACAGAGGTGACAGTTTGCTTAGAGCATGAACGTTTGATTTTATCGCAATTCGGAACGCACCACTAGAATGTCAACGTGACATGAAAAAAAAATATTACCATAACATCAAGCCGCTACTAACAATTTTGGAGGGAGGGTAGTTGCTACCATAACAGAAACAGTTGGCTCCGTATCATTTTCGTAAATAAATACATTTTCTAGAATAAAAGTCGGTTTTGGTGTTAAAAAACTAAAGTGTATACGACAGGGACTCATTGTAAGTGTTATCTATAACTTACACTTGCGAGAAATTGTGAAAGTGAGAAATAAATTATAGTTTTGTGATATCGGTTGCACGGATCAGCTGACCGCCTATCAACGAATCAGCAGTTGGCTCGTACGCATGCGCGAGAGTGACATTGGTGTGAACTGTGTTGAGATTCTAAACCGTATTCGTAGTGAGTTTAGGCTCATTGTACTATGGCAACAAAAATCGTGTGCGCCGGTTGTCATACTGTTATTAAAGACGGTAATTTTTTGAACTGTTGTTTTTGTAAACAGCCTTTTGATATCTTTTGTGCAAGTATTCCCAAAGAACATCTTGATACTCACAAACGAACATGGAAATGTCCAATGTGTAAAAGTGTTGAACCTAAAATAGACAATACAAACACACCGGTACGTGTTGAATCAGTCAGCAATGTTACTGTGCATAGAGGTGCCCGCACGCAGCGTATAAGCCTGCCTGAAGAGCGGCCTGCAGAATCCACGTTTGACATGGATATGTCATTTATGGAAAGCAACAGCGCACTTGATGAAACAACACATGATGGACCCGCTTTGTCAGATGCTCAGGTGTTGGCTACGGAGATGCGACTTTTCAGGGAGGAAATGCAGGCAATGCGTCTACAATTGCAGCAAGTTAGTGTGGCTGTCTCGAACATTGGAACACGAATCGACAATTGTGATAGGCGCGTGGACGACCTTTGTTCTCGCATAGACAGCATTGAAGGCAAATTGAATGAGTACAGTCACCAGCCTTCGGCCACGGCTGCCTGTGGAGCCCTCGAAGAGACTGTAATACAACTAAAAGCTGAACTCAACGACCGCGATCAGGAGCTGTTACTCAATGATGTCGAGTTTTCAAATGTCCCTGAACAAAAGGGTGAAAGTGTGCAGCATACAATTACCGCCCTAAGCATGAAGCTGGGAGTTGCGCTCACGGATCATGACATAGTGTGTGCGACAAGAGTGGGCCGTCCTCCGGAGGTGGTGGATGGCGCTGAGCCCGCGCCCCGGGCTCGTGTGATCGTGGTGCGGCTGGCGCGGCGCGCGCTGCGGGACCAGCTGCTGCAGGCGGCGCGTGTCCGCCGCGGGGCTACCACGGAGGGCGCCGGCTTGCCTGCTCCTCATCATCGTTTTTATGTTAATGAACGCTTAACTCGTACAAACCGAGTGTTATTTATGAGGACTCGTGAGCTGAAGAAGCGCCTAGGCTGGCGTTTTGCATGGACCAGAGACGGTAGGATTTACGTGCGCCAGAACCCTGGTGCGAATGTCCCACGTCATCGCATTCGCTCGGAAATTGACCTCACGCGTGTTTTTGGACCTCTTTCCGTTTGAGTGTAACAAACACAGTGCATGTATTACCTTACATTGTTCATCTAAAGATTCATATGTATTCCTTTTTATATTGCGTGTCTATATCAAATGTTATTCTTATTTTCTCTTTACAAAGATTAATTCAGTGTTTCAATATCTAATAAATGTAATTGTTTTTAAAAATAGATATTGTATATGCAACAGTTTATTTTTCATAATATTATTGCATACTAATGTTTACGTTTTCAAATTATATTATAGTAAAGTGACTATTTCTTATGACTGTTTAGTAGTTGTATCATGTTGTTGTTGCAAATATTGTATTGTTTCTTATAGGAGCTTAATTCTAACGCTGTACGCCTGTTTTATTATACAAGTAATATTACACTACTATAGTCACTATGTTATATTATCGTTAGGTTTTGTGTGTGTTGTTGAGGGTGTAATTGAAGTAATCAATGAACATACCTTATTTTTATGCATTTCATTCTATAAATGTTACATTGTATTTATGAGTATTTCACATCTACACTGCTACGATTATAATAATTACTACACTTTTTTATGCCCATATATACATACACTTTTCAAAATATACAATAATGTAAACAATTATTCAAGAACACAGCAGATATTATTACTCAAGGTTTTTGTGGGCTTGAGTACCGCGATAGTTATCTGTAGGTTACTACTTCCTTGGAGATTGCTTATACGCTTATTGTATCCAAATAAATATCGCCGGCCTTGGTAAGTTGAAATTTCTTAAGTTGGCACTATATAATGCGGGATCATTAGGAACTGGGCATGATGATTTCCAAGTTGCGATGAGCCAGTTCAATGCCGATATACTCGCTGTCAATGAGACTTGGCTGCGTGAGGGGCAGGAGCAGCGCGCGCCCGTCTTGCCTGGCTACCGATTTCGTAATACACCGCGACCGGCCGCTATGCGCAGGGGCCGTGGAGGGGGTGTCGCATTCTACATCAAGCACTGCGTCCGAGCGCGCCTTGTCTCGCATCCCGTTGCACCGATAGAACAGATGTGGATGTCAACGACTACTAACGGTTTAAAGGTTATAATAGGTACTGCCTACCGTCCAAATTGGATAAACATTGACACGTTTTTAGATGCTATCACGGAATCAATTTCTCATTTTTCAAAATATGATCATGTCGTTTTGATGGGTGATTTTAACATAAATTTTTTGGACAGTACTAATGATAACACGATTAAATTTAAACATTTTTTACACTGCATGGGCCTCGAGCAAGTGGTATCCGAACCCACTCATTACTCAACAGAAAATGAAACTCTTATAGATGTTGTATGCACAAATGCCCCTATCCGTGATATCTCCGTTACAAATATCACCGGATCTCTCGGCCATGCCATGATAAACTTTACGCTTTCAATTAAGCAAGTGAAGCCTCCCCCTAAAACGATCACATATAGGTCTCTAAAAAATATTGACATTAGCGAGTTTAATAAAGACCTTTCTGCCATAGACTGGGAATCGGTATTAAACTCAAACTCGGTAAACTGTATGGTTGATTCTTTTAACACGATGATTCTGGCACTTTTCGATAAACATGCTCCCGTTAAAACAAAAAAACTAATACATAATTGTTCATTGCCATGGATTACTGATGTGATTAAAATAATGATAAAAACCCGTAATGAAGCTTTTAAAAAGTTTAGAAAATTTAAAACAGAATCAAATAAAAATTATTACTATGAAATGAAAAAACTTGTCAAGGATAGCATATTTAGGGAAAAGCAAGCATATTATAATTTTCATATTAATTCACATCTTAAAGATTCAAAAACACTCTGGAAAAATTTAAAAAGAAATATTTTAACAGATCCTTCTAAGCATGACTACCTTCCCGATTGCTTTAATGACCCAAACACCATTAACGACCATTTTCTTGACGTCCCGGGAAGTGACACGGTTCCGTTGTCGCAGTTAACGTATTTTGAATTTCACAACTACGGGAATGACCTTTTAAAGTTGAAGCCGGTACATGAGAATGATGTGGCCAAGTATATTACATCTTCATGTAGTAACGCAGTAGGTGTGGATGGGATCAGTAGGGATATGCTTTTGCTGACGCTTCCTCGGACCCTTGCAGTCATCACTTCTATTATAAACAAATCTATAATGACAGGAGAGGTCCCTACTGTCTGGAAATCCGCCTTTGTGTTGCCATTGCCAAAGGTAAATAACCCAACTACCCTGAAAGAACTGAGGCCAATTAGTATTTTGCCCTATCTATCCAAAATTTTGGAAAAGGCTGTTTACAATCAGCTTAGTTGTTTTGTTGAACGTAACAATATTCTACCGTGTGTTCAGTCTGGGTTTCGTCGGGGTATGGGTACCATTACGGCTTTGCTTGATGTAGTCGATAACGTGCTCACAGAACAAGATGCTGGTAACAGTACTTCAATGGTTCTCTTGGACTTTTCCCGTGCGTTTGACTGTTTAAATGTACCTTTACTCCTGTCGAAGCTTCACTATTACGGTGTCGATTCTGCATCTCTGTCCTGGTTTGATAGCTATTTAAAAAACCGTTGGCAATCAGTTAAGCTTCCTAAAGAAGATGGCACTTTCTCAGTGTCTCTACCTAAACTCCTCCAGCGTGGTGTCCCCCAGGGCTCTATACTTGGCCCTTTACTTTTTATTATATACAGTGCTGATGTTGTCAGAGTCATCAAACACTCAAACTATCAGCTATATGCTGATGATATACAATTATATTTATCAGCCAATCCAACTGACACTGGTATGCTTATCTCTAAACTAAATGAAGATCTAAATAGTGTTGCGTTGTGGTCGGAGCGAAATGGTCTGGTCCTTAATCCAAATAAGTCTAAATACTTAATTCTTGGTTCGAAAAATCAAATTGCTAAAGTTATTAAAGGTGACCCAGTGGTTGCGATTCAGGGGAAGACCATTGAGCTGGTGGATGAGGCAAAGAATCTGGGTATATCTATGGATAGGCATCTGCGTTTTGAGACCCATATACTGAATCTAGTCAGATCCTGTTTTTATCGCTTGAAGGTTTTATACAATATTAGAAACCTCCTTAGTGAAAAGGTACGTATAACTTTATGTGAATCATTGATATTGTCCAGGCTTAATTATGGAGACTTGGTGTATGGTCCACGTCTACAGTCGAAAACTCGTCGCCTTGTACAGCGGGTGCAGAATGCATGTTGTCGCTTCTGCTTCAAAATACCTCCCAGGAGTCACATCTCACCATACTTAAATGAGGCATCCATGCTGAATATGAGCTCGCGGAGACATCTGCACCTTGCTTGTTTGGTGTTTGATGTCTTGAAATCTGGGAAGCCGACATATCTCTTTTCGAAACTTAAAAAATCACCATTTCATGATAGGTATGGTACCAGAACCTGCAGATGGCTCTTGGAATGTCATCCTCATAAGACTGTGGCCTTCACTGGTGGTTTTCGCTACCTAGCTACCAAATGTTGGAACAACATACCTCCACCTTTGAGACAATTATCTTCTAAATTTTCTTTCAAAAAACATATTAAACTATTTCTTTTACAAAAACAACTTCTGGGTGTTCCAAAGGGGTACTCGGTGGCGGATTTTGCCATTTGAATGGACAGAATGATCTTTTTTTAATTCTGCTGGATAGGTAATGATTTACAAATGCACACCGTATTCCATATTTACTCACATAATAATTCACATAATAAATTTACTCACATAATAATATAAAACAATTATTTTGAATTTTATTTTTCTGCTTCTCCTTTTTACAGTTTCCAGATTTTTTGCAATATTGACTCATATGCATAAATTTATACACACTGTATACACATAATAATATATATAATAACATATAGATACACATAACTTTGCCATTTACTGTTAAAATTTTCTTAGTATTTTAATTAACAAGAAGCCCTCGGGTTGTAGCAGAATAGCAGTGCTTTACTCACATCCTGATGTGAGTAAAACCAGTCACTGAGTTGCAACCCTTTTACACTTCTGCAGCGCACACAACGTAATTTTGGATTAGGTACCTACCTACTATATTCTTAATTTTATGTTTAGTATTTTTTTTGTTTGTGTGTGATGAAGATGGTTGTAAATAAAGACTTTTATCTATCTATCTATCTATCTATTTAATGTTCGCTCTGCTTTGCCCACAGGTAGCCCAACCGACCCAGCATTCTAGTATTACCGCTAAATCTTATGAACCTAAAACGTGTTTTCGCTACTCGACATTGGCAAAATTGTCACACCTGACAGAGGCCATACAACCTAAAAAATTGAATTGAATTGAATTGGGAATTTTTGATAGAACTATATTACTATTCAGTATGTATTTATTTAAACAGTTTCATACTTTGGTGGTTCTGAGGAGTTGTTGGAGGTGCTGAAAAAGAGTCTGAGGAAGGATACATTTATAAAATGAAAGGTTAAATTCGAGGGATATGTTATTGGAAAGATTCAAAGTTGGACAGTGAATGTGAAGGAAGCATGCAAAGTTTTGAGAAATAAAAGGGCTTTAACAACGTCACAGGACTAAAGGTATGAAACGGGTGCCCTGGATAGGTTAACAGATACATTCACACTATACAACTGAGTTACTGTGAATATATTGTTAGGTTAGTGTTCTGGTAGATGTGTTCAAACATATTTATTAGAGAACAAGGCAAGGTTGCTATTCACAGACAACTCATACTCTACATGCAGCTGAGAACTAAGTCCACGCACACTATAGTTTGTTTCACATGTGGAGCAAACTATTAACATGCTCCAACCTTAGACAATTATAGCTCGGAGAGAGGGATATGAGTAGATGGATACTCTCAGTTGGACATTTATTGTTTTACTGCGATAAAGAACATTTAATCTTGGGAGAGATAGGTAGCAGATTCTTGATGTGAATAGTCGCATAAAAAGACTTTGCACTTGCACGAGTTACTTATAATCATTAGGATTGTCCTGCCTCACAACCAGGATTTCTCCTCATTGGTTAAATGCCTTTGTGGAAAATAATAGTTGTTCATGAGAGATTTCATTAACTATTCATATTGGTTGATCTTAGTTTGATTGTCTAGTGGTTGGTTTGTAAAAACACACCACACAATGAAAAAAAAACACATCTGATAAACTATTTATGGCACCTAGAGGAATTATTATTTTAGTATTGAGTATTTTGAGAATTTGATTTTATAAAGTAAAGAGGTTGCTTTAAAAAAATAAAATTCTGGGGAGAGGCTGTAACGGAACGCATTGAGTTTTAAGCATTCGTTACAAATAGGGAATAATAAAATACATCATGCAATGTAAAACTTGATAGTTTCTTAATTATTCTAGGGTAAATTGGCAAAAATGCTTAATGACAATAGGTCTGCTTTGGTGCATACTATGTACATAGAGAATTTAAATAAATAAATTAAATAAAGCTTCAATTAAATTTAGAAAGTCAATTAAGAAACAAATAATTAGAATAGTGGCCTAATAGAGTCCTGTAAACATTGAGAATAGGCCCCGTATTAGACGCTTGCCTGTCGACGCGGCTGTTGTACATAAATGCATGTAAAAATGTATTAAGTATAGTTGGTACAAGCGATTATGAATTCTAACAGCGGAACTATTTCTCATATTTTGATATCAAAATGGCGTGTCATCCCCGCGTCTGTCGAGATCGCGGCGTCGCTAGTGATGGTTCAGCTTGCGCAGCTCGCCGAGATCGCCCAGATCGCCTTGTCGTTTTAAGTATAAATAGGTCGGAGGTTGGAAATCGGGAGCTCATTTTTCGCGGGTCGTCTTACCGGGAGTTTCAAAGCAAGCCTCGAGTGCATTGCGAATTCTATTCAAGCCGGTTGGTTTTTAACGCGTTCTTTGATATTGTGTATTTAATTCGAATTAAGTTGTGATTGCAAATATTGTGAATTTCAAAATATTAGTATACGAATCCGAATATCGAATTGTGACGACCTAAACACTGACATGGTTCGGTGGGCCTCGGTCGGGTTACCCTATGGTGACAGCAGACCTTGGTTTCAACTTCCTTCGGGGAGGGCGTTGTTTGGAACATATCAACGCAGTCACTCTTTATCAACATAGTGGCTCAAGTTCCCTGGTTTCTTTGAGAAGTGTTTAGCGGCGGGGGGACTGTCGAAGTAGACCCATGCCTTAATTGCACCCGTTTAGCTACGCATGGACTAAAGAAGTCGGTCTCCTACTTATATAATATATATGTATATATATACACCACGTATATAGGGTTTGTGAACACACGGCGATCCCAATCCAGTTGCCCGTGCTCACACTTACACGAGTATAGGGAAATAGGTACACAGAGGCCCTTCTCACCTCGCCTTTTATTCTTTTAAGTTAGTTAGGTGTCTTACATTGCACTTCGTAAGACAACAGAACACACCACACGATTAACGTAATAAAAAGGATTTGATCCTTAGCTTGCTATCTTCTCATTAATTTAGCAGATTAGGATTATAAAGTAGACATGGCTAGGATAATAGGCAGGATAGGAAAATAGAATGGGAACTAGGAATAGGGTGATAGGGATAGGATCATTAGATGTTGCTAAGTATCATTTGATGATAGAGTTTAGGTTGAGCTAGGCTAGAAAGGTAGGAAATATTTGAATTTAAAATCAAGGAAATAGTTGAGGTTCATGGAAACTACTTCTCAGTGAGGTTTATAAAGTTTGGAGGAGTCAATTTGAGAAATAATGAATATAATTAATAAATTTAACTAGTAAGGAAATGGAAATTGTTCAAAATTATAATGAAATTAAGATCATGTGGATAAATTAAATACTCTTCAATTTTCCAAGTCAAAATGACTAATTAAAATGTAAATAGAATACAGCTATTAAATATTCTAAAGGAGAAGTATGTCCTTAAATGTTGATATGCAATAACATGATTATAAAATCATATGAAATGAATCTTTATTATGTAATGGGAAAATTATCCATTATTTGCTATTAATTATGGCATGTTAATTCAGTGTTATTCAGGTGAGCCAAAGGCAGCCTACAACAATGACTCAAAAATAAAAGGGTGTATGTTGTTATCTTCAAGTCTAACCAGAAGTTAATATTGCTGTGGTTAATATTACTGTATTTACATAACAAACTATAATTTATTAAAGAAATTGAAGATGTTTAGTTCATCTACAAACTAATTTCATACTAGGTTTCTAAGGGAAAGTTGTTTCTTTTAATATTATGAAATTGCTTAGGTAGCTAAAGATTAATAGGATGTATAGAAATCAATGGAATAGGTGTATTAGAGAGAGGTTGTATCATTCTTTTGTTTCCTAAAAGAACTAGGGTTAATTGCGGCATGATAAGGGTTCCTTTATGATCACTAGATGATCACTGGCTAAACGTTGTTAGAATAAGACATAAAGATTTATTACTATGAATCATATTTAATATGATTAGACAGAGAGAGAAGTAGTGAAGGTGAATGTTAATTAATTATAAAATAGCTATTTTAAACCTGCACCTGGGTCGTAAGCCCCAGGCACTACATTTGGCTCTCCTCTGTAATGTATATAATAAATCTAATAGGTTTTGTAGGGAAACTTTTAGGAACTATTAAATAGGTAGGGCCCTGCGATGAGGAACTTCCGTGTGGTTTTGGAAGGGGGGAGTGTATAAGGCAGGTTTGGCATAGACACTCACCATGTGGAGCGAGGCTGGAGCTCACCATTTTCTCATCAGGTTTAAATACTGATTAGGTAGACCATCCTCATTAGGTATTAAATACCGATTAGGTAGAACATTTCCTTATTAGGTTTTAATGTCAGTTAGGTAGGAGTAAGACTTTCTCATTAAGTTTTAATGCTGATTAGATAGGAGTAAAAATTAGATTTTGTTCATCTTGGTAGATTAGTTTTTTTAGTCTGTTTTTTAGTTAGAAATAAGGTGGGGGTTATATTTATATTATATTAGGTTTAGGTTAGGCTAGGATATAGTGTTTGGGTTGGGTTTAGGGTAGAGTAGGATAGAGTAGAGTAGAATAGAGAGAGAAGGCAGGGGAGGGGGGGTTGTTACAATTTGGTGCCGTGACCAGGATACAACTGGCAGGCAATGAGAGGTGTTAGGTATAGAAAGGTTTTACCTATATAATGATAAATTTGATTCATCTAGCTGGTCACTGTTACAACGACCGCATTTTGAATTGAAATAACTCCAAAATTGGGTCGTTACTCGTGGTCCCACTACTTTGCCCCACTGGTGGGACCACGAGAAAATGTGGTTCCTTGTGGTCCCGCTGGCCTATGAGACCACGCGGAATACCATATTAATCGTTCCTCATTGGCCATTTATAAGAGCCTCTATTTCCTTATAGCCAAACTGATCTACCAAAATAGTTTGGTCACGAGGAATTACGCCAAACACTTATTACTTATTATGCTATACATACACATGCCGACCTGCGCTCCCTCCACCTACCCCAAATGGGAGGGAGTAATAAGAGTTTCTTGTGACCAAACTATTTTGGTAAATCAGTTTGGCTATAAGGAACTAGATGATTTTATAAATGGGTAGGAACGAGGAACGATTCCGCGTGGTCTCCTTGGCCAGTGCGACCACGAGGAAACACATTTCCTCGTGGTCCCAACAGTGGGGCAAAGTAGTGAACAACCCCCAAAATTTCACGTTTCTACAATTAGCGGTTACGACTGTGCGTGCGTCTATAGATGGGAACTTCTCCTTTTTTATGTATAGATATACAGATAATAGTGAAAGTGATGTGTTAATGTGTCGTAATAGTAGTTGGTAAGATAGGTATGTGTAAATGCGTAATTTAATAGGACAGAGACTAAGTAGATATACTTACTTTTAATTGATTTTTAAAATTGTTGCGGACACAATATTCCATACTTTTAAGTGCATTTCTTGAAACATTTCTGCGGTTTTTTACTGAACACTTCGTCATTGCAACGCGTTGTTGCCACGTGTGAATTTCCTTCACAGTAGGAATTTCGGACAAGTGTAGGTACACCTACATTATGAAATTCGAAAAACGAAAAACATATTGGTACATGGCGGTCTCGAGCCCCGGACCTCGCGATTAGGCCAGTGCCCAGTCCGCGTGCCACTGCTGCTCCTTTTTTAATCATGTTATTAAAAACCGATTATTCCCGGTGTCCACCCCCCTGCTTGTCCCCCGCGGGTGGACAGAGACACAAATGTTTTAAAAACCTCGCTATCCACCCCTGGGGGACAGCGAGAATTAATTTTAAATTATTTCCGCTGGCCACCCCAGGGTGGACAAAGACATGAGTTTCATATTACTACTCTCGATGTCCACCACCGGTGGAAAGCCACTGCCTAAATAAACATTCTCGATGTCCACCATTGCTGGAATTGGGTGTAAATAATTATCACAAAATTAATTATGTAGGTAGTTATACACAGGCATACATTAGTTTATCTAAGCCTGTGTCAACCATAGCCCAGAGAACTGAAAATCTGGGGTCTTCAAGATTACGGAGACGCCGACAGCAGACATCGTCACGGACGTACAAGCACACACCGGCACGGGCTTAAAATTTGTGCTCCAGGGTGTATCCTAGGTACATTAGGTACGCCACGTCCGACGGACATTCTATCTGCGTCTCCGTAAGAAACAGGAGTGAAGGCTGGTCAGTCTCCAGATGATGGTGGACTGCAACGAGATTGGAGTGCATTCCTCTAATATTCGAGAGGTGCACTTTAAATGACAAGGAGTGCAGCCGCTGTTTAACTCTGTTTCTTTTTTTGGTCATCTTCATTCGGTAATTAGTAAATCGGTTGGAAGAACAGCAGTGAAATGAGGCGTATCGCTGCCAATCAAAAAACAAAAACACAGAGAACATCAATACCAATGGGGAACTGGCTTGGAGAACGCGGGGACGCCCGAGCCCCCCCGGGATGTCCATCGGGCCTTGTCATCCGGTCGCCAGCCGGCACGATGGGGACAATCCAGGATTTTTCACTAGATGGCGGGGCAGCCTTTCATGAGTGGCTGTCTCACTACTTGGGCCCCCTACTATCTGCGGTCGGCCAGCGGTAAACCGTGCCTCGGATCCCGCTATCCTCCTAAAACCAGGATCACAGATTACCTAATGAAGGCGGCAGAAGCGGCTCAGCAGAGGTACCCCACAGCTCAACTGGTGTTACTGGGGGATTTTAACGCTCACCACAACGAATGGCTTTATCCGTACCGGGACACCAACCACTCTGAGTTGGAAACGCGAAAGCTGGCCTTAACTTTGGGTCTCACTCAGCTGGTACAAGAGGCAACACGGGTACCTGACGTTGTGACGTACACTCCATATTGCTTAGACCTTCTGCTGACATCAGATCCAGATCGCTACTCAGTAGCAGTGTCGTCACCACTAGGGAGTTCAGACCACAGTTTCATAAAGACAGTTTCTGTTTACTCTCCGCTCGACGTCAGCCCTAGAGGTAATCGGCGGATATGGCACTATAAGTCAGCAAATTGGGACGAGATGAGAGCCTTTTTTGCGTCTTATCCTTGGTGTTATGTGTGCTTCGCCTCTGATAATCCCTCAACCTGCGCAGATGCTGTGACTGACGTATTACGTACGGGTATGGAGTATTTTATTCCGTATTCCGACGTATCGTTGTCCTCCAAGGCTCGCCCGTGGTTTAGCGCGCAATGTTTAAAAGCTGAAGCACTGAAACACGAGGCTTACCTGGCCTGGGTTAACGCCCGACAGCGTAGGACAAGGGAGATTCATTTGAGGAAAAGAGCGTTTAACAGGGCCACCAAATCTTACAAAAAGGTTCTCCAGAAAGCTCGCTTCGACCACATTAGTCGGATAGGAAACAGAGTCGCTTCATACCCAGCGGGTAGTAAAGCGTTTTGGTCTCGGGCTAAGTCCGTCGAGGCGAATTTCTGCCGTCCCTCACTACCTCCGCTGTTGAAGTCTGATGGGACATTAGCTCACACAGCTGAGGAGAAAGCAAACTTGTTTGTATCTCAGTTTGCAGATGCTTCGCGTTTTGATGCTGGTAGTACGATACCTCCAACTCTTCCTGGCACTATGACAACAATGTCAGAAATCCATATTCGCCAAACGGAGGTTCGGAAAGTGCTCAGATGTCTTGACGTGAATAAAGCTGGTGGCCCGGATGGTATTTCAGCTATTGTCTTAAAGACATGTGCAGCTGAGTTATCTCCTGTATTGACACGTCTATTTCGATTCTCTCTCCGGGTGGGAACTGTGCCCAAAGCGTGGAAACTTGCGAACGTGCAACCTGTTCCCAAGAAGGGAAGTCGTGCTGACCCTGCTAACTACAGGCCCATCTCGGTCACGTCCATTCTCTTTAAGGCTATGGAACGTGTCATAAATCACAGGCTTTTAACGTACTTAGAACAAAATGACCTCATAAGTGATCGACAATACGGATTTCGCCGAAATCGATCTGCTGGGGATCTTCTAGCGTACGTCACTCACATCTGTAGTGAAGCTATTGAGAGACACGGGGAATCACTTGCCATTTCCTTGGATATCTCAAAGGCTTTTGACAGGGTTTGGCATGACGGTCTTATCAGCAAGCTCTCCTCGTATGGCCTAACCACTGATCTCATTACGTGGATAAGTGACTTCTTGAGTGAACGGTCCATACGAGTAGTCGTTGATGGCTGCTCGTCTGACCGAATGGCGATCAACGCCGGAGTTCCTCAAGGGTCAGTGCTCTCTGCGACCCTATTTTTGCTTCATATTAATGACCTGCTAAAGCCTGGTATCTATGGGTATGCAGATGACAGCACTGTCGTAGAGACCTATACATCTAGCGCACAAGCCAGTGGTTCGCAAACACAATCCCTGAGAGAGAGTATGATCGAGCGCCTGAACTTGACTCTTCAGACAGTCTCTGATTGGGGCGATGCCAACCTGCAGGCCTATTCGCTAACTACGGTTGGTAACTAGAACTGTCATTTTTGAAAGCCACTTTATATCCATTACGGGTTTAGTGACCTTATGTGTTACGGCAGCGTTCATGATAGCAGTAATGGATGTTAAGTTCCTTTCAAAAATGACAGTTCTAGTTAGCAACCGAAGTTACAGAATAAGGGGGCAGGTCAAGTTTAACGAGTCAAAAACCCAGGCTTGTCTATTCTCTGCAAAAAGGCGGCCTTTTGTACTAACTCCTACATTCCGCGATGTGTCGGTGCCTATAGCTGACCATCTTTTTATTTTTTATGGGATAGGGGGCAAACGAGCAAACGTATCACCTGATGGTAAGTGATTACCGTCGCCCATGGACACCCGCAACCCCAGAGGAGTTGCGGAGAACTCTAAACTTTGGGTCTTTCATCGAGTCCAGGGCAAAAAATGCAGCCAAAAAGCTGGGTGTCCTCTCGAAGGTGCGACGGTACTTTACATCGGAACAGCTGCTTATTCTATACAAGTTCGCTCGTGTATGGAATATTGTTCGCATCTTTGGGATGGTTCTGCCAAATATCAGCTCCAAGCGTTGGACTCAATTGAAGGCTTATTGAAGGACGTGCTAAAAGGCTTATTGGCAGTGATCCTCATTTAAATGACCGATTACAAAGTTTGGAACATCGCCGCAAAGTTGCCAGCTTGTCGGTCTTCTACCGGGTACATTGCGGAGAGTGCGCGACTGATTTGCATAATTTAACACCACCGAGCCCTTTTTTCCATCGGACAACCAGAAACACGAAAGGGCGCTACCACTATATGGTAGACACTCCAAACACGAGAACCAAGCGTTTTGATAACACATTCATCGTACGAACCGCCAAACAATGGAACAAATGTGAAATTTTTTTCGTGATTTTTTAAATTTGTTATTAATTTTTTTATTTTTTATAGAAGCAATGGCAACTTGACTTGGCCATCTTTTTTTTTGGTGATGTTGGCCCACAGACGTATAAATTATACGGCTGTGTGTTGGCCGGGTATATGAAAGTAATCCTGTGCTAGATGTCACTGCTGTGCTCAGCAGAATACCAGTGTAGCAAGCCCGTCGCTTGCTGCTTATACTGAGCTGAGCACAGTTTTGGCATCACACGACGACTAACACCAAAATAATTTTTGTACCTATTTGTTGTATTGTCTTCTGTTTATTTTTTGTGTTTTTGTCGTGTGGTGGCAAAATAAAAATTTTTCTTTCTTTTCTTTCAAACATGTTGCCTGAGTGGGTGTTTCCCAATGAATACAACCTGGGTGTCTTCAAATCGAGAGTGAATCGGTTTTTACTAGACAAGCGCGTTCCACCGTAGACTGCATCATCGCTTAACATCAGGCGAGATTGCGGTCATGCGTAAGTCTCTTCTATATAAAAAAAAAACTGAAAAGCTCAAGGCCTTCATCTCGGCTGATGGTTAGTGAGGAAAAGGCCGAAGATAGAAGCTAGCTCCACCTAGACTTCAACAACTGACGAACTGGCTATTTATCCTCTAACTAGCTGTGCCCGCGACTTCGTCCGCGTGAAATAGTAACTTTTGGCAGCATTTTGATTTTTGTAGGTAATTTTTTTAAGATCTTGATAAAAAGTAGTAGTATGTTATACCTTATATAATTAGCTATCTATTAGTGAAAGTCCCGTCAAAATCGGCCCAGCCGTTCCGGAGATTAGCGGTAACAAACAAACAGACAGACAGACAGACAGACAAAAAATGTTTTAAATTGTGTTTTTGTTATTGGTACCCGATCGATATACATTCATACCCATTTAGTAAATACTTGTTATTTTGACATTACAAACAGACACTTCAATTTTATTTATTTGTATAGGAGATAAGTTGGAACACAATATTATCTACCTATTTACATTGCACTTGCCAAGTATGGCGACAAAATTAGATAGGTAAGTCGGTGGTAGCTTAGCTAGCAAGGCAGACCCAGAAGCCCAACCGCCAACCAAACCAAGCAGAAAAATTTCTGTCCCATTGGGAATCGAACACCAGACCTCTAGATCGATATCGGGTCGTCTCAACCACGGAAGCGGTTAGATTATTTTTTTAATGATATAATTGCGCATTTAAAGTGAATTGAAGGACTGTTTTTTTGCGTGGAATAATTATTTTATTACTGCCGTAATTATTATTGAAGCAACCTATACTTACGTATTGTATATTAATATAATAAGTTAATTTTGGTCTGTTGATGTAAAAATGTAAAACGAAAAGCAATTTTCAGTGGAACTTCTCGAAAAGTAGGTACTTAGTTAACCTTTTGTAAAAAAGTCGTAACAGACGTAAGCCATTTTATTTAACGTTCGACTTTGACCGGCTTGGATGACCTCAGAAACGAGAAGCAAAGTAGGTTCTTCACAATAATACTAACAATGTCTATTGCTGTTTTTTAAATGACTGTATTTTTAACTTCTATACAGTACCGTTCAGTAGGTAAGTAATTGAAATTGAGCATGATTCCATTTCGGTTTAATTGTTTAACAAATATTAATTTGGATAAATGAATAACGGACCCGTTTTCATGTAAACCGGTCCCAGAATCGCTGTTACTTAATACGCGCTTGAGTTATCACACGCTAGTAGTGCTTCTGTGGATCACGACCAGTATGTATCGATTGCTGCTCGCGTTCATTGTAGTTGTCGCATCGGCGATCTTAAGGATATACCAAAAAAGTGTAAACGCGCAATGTACATCGAAGAGACGATTGGACGGGAAGACTTGCATTGTCACCGGCGGCACGACCGGCATGGGGTTAGAAACAGCGAAGGAGCTGGCAAGACGAGGCGCCAAAGTCATCATTGCATGTCCGTTTCTAGAGGAAGGCTACAACGCCCGCAAGGAGATCATAGAAGAAACGGGAAATAACAATGTTATTTTCAAGAACCTTAATTTAGCATCTTTAAAATCTACCCGTGAATTCGCCACAGATATTTTAAACACAGAAGAAAGATTAGATGTCCTGGTGAACAATGCTGGCATTGGAGTGGAAGAGAATTTGACTGAAGATGGTCTGAATTTTACAATGCAAATAAATTTCTACGGACATTTTTTGTTGACCCTCCTCCTTTTGCCACTGCTGATCAAATCTGGGAGCGTGAAGGAAAAAAGCAGGATAGTGAGTTTGTCATCTGTATGCCACAAGTTCGGCCGGTACGAGCAAGGGAATATGAATAAATTACACTATTGGTATAACTATCAGATTTACGGGAACAGTCAATTCTGCTTGATCCTATTTTCCAGAGAGTTGACAAAAAGGCTTAAAGGCGGGAATGTTGTTGCGAACGCGGTGGACCCTGGGTCTGTAGGTACTCAAATCTTCAACAGGAACTTTGGCATCGTGGTTGGATCATTGATAACGTTTTGCTTTTCATTCTTCTACAAGACTCCGAAGCAAGGTGCTCAGACTGCTATCTATTTAGCAGTAGACGAAAACGCCGGTGACGTAAGTGGCGAATTCTTCCTTAATTGTCAATTGTCAAGGGCCAAAGAGTCAGTTTATGACGCCGTGTCCGCGGAAAAGTTGTGGGAGGAGTCCGTTAAATTAGTGGGTTTAGATGACGAAACTATTAAAGGTATATTTAACTAATTCAATAATAATTAATTTTATAGTAAAATTATTTAATATTATTCTATTGTTAATGCTTTTTATTTATTTCAATATTGCACTTTATCCTAATTATAAAAAGTAAGCGTCCTAAGGCTTTAACAACCATAATTTTATGTATGAAATTGTTTTTTTCTGGTAGTCAAACTATACATATAATATTTTATTACCTAGTTGTCTCCTTTTCTTATTGAACTCTCTAGTCAAGGTGTCTGCAGGTACATAGCTACTTTTCACATTGCCACGAAACAATTAAAGTCTATAGACATACAATAACTTAATCAGGGGAAAAATCTCCCTTGGGCCTTGTGGTCAGACTCGGATTACCAAAGCAAAAACAGTTAGCTTAATGAGCTTCCTGTCCCGAACACCCGGATTGGAATAAGTGAAGTAGTTTCAGCGTTCATTCCTTCCATGTATGTGTAGGCTCTGGAACGAACTCCCAGCTGCGGTATTTCCTGAGTGATACGATATGTCCTACTTCAAACGAAGCTTGAGAAGAGCATTTCTATCCAGGTAGGCAGTGACTGAACTGTGTCCCAGGCATTGCAGATGTTCATGAGCGGTGGTTACCACTTAACATCGGGTGTGCCACTGGCTCGACTGCCACCGTTAGCAATAAATAAAATCTCCCATTAAATCTGGAGCACTCCAACTACCACCTGTAGAGGCTTCACAGTTACAGAAGGGATATTCGGTAGTTTTCGCTTTCTACGGAGGAGCCCCACATCCACATATACTTTACTGAGGACCCAAGTGATTTGGTTAAACCTATTATTTCATCGTAAATATGACCGAAGCCCTTTCGTTTGCGATCTTAACCTAGTAATTTATTAAATTATTATATAAAATCTAAGTAAGAACAAAAAAGCTTACTAAGTAAAAACTTAAAAGCTCGCGAAGCTTACTGACAAAATGATCTCCTGGCTAGCACATTAGATGGGAATTCCCAGTATTAGACGATTACTGCACACCGCTAGTAGGCAGGGCCTGTAAGGAAATGTTTGTAAAAAGATAAAAGGAATTTATAGATCGCTCACATCTGTCTGTGTTGGAGCAGCGGTAAGATCTTCAGATGTTCTTATTAATATGTAAGTTGACTCTAAATAAGATTAAATTTTCATCTATCATTAGCTGGAATACTTAAATTACACATTAATAGACATTGACGGGAATAATATTAATTCGTGGTCGCTTAGCTCGGACGACAACAAGTTTTGGAGAGAATTTCATTTCAAAGTCAAACGTTCTTAAAAGTAGCTTAAACTTTCATTTACTTGACACCATATCTTCTCGGTCATGAAGAATCGAATTCATCTATTTCTTGTCCTTTGATTTTTTTTTGTTCATTGGGTATCTATTTATCAGCTCTTCATTATACTTTAGAGTTATTATAATGAACTGAAGCTATAGAACTGGCGAATATGTTGGGCGGACCTTTGTGACTTAACCGCTGCCAAGAGCGCTGACAAGGTTGACAGAGATCATACCTAGTAGGTAGGTATGTATCTACTTTGAAACAACTGCCATTAAGATTGTTTGCTTTTACCGATGTCTTCATGGTTTGCAATTTATAGATTTATTAGTTTTTTATCTGTGCTAGCACTTTATTGCTTATGTTTAACTTTGACTGAGATCTTATTTTACCGCCCAATTTTATACTGGTTCAGTATAATCTTTTTTTTAACTCTACATAGATATTGCTTTATTTCTTATTTCATAAAGTAGGTACCTACATAATGTGCAAGGGGTACAATAAATGCCCTGTCCTGGGGTGCAAACTAGTCAAGTTTGGGTATGTAGCGAGATCATTTTATGTGGACAAGGATTGTTTAAAACTTAAATTAAATTAATTTAATAATTAAATATGGACTTTCAATTGAATAAAATTGCTTTAGAGTAATTGTTGTGGGTTGTAAAAAATAACGAAAAACAGCATGATTGTAATGACCTATTTATAGAATAATTCCGTTTGTTTTTATACTATATATCTCAGGAATATCCTACATAAAAATCGACTGTTGAGAATGCTCACAAAATGGCCAATGGGCAATATAAAATAAATCGTATAATAAATTAACCATAGGTATGTATTTTAAATCTTTTAAATGACTTTGTGGTTTACTTTACTTATGTCACGGTAATATTACCGTGCATATGTTAATATAAAAATAATTTAACTGCGAGGTTCACAATAGTTCGTGGATTTACCTTAACTTTAACGGATCTCTGAATCAGTGTTACTTAATAAGTGGCCGTGACATCAGGCATTAGCAGTGCATCTTTGGATCACGACCAGTATGTATCGATTGCTGCTCGCGTTCATCTTAATTGTTTCATCGGCAATCTTGAGGATATTCCAAAAAAGTGTAAACGCAGAATGTGCATCTAAGAGACGACTGGACGGGAAGACTTGCATTGTCACCGGCGGCACGACCGGCATGGGGTTAGAAACAGCGAAGGAGCTGGCAAGACGAGGCGCCAAAGTCATCATTGCATGTCCGTTTCTAAAGGAAGGCTACAACGCCCGCAAGGAGATCATAGAAGAAACGGGAAATAACAATGTTATTTTCAAAAATCTTAATTTAGCTTCATTCAAGTCTACTCGCGAATTCGCCACAGATATTTTAAACACAGAAGAAAGATTAGATGTTCTGGTAAACAACGCTGGTATTGGAACGGAAGAAAGATTGACTGAAGATGGACTGAATTTTACAATGCAAATAAATTTCTACGGACATTTTTTGTTGACCCTCCTGCTTTTGCCCTTGCTCATCAAATCTGGGAGCGTGAAGGAGAAAAGCAGGATAGTGAGTTTGGCTTCTATATGCCACAAGTTCGGTCGCTACGAGGAAGGAAAAATGAACAAATTGAACTATTGGTATTACTATCAGATTTACGGAAACAGTAAATTCTGTTTCATCCTTTTTTCCCGGGAGCTAACAAAAAGGCTCAAAGGCGGGAATGTTGTTGCGAACGCGCTGGACCCTGGATTTGTAGGTACTCAGATCTTTAACAGGAACTTTGGTATCGTAGTTGGATCTTTAATAACGTTTTGCTTTTCATTCTTCTTCAAGACTCCGAAGCAAGGTGCTCAGACTGCTATCTACTTGGCTGTAGACGAAAACGCCGGTGACGTTAGTGGAGAATTTTTTCGTAACTGTCAATTGTCTAAAGCTAAAACATCTGCTTATGATGCTGTAGCCGCGGAAAAGTTGTGGGAAGAGTCCGTCAAACTAGTGGGATTAGATGAAAAAACAACAAATATTTTTAATTAGGTAATACAACTTATGCATCATCTTAAGTAGGTATTTCAATGTCATACCAACTATATTTTCAAGTACTCTTACTTTTATTAGTGTTTGTAGGTAGCTATTAAACGTTAAACACCTTGTTGCTGTTATTATAAGATGTTACGCTTAGTAGTGTGTGTGCCTGTGTGACCTTATCAATCACGACATGCATATTACAAAACCAATATTACCGGAATCTGACTGTACCTTGTAGTATATACCTACGTACTTCATATTTAAGGAATTTATGGCTCTTTTACGTAGAGTTGAAATGAAATCCGTTATTCATTTCGAAATATTTGCGTTTATAATTAGGAGTTACCAACAATTACGTGTTTAATTTACATTACCTATAAGTATCTTTATGTAGATATTGTGATTATTTCAATATTAGGTGCCATGGCCAAAAAAAATAAATTTGATGTCATGTTTTCTTTCGTGATTTCAAGTTATTTTATCGTACGCCAAAATATTAACGCTTGCACAGTGCACTTAAGATAGACCAATGTAAATAAACAAACGATGAATGCGTCAAGGTTACATTTTTTTCCCGGTCCTACGATTGCTCAAAAAATATTTGTATTTCAACAAAACATACCACATTGAAAATCGTCGAGGAATTTGAACTATTATCATCAGTCTTATTCGTCGGATTAAAACGCATAGTGATCTGCGGTAAAAGGTGTCAGTGTAATATGAAGGTATGTAGGGTCATGTGCATTGTCGTGTGAATCATAAGGTTGTGTACCTATTGGAAATGAAATAACGATTAGATAATGCATCCTTATGAACAAGGAATATTTTTACGAGGTTGAATGCTGTTGCGCACTGAACCTGCAGCTGGAATGTTTGATACTCGCTGCTGAGTGCGTCTCATACGTACCCACTAAACTAACTCATTAACATTTTAGTTACATTTTTATATCAGAAATTCGTCAACATTTAGAAACTGATACATCGAGGAGTAAGTAATTAATTTCATTACGTCTGCGCAGGTACTTAGATACCACATCTATTTTTTCAGCAAAGCAACAGTGCATTGCTGTGTTCCAGTTTAAAGGGTAAAACATCACAATTTTTGGATACTATGACCATAAATCTTAACTCACAAGTAGACGAATGTACACTATGGTTCTTATAGGGGTTCAATGAATGAATAAATGAATTTACTGTTAGCAAAAGACTCTTAAATGTTATTTGGTACAAGTGGAGAAAAATAAACTAACAAAAGGCGGCATTTTGTCTACGCTACGCGCCAATATCTTTCAGGCAACCTATGGGTAGAGGAAAGTTGATTTCCGAAATGTATAAAATGACGAGATGTGACGAACATTTATTTATTTATAGCATGACCAGCAAGACATACATTAAACAGTATAACTAAGAATATTAAATATGCTTAAAGCTTAATGCTGTCTTAATTATAGGCCACCATGGCATGCAAATACGTGTGGCTCTAAACGAGTGAATTTAAAGTTATAAAAAAAGCGTTTCTTAATTACATTAAAGTTATATAAAACTAATACAATAAATGACATCAGTGAGAAGCGAAAGTGTCCTGAATATGTCGTTCTTATGTAAGTATACAATTTAGTACAAACAATATCAATATCACTTTTTTATATTGTTTTTGCGACCTATTAACGGCTGAATTTTGGGCAGCATTTGTTTTCACAGTTGGGTAGAAAAGAGGTTGTACCTAGAGAGACGAGGCAATTTGAAGGGAACATTGAAATTTAAGCTTTCTAGTAATTGGGAGTCATCCAAGTATCCATTCGCAAATTTGTATAGAAAAATGTGATCAAGCAAAGTTCTTTGTTTAAATAATAGGAGACGTTCCTGGCAAGTAGGAAGAATCTTTGCCTGACTAAACTGAAAAGATAGGTGCCAGAGGAATCTCTTCTGTATTCGCTCAAGTCGCTTTACATGAATGTCATAAAATGGAGACCAGACCTGGCTGCAGTGTTCCAGATGTGATCGAACTAATGTCTGACAACCAACCTGAGCACAACCTTTGTAGATGGTTTCCTGAAGTTTTTGCTATTTTTGATTATAAAACCCAGCATTTGAAAACCCTTAGTTGCAATATGATCGACATGCACGTGAAATCGCATCTTTTTAACCAAGTGAACTCCCAGATCTCTTATATTGTCAACTTCTTCTAAGGTTTTTCCATTTATAGTGTATTGGGGTAGAAGTGTTTTTGTTTTTCTTGTAAAGTGGATAAATTTACATTTACTCGCGTTCTGTTCTCTTTGCACCATCTAGAAAGTGTCTATACTTAAATAAAATCACAATAAAATACATCAACTACACATATTAAACAAACACAATATTAAACCTACTGCATAAAATACATACACCTTCTTATAGAAACTTTTGTTAAAAAAATATTTAATGTTTTTTACAATAAAAAAAAATGTTGGAGATGAGATCATACATCCACATGTCCAATTGCAAGAAATGAGTTTTTTTAAATGCATCGAGAGATGGCGAACCTACGCCTTCTGGTATCGCAATATTTTTTTTAAAGCAAAAGCTTGCCTGTCGTATGTAAAAAAAGCCTAGCGAGGAGTCTCACGTTGTCGATACCGTTGTAGGTACATTAGAAAACGGTTGAGTGGGAGGAGGCGCGCATTTACCACCAACTACCCTAAGCAAACAGGAACGAAAGTGGCCCGGCCGGCCGGGAGACATTACATTGTCCTTCCTGGTCGCCCATTTTTTTTTATTGCAGAAAGTTGGCAAACTAGCAAACTGCCCACCTGATGGTAAGTGGTAACAGTCACCTATAATACATGTGGCTCTTGTGAGATTCGCAGCAAAACTGCAACCCTCACAAGAACCACAGTGTACGATGCCAACTTGTGACACAAGATGTAAAGTCACAGTACCCAGTAATTTCACTGCTATATCTTACCCTTCATACCGGAACACAGCAATGCAAGCACTGCTGCTTTGCGGCAGAAATAGGTAAGACGGAGGTACCTAAGCAGACGACCCTGGTACAGAGTCTCCCTCCTTACGATGGGCCCATCTGGGTCCATGAGCAAAACAGGCGTAATGAAGTTAAAACAAACGCGGTTTTGAATTATTTTGTATCTATTTATTTAATACAATAAAAATCTTTAAAATATAATCTCTTAATTACTTGTGACTTAAATTTAAATAAAACATTACTATATCACATTTTATTGTAAATGACACGTAGGTATTAATTTTGTACTTACATAACAACATTATAGATCAAAGTTCACTACATGTTTCTAAAGTTTTAACTATTGTTTTTGTATTGTGTAAAATAGCTACTTATTACGAAAATACATTCACAAAATAATATTATTCAACATTCTATACATACCTATAAATTATGATAATAGGTTTATGTACATTATGTCCATTGGCCTTTGTTAGCTGAACATAAAAAAATTAATACTTTTTTGTAATTTTGTATAATTTATAATTTATACACAGAACCTGGCAATTTAACTCCAAATAAATGTTATAATAAAATACTACTTTATACGACTATTTGATCCAAAGATTCGAGAATCCATTCCCAAATCTAAATCACGCATTTGATATCCAATAATTCGATAGTATTTCGGCTGTCGAAATGATTGGATATTTTAAATTAAATTATTTAAAAATACTGGACAAAATTACAATCAATAAGTGCAATGAAAATCTATATTTAATGTATGATACAAATCTGCATTGATAGATAGCTCGTTGCCTTGACGGCTTTCTAACACAATGGTTACATTATTTATTAAATTACAAGCACCACATTAAAAGCTTTACAATCTAAACGTTCAGGCATTGAATGCCTTCCATCACTAACGGTTTAGCATTGTCAAAGGATGCTGTCCCTTTTGACAAAAACAACATGATCCGCGCGGTCGCTTCGCAAAAAATGTATGGAAGTGACATTTGCTTGTGACTACCTCAGGTAGACAGCCTCACATATTTTTATCCGCAGCTAATATCATTCACATACAATTTTTTTCCGCGGATCGATTAAAAAAGAATAAGCGTGCGGTAATTATCTGAAGGACCTGCCACCTTAGACAAAAGCTATGCGCTTATATTTGCGCAGTCGTTCCGCAGAAAAAATGAATGAAAATGACACTAGCGTGTGACAGCCTCACGATTTTTTATCCGCAGCTAATGTCGATTCCATACATTTTTTCTTCGGATAGCTTACGAAAGAATAAGGGGCCTGGACCGAATGGGATGGCGTCAACATCACAAATTGTTTTGTGTTTTATGGGATCTCGCGCAGTCACGAGCACGCGGCCTTTGGCGTACTCGGCAAATCATAATATGATTTGTATTATGAATGGAGTGCAATTCATCATAAGCAATAATTTTATTCAACAGCTTTGAATGAATATTCGTGAAATGGTCCACAAATTAGGCATTGCTTAAGTGTCAGTAAGGACCATTTTACGAATATTCATTCAAAGCTGTCAAACAGAATTTTCTTACTTATACACACATAAAGAAAAATCAAAAATATAGTCAGTAACTAAGATAGTTGACAAAAACACAATAATAAATAACGCGCGTGTGTGTTGCAGTTCAAGGCGCCTTATTGGGGATTACATTCCTTCTAGGAGAGCTTTTCCGTCCTGCAAAAAGGAAAAATGTATGGAAATGACTTGAAATGCATGGACAAGTGAATAATCTTCTTTAAATTATTTTTGCACAGTTGGATGTTTTTTACGGTAAACACCCTCTGTCATTTGCCCCAAGACTATACAAATGTATACACTATGACTATACTATATACGTATAAACACTTGGGTGTGTGTCACGTGTTGTACAATGGTTCTGCGTAGAGTCGCGTCGGCGCCGAGATGTTGCTGCCGGCCATCGGCGGAGGCTCTCTTGATATAAGCAAAGCTGATCTCGTTCGCGTTTTAGCTGGAAATATAATAAGAATTAAAGTAAGAATAATGCATTTTAATTCATCATCATCATCATCAACAGCTCATATACGTCCCCACCGAGGGGCTCGAGCCTATCCTAAACTAGGGCGTTTAGGCCTTAGTCAACCACGCTGGCCAAGTGCGGGTTGGTCGACTTCACACACAACCTGTAAAGAAAATCTTTCTTCACAGGTGTGTGCAGATTTCCTAACGAGGTTTTCTTTCACCGTAAAAGCGTCGAATAAACGTTTAAATTACTACTCCAAAAATGGGTTAAGAGAGATATAGCATAGCATTTATCACTCTTATGAGTAGTTCGGCTTGCAGCTAAATAAAATTACCCTTAGTTCAAAACATCACCGTGAAAATTCGTTATTTAGGAAGGAGAACTGAGGGAGGAGAACCAAGCATTACAGAGCGCACCCTGAATGATTCGGGCTTTGTGAAATCAACTTAACTAAATGCTCAAAATGGAATCCGAAATGCTGTGTTACAAGCGAAGCTTGTCAGTCAGGGAGGCAGTATTATGTAATGCTCATAATCGAATCAGTAACGTTACATTACAGGCAAAAGCCTCCGGTAAGGTAGCACCTTTAACATACTAACGAAGTTATATCCACAGATCGGTATGTACGAGTAGGTATGCCAAGAAAAGGTTTTGCCCAGTTCACCTTCGTTAATGAAAGACGAAGCTTGATGAGAATAATTTATACTTTTAAAAATAGTGCTCAAATAGTGTCATTCCGTGTCCAAAAATAAAACTACCAAATAAAAAAATGTATGTAAGCTTTGTATTGTATGTATTCAAGTTTTATTGTAATCGCTTTACGCTTTACGCGTAAATGTTCCATGTGGTGTAAAAAGATGAAAATTATAAATAATCTTATTAACCAAGAACATAATACGTCCCTGGTTTCCCGCCTTAACCTTGTTTTTTCTTGTACGGGCCATGATTTATTCATTCATCAAGAAATATATGTTAAAGGTCTTTCTTACCACTAGAACGCATGCAGCAAAGCACTACTGTGGCCACGAGGGCCGCTATAGGCAGCACGCCGGCCAGTGCCAGCAGCGCGTGCTGCGCCGGCGAGTGCGTCGGCCGGGAGGTGCCGCAGCTCGTGATGTTGTGCACGCTGTACGCCTCCAAGATCGTCTGGAACTCCGCGCCCAGTGAGCGGATGGCCGCCTTCATCGCCTTGGGGCTGAGAGCCTCGCCCGTTTCCGTTTTGCGGAACTGGAAACACGGCCTGGAACAAGAGCTCAAGGATCACGAATTTTGTGTTAAATGAACCTTGTATGGCTGTCCAAAATATGGTACCGCTTTGTTAGGGAGTTTGTATAACAAGAGTGGATTCTTTGAGTGGGAATTACCAAGAATTAAATAAAACTATACTTTTCGGACTTACTCGCATATATTCAGTTTTAAAACAATTTAATTATTTAGACCGATGACGTTTCGAACGCTCTGCAGCATTCGTGGTTACGGGATAACTGAAGCTGGTGGGTGTCATAGAGTCAAATCATCAGATTTATTATTTTGCCACTCACGGTATTTATTGTTTAGCAGTCTGTGGACGGGACCAAATTTGATTATTCTCGTGATTCCAAGCAGTTGGAAAATTCCAACCATTATCTCTATTGAAATTCGGGTGTTTTTGAATCTCAATAGCGTCGCGTAGCATCATTGGGATGAATCGGTGTTGTTTGGCGGACTCTATGACACCCACCGGCTTCAGTCATCCCGTGACCACGAATGCTGCAAAGCGTTCGAAACGTCGGGCTAAATAATTAAAAAGTATAGTTTTATTTAAATATGTAGTAGGTACTCGTGCAAATAAAACACAGTGTTAATTAACAAGATGTATCAGCTAATTTGACAATATCTCTTTCGCTTTAAGCTTAAAGCATTAAAAACTGTAGTATAAGTGCGGGTCTCTAAAGAACAACTTCAAAAAGTATCTATGGGTACAGTGTGGGTATTTCTGGGGAATAAATCTTTCTGATCTAACACCAAAAATTTTTTTTACAAAAAATAGAACCGACTTCAAAAACACTGAAAGCTTAAAAATAATCTTCTTCTATATTGAAATCAGCGCCAAACGATGATCTCCTAGAAAGTGTTAAAATTTGTCACCGACTTCGATATAGAAGAAGATTATTTTTAAGTTTTCAGTGTTTTTGAAGTCGGTTCTACTTTTTGTAAAAAAAAAATTATTTTTAACTTTTTAGTGAATGAAATCTTTTTAGTGAAAGAAACCCTAATTTAATAACAGTGTTTTCCTCGATTTTCTATGGGATCCCATCATCCGATCCTGACTTTGGTGACCATAGGACCACCCTTGCAGTATACTCTATCAAATACAAAAGAATTTTGGAAATCGGTTCAAAAATGACGGAGTTATGAGGTAACAAACATAAAAAAAAATACAACCGAATTGATAACCTCCCCCTTTTTTGAAGTCGGTTAAAAATATGCGATGGGAACTCTTTTGCATAAGCTCACCCTGGATTCATGTAAAAGGAGGTGTGAGCTGCGTCATGTAGTTGCATCCGTAAGCCACGGGGTGCAAGCGCAGCCGACATTCGGTCCCGCAGCTGGTGAAAACGCGCTCGTGTACCCCCAGGTAGCACTAAGCGGAGCAAATCCCGTTCCCTCACTACAACCACCTGTTGATAATTAATTAATCAGTGTAATAGATAATTACTAAAAAATCTTTAGTGGATATTTCAAGGTCCAAACACATTCCATTCGTTCCGTATTTGCAAGAATAAGGGCAATGACGATTCAATTGCGGGATATAATTACTAGTGTCCACTTTCAAATAAAATATCATTACAAAGCCTACATTTTTTCCTAGACCCGGATTGCCCCAAGTACTGTAGTATTATATTATCTGTGCCCCAAGTATGAATAAGATGGTCGTCGAGATTGGTTAAGTGGGCATGGCCCGCACAGAGATATTTCCACACACAATCGCCGACTAGCAAATGGCAGATAATATGGCGCGCAACAGCAATCCACCCAGTTAAAATAGCACAACGTTTGAACGAGTTAATAAAAAAAAAGGAATGAATGACTGAATCTACTAGTTAAAGGCAATTAATAATTTCTTATATGTATAGTCATTGTTGGAAATGGATATCAATACTAAACGACATAATTATCTTACCTCAACATGCAGATCTGTAAACCTTTCTGAATCATTTGAATTGTTTGCACGCACCACAAGTCTACAAAAATTAAATAAAAAGTTAAAATATATTAACTCAAAATATTTGCCATTGAATCTGTTTCCATGCAATTTTAATAATTACCTGAATATTCCATCAGCGTAGTGAATCAAATTACTTATTATCCTCATATCCCCTGTAGAACTATTTAAATTGATTACATCTGTAATGTTGTTCAGCGACTTAGATTTAATCGGGGACTCAAAACTCATGTTGACGATTTTATAGGCTATTGGTAGAGCATCGGGATCTTTGTCTATTGCTTTTACAGTTGCAATTACGGTGTCTATTGGAACGTTGAGTCTAACTCCAACAGTCATATTTGCACTTTCAAATTCAGGTAAATGGTCATCTACATCTAGTATTTTCACTAGAATTTGAATTTCCGACGGGTCCTACAATAATATTGAAAATTCAATTAAACTTTTGGTGATTTCAGTATGTATACGAATGAACAAATTGTTGTATAATGAGTCTAAAACTAAGAAACATCAAAAATAGTGATTGAGACACAAAACAGATAAGAAATATGTAAAGGATCAAATTTAAAGTTTCGAAAGTGGTTAAAGGGAACCAATTACCAGTCTATTATAAAATTTGTTGAGGCGAGGGCTGCTACCGAGCTTAAAGCATTTCACGCTGATGGTTTGTTTAGAAAATTGTTCTCTATCCAATCTAGCAGCAGTTATCAGCAAAACTTTACTGTCGTTTGTCCGCTCGAGCTTGATTAGTCCAAAATCGTTGCCGGCTGCAAAAGATAATAGTTAGTAATTTCATATTTGGAACGCATATAATATTTCAACCTAATTTGTATGAAGACGCCAGATAGTGCAGTAAACGTAAACTTTAATTTAAATATTTCAAATATTAATTAAATTTAACCTATAATTGCATAATCTATTGCAGCATTTTCATCAATATCCTCATCGATAGCTTCAAGTTTTCCAATAGTTGTCCCAATAGGAACTTCTTCGTTTACAGCCATAGCTAATGGAGGATCATCCTGAAATTTCATAAATAACTTTGAAATCACGTCAAGTACTGTGTACCTACTAATCGATAATTAGAATAAGCTAATATAAAATCTCATATTGGTCATTAATATGTCAATATTCCTACCAAGTTTCTTGAAAAATGTGGTTTATGATCGTCGACATCAGTTACAGCAATCGTTACTATCCTTGTGCTTTGTTGTGGCGGTTGTCCTCTATCCGTTACCAGAAGTACAAGGGTGTAGGAAGCCTGGCGTTCTCGATCCAACGACTTGCGTGTTGTAATTAATCCAGAATGAATATCTAAATATAAGCAATTTTTTTTAACGTTTGTTTAGTTATTGATTCAACGATATATTTGGAAGAACTTTTCTACTAAGTATCACTTTAGTAGTCAAGGTCTTGACGTGTCAACATAATTTTCAAGAAAAACATAATTACCAATAGAAAATGACTTTGAATCAACATTGCTTTGCTGTATTGAATAATAAAGCTGACCAGACGGCTGCGTTGGATCATCAGGGTCACTTGCCACTACTTGGAATACGGGGAATCCAATAGTCGCATTCTGCAATAAGAAAGATTTCTTTTCATTTTGTGGATCGTACAAAATAATACGCTGGTTGATCTTAGATCAATAAGAGAGCTTTCAGGGAATTTTAATAAAATAGACATTCAGTCTACTTAGTTACCTCGCTCACATTCAAGACTTCCCCCACTGCAGGTCTAATAAATCTAGGAACGCCATCGTTAGCACTAACATCTCCGATATACAGAGACAAGGATGTATCGCCAATATGTCCTCCTCCATCAGTTGCTCCGATTAGTAGACGATATGGATCGGTTCTTCCTCTTCCAGTGAGATGCTTATTAGTTTTGATTTCGCCAGTGGTAGAGTTAATTGTAAAAAGTCCTTCAAAAATGAAAACGTTTCATTATATGGCTTTTTAGATGAATTTACAAGTATACCGAGATTTAATTGTATACTCACCATTAGATTCACCTTCATCTAAAAACTCATACGTGATTTCGCCACCTAAACCTTCATCAGGATCAGTGGCAGTAACTTTGATTACACTTATTCCAGTTGGTACGTTTTCGGGAACTACAGCTGTAACATTTAAATATACACTAAAACAATAGGAATACTTAACACAAGCAATTAAGTAATATCAAAAGTAAATACCGGTGTATACATTTTTTTCAAAGACTGGTGTATTATCATCCACATCTAATACATCAACTAATATCAAAGCTGTTGATTTGAGTCTATCTGCGCCCCCTTTCGGTATATCATACGCTTCTACCTCAAAACGAAGAACTGATTGACGTTCGCGATCTAAAGATTTGTTCAAAGCCACCTGTGAATCGTAAATCACTATTACTCATTTAGAAAGTCTTAACAATCTAAAGTGTTCTTCTTACATTATTTGTAAACATTTTTCACATAATACTTACCTGAATTACTCCAGTTGTATTATTAATTGTAAAGACATCCGAATTTTCTCCCCTCAATAAATACCGTATGTCAGAATAACCCCTACTTTTGTCATCATCTGTCAGAATAGCATCAGCGTCTGTAGCTTTTACGGTGACTAGTATCTCGGGGTATTGCGCAGATTCCACAATACTTACTTTGTATAGCTGTAAATAAGAAGTATCTATTTAGTAACAAAAATATGGGACTCTACTATTGTGCCATGAATTAAACTTTAAATTAAAACATAAATTATATTTAAATATTATATTTAATTATTTACCTGTTTCTCAAATACTGGTGCATTGTCATTTAAGTTTATCACTTCTAAGATAATTTTGGCTTCACTGTGCTTACTACCGTCATTACTAGTCGCTTTAACAGTTAATGTCAAATTTGGATTTGTTAAGCGCTCATAATCAAGTTGGTTGGTCAAAAGCACATGACCACTTAAGGGATCAACTTGCAACAAATCAGTTTCTGAGTTTATGACTTTGAAATTTGATACTAAATGACCAGAAATAGGGTCTTCTGCTGTGAGAATCAGAACGGTGCTACCAATCGGTTGCTCTTCTTTAACTTTGTAATATATAATAGGCTTAGAACTTGTCCAACCTGTATTGGTAAATTGTGGATTTTTGTCAGCGTATGGTTGAATATAAATAGTATGCTCCATGATTGCAAACTGATTTTCTTTGTTTAGTTCTGCATTAATATCTTTCACTTTAATTGTAACCAATACGAACGACGCTTGGCTATAGTCTAATGTTCCATTTACAAATATTTCACCAGTGTCTTCATTAATCCGGAAAAGAGTTTTGTAATTGTATGGTGAATTAGTTTTGAGCTGAACACCTGCATTAGAGAATGCTTTGATTGGATCTATCAGACTAAATTTAAGCTTAGAATTTATATCGTTATCGTACGCATTAATTTTAGTGACTAAGACTCCAAACTTTGTTTTTTCAGAAATATAAGTAGTTGTTTCTGTCATGTTGAACTTAGGCGGCTTGTTATTGACATCTTGAATAGTCACAAAAACTGTAGTTGTAGCAGTTTCAGGGATTGGTGAGCCACTGTCAACAGCTGATACAATTATTTCATATCTATCTGCGTTAATATCGCGGTCAAGGTTTGCATCACTAGATACAGTAATCAACCCAGTCCTGAAAAGATTAATAAATATTTCATAATAATATAGGAACTCAAACATATTTAAATATTTAAATTATTTTATGCTCCTCAGAGCGCAAATTACTAAGCCTGACGACTTGAACAACCCGTTGGTTTTCTTTAAAGGTACATGGGTAATGAACACAATGTGTCGTATTTTATCTGTGTGTTTAGTAATAATTTGATTAACAATTATTATGTTTCAATATTGCTGCCTAAATTTACCATTAAGAAAAACCGAAGGAAACAAATATATTTATTTTAGACACTTATTGCATATTACTTCTTGTACAAAGGAATCATTTGAAAATATGTACAGTTTCACATCACATCATCAGCCCACACACGTCCCCTGCTGGACATAGGCCTCTCCAATTGCACGCCACTGAACACGATCCGCGGCTACTCTCTTCCAGCTTTTGCCAGCCACCTTGCTAAGATCGTCGCTCCACCTAGTCTGAGGGCGTCCTACACTTCGCTTACCGACGTATGGTGTCCACTCTAGCACTAATTTTCCCCAACGGTTGTCGGTTCTGCGGTTGATGTGGCCAGCCCATTGCCACTTCAGCTTGCTTATTCGGTGAGCTATGTCGATAACCTTCGTTCTCTGTCGGATCACCTCGTTACGTATAATAATCGTTATGTATAATCCTTCAGAGAGGCTCCGAGCATAGCCCTTTCCATGGCTCGCTGAGCGACGTTTAATTTCTGGACTAGCCCTACCGTGAGTGGCCATGTTTCGGCTCCGTATGACATGACAGGTAGGACGCACTGATTAAAGACTTTCGCCTTGGGACATTGTGGTATAGGCGAAGTAAAGACCCGACGTAATTTCGAATACGCTGCCCAACTGTATCCTCCTGTTGATCTCTTTCTTGAAGTTGTTTCTACCAAACTGCACAATTTGCCTAAGGTAGACATACTCCTTAACAACTTCGAGAGGACTGCCTTGTACTGCGATCAGTTCCGGGATGACATGCTCGTTGAACATAATCTTGGTTTTATCCAAATTCATCCGGAGACCGATGCATTGAGAAGAAGCAGCTAGACCGTTCAGCATATTTTCTAAGTCCTGCAACGTTTCGGCCATGATGACAATGTCGTCTGCAAAACGCAAGTGTGAGATGAACTTGCCATTGATGTTAATGCCGCGGCCTTTCCAGTTCAGCGTTTTAAACACATCCGCCAATGCATTAGTGAACAATTTAGGGGAAATCACAACCCCATTGTCTCGATAGAGTTAAACGCCTTCTCATAGTCCACAAATGCGAGGCACAGAGGCTGATTAAACTCTGCGGTCTTCTGTATAATCTGCCGCACTGTGAAAATGTGGTCTATGGTGCCGTATCCTCTTCGAAACCCGGCCTGCTCGGGGGGTTGAAATTCGTCGAGTCTTCGCGCACTGTGAAAATGTGGTCTATGGTGCCGTATCCTCTTCGAAACCCGGCCTGCTCGGGGGGTTGAAATTCGTCGAGTCTTCGCGCAAGGCGGTTTGTGATGACTTTTGAAAACAGATTATAGACGTAGCTCAGGAGGAAAATGGGTCGATAGTCGATTATCTCCCTTTTTGAAGAAAAGTACAACAATACTCCTGCTCCACGCCTCCAGAGTTCTTCCTTCGAAAAGAACAGTGTTAAAAATGCTCCGGAACTTTCTTAACACAGGCTTGCCGCCTGCTTTAAGGAGCTCAGATGTAAAAACATCCTCACCAGGGCTTTTCCATTTTTAAGCTGTTCAAAGCCATCTCAATTTCGCTTAGGCTGATTTCCGGCAAGTCTTCGGTTAAGTGGCGGGTCAGTGTGGCTCGCGGATCCTCATTTTCGGGATCTAGTTGAGACGCATGTGAGGTGTACAGCTGGCTGTAGAATTGTTGGATTTCCGAAAGAACCTCCGGCTTCGAAGCAACAACTCCTCCACTGGTTGTGGTCAGCTTCGTCAAGTTGTTTCTTCCAAGGGACTGAACAAATACTTTTGCTCCACGATTTTGTTCAATGGCTTGCTGAAACAAGCGTGTATTGGAGCATCGGATGTCGTATCGTATTTGTTTGCTAATCCTCTTGTTGAGAGCCCGTTTCTCGGACGAAGTGACTGGTGGGTCTTCACGTCGTTGCTTCATTAGCCTAAGGGCTTCTTCCGATAACTTCGACTTCTTGCCTTTACGCTGAGTAACACACAATCTTAAACCCTTTTACCTGATGATTTTGACCACATTTTCGAGGGCCCTTTCGTTTACGTCAGCAGTATTTGTAGTTTCCACGGCAACAAGCCGGTTCTCCAGTTTTGACTGGAACGTTTTGGATCCCATAATGTTTTGGAGCAGGTTGGGACGGAGCTTGGACCTCACCAGGCGGACATGTTCTAGCTTAAAACTGATATTTAAAGAGCCTCGGATAAGTCGGTGATCACTGCCGGTACTGAACCTGTTAATCACTGAGACGTCTCTGAATATATGCTTCCTATCCGCCGATGAAGTCAATCTCGTTTTTTGTGAAAGTATCAGGGTTCTGCCATGTCCATTTTCTTTGAGGCTGTTTCTTAAAGAAGGAATTCATCAAGAAAAGTCCCTCTCGCTCGATAAAATTGACAAGCATTTGCCCCCTATGATTTCTGCTGCCAAAACCATGGGGTCCTATTACCGATTCGTTGCAATTCTGTACTCCCACTTTGTCGTTGAAGTCTCCCATGACAACGTTGTAATAGGCCTTAGTGGTAGAATGTAAGGCCTTGGATATGTCATCGAACATTTCCTCCATTTCATGGTCCAGATGTGACGAGGTTGGTGCGTAAACTTGCACAACCTTAAGGCTTTACCTCTCGGTTAGCTTTATTACGAGATACGCAACCCTGCTCGATACACTGGACACTTCTACAACGTTGTCACGGAGAGCTTTGTTTACCAGGAACCCTACGCCACCCTGGGATTGCTGATGTCCCTCTCGGAAATAAAATAAATGACCGGATTCAATGTACAGTTTGCACATTTCGAAATCAATAAAATCTCCAAAAATAATGAATAGCTTACCTTTCATTTATAACAAAGTTATCTTTTGCTCCAGAAACTATGTGATAAGTTAAAAGGTCATCTAAACCATCTGGATCATTGGCAATCACCATTGTAACATTTTCACCGGGTTTAGCATTTTCTTTTATATTAGCTTTGTAATTCATGGGATTGAGGTCAAAAGTAAAATCTTCGTTGCTGTCAGGATTTCTTTGCGCTACTGTATATTTATAATGGTGGTAATTTCCTTTGAATGTTGGTCGTTGGTTGCCCGGGACTCCTACTCGAATATAGACTTTAGTCTCATTGTATAATGGTGGTGTTCCTGAAAATTTATGAAGGATGTTAAGGATTATTAAGCAGAGGGGCAATCGCACTATTTATAACGTTTCAACCAAATCAGAAACGTTTCCGTTCCGTTTCAGTTCTCTTAATAAAATACAGTTGCGACTTAGTGCCATAATATACGAACCATAGTCAGTCGCTCTAACGATCAATTCATACTGTCCACGCGGTGTATCCATTGTTTCCACTTTGTCATTGATCGTAATTTCTCCACTGATTTCACCTATTTTGAATACATTTCCTTTTCGAGTAATACTATTGTCAGATTCAATCATGTAGCGCACACGCCCTCCTCCCTGACTAACACCATCAGCATCTGTAGCCTGTGAACATCGAATCCTCGTGTCAAAATATTAGTATGTGAATTATTTATGAAATTGAGATTATGAAATGAAATTATAAAACGATGATTAATAAACTACGTACTCTTACTACCAACTGTGGTTCAAAACTAGTGGCACCATCTCTTATGGTTCTGCTATACTCTGGGAAATCGAAAATGGGAGCATTGTCATTAACATCTAAGACATCAATAAACACGCTTGTAGTAGATGCTTTTTCCCCGCCGTCTGTGGCAAAAAGTGTAAGACTATAGCTTTTTTGTTTTTCATAGTCGAGATTTAATGCAACATAGATGTCGCCTTTACTTTTATCAGTATAAAACATGTTAGAACCGAAACCAGTTAGCGAATATTCTATATCTCCAAAAATGCCATAATCTTTATCTGTTGCATGGACTTCTCCAATTTTGGTGGCAATATCAGAATTTTCTAGGACATTAAACTTGTAACTAGTCTTTTCGAAAATTGGTGAATTGTCATTTATGTCAAGTAATTTTATATTTACTCTTGCTGCCGATAATTCAACGTCATTAACAGACGAAACAATATCAAAGCTAAATCGTCTTTGGTTATCATCATCGACATCATAGTCAAGTTTTGAAGAGTCGTTGACTTTGATAATTATCGGCGTTCTTCCCTCACCGTGGTCTATATTTATTGCAAAAACACCATTTGAGTTAAATACATCACGCAGTTTTAAATCATATCTGCTATTAAGACCTATATCATTATCTTCTACATAAATTGATAGTCCTGGTATTGGACTACCATTATCGATGTTTTCTGGTATCGCTATGTCAAACACCTGTTTATTGAATTCTGGAACATGATCATCAGTATCTGTTACTATAATAGTTACTGGTGTTACTGTATAATCAGAAGGAACTTCTCTATTAATCATTTCCGTTGCTCTTATAAAGAAATTGTACACTCCGCCATTTTGGACGACGATATTACTTTCCCGGTCGATAGGAATATCAGAAGTGACTAGAACAGCCTGACCAAATGGTTTGCTAGGCGCAAGTTTGAAGTATCCCTCTGAATCTCCTTCAATGGATAACAAAACTGGTCGTTGGTTAGCTGTATCTCCATCTTTAGCTTTTATTTCCATAATACTAGTACCCTGAAAATATGATAATTAATTTTATAAAATAATATTAAATTTAAATTAAAAAATAAAGTTTAGTGTAAGAAATAATTTGAAAATCTTTCTATTTTCATTTTCTACGTATAACATTTAATATATGACATATTTGACATATTCAAGAATTTTGTTATACTACTTACCGAAATATACAACGTGTTTGATCAACACCAAACAATATCAAGCCGAAACCTATCCATCTTAACATAGTCACATAAAAGTTATGGCGTCATTGAAAATTCGAAATTGTAAAATTTATTTTGAAATTGCTCATACAAATAGTTGGATCTGTGAAAAAAATGTATAAGGAATAAGAAAATTTATTTTACAATTTCGACTTTTCAATGACACCATAAAATTTACGTAACTATGCTAACATAGGTAGGTTACAGCTTGATAGGGTATTGATCAAACACCTTGTACATATAATATCCGTTTAATTTATTCCGTTCAAAATTCTTCACTGTTAGAAGGTATAATGTTAAAAAAATAATGTAAAAAAATCATACCGGTAGTGCGTTTTCATGAACAGTTGCTGAATATGGGGCATTTGTGAAGGCTGGGGGTTGATCTTGCTCATCTTGAATTGCAACTGAAACGCTAGCTAAGGCTTTCAAAGGTTTTTCTGAAGTGTCCTTGGCTCCTAATGTTATTACGTATGCTGTTCTACTCTCAAAATCCAATTGTTTATTGAGATATAGTCGTACTTGATATTCATTGGGCGATATCTATGATTTTTGAATGGTAATTAACAATCAAACTATTATTTTCTTTTTTCTACTTATAAGCGATATTACAGCCACTTACCGTATCAGTTATAACTCTGAAAATGTTGCAAGCTTCTGTGTCGCTGCCCTTCTCTGTATATGAGCATGTTACTCTTACTTTTGCATTGATTCCTTCATCGCGGTCGGTAACAATTATTTTTGGGGATACCTTTAAATTAATGTATAGTGTAATATTTACAGCTTATTAGTGTTTAGATTGATGAATCAAATGTCTGGTAGATGAAATTAGCAAAATCTTAATCTTAATTTTACCTCTATTTCTGTATCGACCACAGTGCTTTCACTGAGGTTCACAATATACGGTCTATTGTGAAATATTGGAGGGTTGTCATTAACGTCCTTTATTGGAATAACTCTTCTTAGTGATATTGTATTGGGTTCTGTGTTTGCAATACTTTCATCTGAAAATCAGAATAAAAATACTTATAATAAACTATGGGTAATACAATACCTTTATGTGGACATTTGCGTATTTGGGTATAGTTCACAATCAGATAACAGTGCAAACGTTTGCATGCATGCAAACAACCCGTTCAAACCGTTCGCACTGCTCATGGATGTAAGCACTTAGATCAACTTCGACCAGAGCTTTCGTTCTGTATGTAAGTCCGATAAGTTGATATGTCATTTGAAAAGAAAACTTGGAGGGAGACATGTGTTGTGCCCACAGTATATTCACAGAGCACTTCTGTATCTATTGTAGACATTCTAATGAAAAAATAGATTCGTGGAAACCAAAATACAAATAAAATTCAACGGGAAACTGATGTCGATGTTGATATTGACACTTTTGGAAACAGTTTACAACCCATGAACTTATTGCACTACCTTTTTATGTGAATACTGTCAGCACCAATCGGTGACGTCATCGATTACGTCGTACCGTTTACAAATGTGGACAAGAGCAATTATGGACCAACAACTGTTTGCATGGAAATAGTACACACTAGCGTTGATAGTAAATTTTTCTACCGCACCCTTTATACGTAAGCGATAAAAAGTATTATATGTATAGAATTAATTAATAGCTTTATTAAATAAAATTATTCCTTCCTTGAAAAGTGGAAACAAACCCATCGATGAATCAGAGTGGGAAAAAAGTTAAAACAAATCCATTAATGGATTTGTTAAGTGGATTATAGTGGAATAGAGCCATTCGTCAACGTGCACAATTAGCCCCGTGCACGCCGCCGTAAGGCCCTCCTTTGTGTTCGCCGCCAATCCCCCCTTGGCGATAGCCCGACCAGTTCGGCTTGCCCGGGCGCGTGGGTAGTGGGGTCGCAGTGTGGACCTTACCTAGCGTACCCATAAGGGCAGGAAGAACACCGGGGGTTTTAGGTTCGGGTCCACCCCTGCCACCCTGTAGTTACGCCACTGAATATGAATAAAATCATATTTATGATAGATAGTTACATCACCTGTAATACTTATGATGACTTCGAGAAACGGCTGCTCCTCTCTATCTAACGTTTTTGCCAATGTAACAACCCCACTAACTGAATCTACAGTAAAGTATTGGCCAGAAATGGAATACCTCAGGGGTGTATTCTCGGGATCAACGCCTGTAAAGATAGTTAAATAATTATGGAAGTTTGCTCAATATATTATTAAAGATCTTAGAAGACCACCTTAAATGTGTTTAGTATAAACCACTTGTACTTTTGAAGTGACGTTCTACCAATCAATTTATTTTCTTTTTTGTGGCCGAGAAAGCTTTCTTCCTTTTTAAGCCTTATTGTCATTTACAACCAGAGATATAGGCTAAGGGACTAAAATACTGCTAAAATAAGTGTGTATCCGTGGTTAAAGTGAGACGTTACTTGTACTTTGTTAAGACCCTGCTCTAAGTAATCGTGATTTTTAGTGTGATCGTCTCAAGTGTGCGACGTGCTTTCTCTCACCATTGAAAGATTTTGGGTACCTACCTTACCATCACTTCAGACCAAGTCCCACTGCTTTACACGGAACTCTCCTTATATGAGAAGGAATGAAACTACTACATTAGGCTGATCAGATCAGGTTGATGTACGGTTTTGTTTAGAGTTTTTCATCTTTTCGTAGAGGTGTGATTGCGATAAGCCCCCTTATAAGCTCTTACACGTGTATTCTAAAGCCGCCACTGCAGAAACTACAACTACTTTAATAGTTCCAGTTAGTAAAAAGGGTAGAAAGAAAGTTAATATTTTCTTATGGCAACACCTTATAATTTCAAATAAAAGATCGCAGTGTTACCATTGCGGACGACCTCTTGGCGAAGTGAGTGAGTGGCGATTTCATTTATTTCTGGTATTCTGTACCAAGTTGTGTATTTCATTTGGATTTGATCTTCTATACAATTTTTTTGTGTTTTTCTATTAAATGAGAGAAGCTACCTTTTAAATGATATACGGGTGTGCCAACAGCGGTGTCTTCTGGAAGACTAAATTGAGACATGTCCCCTATTTGTGGCACAAAGTGCGGTGCTCTGTTGATGACCTGACTGGAACATACTCCCAAAAATGCTATCAACAGCAGTATTAGTAAGGGACTAGGTTCCGAAAATATGACAGCCGCGGTCCTTTTCTGGTAAATTATTTCAGCCATCTGAAAAATAATTTTATTACTTATAAAATTGTTATATTGCTAAAATAAAATATCGGTGAATAAAGTGTTAAGTTTCTTATTATTTTCTCTTTTATACAAAGAATAATCCATTCATCATCATCATCATAACAGCTCATATACGTCCCCACCGAGGGGCTTGAGCCTACCCTAAGTTAGGGTGTTTAGACCTTAGTCAACCACGCTAGCCCAGTGCGGATTGTTCGAGTTCACCTACACCTCTGAATTTCTTCGCGATGTATGCAGGTTGCCTCACGATGTTTTCCTTCATCGTAGGAGCGTCAGAAAAATGTACATATGAAATTCTAAAAAAAAAACATCCATTCACATTATTACATTTAGAGTCTGCGTAAGACATTTACGCGATTTAAATTGGTTAAACTATTATGATGTCGATTACTAACAAAATGAACTTTTATATCTTACTAATATAAATTTTTATTAAATTACATTTACTGATTGATTGACATGTGTTTTACTTATTTTAGTTGTACCTTATTATCTGTCATATTGTATTTTCACGTACACACACACACGCACACATACACACACGTAATATTCTATAAAGGCATGAAATTAATAAGTAAGTAAGTAACTATATAAGAAGAATTTATTAATCAAGTTCTATATATTTATAAGTAGGTATCGTTAACTCTAGCTGTTCTTGTTACATGGTAAATGAAATTTAATTTGTGTACCGAGGTGGTGAGAGCCTGATGTCCTGTAATACAAGTATATTAATATACTTAGCATAGGCGTCAGTCTCGCACAAAAATAAAAATAAATAGGTAACATTTGTAAGCTTCTTGTGTTGTTGGTATTGTTTTTGTTTTTGTGATGAGAAAATAAAGATTATTATTATTATAGGTACAAACTCGCAACAAACGATATGGGTTGATACGATGTCGATTTACTGTGCCAAAAACTTACACAACAATCAATAAAAACAACACTAACAATCCAAATTATTACAAACTTGAATGTACCTACTTAAAAACCTTATATAGCGAGCGACCACTGCAATCTCTAAAACGCAATTTGAAATGCAACAATTTGAAATGTCTTTTCTGATCATAACATAAGCAAGATTGCTCTTAAACTGTATCACTTGGTCAGTGGACAAGGCTTATTACAACACACTTAAGTATCTCAGCGCACCGTAACGCTGACGTAACCGCGGTCAGGAGTCCGCACTGTGCAGCGCAGCTAATGGTAACTCCAGTATGCTATGTGTAGTGTATCTACACATTTGTAAATGAATATTGGATGTAATTACTTGGAAACAATCAGTAAGTGAGTCAAAAATTTTAATGAAATTAGATTACAACAAGCCCTTACTGACAGACACTGACTGAGGCATAAGCAATACAAATATATATCAGTTAGCACCTGCTTCGCATGGTAGGTACTCCCTCAAAAAAAAGAGATGATATTTGATATTCGTAGAACGAACAGGAGACACCGACGTGCGTTCCAGAACCCAAAGAGCAGACGTTGACGAAAAGACAGGTTTGCTGAAATGGGACTGGACGCGGCATGTTACCACCACAACGTCGTTCCAAACTTATTACGCTAAGCACTATTTTGTTTTAAGGCCCATTTCTCTACAATAGACTCCATAGAAAGCTTAATATTGTCAAGCTCACTAGATATCTCTGTAAAGGGTCTGTAGCATTTCACTTGCAAAATCTTAATTATAACGATACCGAAAGTCTAATAACCACTGCCAGGTAAGAGTATGTCAGGCAAGACAAGGTTATTGATCTTTTGGATGACTTTATTAATTATATAAAATTTTTGCTAGTGTACCTAAAAAAATATTTTGTTTTTTTTTGAGAATGATTAAATAGCATTATGTGGTAGTTAACAATTAATTTTTAATAAGTATGTTTGAAATCCTTACTACATGTTGTTAAGTTTTGTCACCACTCGTCTCAACCCACATGCGGAAGGGAGAGTACTGGTGCCCTGAGACACAGGCCTAGCCTAGTTCAGGCACCAGGCTCTCGTAACCTTAATATAACACTCGCTTACAAATGTCATTTTAAGATGTACATTTTTGAGATAAATAAATAAATAATTATTGTTATTATGTCAAGCGGATGCACCCAGATAGGTGGGCTCTAATAGTCAGGCAATGGCAGCCCTGTGATGGAGGTTGACGTCGGGGCAGGCCCAGAAAGCGTTGGCTCGATGACCTGGATACCTTTCTTAACCAATGGCCGGAGAGTGTTAGGGATCGTGATGTGTGTAGTGGATTGAGGGAAACCTTTGCCCAGAAGTGGGACTATATAGGTTAATTAAAAAATATAGTTATCTTTTGTTTACATGTGATTAATTTTATCAATGGACCCGTGAATGGTAAACGTGCCAGAATGACGGCCCTTCCTAACAGGATCATTTTTTTACTATGCAACAATATTGTAAAACAAACAGGCTGCCCACTTGAGGGTTGTGGACCCAGACGTGTATTTATAGTACCTACCTGCACGTGGTTTTTGTTAGATTCGCAAATCTTTGCCAACCTGTGATATCAGATGTTTAGTAGCAGTGCCCCTTTGCGGCAATGCGCTGTGCCTGCCGATGGCTATTCGACGAGCGTGTATCAGGCATACCCAGTAAACGAACCTCGATATCTTTGTTCATAGTCGGGGTAATCCAGGAAATTGGGAATACCCCATTCTGCGAGTCACCCTGGGAGAGCCCAGTCAGCTTAGTGCTGGGTCTTTACGCTCGTGAGGGATATTACCCTGGGCATAAACTGAGTGATGAATTTATAATCACGAGCCACCTTTGTGGGAACACAACACCTAGAGCGGAGATGAAAGGTGAATAGGCCCTTCTTCAACTTCCCGATCGCCAGCTTTGGAGCGGAGCAGCGTGAACATCATTTTTTCGCTCCCTCTGTGCTGCCTCCTTCTACGACATTATAGGTATCACTCAATAAGCACTACGAGTATTTTGCTTACTAAAGCATAACTGTTCAAATCAAGTTTTCTAGCCGCTTCCCTTTTTTAACAAGCAGGGTGTCCACCTGATGATAAGTGGCTACAGTCGCATATAGTACTCGTATATGTGCTTCTTGTATATGACTTATAAATCTGCAATCCCTACAAGGTGGCCTAACGGTGCCAACTTGTGACATAAGATGTCAAGTCGCATTATCTAGCAATTTCACTGCCTATCCTATCCATCATGGACTTAATATCCACGATCTTATCCTATACGGCGCCTGAAACAGGTAAGATTAAGGCAGCGGTCCGAAATAGATAACAGCGGTCACAGTGCTGACAATTATAATCACCCGGTCCGAATTAAAAAGCGTACGAAAAGTGCTAACAGTGCTGTCAGCATACTTACGATTACGGCTCACGGTTTTGGCGTATCAACTTCTTAAGTCAAATGTCGAGTTAAAATGTTGGTTAGGTTAGGTCATTTTGTTTTCAATTGCTTCTCAGCACTTTGGTTTTGTGGATTTTTAATCACAACATTGTTTCTCCGTTGCTCATCCAGAACAAATACATTCATTTTCAGCCGAAAACACAAGTATCGAACGTTAGACTGACAGTTCGCTTACAGTGATTTCACTTCAGAGCATTAACGCCGTAAGTCCGATATGACGTAAACAATGACGTCATGCAGCTCTCCATGCCGGCTAACGTTAGCGCGCTCACAGTATTTCGGGACGCCTTTGAGCACGCTAATAGCGCTGATAGTGATTTTTATTGATTTTCGGACCGCAGCCAAAGTCTCGCTCTGGTAATCTCTGTGATCTAGTGGTTGAGACCACCCGGTATTGACCTGGAGATCTGGTGTTCGATTCCCCGTGGGAGCAGAAAATTTTCTGCTTGGTTTGGTTGCGTATAGTACTGAGCCTCCATCTGGTAAAGCCAGTGAAAAATAATCAGTCCAGTAGTTTTTGAGCTAATTCATTACAAACATGCAAACAACTTTCAAACATCTTTTCTCAATATTTTTGTAGGTATAAGTATAAGTACAAAATGCATTTTGTGCAATCATTAACTACAAAGTCTTTTGTCGGTTTGTCCTCACAGAGTATGCTACTGATTAGGTAGATGTTAGTCGCCGAACTATAACTATGTGAAATACTTTCCGCTCGACGGAGCAGCTAACACCTAATCTCTATCATATACACGGTTATTTTTTATCACCCTGGAAAATTTAAGGAACGCTTCACGACATGGTATTAGAATGATTTAAATATGAATAAAAAAAATAACTCACTTACTTAATTTACATAAATTTTCTAAAAATCCAAAAAATGCTGCACTAGTTGAGTGCAGCATTTTTAGAGATCATTTTATTTTGTATTTATTTTTTATATAATAATGGATGTGTCGTGAAGGGTCCCTAAAATTTTCCAGGGTGATAAGAAAATAACCGTGTATATTCGAATAATACCAAACGGATTTCTCTAAAGCTTGAGATAATGTGAGCGATTAAACTAATGTTTTCTTATCTCTTCAGCTAGGTTAAAACGATCATAGCACAAGTACTGCACAACAATAAAAACATACATGTGTATGGAAGATGGAGAAAGTTTTTTTAAAAGTTTTTTGGATTCAGAAAAGTGGTAAAAAAGTTTTTTATATACAGATACATTTTAATATTATTATTACCTTTGTTGATAAGTTTGTCATAGTGTACCTTCAAAGCCTTATGTAGTTAACTAAGGAAACATTTGTCTTTACCTTTTACAGTTTTTTCTACATGATTGGACATAATTGTTTCAGTTCAGTATATTGATGAATATTTGTTTGAAATTAGTACACTATCTATCAGTATCCGTCAAATCGTCAGTTGTCTGTTATTTGCTGGGTAAGTGCCGGTTGTCGTCTCCCATAAATCGTTTTTGCTCGAACGTGTGGCACGATTGCATCACGCAACACGACTTGTTTCCTCATAATCCAATATGTGTATAATATGTTTTCTTTCTGTAAATTCGTTTTTTCTTATTAAACGAATTGTTTCTCTATCTTTATTTTTATATCTATTGCTTTTAATATTAATGTATGTACTAATTTCATATGTTCGTGATTTATATTCTGAACAAATTTTACCCAAATTTTAATCACATCCTCCGTGGGCTGTAGCAGAATATTACGTTTTAAAGTTCACTTAGCTATGGCCTTTTTGTTCCGCAGCAACACACGCACCTCATTGTAGATATACTTATAGTTATGTCACTTTTTGTACAATCAATAATTTTATTTTGGATGTTTGTGCGAGATTGAATCAGCAATAAACTGTTTATCTGTCTATGTATTATAGCCGTTAGTCGTCCACTGTTAAGTTGATTATAAGCTAATGCTTATAATCAACTTTACCGTTATTATTACAAACAGTTGTACGAGTAATATAAAGAATTACCTAATAATTGTCAATTCAATGATCATACGTATTAATTAGCTAATGACAAATTCTTGATTTTAGTTCCCGTTCAGTGTTGAAACATCTACTTTCGTTATTTCACTGACTCAGGTTCAATCACGTCATACTTTATTAGTCATTGTCTATTAGTGACACGGTTATATTTTTGTATTCTTACCAGGTTATTTTTAAATTTGAATCACTTTTTATGTCGTATTGCCTATCAGTCTTTAACAATATTTCTTCATGTCTATGCAATTCATTAGTTTAATGATAAGTAAAATGTTCAGAAGCTATTTATAGGATTTTAGCATTGATGTCGCTCGATTTGTTCAAAGTTTTATAGTTCTTGCGGCAACAATTAACTAACAATCACGGAGAGCCGCAACAACCTCTTTGTTGTTCCCAAATTCATGCGTTTCAACTAATCTTACGGCATTTAGCAACGCAGCAACAATAGTGTTAAGGCCCGACCTCATGTCAGTGAACTGAAGACAATGGGCTGGGAAAATTGTGATAATTGTCCGCGATACACCCGCGTCGTAATACAAGGACCGGACTGCGTGTTGAATGGCGATGCTTATGAAGCTGCCAGCTCTATTTTTTTTGTTTTTAGGGTACCGTACCTCAAAAGAAAACTGAACCCTTATAGATCAATTTGTTGTCCTTCTGTCTGTCAAGACTCTTCTCGGGAAAGCGTAAAGATATCAAAATAATAACAAATACTTGGGTCTATCGTCTCTTTCAGCTGTGAAAAAATCAGACTTGTAAATGAACACTATCAAAAGATATAACCGTTGTGTCGATATTCGCAAAATTTGCGATTTCATAAGGCAATCAAAACCTATACGGTTCTTCCCGTTGACCTAGAATAATGAAATTTGGCAGAAAATAATGAGACTTAAGTCCGGCGACCCCACTAAGAGAATTCACCACTGACTGACTGCATGAAATCCAAAGTCACCGATAAAAGAAAAAATGGAGCTATTGTAGATAGTTTCTTTGTAGATTCGATGAGAAAGTCGGGACAGGCCATCCACGTCCAAGTATTCTTTTCACTTTAGTTTTCGATGTCCCACATAGCTATTACGAACCGTTGGACATGATTCACCAATTTTCATATGAACTCCGAACGCAGAGACATTATTTACATAATGCCAATGCTTTCTATGTAAGTATTACTTATAAACGCAATAACCGGAAACGTAGAAACAATGCGTTGCATAGCACTGTCAAGCGTGATGTAGTATAGTAGGCCTACTCCTTCTCATATAGCGAGAGATCCGTCTCCAGTGTCGAACAGTGCGACGTATATGGGAGACTCTGTACCAGGGTCGTCTGCTTGGGTACCCCCGTCTTTCCTTGCATTGCTGTGTTCCGGTTTGAAGGCTAAGATATGGCAGTAAAATTACTGGGTACCGTGACTTTACATCTGATGTCACAAGTTGGCAACGTACACTGTGGTTCTTGTAGGGGTTGCAGTTTTACTGCGAATCTCACAGGAGCCACATGTATTATAGGTAACTGTTACCACTAACCATCATGTAGGCAGTTTTCTTGTTTCCCAACTTAGTTGTAATAAAAAAAAACATGGATTGAAGTATGATGATCAATATGATCATATTGGATATTTTTTACTTTATTTTAGGTATTTCTTTCAAACATTTTTGCACATTGAAATAGTATGTTTTTTTTTATTGCAGAAAGTTGGCAAACAAGCAAACTGCCCACCTGATGGCGAACTAAATGCCATATGGCATTATCTACTAGTCAGGCATTGGGTTTAACAGACAATAAGTGGCGGTGCCTTCCGTAATGAGGGAAAAAATGTAGACAAAGTAACTAATACATTAAATATACGAGTATTGCATTTAATATAAACCAATATAGAAATTAATATAATAATGCTATTAAAATAACTTAATAAGAAATATATATACGTATACCTACAGTCCAATGGATGATGATATATTACATATGTTTTTGGTGGAAAATTAGGGATTCAGTTCAATGATATAAAAAGCTCAGAGCGAAAGCTGCTGTGCGCCAAGTGTAATTTTTTTTAAAACTTAGTTGTTTAAAATATTAACACTTGGCAAATTTTCAGGAAATAAGACGAACAATCAAATTCCTGTATTCATAGAGCGTCGGTGGCGCTGTGGACTCTACACTGGCCTTTAATCGGGAGGTCCAGGGCTCGATCCTGTCATGTCATGTTTTTCGTTTTCCAAATTTTATATGTACATTTGTCCGACGCTCCTACGGTGAAGGAAAACATCGTGAGGTAACCTGCATACATCTGCTACAGATAATATAATACTACTGCATCTGCGAAGAAATTCAAAGATGTATACCTATGTGACGTCGATCAATCCGCACTGGGCCAGCGTGGTTGACTAAGGCCTAAACACCCTGACATAGGGTAGGCTCGAGCGCCTCGGTGGGGACATTTATAGGCTGTAGTGATGAAGATGAATCCAATTCATTCATATAATTTCTATTTTTTATTATTTCGCCGATTTGCTATTACGATTTACTATTAAATTCAGATGTAGAAGCTACGAGTATAAATCCCAGATGTATGATATAAATCGGGTGATAAAATAACATTTTGATATACAAACTTTAATAAAATAAGTAGGATAGGTAATTTTTATAGCTACTCTATGTTAAATGTCAAATTTTGAAGGTGTTTATTTTTTAAAGAGAAAATACCGTCAGTTATTATTGCTATCTTACAATAATCTAGATGCTTATAACATTATTGTATTCCGACAATTAGAGGTAGGTATAATAACCACAGATGCTGGAGATTTCGGGTAAAGCTGGTTACCATTATCGCTCTTACCATCATTTACCACCAGGTCAAATGAATGCCAAGAGCTTCCCTGTTGTGCGAAAAAGTTTCTGAAAATCAGTTAATTTAGTATCTCTAGGTCAAAGTAAGCTTAGTCGTCATGTTCTTTACTTACCGAGTTGTTGTTATCGAGCATAAACAAAACAGGGTGGTGATTTTGTAACTCATCGATTGATGGGCAATCGATATCAAACTGAATCACTTAGTGAAGAGAAGCGAAATTATGTGTATTCGCTTTAGGTATTGGTTGGTTTATTCAACAAATACACCAAGAACACTCAGACAAAGATGTTACAGAATGTTAAACATATTAAAAATCGGTTTTAAATCAAACAGAATTATCAAATCTATACGATGGCCGATTGCCGGTGAGTTACAAAATCACCCGCCAGATCTACTTTTTATGTGAAACAAATCAAGTCATATGCAATAAAATAATACCATGAAAACAATAATTATGCTAAATAAAAAGTAAAGACACCACACACAGACCTGATTGATTTTAATATTGAGAGAATGATTTTAATATTATACACAAAATTTTGATTCCGATTCAAGAACATAGTACTCGTACATATCTTATTTATTGTTATGAGTATATTATTCGATTATTAATTAACCTTATTCAAATAAATGCTCTAATGTGAATAATTGTTAGTTTTCAGTCAAGATTTTTTTTCAATACATTGTAGTTTTATTTTAAAACTCACAAAATAGTTTGAAAAATAACCTAACTAAAATTATGCTCATACAAATTAATTTTTTTACTCAATTTCTATCAACGAACATCTTATGAAAAAGCCTTATTGAAAAGTGCATAGAGACTCAGCCCAGAGTCTTTTTGAGACATAGCTTTAATATATATTTATTATAAAACTAACACTACTTACTATGATTGGCTTTAACAGTTAGGTGTGTTTAGATAGAGCTTTAAATTGCTGTCATCTATAAGTCTATAACAGATAAAATAGTATTAATAAATACGTACCTTCTTGATTTTTTTTATCACTGAACTTCACTTTAACATCATAAAATAGGGCTAATTTAACTAACAGGAAAACACTTGAAAACTATTTAAAACTAAACATTTTGATCCGTCGAAGTTACGCAGCGGAGTTTGATACGTACTGTCAAAAACCTGCACCACCGGTATACTGCCTGGGATTCGTGTTATTATACCTGTCTCACTCACAAGTATGTGGAAAAATATTGATAACGGAAAGAGATAGACGTATTCCGTTAGTGCACGTACAAATTCTCCGCAGATAGAGCCTTTTTGCACAGGTAAAAGTAACGGGGGTTTCTTGAGATGCGTGAGCTGAGATGGCGGATGTGGAACCACGCCTGCTAGAGTGGGACGGAAGATGTACTAGGTCATGCTTTAAAGGGCACGCCATCATATGGCTTGCATTAAGGTCACTGGAGTGAAAAGTTTTAGAATGTGTTTATTAGACAATAGAACCTTTTAAACACTGCAATACGCTAGAAATTGAAGTCTTGAAATAAGGAGAGTTTATTTCGGCTCAGGGTCGCTTTGGATTTAGTATGAAAAACTTTTGCTTTGACTACTTTTTTCTCTATTTTTAAACTTTGCTAATACTTGGTTATTCTCGCTTATAATGATGAATTTAATAAACTTACTAATGTAGGTACTGAAAACTCAGCTAAACACTTAATTTAAGATCAGCTTATTCAAAACCTAAAATTAATGGTTCATGTGTAGATGTCTGAGCTTCGTGAAAGCACAGAACAATGAAATTAAATACGTATAATAAATTTGTTGTTGGCGTAAGTGAACTTATCTAACTAATACTTTTTCGTCCAAAATCTTCACGCCGTTGTGCGTACTCAGAAAAACACTTTGGTAGATGTGAACGTGATTTTCGTGAAAGAATGAAAGATAGGGGGTGAATTTGGGTGAATATTTGAATGCTTCACCTTAAGGGGACAGGCGGTTTGAAATTTTAATGAATAGGTACAGGAAGTATACTAGAATTGTTATAAAATTACTATAAAATGTCATTACGTGCTCAAAATGGGTGTTACGTTCTAATTTGTACTTATATTTATTAATGTACGTGCACTAGTATCGACTTGACAAAAATGCAGCCTCCAAATTGTATAACTTGTACAAATTTGGAAATAAGATTACTAAACAAATATAATTTACTACCGGAGGGAGACTCGTTTTACCTATTTCTGCCGCAAAGCAGCAGTGCTTGCATTGCTGTGTTCCGGTTGGAAGGGTAAGATATGGCACTGAAATGACTGGGTAGGTACTGTGGTTCTTGGGGTGCGATGTCAGAACACCTCCTCGTGGTGCACCCTGGGCAACCCGGCAGTTTTTCTGCCGCGGGCTAAGAGTCTGACAGCTGCCCCGTGGAGGGGGCGTGGTGTGGCCGTGTTTAACCCGGCGGGCCACTTCACGTGGCCATGTGGGGCGTCACCTCCCCTTCTTTTTGAAGATGGGGTTGTGTGTCACCTGGGGACCCGCTCGCGGGTCATGGCGCGTTACCCCGCACTGAGCGGGGCCAGGGACCTGGCGCACTGAGCGTCGGGCCGCGTGAAAGAAAACCACAGTAAAAAATTACCACCCGGAGTATGCCCCGGGAACCTCTCTCCATTTCCATCTTGGAGAGGGCGTGAGGGGCCCGCCATTGGTGGGCAGGTGCCGCGGACGGGGTTACGGTCGGTCTGTAAGGGTTCTCATGACCTCGTTCGGCAACGGCGCGTCCTTTGGACGTGGCTGCGCAAGGCGCCAAAGAGGGCATATCGAGGGGTTTAGTGGGCAGTCACTTGCTGCGGAGTCCCACACACCCTTGCCCCTGCGGGGGCTTGGACGGTTGGGGGCAAACGCATTCCCCTCGTAAAAAAGGTACTGTGGTTCTTGTGGGGGTTGCAGTTGCAGTTTTGCTGCGAATCTCACAGGAACCACATTTATTATAGGTGACTGTTACCACTTACCATCAGGTTGCTTGTTTACCAACCTTATTGCAATAAAAAAATATCTTGTCATTATATGAATGGTCATCATCAAAAAAAGATATTTTGACAAGGTTAATACATTTTTATGTTAAAAAGCAGTTCACAGAGCCATCTGTGAATTACTTGACGAACAACTATAACTGAATGCTAGGTGCTCGTGCGCTTACGGAATATACGTGACCATGCTTACTTGAGGAGTTATACTCACAGTACTTCTCGGATTTTACGCTAGGTGTCTCTCACAAGGCATGTAATGAAACCATGTTTATTCAGGATGTATTTATTTACAAAACTGCGTGTCCACACTTGTTGATTCTTACCTACTATAATACACAGACTATGCTAATAAAATATCGGCGGGACACAATAAGGGAGACCATAAACTTATTTCATAACACAATTATCACTGATTTTTAAAATTACTTGTGAGCTTTGGTTTGTTTCTATTGATTTCAGTATAGGAAAGTGAAAAATCAGGTCTTCTAAATCCTTTGGCTAACAAATTGAGTCTACGTTTTCTGTTTGTTTCTGAATTAGGATCTAACCAACTGTTAACGATTTTGGAGTTTCTGTGAACACTTCTATAGTGACCGTTTATTTGAGTTGATGTGGTTGTAATAGCTGGCGTTGTCATCTCTTCCTGTATAGTAGTATCTTCGTTGGTTAGTGCTGTGGTTGTTTCCGGACTGTTTCTTAGTTTAGTTGTAAAAGTACTCGCTTCAAAATCCTCGAATCCAAAACTGTCTTTAAAATTTCTTCTATTTATTTGTGTATAAATACCCTCTGAGTAATCGATCTCTCTGTACCTTCTGTAATCATCAGGTATTTTAGCATCTTCTTGGCTGAATTTCAGAATATCAGGAGGTCTAGTGTACCAAGTACCTTCAGTGCTTGTCAAGGTGACGTCAAAGTAAGAGGTGGTTGGAAACGACGGGGGTAGTGGTGTGGTACGTGATTCTACAGGTATTATACCAGAACTACCTACATGAAAGTCTTCGACTTGAGTAGATGATAATGTTTTGGGTGTTTCAGTTGTATACGGAATAACTGGAATGAAGTAATTATGTTCGGTGTTTGTTAATGTTTTAGTTTGTGGAGTACTTGTGGATGTAATATTTTCATTATCAAAACGGTCATGGTTTTTTTCTGGTGTGTAAAGGTTAATTTGTACGATCATATTGGAACCAGAAGAATCTCTTCTTATCTCTTGTGAATTTAGTTTGTGGTTTAAATTATGTAAATTTAATTTATTTTCTTTTAAGGTTCTTGGAGATTTTGTTGATATTACTCTTTTTCTTGTGTTTGATTTTCTCTTGAATAAAATTGTGGGCTTCGAAGTCGTTATATAAATTTTATCGGAGGAAGAAATTTTTGTAGTATCTGGTTTATTCAAAGATAGTAAATTAGTTTTAAGTGGGAATACATTAAGCATTACACTAAAGGACTTGGCTTTGCTAAAAGTTTCTGGGATTTGTGTTATACTTGCACTTGGCTCAGAATCGTATTGCTCATGATTTTTACAGTAATGACCAAAACATAGTCTTTTTTGTTTTGGAATTGGTCTAAACATTGGAATATTTGAACGTTGGGCATTACTGAATTTTGGAGAAAATCGTAGAAAATCATCTGCTAGTAGATTAACTTCACCAGGATTGTCTGGTTTGTATTTGAATAATGGATCTGATTTATGATTTGTTCTATATCTATCGACTCTGTTGGAGTTTTCAGCTGATAAATCTGAATTTATTTGTATGGACTCTTTATTAAAATTAAAACTGGGCTCTACATAAACTCCTGTGAATGCAATATGTTTATTATCTGGGATTGTGTACATATCACCAACCTTGACATTGATCGTTTTCTCTAAATATTTTATAACTTGTTGTATATTTTTTAATCTTTGAGCATTTCTATAACTTTCAATCCAACTTTTTGAGCCGAATGTTTTACTAAAAGGTAATGGAGTCGGAGATTTATATTCGAATATAAAGGGCCTAGGGCTGGTTCTTCTTAACTCAGATGGCTTGAAACTAATGTTGTTAATAACTGTAGACTGTTTTGCTTTAATTGTCTTCGGCTGTTCAATAACTTCAATTGTTGGATCCACGTAATTGTTTTCTTGCATAGCATTTACTAGCAGTGGCATTCTTTCGTAATAGTCTTGATCAAAACCAAAAAAACTTCGATCTAGCCTGTCGGCAACAGGAGTGTCATTTGTTACGTTACCAAAACTATTTTTTCTATTTACTCTTCGTTTATTTTGTACTAAGCTTGATTCTACCGCAATCGTATACTCGTAGATTAGTAGAATTACCTGAAACAAAAAAGTGTCATATTTTATGTAATCTGAATGTTCGTAAGTTTGGATTAATGTTACGAACATTGAAATATTTTAAAAATATAGGGAATCATCAGGAAATAGTAATAGGTTTTTATATAATATGAATACACCTTCAATTATTTTCTATTTTAATTAAATACATTATTTTTGATTAAAGTGTTTCGAAAGGATTATCTTTAAGACTGTCGTCATAATTTTCGTGGTCATCATGTGTCCATCCATTCCGATATATCTTTAAATAACTTGCTCGATTTTCAGGTATCATCGAAATTTGCTGAATAGGTTCCAAGTAGTCACCTAAATGTGCTATTTGCTGATTTAGTGGTGATGTGACCGATATAACGTTATCAATTACAGAAACTGATGACGGTGTCAAATTTTCAGAATCTCTAACGTAGTACTCGTCATGATGGTATTCATTATCTTCGTTAAGTATAGTTCTGTCTTCAAAATTTTTTTCTACTTTTAGGTGAATTTTCGATGGTAAAATGTTCGTAAGGATGTAAGAATTACTTTTTCTGTATAGTGGAATTATAATATCATCACGTGTTTTTGTTGTTTCATTGTAAGTTATATGAGAAAATTGAGTACCTGTTGTTTGATATGAATCGTTATTTTGTGTCACATGGCTATGAATTTTCATTAAATCTCCTGTCATGTTTATAATATTTGAAGAGGTGTTCAATTTCAATATTATATTATCTAAATTAGATAACGTTTTATTTTCGATTAACTGCTTTGGCAGTGAAATTAGTTTGTGTCGATTATATTTAGTTGTATTGTTTGTGACAGTGGTGATATTGTTTTGACTAACATCTATGTTATAAGACTCAATTTTGTGTATATTTTGGATCGACATAGAAGGGAAATCGTGTATTATTTTCTGGTTGGTTGCATTTTCTGATGTCACTGTAGCGTTTATTTTTACTATAGAGGTATTGAGGGCTATCAGTGACTGCGCTGGCAAATATCTTAAAGCTGTGTCATTATTATAAATGATACTTTTTCGTGTAGTTGTACTCGGGGTTAAGTCTTCTTTATTAGTATGAATCGGTCGCGTTTGTTTGTTGGTAGAAGCGCTATAAACAATTAAGCCTTTTCTCTTATCCAACAAGCTATCTAATTTTGATTTGGTTGGTCTAGTTTCGACATTTTTAAACTTATTTGTCATATTGAAACATTTTAACATGTGTGAGGATGATGTTTCGCATTTGATATTTGACAGTATCTGTTTCATTCCTAAGAGAATTTTATTTAGAAGAAACCCAAATTTTTCTGAACATCCACATCTAGTTATTTCATTGTGTTTCTTTCCAAATTTATTCCCTACAATACTGTTCTTTTCTGGTTGGCTTATCATTACTTTACTGTTTACAGGGGTTGTGTCATCTGCCATTTTATCGTTGAATATATTATTAATGTACTCTATAACTTTTTTATAGTCTTTGATTTTTCTTGTCTTAGTAAAAAAGGGTGAACTTTTGCTAAGTTTTTGAAAACTAGGAGCAGTTTTGTGTTCTGTTATAAATAGCCTGGATGTAGGCTTCTTTGACCAATAATTCATGTTCTTAATTACGTTTCTTCTAAATGAAAAGTCTGTGGTCATTTTTGCACCATATGCGGGACTAGAATTTGAGACATCTTCTATAATTTTGGCAAAAAATCTGTTTTGTTTCAGCGTTTGAATTAAGAGTGGCAACAATTTGATGGCTGTGTGGTCCATATTCAATTTTATCTTGCTGAATTTATCCTCAAACGCTGCGCTGCTATTGATCAGCCCAAACCATTTCGCTTTCATCATTTTCCGCTGATTTGTCTCACTAACATTCGTTCCGTATTCCATATACATAATGACAATGACCTGCAATGCAAAAGGGAATTTTAAAAAAAATCAGCATAAACGGCAGTAACTTATCCAAATTAACATTTATGTTCACACAACAGGCAATGTTTCCACATATAGTAATGGAATTAATTACTTCACAGGTATGAGATTAGTATAGAAAGCAATGAAAGTTGAATCTTTTAGTTGTAACCATACACATACATACATATGATAAATACAAGACGATTTAATGAAAGTAATGTATCCCGTCAAGTTTTTTTATAAAATTAAAATAATATCTTATTTCTTGATGAACAGAAATGAAAAAGGTGAAAGCAGAACTTGATAAATAAACAATAAATAAAATAAAATAAATATATACTTACAAACACGTACAACATCGATGTTAGAGTAGTTCTGATTATGGATAAGTTATTAAAATACAAAACAGGGGCTATACCATAATCGTTTAGAGGAAGAAATAAGGTTTAATCGGGTGCGCATTTTCTAACATAACTTTTCAATTCCTATCATTGGAGGTCCGAAAATATTTCTCATACCATTTAAAACCATAATGATCATTCTTCATAAAAAATTTCAAAACTACATATTTAAAAACATTATCATTGAAATTCATAATATCAGTAATCATACACTTAGTTTTTACTAATATTTGTTTTCATATATTTTTATGAAAAAAAATATATGTATTTCAAATGGTTCTTGGTAGTAACAGTATTAATAAAAAAATATGATCACTAACTGTTATGAGCTCCGTTGGTAGTAATAAAAATGTATGAATAAAATAAGTATGAAAAATAAAATTATGAAGAATGATTATTATGAACACAAATCGGTAGTAAGACAAAGAATAGGATTTAGAATATTATGTGAGCCAATATGGACCCGGTTTAATCATAGTGCTATCCCGCTCTCACGGTTGATTTAATGTTGTTCTAAGGGGTCGTGGTCAATGGGCCGATTGCACAATTATAAATCTAAGATTAGCAACGGTTTGGTTAAAAACGAAAATAAAAGTGGTCGTGATTATTACATAATATAGTTGTAATGATTTGAATTATCCACAATTTTAGGTATATTATGCCCACTATAACAACTTAATTATAGTAATTTTTTTCTAAGGACTGTAGGAAATTTTTCAAATGTGATCTTTTCCAAGTGGAACGGCTATTTCTAAGCTTACTGAGTTAGCTATCATAGGTACTATTATTGCATCTAGTGAGCATGGCGTCAACACGGTATATTGGAGACGCAGGGCCAGGGGGCCTAGATTAAGATAAAGTAACATTTCAAAAACTATAACAAACTTCAAAAAGAACCAAATGTATGCGAATGATTCCACGTCACGAATCATTCTCAAACATTGCCGTCCGATAACAAAACCAATATTGTAAAAGGCGATTTAAATTAAAAGAAGGGATAAAAAAATATTGACTTTCGAGTTTGTTATCTGTTCTTCTCCAGAAAGCTCTCCCAGTTTCCGAACAGGTGTAGAGTCAACTTTTTTTTCATTCCTACTTGTATTTGCAGACAATTTGAGTATATTCAGGATGTATGCACATCTTAGATCATTTAACCTGCTCTAAGATGCACATACAAGGTTAATATGTTTGCTTTAAATTAGAATGTTTTGCTTAGTTTTGAGGTTTTGACGTCAATAAGTGCCTGTAAAGGCACTATCTACGAGTATATTAATATTATAAAGCTAAAGTTTGTTTGTTTGCTTGAACACGCTAATCTCAGGAACTACTGATTCAAATTGAAAAAATATTTTGGTGTTGTATAGTCCATTTATCAAGGAAGGCTTTAGGCTTCACGCTTTGACTTATAGGAGCTGAGCATCAATGAAAAATGTAGCAAAAACGGGGAAAAAATATATGGCGAAACGTAGTTCGCGGGCACAGCTAGTGTCGAATAAAGATTTTTGAATTTGATACAGGGCGTATAACGTAAACGAAACAAATGAGAGTGTTACTTTGTTTAGGTCCCCCGGGGCTTTACCATGATCGCTTATAGAAATGTTAAAACGGAGACACTGCTCTTGCTGAATATAACGCTATCCCGCTCTCAGTGCGGTTTGAATGTTGTTTTGGGCGATCATTGTTGGGGGGCTGTATGGGGGCTGTAGCCAAAGTATTATTCGCGTTTGTTTCGTCAGAACTACTACTAAGAATACTAATAGTATCTAAGCTTAGCCGCGGATGCACGACAGACAGACGGACATGGCGAAAGTGTAACGGTTGCTAGAATTCAATGACAAAGTCATTAAGAGTACATTATGATATAAGTGCGCAATTGTGGTTATAACTCACGAGGCGGAATTCAGCCCGAGCTGAAGGCGAGGGCGTAATAGAGCCGAGTGTGTATAACTAATATACGCACGTAATATATCGTACGACGTTTTTCAACACACTCGTGAGAAAAAATACTTAATAAAGTGAATTTTTGGATTAAATAACACAAATCATTAATTATAGGTATGAAAAAAATCAATGTAGTTCGTTGATGTATTTTATATTACCTCTAGCTTATAAAAATAATACAATACATTACTGCCGCAGCCGGCAAGTGCAGTAATGTCGGACTCTGTGATGCGTGCCTCGACTAAAATATCTCTTATTATTTGTATTTGTAAAAGTAACCCTGTGGAGTCAACCAATCCGCACTGGGCCAGCGTGGTTCGCCCTAACATAACTAGTTAGGGTAGGCTCGTGCCCCTCGGTGGGGACGTATATGAGCTGTTATGATGATAATTAAGATGAACCCATCACTGTGACTACTTTTTGTTCACCGCTGTGGCCAAAAAGTAAATTAAACTTCGGTTTTTCTTCTTTTATTTTTCTCTATCAAATCAAAAAAAATCAAATCTTCTATCAAAAAATCCCTAGACAGTTTTAACTGTGCACTCTGTTGATGAAATGCAAATATCGTGTAGTATAGACCTATGTGTGGGTATTAATGTGATTATAAGGTGAAGATGTCAATACGACAATAAAAAAAGAACGGTCAACATTTAGTTAACAGTAGTAATTTGGAACGATTCAAAGTAACTTTTTTTACGGTCTTATCAACGTCTCTACCTTGTACAATACGGGGTCAAATTGAAATAAGGAGCCTACTTTATATTAGGCACTCAGTATAATGATACTTTATAAATATACGTTTAACTATTATGCGAGTACAGAAAGAAAATATTATTTTATTTTCTTTTTGTATTTCATTATCATCATCATCATCTCAGCCGCACGACGCCCACTGCTGGGCATAGGCCTCCCCCATGGATCTCCACAACGATCGGTCCTGTGCTGCCCGCATCCAGCGGCTTCCCGCGACCTTCGCGAGATCGTCGGTCCACCTGGTCGGGGGCCTACCCACTGAGCGTCGTCCGGATCGTGGTCGCCACTCAAGAACCGTTCGGCCCCAACGGCCATCGGTTCTTCTAGCTATGTGTCCCGCCCACTGCCACTTCAGCTGAGCAATCCTTCGAGCAATCTCGGTTACTTTAGTTCTCCGGCGGATCTACTCATTTCGGATCCGATCACGCAGGGAGACCCCAAGCATTGCTCTCTCCATTGTCCGCTGAGCGACCTTGAGCCTTCGGACGAGACTTATAGTGAATGGCCACGTTTCGCTTCCGTAGGTCATCACTGGCAACACACTGGTCAAAGACTTTCGTCTTGAGACACTGAGGTATTTTTTTTATTTAAAACATCATATTAGTTTCATTTTTTTTCGCTCTAAACAGTTTCGAAAGAATTATTCCCGAACTCCTAATCTACCAGGAACCTTCCATCATCAGCTCAGTAGCATCACATGATGACTACCAGACGCAAATACCTGAATATCTTAAGAAGAAACATGAAACACGTTGGACGTGCCTATGAAATTCAAGGGATTCCCTCGTTTTCCATGGGATTCCATTATGAGATCATGACAATTTGAGAATGGGACTTCTTCGGGAGAATACTCTTTTGATTACAAAAAGAATTTTGAAAATCGGTTCACAAATGTCGGAATAATCGGTGACCATACATAAAAAAAATTGATAGCGATCGATCCTGCCATGTGTACCAATGTTTTTTTAATGTAATTTTTCGTTTCACGAATTTCCATTTATCTGACGCTCCTACGGTGAAGGAAAACATCGTGAGGAAACCTGTATTCACCTGCGAAGTAATTCAAAGGTGTATGTGAAGTCAACCAATCCGCACTGGGCCAGCGTGGTTTGACTAAGGCCGTCTAAGGTCTAATCGCCCTAACTATAGTTACGGTTGGCTCGTGCCCCTCGGTGGGGACGTATATGAGCTGTGATGATGACACCTGAAAGAGCCCTTAGACTCGAGTATTTGATCGCGTTGACCTACAAGTTTGATGTTTTCACACCTGAAAGAGCCCTTAGACTCGAGTATTTGATCGCGTTGACCTACAAGTTTGATGTTTTCACACCTGAAAGAGCCCTTAGACTCGAGTATTTGATATTTATTTAGTTTGATATCTGCACACGTTCCTAGAGAAAAGGAACGGAGTTACTGTATTTAGTTTTCTAATTTCTACGTGTTTGATATTTTACAAGCAATAAACTTTTATTTTTATATTTTGAAGCTGAGTTTGTCCTCTTACATTATCTAGCTGTATAGTTGTACAAGGGCTTCAAAAGTAGATAAACATTTTAGTACCATGTCACACCATCTATTAACAATGCAATATAGGTGTAACCATCTATACAAATAAATAAAATTGAAGTGTCTGTTTGTAATGTCAAAATAACAAGTTTTTACTAAATGGGTATGAATGTATATCGGGTACCAATAGCAAAAACACAATTAAAAAAAAATTGTCTGTCTGTCTATCTGTTTGTTCCCGCTAATCTCCGGAAAGGCTGGACCGATTTTGACGGGACTTTCACTAATAGATAGCTAATTATATAAGGTATAACATAGGCTACTTTTCATCAACTTCAACAAAGTTACTATTTCACGCGGACGAAGTCGCGGACACACCTAGTAATAAATAAAAGGGATAGTTGGTGTGGCATGGTACTACAATGTCCATCTAGTTCTGAGGTCGACCGTGCCAGAATCTGATGGCAAATGTAGAATATAAACAGAATTTTCTTCTTGTAACATAAAACACTTAATTCTGATTATTAATAACATTTTCATACCACCTGCTCGACAATGTACAATTATAACCCTCTTAACTTCAACGTAAAGCAAGACATTATATCCCCGGGGATATAATGTTGTATGAAACTCCCAAGGGATTAAAGTGTTTTAAATTTGGAACATAAAATTTGTATGAAAATTTAGCGTAGATGCTAGTTTAGGAAGGCAAAGGTTCTACGCCCATACAGCAGTAGCGTACATCCACTAGAGACAAATAGACATTCTACCTGTGTAAATAATGTTTTTATAAAATCTAAATACATAATTTCTTTACCAACATTATAAAATATTTACCTACATAATAGTGCAAACTAAAATAAACAATAACACTTCACTTTATTTTTTATTAATTAAAATACTTTTTTATGCTAAAAGCGTCATCTTTTGACGGCCATCATAAGCTATCGATACAAACGAATAAAAAGCAAAGTAAAGCAAGAACACACGAGCTAAAAGCTTTCATTTGGATAAATTACGCGGCATATTTAAAAATAAACAATGTTTCATAATGTGCAGTAACTATATTCCGTTGTATATTGTTTACATCGCTAAAATTTTGCCGCCAACGCCATTATGAACCTATTTCAAAATTGGAATGTCTTGTTGCTTACGTTGAGTGCTTTGTGAAATGTGCTTTGTGGCATCAATACAGGCTTTTTAGAAGTCTATTCAGTGTATTATTGATAAAGTTAAAAAACGTAAGTAAAACTCCAGGTGCTTCAGCTTTTTTTTTATTTGGGGTCAATAGGCTGTCGACTATTTGAGATTTATTTCGACAGTTGTGTCTAATAAGTAATTGGTGTTCTAAAAGTAAATACGAGTATATCACGAAGTTGAGTCACAAAAGAAAATTTGATAACATTTTATTGTTAACAAATTAACATTCGTCCTGCGTGCTACTAAAGGTCATTGACAGGGTCCAGCAGCTGATCGTGTCGTATTGTAAATCGGTGGGTAGACTAAGTTCATACTTATTATACATATTATAATTAATATGTTTTAAGTTTTTATAATGTTTCAAGCTTTACTTAAGATAAAACTATTGCGTGAAGTGTTTGTGCTTGAGAATAACAAATCTTTTTGAAGTGAGAACTTCTTTAGCGGCGTTGTACACTTTTTTGTAATGGGTAAAAAATGATAAACTCGCGTCAGGATACGTGACACTGATCGAAAATTCGTAAGACCAATTAAAATTGAAATGGCCGCAGGAACTGTCGAGGTGCGGTGAGGGGTCCACGTAAGCCGGCCGAGAACAATAGCGGCTGTCAAAAGTACTGGAAGTCACACGTCACTTGAGACAGTTTTAATCAATTTATTTACTTTGTTAGGAAAAATCTAAATTGTGCTTTTATTTGATTTTGTTGTAAATATTAATTAGGTAAGTTAGTATAAATTAAATATTATTTATTTGTTATAAAATTACGTTTTTAAGTAGTATATTAATGTCTGTTTTGATCATATTTTTAATTTAATTGTAAATATTTTGATTCATTATTACTAGTTATATTAATTAATTATGTTAATTATGTACGTTAATTATGTACGCACAACGTTACAACAGGAAGTTGATAACAACAGAAATCTGAGGGATAAACTTTTTAATGTAATATAAATTGTCATGTTTGTGTACGATAGCGCAATAAATAAATATTGTTACGTTTGTGGGGTGGGTGTTCAATAGAAAATTCGCGAAACACCGACAATTATGAGATAAGATTTAATTAAGCACTAATTAAGTCACTTCACTTAACACTGAAAATCACTATAAGCACTATTGACACACAACACTTCACTATAACACGCTTCCAAGTCGCAGATGATCGCTCCAAGTCACTTTGTATCGCTTGATCCGCTCGGTTCGCTCTCTTGAAAAGAACTGTCCGGCTGCATTCGCCTACGCGCTTATATAGTAGGGCCGACGAACATTCGGGGCATTCGAGAATGTTCCAGTCTCGAATATTCCGTACCCAACTGATTATTTATCTTCTCTTCTCGAAAGTTCCGTGGTACCCTTCGTGCTTCTACAGTAGAACCGGTGAACTTCCGAGACATTCGAGAATGTTCTATTCTAGAACATTCCATACCCGATCGATTGTTTGTCTTTCTAGAAAGTTCCATCGCATTCCCGATTATGTTTGTCTTTATGAGCATGTTCTATCTCTGTCCGCCAGCACGCCTAGAAGTTTCTAGATGCATCTCGATCTATCTTTTATCTCTGGAAGGTGCCCACTATTGTTATCTCTTTCTTATCGTGCTATCTCACTCACTCCTATTGAAAATTTAGTCATATATCGAAGTGTGGTTCAAAGGCCCATAAGGGGTCCTGAAAACGCCTGAAAACGGGTTTTCAGGTTATGATGTGGTTCGATAGAGGGTAGCCTGAAACGGACTGAAAACATGTTTCAGGCGCCTGAAAACAACGGCAACTTGGGTAAAATTTCGATATTCTAGTATGTGATAGAGCACCTCCTGAAACGCGCTGAACTGCGTTTTCAGGCCGCTGAAAACGCTTCTAAGGTCAAGAAAACCACGCCGGAAGTTTCTTATACCACCGGCGTAACACTACCCCCCTCTAAAACATGCTCGTCCCGAGCATTGTTAGAACCGTGATACCTGGCCAGTCGATCAACATGGACAATCTTGCTTGGACTGCGCTGATTCCGTTGTATGCGGTAGGTGACGTCGTTGATTCTGGTTACAACCTTATACGGGCCTTCCCAATCTGGAGACAATTTCGGGGATTTCCCGCATCGGATTGTGCAACCACACCAACGAACCTTCATCAAATCTCGCATGATTAGAATTCCGGTCATATCGCGACTTCATTTTTTCACTAGCCTGAAGTCCATGTTCACGAATGTGATTGTAAACACCTTCCATTCGGTTTCTTAAGTCACTCACGTACTCCGTGATGCATTGTGGGGTATCCGGAGGTCGCCCTGTTAACAGGTCAGCAGGTAAACGAAGTTCTCTTCCGAAATTCGCACTTGCTGGCGTGACAGCTGTGCTCTCATGAGTTGCCGATCTATATGACATCAGGAAAAGGGGAATATGTCTATCCCAGTCTTTTTGGTGGTTCTCCACAACCTTCGCCAGGTGTCTCTCCAATGTCTGGTTGAATCTCTCAACCATTCCATCTGACTGTGGGTGATATGGTGTAGTTCTCGTCTTATGAATCCCCATGATTCGGCATGTTTCTTGAAATACCTGGGATTCGAAGTTTCTGCCTTGATCGCTGCGAATTTCGAGTGGCACCCCAAATCGACTGAACACCTCCATTACCAACTTCTCCGCCACTGTCACAGCTTCCTGATTAGGAATGGCAAACGCTTCAGGCCATTTGGTGAAATAATCCATCACTACCAAGATGTACTTGTTTCCAGACTCTGATGTTGGAAATGGGCCTGCAACATCTAAGGCAATCCTTTCCCAAGGTGTTCCAATGTTGTACAGCTTAAGCGCTCCTCTGCTGCGCGTATGAGGACCTTTGACTGATGAGCAGCTCGTACATTTCTTACACCAGTCTTCAACATCTTCACGGCAGTGAATCCAATAGAATCTTTGCCGAATTTTCAGCAAGGTCCTTTTCACTCCAAGGTGCCCACCGGATATTCCGTCATGATAAAGTCTCAGCACTTCACTGACCTTCTTCTTTGGGACTATTATTTGCAAGTGCGCATCCTTGCCATTTGTTGACTCCCATTTTCTGCAAAGTACCCCGTTATGCATGACTAAGCTTCCCCACTGAGCCCAGTAGCTTTTCGTGACTGTACTCATCGGAGCTACTTCACACCACCTTGGCTTGGGTACTCCCGCCTGGATCCAATCGAAAATGGGTTTGATGTCAAGGTCCTCCTGTTGCGCTTGCTGCATGACTTCATCACTCCACTCTCCGCTAACAGTGTCGGTTCTCAACATCCGTACGCAGTCTTTGGCCTCTTGTCTCTGACAATGTTTACAGTCATTCTGGCACGGTCTCCGGGAGAGGGCATCAGCGTTGCCATGTGATTTTCCACTGCGATGTTCAATGATGAAGTCAAATTCCTGGAGTTGTTCAATCCATCGCGCCACTTGACCTTCAGGGTTCTTAAACTCCAATAACCACTTGAGAGCAGCGTGGTCCGTCCTAATACGGCACTTGCGTCCCAACAAATACTTGCTGAAGTGTTGCAATCTTTTGACAACCGCCAGCAACTCTCTTCGAGTGACACAGTAATTCCTCTCCGGTTTTGACAGCGATTTACTGAAGTAAGCTATCACAATTTCCTGGTCCCCTTTCCTTTGTGATAACACTCCCCCGACGCCAGTATTACTAGCGTCTGTGTCGACAATAAAATCATTATCTGGATCCGGGTATCCCAATATAGGTGTCTCACAAAGTCTTTGCTTGAGTTCGGTGAAAGATTCTGTACACTGATCGTTCCAGACGAATGGTCGTTTTTCTTCCGTTAATTGATGCAGAGGCTTTGCTATATCCGAAAAGTTTTTAACAAACCGTCGATAGTATGAGCAAAGTCCCAAAAAGGCACGAACTGCAGTCTTATCTTTTGGCGTTGGCCAGTCCTTAACAGCGCTAAACTTCTCTGGGTCTGTCTGAACGCCATCCATTGAAATAACATGTCCCAAATAGTTAACTTTGCGCCTAAAAAGCGAGCACTTCTTTGGACTTAGTTTGAGATTGGCAGCTTTTAGTTTGGATAAAACTTGCTCCAAATTCCTGAGGTGGTCATCGAAGTTTTTCCCAACTATGATAATGTCATCCAAGTATACCAGGCAGGTGTCTCCCAATAGGCCCGCTAAGATCTGCTCCATCAGTCGCTCAAATGTCGCAGGAGCGTTGCACAACCCAAATGGCATTACATTGAACTGCCAAAGACCCTTTCCAGTAGAAAATGCAGTTTTCTCTTTATCCTGGTCTTTGATTTCCACTTGCCAGTAACCACTTTTCAAGTCCAGCGTTGAAAACCATTTCATACCGCTCAACGTATCCAAGGTGTCGTCAATTCGCGGCAGTGGATAGCTGTCCTTTTTGGTAACGTCATTGAGTCGACGGTAATCGACGCAAAACCTCATGGATCCGTCCTTCTTCTTGACCAAAACCACTGGTGAACACCATGGACTCGTCGAAGGCTCAATTACATTATTCCTTTTCATTTCACCGATCATGTCTTCAACTTCCTTCTCCCTAGCTACTGGTACTCGTCGAGGTCGTTGACGAATTGGCGTAACGTCACCAGTATTAATTTCATGCTGCACTAGCCCAGTTCTTCCGATGTCACCATCGTGCATAGAGAAGACGTTAATAAACCGCATCAGAGAATGGCGTGCCTTGAGAAGTTCTTCTTTAGTGAGGTCATCCTTGCAGTCATCCAGTAACCTTTTGATGTCCAAATCCGTGCATACATGTTTTTCGTTCGTACTGGGTCCCTTACAGCTCCGTATCCAAGAGATTTCTTCACAAGACCCGATAGGCATTCCTTTGTTAAGCTCGTATTTAGTATTACTTAAATTTAGAACCCGTACAAATGCTACAGATGACGTTGTCACTATCGTGCGAGCTGTTATCCACGATTTGTTTCCAGCTAAGTTCTCTACTAACACACAGCAACGAGATCCTCGACCCGTATTGCATGGTAATTTTACCGGGACTAGGGCTTGCGATCTTGGTTGGAGAATAGTCCTTTTTGCGCAGTAGACTTTTCCTTTCACTCCACCTTCCATAGGGATCTCTTCAATTCCAAAATTTAGGACGCCACCCTTCAAATCGATGTTACAGCCGAATCTTCTCATAAAGTCCAACCCGATGATGCAATCGTCGACGATGTTCGCAACGATGACGTCGTGCCAGTATTTTTTCTCTCCAATTCTTACTGCCACCTCTCGCTCCCCCAGGACGGAAATGTGCTGGCCGGTAGCCGTTTGCAGCTGGAGATGCTTAGGTCGGACTAGATGATCTCTAGACAGGTGTTTCAACAGCCGAGGACTGATCACGGTACGAGAGGCTCCAGTGTCAATTGTGAGGTAGCATGGTATTCCTTCAACACTTCCCCTGATGACCAGACTATTTCCGTCACTCGCCTGTGAGATCATAACTGGGACATTTTGACTACTAGCCAGCACTCGTCCCGCAGCCCTGGCTTTTACTCGTTTCCCTGCTGCGGTTCCGGCTCATCACAGGCTATTTGCCGTACCGACGAGCCCGTGTCTTGCCTCTTGTTCCTTTTCGGGCAACTAGATTGTAAATGACCGCGTTCTCCACAGTGGTAACATCTCGGGCCAAATTCGCGGCGGGGTGCAGCCGGCTCCTTAGTGGAAACTTCCCGTAACCTATATGTCCTAGAGTCCTGACGCACAGCTTCTACCTCCAGGGCATGGGCAACTGCGTCTTTCATACTTCCATGGTGGCCCAACCGGACAGCAGCTCTGACTTCCAAGTCTCGAATCCCGTCAATAAAGGCTTGCACCAGCATGCTGTCCACTAATGAGGCCGATGCAGATTGGTAAGCCTTCCTGACCAGCTTTTCTATCTCTAGGGCCCACTGCTGCAATGATTCATTACGACCCTGGATTCTATCCTTCAGCTGGGCTCTGAAAACATGCTCCAAATGGCTATCACCGTAACGGGCTTCCAGAGCTTCTAAAAGGCGGTCATAAGTCCTGTCATTTCCAAGAGCCTCCAGGACTGTGAGAGCTCCTTCGCGCAGCGCCAACGTTAGTGCCGTTTTGGCTTGTTCCTTGTTCCATCCATTCGCCTTAGAAACGGACTCAAACTGAAGCTTGTATGCGGTCCACGACGAGGTACCATCAAATGGAGGCACTTTAAATCTTCCGCCTACTGGTACTGTCGCCTCTAGTCCACTGGCCACCCCGTTGGCAACTTTTATTTCAAGCTTCTTCATGTCGTTACTTATAGCCTGAAAGCGGTTCTCATACCTTTCGTTGGAATTATGGAGGCGAGTCTCGAACTTGATTTCCAAATTGCTAAGATCCTCACGGACCTCCGACAATTCCCTCTTCCATTGCTTAGCGGCTTCTTGAACTTCACGGAGAACACTCAGTTGTTCATCCTGTTTCTTTACCTGTTCTTCCTGCCGCTTGGCCTGCTCGTCCCGGAGGGTGCATAATTGTTTGGCCTGCTCGTCACGGAGGGTGCATAATTGTTTGGCCTGTTCTTCCTGCCTCTTGGCCTGCTCCTCCCGAAGGGCGCACATTTGTTCTGCCTGTTGTTGGGCTTGTTCTTCCTGCCACTTTCCCTGTGATTTTATCAGGAGCAGGATTGTGTTTAAGTCTACTTGCGGCGTCGGGGGGGTCACTGTAGACGTACTTGCAGTACCCGCTTCGGCAGCAGCCTGGCTTCGCGTCTGAACCCTCTCCGGATCCTTATCTCGCGGCGTAATCGGCATTTTCTATCCCACTTCTGACACCAAATGTTACGTTTGTGGGGTGGGTGTTCAATAGAAAATTCGCGAAACACCGACAATTATGAGATAAGATTTAATTAAGCACTAATTAAGTCACTTCACTTAACACTGAAAATCACTATAAGCACTATTGACACACAACACTTCACTATAACACGCTTCCAAGTCGCAGATGATCGCTCCAAGTCACTTTGTATCGCTTGATCTGCTCGGTTCGCTCTCTTGAAGAACTGTCCGGCTGCATTCGCCTACGCGCTTATATAGTAGGGCCGACGAACATTCGGGGCATTCGAGAATGTTCCAGTCTCGAATATTCCGTACCCAACCGATTATTTATCTTCTCTTCTCGAAAGTTCCGTGGTACCCTTCGTGCTTCTACAGTAGAACCGGTGAACTTCCGAGACATTCGAGAATGTTCTATTCTAGAACATTCCATACCCGATCGATTGTTTGTCTTTCTAGAAAGTTCCATCGCATTCCCGATTATGTTTGTCTTTATGAGCATGTTCTATCTCTGTCCGTCAGCACGCCTAGAAGTTTCTAGATGCATCTCGATCTATCTTTTATCTCTGGAAGGTGCCCACTATTGTTATCTCTTTCTTATCGTGCTATCTCACTCACTCCTATTGAAAATTTAGTCATATATCGAAGTGTGGTTCAAAGGCCCATAAGGGGTCCTGAAAACGCCTGAAAACGGGTTTTCAGGTTATGATGTGGTTCGATAGAGGGTAGCCTGAAACGGACTGAAAACATGTTTCAGGCGCCTGAAAACAACGGCAACTTGGGTAAAATTTCGATATTCTAGTATGTGATAGAGCACCTCCTAGAAACATATCTAAAGAAATTCCGACTGAGAAACCTGAAATAATCTTGGAAGAGAAGACAGAATCAAATATTATTGCAAATAGTACTGATTTCAAAAGGACTAAGTTGGTTAAAATCGATAGTGATAAGGATAAAGAAAATCATACTTTATTTATGTCTGATGAAATTTACAATCACTTTCGCCCTTTGGAGCCAGAACTTCCTGTGGAAGACATGGCACCATCGCGCTGAACTGCGTTTTCAGGCCGCTGAAAACGCTTCTAAGGTCAAGAAAACCACGCCGGAAGTTTCTTATACCACCGGCGTAACAATATTGTATTCTACCACATAAAAGACAGTACTTTTATTCTGATAATTAAAGCAATTCGTGCAAAATTATTCCATAACCATTCCAAAATATCCAAAACGCACAACGTTAATACTTAAGTTTTCACTTCTGCCGGCACTCCTGGAGTGCAACCTGTAATTTTTTTTATGGTTTTCATGATAATGTGACAATTTTAACCATAGTTATAGTGATAATGATAATATGACAGTGTTTATGATGAAAATTACCACATAAGTAATTGGTTATAAAGCCCTATATTTATTGTCTCGCAGATAGTATGAAAAGTAGAGTATTCACCTCTGGAATAAAGCAGTGTCTTCGTCTTAGGCGACTTGATCCCCTCGCTTCACTTAGGACTCTACATAACTCCCTTGCTTCGCTCAGGAGTTAACTCTAAAGTCCCTCGTTGCGCTCGGGGTTCAATATGGCGCCCGTGACGTTAGACACTGCTTTAATCCCTTGGTGCATAATCTACTATTAGATCTTTACATAGTATAAAACAAAGTTGCTCCCGCTGTCTGTTCGCTTAGATCTCCTAAACTACTCAACAGGCTTTAATGCAGTATTCAGCAATAGATAGACTGATTCAAGGGGAAGGTTCATATGTATAGTTCACTACCCACTCCGGCTTCGAACGGGTAAAAGTTTAAACTATCCACGCTGGCAAAGCCGCGGGCGTGTCGCTTGTTAACATTAACGGCTTTACAAATAAAAAACGTATTCCTAGGAATAACGTCGGAATAGTTATTCCGTGTTTTGTCTTATTTTGACATATTACATCTGACGTGTGCTAAAACAAGACAAAACACAGAATAAATTATTCCGAGGATTATCCTCGGTATAAGTTTTTATTGTGAGCGTCGGTGGCGCTGTGGACTCGATACTTGTCTTCCAATCGGGAGGTCCGGGTTCGAGACCGCCATGTACCACTGTGTTTTTCGTTTCGAATTTCATATGTACATTTGTCTGACGCTCCTACGGTGAAGGAAAACATCGTGAGGCAACCTGCATACATCTGCGAAAAAATTCAATGGTGTATGTGAAGTCGACCAATCCGCACTGGGCCAGCGTGGTTGACTAAGGCCTAATCACCCTAACATAGGGTAGGCTCGAGCCCCTCGGTGGGGACGTATATGAGCTGTGATGATGATGATGATGATGATGATGATGAAGTTTTTATTTGTAAGGTCCTAAAACGACAAATGATTTCTTATATAACTGCCCTTAAATTGTTTATCAAATATGTTTTAGCTCTATATTTCTGTTACAACTATACTATCTGTCACTAAAAGGTTTGGCGCCAGAATGGACAGGGTGATGATGATGATGATGATGATTGTGAGTTTCAGATTACCTGTCCCCTTGTAAAGAGTTTGCTATTTGATGGATCATGATATTTTGTTCTTATGATGATTTTCCTTTTGACATTACCTTCTGACTAATATTAAAATGATGTTTAGTTTAATTTTATGTTACGAGTAATATGCCAATGTATTATAATAATTATGAAGCATGATAATTGAAATTGTATATTGTGGATTTATTGGTATTGAATTGCAACTAACTATAATTACTTACAATGACATTGTAAAAATGATTTCACAATTCCAATTTTAGCTACTAAGGTACTGAAATATATATTTATACACGGTGTTTTATATTAACCAATAAATAATCATTAAATTGTGTTTACACGTAATGTCATTCAACCCAAAATTTTCATGTAAATCATAGACATGTCTATGATTACGTTCACATACATGAAAATTTTGGGTTGAATGACATTACGTGTAAACACATTTTAATAATTAGTTTTAGATAACGCGTTAATTACTTATTGGTTATTATTATGAAACACCGTGTATACTAACATTTATTATCGGTTTATTTTCATTTAATGTTTTCGGATTCATTAGTGTAAGAAAAAAATCACTTGTAAAACTTGACAAAACATTTTGCACGTTGACGACTTTAATAGAGTATGATGAGCGATTGAACTTTTTTTGAAGAATTGAAGAATTTGTGGCACCATGATCTAACAAATAAAAATATATTTCTTACTGTCTTTCTGGACATGGAACTAGTAGGATTTGTGGTGATGTCTAATGTTGTTATAAATTATGAATCACTCTACCCCTGCTATCGTTTTCTAGAATATGATTTTGTCTATAAGCGATAACCTTTTTTTTGTCCAGTTTATCCCTTAGGGCCTTTCCCTAAGGGATAAACTAAAAACAAAGGAAACTAAGTCCGTACAGCCTAGTCTGTTGTCAAAATATTTATAATTAATAAGGCCGTAGCCTAGTCTGTTGTAGTAAAGTCCACAAACGGACCAAACACTTGATCATCCCTTTTTTGTCTGTCATTCCTTTGCTATTCCCAGGATTGTTTTAATCGACAAACTTTTGGACATTTACAAAACTGATGGAGATATACCGCGCTCTGTTCAGCATTTATTATAAAATAAGCGATAACCGTTTGAGATGTCCGTTCACTAACTCTGAATTCGGTTCCATTGACAATACACGAAAATTGTGTTACTGCGTTTTTCTCAAGCAGCGTGCATACCAAACAAATCCTCCATTTAAACAGCAATGATCATTATTTTCTATTGCTCAGCTGAAGGACGCTCGCAACAAAACCCAGCGTCTTTGCACTCATATAATTGCCCCTTTGACATAAGCTGCACATCGTTCCGCTGTCTCGCACATGATGTCATACACATTAAGGCAATAAAAAGGAAAGCTGCTATTAGATAGGAAACCATTGAACCATTTACCGGGAGATTATCAACAATTATTGTTATTATTATGAATAATTACGTTGCTCGCTTAACACTTACGTTGTGTAACCAGTAATTCATCGAATTAACCTTAATGATACCGTGACATATTTTTCGTGTGGTCGCAGATTCGGAATGTAATATATTATGAAGACATTACACATGTTGTATATTTCGTTCGCCAACTTTACCTATTGGGAAATCGTTATTGCAATCGGTACATAGACACTACATTACACTTAGGGACTATTTTAATGGCGTGTGTATGCACCGTGTTTTATGAAAGTTGGATTATGCCTTTTGTATAGAAAACACCTTGCGGATTCCTTCCATGGGTAAAATAAAAACATAAAGGTTTTAACTTTATGTTTTTATTATACTTTTATACTTGTTTATGATACTTGTAATTCCGTTACCAAGGTGTTCTTTCTGTATTTGTTGTTATTCTGTAATTTATCATCTATAGTAAATCATAGTCATAGTCATAAACTTTATTGCATCATATTGGTGTACATTTAGGTGTTAAGCATTATAAATATAGAACGCAATATGAACCCTGCAAGGGCGTTGCAACTCTTAAAAAACTAGCTTTGAAATTTTTATTAACTAACATTACTAGATTATACTAAACTCTATACATTAATAAAGATCTAACTTAAAAATTCTTTTATGTTATAAAAACATTTTTCGACCAACAAATCTTTCAATTTTTTATAGAAACATCTATCATTTTTAATTATTTTTATATAATTGGGTACTTTATTATAAATTTTTATTGACATATGGTAGGTACCAGAACTGACCATTCGCAATCCAGTAAAAGGTAGGGTTAATTTATTTCTATTTCGTAAGTTACATGTTAAGGAACTAAGGTTATCATCTCTTTGTTCATATGCAAAGCTATTCCTACGCACTAATTTACAAATCTCTAAAATGTATAATGAAGTAAGTGTGAGTATCTTATATTTCCTGAAGTAAGGTCTACAACTCTCGGTATCCGTAATGTTTGCCAAAATACATATTAACTTCTTTTGCAAGAGCTTTATAACGTCTGTGCTATTGCCCCATAGGGCGATTCCATAGCTTAGCCAAGCATTGGAATAAGCGTAATAAGCGGTCATAGCTGATTTTAGGTCCGTGCTTTTCTTTAATTCAAAAAGTGCGTAGGCGAATTTGGACAGCTTTGATGCCATTTTATCAACGTGCGGTTTCCAGCTTAAACCACTATCAATTTCTACCTACTCCTAACAAGACACACGATGGTACAAAATCTATCATATTTTTTTGGAATATGAGCCGAGTTTCTAGTGGTTTCTTCTGCGTGGGTTTAAATTGGACTAATTTCGTTTTAGCTACATTAATTTCTAAATTGAGCTGTTTTAACCAATTTGTTACATTCAATAAATTCTGTTTGGATGTCACTTCAAATTCAATACTATTTTTACATGGAAATACAATTGATATATCATCTGCATATATAATGTTTTTACAATTTAGGCAGTTTGATAAATCGTTAATATAAATCAAGAATAAAATGCATCCAAGTACACTTCCCTGAGGAATTGATTGTATCACTTTCTCTTTTTCAGACATTATTGAATTCATAGTATTTTTTTCGAGGTCATAAAAGTCCATCTGCACGTATTGTTCTCTGTTTTTTAAATAAGACTTAAACCACTGATGTACATCGCCGCGAACCCCTATTGATTGTAATTTCTCCAAAAGGATTTTATGAGACACCCTATCATATGCCTTGCTCATATCAAGCATAATCCCTATGGCATATTGTTGGTTATTTATTATATTAAGTACTTCATTCATAAATTCACATAGGGCGGAAATAGTAGATCTGCTTTTCCGGAATCCGTGTTGATTATGGCTGAAAATGTTATATTTTTCACAGAAGGAAGTTAAGCGCGCAGCCATAGCAGACTCAAAGATCTTAGCAAATGTTGACAACAAAGCAATAGGTCGAAGCTCATGGAGTTCTTTTGCATTACTTTTCTTAGGAATAGGTTTTATGACTGTAATTTTTAATAAATTGGGGAAAGTTGCTTCAGTGAAAGATTGGTTTATTAAATAGGTTAAGGGCTTTACAAGTTCTTCTTTGCAGTATTTGACAAGTATCGGTGGGAAGTCGTCTGCACCAAAACTGGTTTTACTTTTTAATGTTTTTATAAGTTTAAGGACTTCGAGGTCAGAAAAGGGTGATCCCTACGCTACAATTCCTTTAAAGCTAACAATAAATAAATTATATCTCATTATTATATTGGTTGGTTTTATTATAATACGAGTATATAAAAATTGTGGATAGTAATATCGATAAAAGGTAACTAAAAATTTCTTTTATCTGGATTACAATACGTTATTATATATGCAGTTTTGATTGCACCAATGACAAATTATTAGGTAAAGTAATATTATTTTTAATTCAAACGTACAGTAAATTAAATAATTATTAGCGTAGTTTGAATGTGATTACAGTTCTTATTAAACATATGAAAGGAATGCCTGATGCGATACTCGTGTCAATTTCATTTCAAACAAAACAAACAAACAAATGACCAATCAATTGCATAGTCATGCATGCAATGCGCTATTAATTTATGTAGAGATTGTGAAGGTGAATCTACAGCTAGTAAATCAGCGCCGTCATCATACATTCCACACGCAGAAATGTTCGTTTGTATGGAATACGGAGATTAGTGCCCAGTAATTATATCTTCTTTAATATTCCGATTTTTAAGAATAAAAAGTGTTAGGTCCTATTATTATTGACAATTATAAATTGGGCTGATTATTTTTATTACCCTGAAAAGTCATAATTTCAGGAACAATTATGTATAACCGTTATGACTTACTCAAAATGGTACTATCGACAACATGCCAGGAGTTGTACTTCAAAAACAAAAACCTTCACTATTACAAGCGACATAAGGGTAGTCTGTAAAGTCTGTCCTGTGGTGTGTATACTTGTGTAGTGCAATATAGTATTACCTGTCCTAAAAAAATCAGGATAGTTCTTTTTCCGTATAGAGTCTACTAAGCTTTGCGTTACCTTACCAGCGTTCGTTGATGTCTTTTGTAAGAAATAAGCAACATCTACATACTCGTATAATACTATTAATCGACTGAGCTGTTTCTTTTACTCGTACAGTAAATTCCTCTGGGAATTTTGGGACAAAGCTATGAGATCAGTGTGGGAATTTCTTTGAAATCAGTCCAATAGTTTTTGGAATAGGAAATATTATCGAAAAACTGCAAAAACCATCTCATTTATTTATATTTTGATAAATTCTAAAGCGTTAATGACGTTTTAAACAGATAACAAACATTTTCCCTTTCAATAAATATATTTTTCTGCACAGAAATAAATATATTTAGCCAAAAAAAATAATATAAGAATAGGTACAGACAACATCACACTTTTATATTGAAGTCGGTGCCTAACGATGATCTCCTAGATAGTCTTAAAATTTGTCACCGACTTCAATATAGAAGTGTGATGTTGTCTGTACCTCATCTTATATTATTTTTAAGTTTTCAGTGCTTTTGAAGTCGGTTTTTATTTTTTGTAAAATATTTTTTATTTTTAACTTTTTAGTGACTGACATCTTTTTAGTGATAGAAACCCTAACCCCTTTCCCTTGATTTTCATGGAATCCCATCATCAGATCCTGACTTTGGTAACCTTGGGATCACCCACCAAAGTGAGGATCTGATGATGGGATCTCATGAAAATCGAGGGAAACTTTTAGGGTTCCTTTCACTTAAAAGATTTCATTCACTGTGAAGTTAAAAATAAAAAATATATTACAAAAAAATACCGACTTCAAAAACACTGAAAAGTTTAATATAATATAAAAATAGGTACAGACAACATAACACGTCTATATTGAAGTCGGTGACAAATTTTAAGACTTTCTAGGGGATCATCGTTTTTAAACTTTTCAGTGTTTTTAAATTGTTAAGGAGTAGGTATATAGCAAAACTTCTGACAAAAAAGTGTTTTTGAAGTCGGTTTTTATTTTTTGTAAAATATATTCATAAACAGTTCTTTCACCTACAGCTCAAACTATTTTTCCTGCATTTTGTTATATTTGTTACATTAATCGAATCTTATGGCAGTTGATTGCTGTAAACTGAAAAACCTTAGCTTTTTGCTAATCCGTTTTATGAAATAGATTCAATACTCATCCTTTACAACTCAAAAGGTCTGTTTCAACTATGTTCAGTCGGGCCTATATATTTAAAATTATTATTAATTAATATTAACTGTTCGTTTACAAAACTTAAATCAATCTATCTATCTACAATGTATGTAAAAGATACTCGCCGTATTTCATTTATACAGACACTTCACATATTATGTTCGTTACTTCAACTAATCTGTCTCTTTTAATGTCCATTAATATATTAAAAACTCCTCATTCATACAATTTTATAATTGTAACGAAGCAATTGATATAATCGGATAAAGAGTTGTTTTATAAAGCAAAAACCAAACCGTGTGTGCAATGCTTCATAAACTTTTAAATTTATGGTAGAGATTAAAAACATTAACGAGTGACAAGTTGCTCGCAGACGCGAAAAGATTATTACGAAGATAAAATGCTTTGTATAATTGTAACGTGGATATTCATGACTACGACTCACCGAACGCCCGAAAAAAATCTAATACATCATCATCGAATCACACATCACATCGAATGTTTAAGATATCGTTTTGTGGTCGTCTTTCGAGAGTAAATTTCTCTTCTATATATCAATCGCAATTTTAGTAAAAAAACTAGTATACTTTAGTAATCCCCGACCTTATAGTTGTTTACTCAAAATTGTCACCCCAACAATACAAGTTTGTCTATTGTCAATGCGATCATTTATATATCGCGACTGTATTTGCTAGTTTACGTACAAAAAACTCATACATTTATTAATAACTTTCCGGGAATCGTATTGTTTAAAACTAATAACTGTTGTTCAGGTTTTGGTTTGTTGGTTGATTTATACAGCGAAATGAATATAATTTATGATTGTGACCACTTCGTTTTTTTTTCACAGAAACGACGTAAGTTTTATATTAAGTATTTCATATGCATGAAAGTTTCCGTTTATTTGTTAGTAACATAACATGAACACACGAAAACATTTATGTATCAACACTGTATTCCAGTCGAATTTGTTAAAAACTATCAAATATCTCATTTGTTTTAAATGTCTTGATTTAAAACAAATGATCACAATTTAACGTTTAAAATCATTTGCTTGCATCACATCAAAACATTTAGCGAAATACACCAATTGCAGTTATTTAAAAAAAAATAAAAAATACCCGAACATTGTATAACTTGCGAACAAATTGGATTGGAAAAGAGTTAATATACTCGTATTTGTTAGGCAAAGAAAAGATAAACCAAATTAAACTACACACTACACCAAATTAACATAACACATAAACAAAGTCATGGAAAGTTGGATAGTATAAATTTCATAAGAACATAATCGTAAGAAAGTCTTGAATAGTGTTAGTTAAATTATACTTACAATAACAACAGTAACAGTGATCGCTGTAGAGACAGCGGCGCACGCGCATCCTTGTTTTATCTGGCGTTTCCTCGACAGCCTCAAGAATTCCTCGGTCCTCGCATCAATGGACCTGTATAGGCCGAACTGCCTGATCCTTGAGCCGGCGCTCGTGGACACGGAACTATCACTGGACATATCGACAAATCACATCACTATGCCAAATGACTGGCGGGTCAGTCACACGTGCGCCCGGTGTGTAAGCGCAGGAAAATGTGGCAAATTCCTCGCGAGCGCACGACATTGTGTTTTCATTTGCTAACTATGTGTAGGGTTGAGGTTTGGGCTTTCTTTAATATCGATACTCGCGTGATCCATTTGAAGGTGCTAAGCTATTGTTTTGGATATGAAGTATAAAAAACGATAAATTGAAAATTTTTTGATTGCGAGAAAATAAGATCTACCTAATTCTGTAAGTTTACTCATTTGTTTCGCTATTTACTTTATTTATGAAAGTCGACCAATCCGCACTGGGCCAGCGTGGTTGACTAAAGCCTACATACCCTAACTTAGCGTACGCTCGACCCCTCAGTGGGGAATGAGTTGTGATGATGATGATGTTGTTTAATAATTGAATCTTGAAGTTTACGTTCCGATTCGCAATTCCATCTTTTTGAAAATATTCCATCAATGCCCGATAAATTTCCACAAACTCGCATTGAGCCAGGCGTGGTGGGAGATGGTCCAATTTCTACAACTTGGGAAAACTTATGACTAAACGTGAGCCTACTTTGGCAGAAACTTTGGCGATAATGATGAATTGATGAACCCAATACTAATTATAAGAAACAACTGTTTCTTATAATTAGAAATAAAATGTTGATTACATTTTATTTCTAGGTACTAAGTTGATAACGACCAACAAATAAGTAACGGTAATTTGAAATGCCTCACAAAAGTTTACCTTTATTTACTTTGACTCGACGACTCTCATCACCATAGATACTTTTGTAATGGCCCAAAAAATACGTTTAAGTATAATACTTTCAAGTAGAGAAAATGTTGCCAATGGTATTTTGTATTTCTTTTCATTGTATTCTCTCAGAGTGATACTCGATGATTACACTCAGCCACGTGCACATCACTAGTTCCCAGATTCGGATAAGACTCACTGGGCTGAAACGCGGGCACTTGCGCGCATTCATAAACACCGCATTGACGGGAGAAACGTGCATAGCACTAGCTTCATACAAACAACGTGGAGCTACGAGTATAATATAAACTTAATTTTGTTCTTTTATATGACCTCACCACAAATGACATAAAGAAAAGAGATGTAGTTATGTGTCTATTACGACTTATTATACGACCGGTTTGAATATCTTAACTATTCTTTGAATTTGTTTACTAACGATAGAATTTGGACGTGTTTGTATAGAGCTAATCTCGAATAACTATCATCATCACAGCTCATAAACGTCCCCACCGAGGGGCTCGAGCCTACCCTATGTTAGGGTGATTAGACCTTAGTCAACCACGCTGGCCCAATGCGGATTGGTCGACTTCACATACACCATTGAATTTCTTCGCAGATGTATGCAGGTTGCCTCACGATGTTTTCCTTCACCGTAGGAGCGTCAGACAAATGTACATATGCAATTCGAAACGAAAAACACATTAGTACATGGCGGGTCTCGAACCCCGACCTCTCGATTGGAAGGCAAGTGCCGAGTCCACAGCGCCACCGACGACGCTCCTATCGCTAGTAACTAAATCCACAGATACCTATTAGATAGAGTATTGAAATCGACCGTAAGGGTAAAATTCGTTGCCATTACAGGCTAGGGCATGTTATAGCAGGAACTGAGCAAATAGAAACATTTCTTCTCTTTCCGAAGTGATAAGGTCATCCCTTTCTATATATCCCCTCACAAATCATGTATCGATTTATTTTTTATTGTTAACTACAATATCAAATAATAATATTTACGAGAATGTAATATATGTCCGTAAAAACATTCATTTATTTTCTAAAAACAGTGATAATCATTCAGTGAATACTAGGCAAAAGAATATGTTAGCGTTACCAAATACTAGGCTCAAAAAAATTAATAATTCCTTCAAAGGTCTTTGTGTACGTTTCTACAATAACATCCCAAATAATATTAAAGCACTTAGCTTGAATAAATTTAAAGTCATAATTAAGGGCGCACTTATGAAAAAAGCATATTATAAAGTGTCTGATTATATGACAGACAAAACTGCTTGGGATTGACAAAAAATGTGATAATTGACGATCAAAGGGTATTAACACTTTGTGATAATGGGATAGATGTCATTCATTTGAGTAACTGTTCCACTCCCTCCGACAGGCATTTCCATATTATTATTTTTTAATAAAAAAATTTGTGAAATATAATATTTCTAATGTTGACAATTTAAAAGAGGATACAAAAAAATACAAGACCTTCCGAGTTTCTTGCCTGTTCTTCTCGAGAAGGCTCTCTCAACTTCCGAACAGGTGTAGAGTCAACTTTTTTTTTCATTTGACTTGTATTTGCACACATCTTAATAATGGTTAGGGTGTGTGTCACTAATAATATATTAATGTTTATAAGTTAAGAGTAGCATGGCGTATCAACCATAATTTATATAGATTTTTTTCAATTCATGTAAATTTTTTCCCAATTGACGACTCTGGTGCACGGTAAAACTTGCAAAAGTTTATGTTTGCACCTTTGTTAACTACTATAAGCTCAAACATGTTATTGTAATAAATAATTAAATAAAAATAATTAGATTCTTGTTTGAAGATTTTTAATGTTTTGTTTGACGTCAATAAGTGTCTGTAAAGGTCTATATTGAATAAAGATTTTTGAGTTTGAGTTTGAGTACATACCTTGTACAAAACGCTACATGGATACATCGTAATGAATCATTCAATTACTTACTTTCTCGCACACTGACAGATTGAGATTATAATTTCCACAAAGAAAATGATCGATAATTACCTACTACGAAAGTGTTAAGTCATCAAGATTATAATTGAGTATCTATGTAATTGAAGGAAGATTATGATGTGAATTTTAATGCATAAGTTGCCAACTCATTACAATTTTTTTAACTTTAACATTAGAAGTTTCTATGGGTTTTGTCAAGTACACTTACAATACCTGCCTATTTGATTTCGATTTGAAATAATAACTATGTGTAAATGTGTTTTCTGTATTTAGAACATATTGTGTAATCTTCATAGATTATTATATATCACTTATTTTGGTTAACCCATTATTGAGAGGAGACCTTTATCTTATTTGATGAATGTGATGATGAGTCCGTAGTGGAAGTGAGCTTGGTGAACATGGACTCGTCAATAACTTAGGAAACAATTGTCATATCTCAAATTGTTGGAACACAAGTATAGCTACACTTCTCTACAGCTCAGGAACTGGCTATTTTACTCCTGATTATTGGAACACTACAATGTGATTAACATTATTATTATGGCTAGAAACGCAAGTAAGATAGTGATAGATAGACAGGCGTGTTCAAAAGCCCTTACACCAAACAAAATAATAAGGAAAATTCTGCCTCAATAGGAATCGAACCCGGACATTCAGAAGTCCATTTCTGCTAATGAGTCACCGCTGAACCAAAGCACAGTTTAACAATGCGTACATTGTTAAACATTGTTAAACTGTGAACAAAGCTAAACCGTTGCGTTCGACCAATCAGAATGCCACATTATAAGTAACACCATTAAACAGTTGAAAGGCAATATTTATGTGCTCTGATTGGTTGATCGCAAGGGTTAGGTCAATACCAGGTAATCTCAACCTATTGGTTATTAGAAACTGAGGCGATTAGCTCTTGTTTTAATATGTCTTTAGCACTCCAAATTTGCCTTTAGCACTCTATAATAGTTTTTAATTCTCAATAATATCAATCATACAAGTATTAGCAACATTACAGAAATTCGAGAAGAAGAGACTAAAGAATTGGAACAAGTAAACCTGTTGCGCCGATCCCGCATTAGCGTGGAATATAGGGTTTTCTTGGGAGTTCCAAAGGAGTAGTTTACTTGACATACACACACACAATCGTGCGTGTGTGTGTGCCACGCAATTGATAATTTTGGACCCGGTTTATTTTTCGTGAAATACAAAACCTAGCGAGGTCGTCGATTCAGACAGAGCATTCGTGAGTTTTGCCAGAAAGTTAACTGTGCATGTAATTTCTCGTAATAACAACAAGACCAGTGGTTACTGGTGTAACAGCAGTTGACAGGCGACAGTCCTCGAGGCTCGCCAGCCGTGTGTAACGAGCGACGTTCATGTGCTATCGCCTCTTGATTAATAGCGCCGCAGGAATGCCACTCTTCCTATTGGAAAGAAAGCGAGAATAATGTGAACGTTGCGGTTGCCAGAGAAATTAATAATTATTGTAGTGTTTCTGGTAGAATAAATCTACCAGAAACACTACAATAATTACAGATTTTGAGTGTAATTTGCGAAGAGTCGCTCCTTATATTAGAATATCTTATTAATAATATCTTAATAACTACTAATCACACAAGTCAAACTAACACTTATTCAATAAAGAGCTTTTTCTCAAACATGCTCGGAAATGTAGGCATTATTGTAGTAAAAAGAACACGCGAAGTTTGTATTTCTTGGCTCATGCATTACTTTACCGGCCTAGGCCAGGAAAGTAAGTATGAAAATTCATTATTGGCCGCTGCTCCAATGTTTTTTAATTTATCTATAACTTGAATTATGTAACTTGTCATACAGCCAATTGCTACCACATTATAAAAAATGCACTCTTCAAGCATATACAACGTGTCTTATATCTCCCCATAAAAATTATAATACTTATTTAATTTTATTAAAACTATCTAAAGTGCCAACCTAAAACTGTTCTAAAAGTGAATTTTCAAAAATTTTACAATTAAATTCGATTGATATGACAAGTTATTAAAGTTGACACATTCTTTTCGGTTAAATGAATATTATAATTTTTATGGGGAGTTATTATGAGACACGTTGTAAGTATTATGGAATATGACAACAATTTTAATTTTCGTTGCGAGAGAAAAAAGTCATAATCTGCAGTATTACATTTTTGCGTAAGATATGATTGGACTGTATGGGCTTTGTTTCCTTTGCACTAATTGAACATTAAAAAGTATAACTAAATGCTAGGCTGCTATAATTATTTAATTAATTTGTTTTTTATTCATATTATACTCATTTGTTTCCAATTCAATTTAATTCAAAATGTTTTATGCATACCATAATATGTAAAATAGGTGGTTCACAAAAAATAAGATCACTAAGGACCCGTTGGGCACGCAATCGTTGAACAAGAGAGAGGAAGCTTATTATTATTAGGTGCCTACTATTGTTTTATTAACAGATCAAAAAGCGAAGATCACGGCAATTAGAAATATTTGAATAAATAGATAACATTAAACAATATTTTAATATGAAAGGTTTTTATTTATATGGTATTATTATTACACTGAATTTCATAATTAATTCCAGTATTACGTCTTTTATTATTTCCTCGCAATTAGTGAGAAAAGCACTATACATACCTCGGCGGGAATGGGATTGCCGGACTCGTAATAATTGTCAAGGCCTCGCTCACGCTCGGCATTACTCGTTTAAGCATTACTCGTCCGGCAATCCCTAACTTCCCGGCCTCTGCAGTAATGTACTATTTCTCAAACATGCTCGGAAATGTAGGCATTATTGTAGTAAAAAGAAGACGCGAAGTTTGTAATTCTTGACTCATGCATTACTTTACTGGCCTAGGCCAGGAAAGTAAGCACATACTAAGAAGAGTACTGCGAAAGTAAGAAAGTAAGTATAAAAAATTCATTCCTGGCCGCTGCTGAAATGTATTTTAATTTATCTCTATCTTGAATTATGTAACTTGTCATACAGCCGCATTATAAAAAATGCACTCTTTGAGCATATAATATATGAATATGACAATAATTTTATTCAAATGTTAGTATAGGATCACACGGAAATTAAGCATAATTTTCGTTTCGAGAGAAAAAAGCCATAATCTACAGTATTACTACACTTTTTGCGTAAAATATGAATCCACTGTATATACGCGTAAAATATATTTCGTACATAGGTATTTCCGTAAAATAAATCAAACATTACGTTTAACATTAATAAATTGCTTTATGTATTTGTTCTTTTATTCATAATATTATACACTCATTTGTTTCCAGTATTACGTCCTTCATTATTTCCTCACAATTATTGAGAAAATCACTATACATACCTAGGCGGGAATGGGATTGCCGGACACGTAATTATTTAATCTTTGTTTGTACACTCACCCCAGCCATAATTAAGATGTATGCAATTGAAATGAGAAAAGCAAGTTGACTCTACACCTGTTCGGAAATTGAAAGAGCTACTAAAAGCTATCTAACACTGATTCTTACAAAATTTCGATTTGCTGCTATCTCAAACCTTGTTTTATTATAATTGTTTAAATGCTCATACCGAAACAGTGGTTATAAATATACGTATGTAGAAAGCAGTCTCGGACGGCCATCATGCGTGAAATGTTCCGTCCGTAGAATGTAACTTGCTATTTTAAGCGAATCAAAGTGATCATGCTAACTTTTTGAATTTAGTCGTATGTTTGTTGGTAGGGCTTGTCAGTCGCACTGGATGTCTCAAAGTAAATTACCTCTTTAAACCTTCTCTCGAGAATACTGATAATCTCTTATAGATCGCGACTGTTGACGATCCATCCTCCGGTTATATTGGGACTCCGAATCGTCCAGTGGCTTCAACCAATGGCGTCAACAAACTTCTGTTGCAATAACTCATTGATCAAGTAGGTACATTATAGTATTATCCTACAGCTTACCCGTGCAAGTGTCGATCCCACGGAAATTACGAAAAAAAGCCTTGTGATCAGCTTAATTTTGAATGGACTTACCATTTGAGCAACTATTAAATATTACAAAGATATATAGAAATATAGGCAGTTTTACGATCCGCCCATGACTAGATAATATATTTTTTTAGGACTTAAGCTGTGTTCCAATTGATAGATGTCTAAATTTTACACTTAGCCAGTTTGATGCATCTTATACGCAGTTTGAAAATACATCTGACGCTTTCTCTTAACCTGTCGCCAGTTTCATCAACTAAGTTCAGTAGATTTTGAGTGAAAAGCAGTAACAATCATGTATTAATCACAAGTGGGTGTCTTGTTTTTTCTGTGAAGTTTTGTTTTTATGCAATTACCAGAGGGACACTCCGTTTCTGAGTGTTCTGCACTAGTACCTATTTATCTATCTTACCTATTTTCGCTGCAAAGCGACAGCTTGCATTGCTGTGTTCCGATTTAAAGATAAGACAGGCAGCGAGAATACTTGGCAACTTATGTTACAAGTTGGCAGCGTGCACTATGGTCTTAGTAAGGGTTATACGGTGTGCAACAACAACCCTGTGAACCCTATTAGGAGCATGTTCAGAATCGATATATAAAAGATATGGCGTCATTGTAAATTCGAAATTGTAAAATTAATTTTCTAAATCTTCATTCATTTTTTCTTCACAGACTCAACTATTTGTATGGTATTGTATAAAATTAATTTTACAATTTAGAATTTCAATGACGCCAAAACTTATATATATCGATTCCGGATATGCTCCTAAAAAGGTTCACGGGACTTTTGTTACACACTGTATATTTTCAAAACTTACGGGAACCACGTCATGTTCTGCAGATGCCAAATTTTTTTATAAAAAAATCATTACGAACATTGATACAATATTGTTAAGTGTTTGCAGAAAATCTGCTTATGAGAACGTTTACGTTCTATTGTCTGTTTTAGCCACTAACTGCAGACAATTAGTTTTCTTTTAGATATAGGGCAGATTGTACTGGTTCTAAGCTGATGAATAACTTCTTCAGCTTATCACCGGTATCATGGTACAGGGGAAAAAGGAAACAAGTTAATTCAAACATTTTTATTAAAAAATACTCTTACAACCCTATTCAATATTTGTTAAAGGCAGTGATAAGTTGTATTAAAAACTGAGTATTTCACATTTAAAGTTAATGTAGGCATATATACACGTGTAATATCACTAGAACCATGGTAACATACAAAAATGTCTTTTTTATACACATACATAACAAGTAACGATACAGTTAAATATAGATTTAAAACAAAACTTGCGACTTCCAGCGCAATGATGTTCCGTTTGGTATCACAATTATGGCAACATTAATAATTAATTACTAAACTAGATTAGAATACAAAAGGTACAAGTGGTCGATCGTAGAAGTACCCTTGGTTTTCGATGAAGGGTGGTCGTGTCGTGTACGGGGCTCTGGTCGTTGATGGTGGAATTGGCCTCCTTGTCGTCGAAGGCGGAACGTATGGTGGGGGAGTCCTCCTAGTTGTTGGTTGGATGTAAATTGTAGACGGAGGGGGTCGGTTCGTCACCGGAGGGTATGTGAATGGTACTACGGGCGTTGGATAGTTGTAACCAGTGGTTTTGGGAGGTGGAGGTCTAGTGGGTGGTGGAGTTGGCCTCCTTGTGGTTGGCGGGCGATAGGTTGGCGGGGGTGTCGGCGGCGGTGGAGGCGGTGGAGGCGGTCTCCTTGTTGTAGGGGGTGGTAAGTAGGTTGGTGGAGGAGTCGGCGGCGGTGGAGGTCTGGTTGGTGGTGGTGGGGGTGGTCGTGGAGGTCTAGTTGGTGGCGGTGGTGGTAAATAAGTTGGTGGGGTTTTGTAAGTGGGGGGTCTTGTTGGTGGTCGAGTAGGTGGCGGCGGTGGTGGTGGTGGAGGCCGCGTTGGTGGAGGTGGTGGTGGTCTTCTTGTAGTTGGTGGTAGATAAGTTGGCGGAGGTCTTGTTGGAGGAGGTGGTCGTCTTGTTGTTGGTGGTAAATAGGTAGGTGGAGGGGTAGGCGGTGGTGGTGGTCTTGTTGGGGGTGGTGTTGGTCTCCTTGTTGTAGGAGGAGGTAAATAAGTTGATGGAGGTGTGGGCGGTGGTGGCGGCCTTGTCGGTGGAGGTGTCGGTCTTCTTGTTGTAGGTGGTAAATAAGTAGGAGGAGGAGTTCGCGGTGGTGGCGGTCTTGTTGGTGGTGGGAATGTGAAAGGAATTTTCGGGGTAGGGTAGTAGTAGCCTGTAGTTTTTAAAGTTGGTGGAGGTCTTGTTGGAGGTGGAGGAGGAGGCCTAGTTGGTGGAGGTGGAGGTGGTGGTCTTTTTGTAGTTAGAGGTGGAAGATAGGTTGAAGGTGGGAAGGTCCTTGCCGTAGTTGGTGGTCTTGTCGGAGGAGGAGGAGGTGGTGGCGGTGGTCTTCTCGTAGTTGGAGGTGGAAGATATGTCGGTGGTGGAGTTGGAGGAGGAGGTGGTCTTGTTGGAGGTGGCGGTGGAGGAGGAGGCCTAGTTGGTGGAGGTGGAGGTGGTCGCCTAGTTGTTGGTGGTGGTGGTGGAGGTGGTGGTCTTTTTGTAGTTAGAGGTGGAAGATAGGTTGAAGGTGGGAAGGTCCTTGCCGTAGTTGGTGGTCTTGTAGGAGGAGGAGGAGGTGGTGGCGGTGGTCTTCTCGTCGTTGGAGGTGGAAGATATGTAGGTGGTGGAGTTGGAGGAGGAGGTGGTCTTGTTGGAGGTGGCGGTGGAGGTCTTGTCGGCGGTGGTGGAGGTGGTGGAGGAGGCCTTGTTGGTGGTGGTGGAGGCGGTGGCGGTGGCCTTGTCGGAGGAGGTAAAGTGAACGGAACTTTAGGTGTAGGATAATCATAGCCTGTAGTTTTAGGTGGAGGAGGGGGCCTTGTTGGTGGTGGTGGTGGAGGAGGAGGCGGTCTTGTTGGTGGTGGTGGAGGCGGAGGTGGAGGTATCCTCGTTATTGGTGGTGGTGGCGGCGGTGGTGGTGGCCTTCTAGTCGTCGGTGGTGGTGGCGGCGGTGGAGGCCTTCTAGTCGTCGGTGGTGGTGGCGGCGGTGGCGAGGGAGGGAAAGTCAAAGGGTTTCTCGGAGTAGTATAAAAGTAGCCTGGTGTTGTTGGTGGTGGTGGTGGTCTTCTAGTAGTAGGTGGAGGTGGTGGTCTAGTTGGAGGTGGTGGAGGTGGAGGGGGCCTTGTTGGTGGTGGCGGTGGAGGTGGAGGAGGCCTTGTTGGAGGCGGGGGAGGAGGCGGTGGTGGTTGGGTTGGAGGTGGTGGAGGTCTTGTTGGTGGTGGAGGCGGGGGCGGGGGAGGTCTGGTGGGAGGAGGTGGTGGTGGGAACGGTATACGTGGCGTTTCATACACATAGCCGTTCGTATCTATTGTAGGTGGTGGCGGCGGCGGCACTCTCGTGGTAGGGGGTGGATAATAGTACACCTTTGTTTCTGATGGCTGCGGAGGTAATGTCGGCGGTGGCGGAGGCCTGTAAGGCGGTCGTGAAGGCTGTGGTGGTGGCGGGAACGGTATCGATGGTTTTGGGTAGAAATAGCCATCTTCGTTTAAGTCTGCCCGGATCGGCTCCCCGAGGAAGGCGTAGTTCTGGTTGGAGTAGCTCTGGATTGCGCGGGCGGGGCGGTCGGCATGGCAGGTGTGGTACACTGCCAGCAGCACCACCGCAATGTGCAGTGACAGCCTCTGGAATAGAGCGAGACAATCAATCAATAACAGTGGCTATGAAAGAAAAAAATGATAATCTCAAGATAAGTATCGTGTTATTGAATCGAAAGTAATTAAGTTTTAATTTTATTTATCGTACCTACGTTCTTTCCTTTTTAGGATGTTAATTATTGCAATAATGTCTTTAAATACTTAAATTAATTTTTATTTTCACCGATATAACTACTGATTCCTAAACAGGTTGGTAATTTTCAATTAATTATAAAATTAAGATGTATATAAAAAGTAAAGTAACTGTCTGGCCACTGTTGTGTAGACCTTTAATAAATTCATTTAATTACCATGACCAAATGAAAATTGAATAAGCGAAATATACAATAATGGTAAAAAGGGCCAAGACCATATACGAGTACTACCGTCTAGGCTAACAGCTGCTGATATTCTGTCCTGGCCTGTCCTTTAAAAGTTAGTACTTTGTTTATTAATAAATGTGGTTCTACAACAAAAATCTATGGCATAACATCCTCAAATAAAAGAGAATAGACTGAATCAGCTAGCGTTTTAAAACATAGCCATGGTAATATATACTATTACCATGACATAGCCCATTGACAGTGCATCAGTGGATTGCTTTAAAACACCCAGTGCAATACTTTTCTACGAAAACTTTTGCATGACTGATGTGCACTATTACAGGAGGTGGTAAGTACATGGCCTCGATTTATTTATTTATTTTTATTTATTAACACTTTATGTACAATTGTTCTTTTTGTACAGAAGCGGACTTAATGCCTGAGGCATTTTCTGCCAGTCAACCTTTGGATGATGCAGAGAAACATGTAGTAGATGTAGCAAAAAACAAAAAAAAAAAATTATGATATTTATATATTTTAAATTAAATAAAATCCCAATACATAAATAAAATATATAAAATACACTAATATATATTTGCCTTAAATTCACTTTACAAAAATTTAACAATAGTTTAAGCCTATCCCAGAATAAACTAAGCTTTTATTTTGCCTATGACTGCTAAACGAACAGCTTGCGTAACTTATTTTTAAAGCTAAGCTTGCTTGGGGAGTTTTTCACTTCTTAAGGGAGGGCATTCCATAAAACAATAGACTGAACAAAAAAGGAAGAATGAACTGTATCAGAATGGTGAGGGTGACATTTGAGGAGACCATTAGAGGCAGAACGAAGAGTCCTATTATCGGAGGTACATAGGTACGAAAATGCGTATTGAGGTATTTAGGGGTATCGGAGTTATTGATTAAAGAGTACAAAGTCAATAAGGCTCAGATGTCCCTGCGCTGTCGTAACGCCGACACATCGAATTTTCTTAAATTAAAGACGAATTAAATGCAGTTGTTTAGAAGTCGGTCTAGTTTATTGAGTAGATCTGCATTCAGGTCGAAATAGTATCATCATAGTCTATGATAGTAAAGATACGAAAGATGCAAATATTTTGAGGACAATTTTTTCGTAAAGGTGATAAGGAACCTTTGTTTTAAAGGGTCTGGATCAAGGTACAATATAATAGTGTAAGGTACGTGTATTTTCCATGTTTAAGATATTTTCATGAACTAAATAGGGTGTAATATAGTGACGGTTTGGAATATTGAATCAATATCGCATACAAGTTTTTTTAAGTAGACATGGTCCATAAACTTGATTACAATATGCGACCTGAGACAGGACTAGACTTTTGCAAGGGTTGAGCCTTAGGTGCTTAACACATTGCCGCCGCATCCCGCTGCGGTGTACGGAGGGACGAAAACCGCATGCGGCTGCGGCGGCACGGAATCGTGCCTCCGTACTCCCTATCACCGTCCGGAGCTGCGGTGCACGACGCCCCGCATCACCGCATTATTTATGTCGAGATCTATTACGCGTATGCACGTCTTTTCTACGCAAAAATCCGTACGATACTGCGGCACAGTGTGGCATACCCCGCGGACCGCACCGCATCACGGTCCGGGAGGGCGGTGCCGTCGCGCGCGCCGCACAACCGCACGGGCTGCGGTTTTTGTATACAAATTAAGATTCTTCAGTCAAAATTAAAAACCGCAGCACCGCACACCGGAGCGGTGTCCGGTGCAATGTGTTATGCGCCTTATATTAGAACTAGGGAAGGGCCTTCGTTTGTAAAGTTTTCAAAGTGCGCCATAGGATTTTCCAATTTTCTGCTGTACATATACAGCTCAAACCTTTTGTTTTCTCGAGGGGAAATGCGTAACTGCAGCATACCCGCCGTTGACGGCTAGATGGCGAGCGTGTGTGGGGCTCCCCCAGCAGAGCGTCAGGCATACCCACTAAAACCCCCTAGTGTTCTTCCTGCCCTTATTGCGCGCTAAGTAAGGTCCACGCTGCGACTCCACTACCCACGCGCCCGGGCAAGCCCGACTAACAAGTCGGGCTATCGCCAAGGGAAGATATGTGTCTCAAACCTTAGATTTTCGTTCATATACAAACCCAAATTCCGTACCTTCTCTTGCCATGGAACTACAACGTCACCGATGTTAATAGTAGGATTATGGCGTTTTATCGATTGGACTTGATGTTTGGTGCTGCAGACTATTGCTACACTTTTATTAGGATTAAAAGAAAGATAATTTTTTCTCGACCAAGCAGCAATGGATTTTAGGTCATTTGATAGACTTTCGCGGGCTATGGATATTTCAGATTCCGATAGACCTGTGTTGCAATAAATTTGGGCATCGTCAGCGTATAAATGGTAATTTGATCTTTGAATGACCTTAGTTATGTCAGAGGTATATACAGAAAACAGTAAAGGCCCAAGAATGGAACCTTAATTGTATTATGCCCCATGTCACGGGAAGTATACCAGAAGCTAAAGTTTCACCATTTGTATTAGTACATTGCACGAACTGGCATCGACCTAACAATTTAAGTAGTCGGGAACACAGACAAACACGAGCAGGTACAACTGGCGGTCTTATTGCTAGTAAGCAATCTCTTTCAGGCAACCATTGAATGATAGAAATAAGAGGCAATACAAAATGGTTGTGCAAAAAATTAACTTAAATATATAATATAATAATATATTATACCTAGGGGTGTGAGGTTGAGTGGGCACGCTCAGGTGGTGCGACGCTGAGCTATCAGGCACACTTTGCCAAGTCCTACATACACGTCCTCGTCGTCGCAGGCCTGCCGCCGTACAGACCTGTGACGAACCGACTGACAGTTGCGCTAGTGGGTCGTACACCCTGGTAAATGCTAACGGTCGATACGGGCGTCGCACTCTTTACCATCTACCCCGGACAGTTAGCAGCTAAGTATGTAGGGCGAATACCTGGTACGGCACTCCCACCGCCCGGGTATCCCTATACCCTGACCTCCTTTGTTCCCATCTCCCATACCTGTCCCTCTCTTTACCCCCCATCTCCTACTATCCTTTCACTCCACTTCCTGGAGGAGAAAACCTCGACTCCAAAAACCCCAATCTAGGGTGTGATCCACCGTGCCCAGAGATGCGTGGCTGAGGGGGTGCTCTGTCGCAAACGGTGACCCTCGAAACCGGGCGACCTCGAGGAGTAAATAGCTTTGTTTCGGCACGCGGGGCTCTGCCGGAATGGACCACATTTCCTCTGCTACTTGTGGGAACAAAATGGAAAAGTCTAGTAACGTTGATGAGAAAAATAAAACCCTGGAAGACTTATGCCAGGAACTCTTGCCCTTAACGATGGGAGCAGATCAACCTGCCCAAACGTTAGAGCAACAAATGGAGGTGTCGGAGCAAACGGAGGAAAGGGCCGTCACTGGTCCAGGCCCTTCGAACGCTGAAGACACGCGCCAAAAAGCATCAAGCAGAAAACTAACTGGTCCTGTTAAGGGCCGCTACAAAGCCCTAAGAGGGCTAGGAGTGGAGCATTCTGAAGCTTCAAAACTAGCCCCAAAGAGCTATGAGGAACTTAAGCAAATGGGGTTTAAGTTTGGGGCCTCACAATCTAACTCCAAGCAAAAGCCGAATAAACGGCAACGCTCGGAGGAAGAATCACTGAAGGGACATAACCCAAAAGTTCCGAAGGTGAGTGAGACCACTCCAATTAGTACCCCAAAGGCATATAAGAAGGCCCTAATCCCTATCCGGGTCGGCATAAAAAACTCCAATCCGATGACGGACACACAACTAGAGCTGTTCCGCAATAACATCCTGCGGAGCATACACGACTATGGAAAGGGCGAGGGGCCTCGTTTTACAGGCTGCTCCTTCAAGCCGGGATGGCTGCTCATCACGTGCATGGACAAAAGGTCGAGTGAGTGGCTTGAAAAGAAAATATGATCCCTAAAGCCATGGCCGGAAGCAACATTGTCCATCATGAAGGAGTGCGACCTCCCAAAACCAACGATAGGGGTGGTATTCATTCCTTCCTCAGAGGCTACCAGCGCAGCAGAGGCCATTGACCTGCAGAGAACCTTAAGAAAATGAACCTAAAGGCCTTCACTGGTTTTCGATTGATCCAGTTCCGGCTGAAAGGTCCACCTCCAAAGGAACAACAGTCAGGAGACAACAATACTCCAGCCCCAGTACCGCACCCGTCAACCTCCTCCAACCATATCCTCGCTCAAATGGTTCCAACTGAACCAACACGAGCAATGCCTCCATCCTTCCAGCCTCCTCCTCCTCCTCCTCTTCCTCCCACTCCCACAAACGCCACACCCGCTTCTTCCCCCCTTCAAGCCCCTAAGGTCCTCCCTGGACCACCGAGGGCAATCCCTACAGCTACCGTCCAAAGTCCATTCACGCGGGGAGTGCGGTTTCCCGTCAGCCGAGGGAATAACAGGGGCTTCAGCAACCCCAGGGGTAGGGGATACCGGCAGCCAGGATCATGCAGCCGAGGGCGCCGAGGCAGTGAGCACAAGTAGCTCCTGCCAGTCTCGACGCCACCAAGGGATAGAGGTCCTCCAGGTCAATCTTGACCACGCCATCGCAGCCACAGCGGTTGTGGAGAAAATCTTTGGCGACAATGACCTGGACGTTGCCCTCATACAAGAACCATGGATTAACGCTCGCTCCATGGTAGCGGGTCTGAATAATATTGGTAAGATACTAGTACACGAAAAAGGCTCCAAGCCCAGAGCCTGCATAGTGTAATAAAAAGAAAAAATTTCATCCAGTTTCAGAATTATGTAGTGATGATGTAGTTGTCGCTTATATAGATCTCAAAGGGTGGAAAAAGGTGCTTATCTGCTCTGCCTACCTACCCGGGGAGAAACAAGACCCTACTAAAGAACTGTCCAATGTCGTGGAATACGCCAGAAGACAAAAGGCAGAGCTCATAGTGGGATGTGACGCAAACGCCCACCACACCATCTGGGGCAGTACAGGAATCAATAGGCGAGGTGAGTTACTCTCAGATTTCTTACTAACTAATTGCCTACATCTGGTCAATAGGGGTCACGTACCAACGTTCGTAACCAGGGCTAGGCATGAAGTTCTTGACATAACATTTGCGACCGAAAATATCGCCAAAGGTATTACCAAATGGCACGTCAGCTGCGAAAATTCTGTGTCAGATCACAAACATATCCGATTTGGTGTAATAAGTTCTAATATGACTAAACAATTAATGATAAGGAACCCAAAGGACACTTGCTGGAAGGCATATAGAAGCTGACTCAGCGAGAACCTGAAGGATATTCCTAAGAACATCAAAACCGTAGATTCTCTTAACCTCGCGACAAAGCTGTTGACGGAGGCAATAATAGAGGCCTATGAACAGAGCTGTCCATTGAGAGAAATAAAAGAACATAAAAAGACATCGTGGTGGAAAAGCTACGTGTCTCCACTCGCCGCATATTCAATCAGACAACTAAACCGCAGGAATGGGAACGGTATAGCAAAGCTCTAACTGAATATAACAAACAAATCAGAAAAGCAAAAAGAGCGTCTTGGCGACGCTTTTGTGAAGAATTCGCCCACACACACAAAGGTGCGAGAATTCACAATATCCTTGCCAAGACACCAACAAATTACCTGGGCCTCCTTAGGAACCCAGATAACTCCTTTACGAAAACGGAAATGGAAACTCTTGAGCTCTTAAGAGAAACCCCTTTTTCGGAAGGGTACCGATCGAACCATAGGGCGCACAACTATGACTGGAACACGGCCGCAAATATTTTCAGTCCCAACCAGGTTAAATGGGCTATAAAGAAGTTTAAACCATTTAAATCAGCAGGGAAGACGGCATCTTTCCCACCCTGCTGCAACAGGGCGAAGAACTTCTCCTACAGCATCTGGTAAAAATCTTCCGAGCCAGCTTTGTCTGGAATAATATACCAGAGCTATGGCAACGGGTCAAAGAACTGTTCATACCAAAGCCAGGGAAAAAGGACTACTCACAGCCTAAATCCTTCAGACCCATTAGTCTATCATCATTTCTCCTTAAAACAATGGAAAGGATCATAGACTAGCACCTAAGGGACAAATACTTGATGGTGAAACCACTAAGTAATAACCAACACGCTTACCAAAAGGGCAAATCCACAGAAACTGCCCTACTCTTTCTGGTCGACAAGGTGCAGAAAACCCTAGAGGATAAGCAAATTGCCCTATGTGCCTTTCTAGATGATGAAGGTGCCTTTGATAATACACCCACAGACACCATTCTTAAAGGACTGGTGGCAAAGGATGTAGACGGCCCTACCATCGGATGGGTCAAGAATATGCTTTCAACTCGAATGGCCATTCTGACCCTCAATGCAACTACGCATGAATTCCACAAGGGGTTGTCCTCAGGGAGGCGTATTGTCACCACTCTTATGGACTCTAGCTGTGGACCAACTCCTAACAGAATTGGAGTACCTAGACTACGACACGCAAGGTTACGCAGACGACCTAGTGGTCATAATCAAAGGCCCCTGCCTAGATACAATCTCGAACAGAATGCAAGGGGCTCTCAACACCATCACTAAATGGTGCAGAGTCAATCAACTATCGATTAACGCGGATAAAACCGTGCTAGTACCTTTCACTAGGAAGAGGAAACTAGAAAAGCTTGTCAATCCAAAGCTGAATGGCATACCTCTATCATTTTCAAGTGAGACCAAATACCTAGGGGTCATACTAGACCAAAAGTTAACATTTAACTCTCACTTGGAATCTTAACTCTCACGTGCCGGGATGGACCGAGGAGGCCGAAGAGGCTTACCAGGAATTCCAGCTATCCTCCAACCCAGAATCTGCGCAGTGTCTCATAGAAGCCCTAGACGAATCTCGTCGCAGAAAATGGATTGATTGTGTGGAGGGAATGAACTTTACACATTCGAGCAAAAAAAGCTGGACGATGCTGCGTAAATTGGGGGAAATTTCTGCTCCACCGCCAAAGGAAATCTCGGTCCACCCAAGTGATGTCGCCAAGCGTTTACAGAATCTCACAAAGTTTGCACACTTCGATAAATCATTTGCTAAAACTATTAGATCCAAACACATTCGGCAAGTGCAGGACCTCAAACGGAGTGATACTTTAAGTTCTCCTTTTACTCAGCAAGAGCTGGACGCCGCACTCGCGGACGTTAAATGTGGTAAAGCGGCTGGTCTTGATGATATCTACCCGGAATTTCTTACACATTTGAATAAAAGAGGACGGCGATGGCTGCTTAGTTTCTATAATGAAATCCTAGCAACAAGCAAGCTTCCCAACATCTTTCTTAAAGCTAAAGTCATAGCTATTCTCAAACCGGGTAAACCGGCCGATGATGCTGCAAGCTACAGGCCTATATCCTTACTGAGTGTGACATACAAATTGCTGGAGCGTCTTCTGTACAACCGACTCTCGCCAGTTATAAATGGACTTATCCCGGCGGAACAGGCAGGTTTCAGACCGAATCGCAGCTGTTCTGACCAAGTGCTAGCACTGACATCCTACATCGAAGCCGGGTTTCAACGTGGTCTTCAAACGTTTGTGGCTTTTGTAGACCTTAAAGCTGCTTATGACACGTTTTGGATACAGGGTCTTCTATACAAGCTGAGCTTGATGATACCCTGTAAAACAACTATCGCGCTACTGAGGATCATGCTTGGACCGCATAGCATTAAAGTCTGTGTGGATGACGGTATGAGCGGCTTGCATTTGCTAAAGAATGGTCTACCACAGGGATCTGTGCTCGCTCCTCTTCTTTTCAACGTGTACACTAGCGACTTACCCTGCACTCGTTCCGAGAAATTTATATACGCCGATGATCTGGCTTTAGCGTATCAGGAAAAGACATTCGAAGCGGGAGAGGGTGCACTGACTGAGGATCTTCTGGAGATGAGGAATTACTACACAAAATGGCGACTCTGCCCGAACCCAGCAAAAACGGAGGTTAGTGCATTTCATCTTTCAAACAGTATGGCTAATAGAAGACTGCAGGTTTCATTCTGGGCGAAACAGTTTTTCATAACTCCTCTCCCAAGTACCTGGGGGTCCTTCTTGACCGCTCTCTAACCTTCCGTGATCACCTAGACGCTACCTCCCAAAAATTAAAGACAGGCGTCAACCTTATCAGCCGCTTAGCTGGTACGTCCTGGGGTGCTCGCGCTGATGTTCTGCGAACCTCTGCACTTGCATTGGCCTACTCCACTGCTGAGTACTGCACTCCGGTGTGGTACCAAAGCGCTCATACTAAAAAAGTGGACACGCAGCTTCACAGAGTCATGCGAATCATTTTCGGCACACTTCGCTCCACACCTACTCCTTGACTTCCAGTGCTTGCACATATTGCCCCTCCTGACCCCAGGAGAGAACAAGCCGCAGCAAAGGAATGGAGGAGGGCATTTCAGGCGTCCCCACACGCGATGCCGATACTGAAGACCCTCAGCAACGTAAAGACTTCCATCTCGAAAGCCTATTTGGAGCGATCTAAGAATCAAGGACTGCCCTGACCTCCGATCTGAGTGGCTAAAACAATGGGAGAATGCGTGTATCTGTCACCCCAAGATATCAATCCCGGATCCCTCAGTTGTTCAGCAAGGTTTTGGGGACCGGAGGGGGGTGTGGTCTGCCGTCAATCGAATCCGTACGGGCGTAGCCAGGTGCAATTACCACATGCACAAATGGGGTATCGTGGAGTCCCCTTCTTGCGACTGCGGGCACTCAACACAAACTGTTCAGCACATTGTGGAGGATTGCCCCTTGACCAAGTTTGACGGCGGATTGGAGTGCCTACACCTTTTGACTCCAGAGGCTAGACTGTGGCTGGCCCAAGTTAAAGAAAAGTTAGATTGTAGACATCTTGGTATAGATCGAAAGAGTGTAACGCCGATATACGATGATGATGAAGAGATATAAGGCCAGTGCGGTGACTAGAATACTAACTGGCCACTGCAAACTTAATAAGCACATGTCTCGTATGGGCTTGACGCAGGACGCAAAGTGCAGATTCTGCCTAGAGGCGGAAGAAACAGCGTTGCACATTCTCTGTGATTGCGGGACCGTCATGCGACATAGGAGCATCCATTTAGGGCTGCATATCATATGCCCTGAAGACTTACAATATCTCACTCCCCAAAGAATCTGGAAATTTCTAGAGGCAACGGGAATTAGCAGTGAGATATAAGATAAAGGGCTACTACAATGGATCAGCAATGGCCGAGGTAGTGCATACATGGCCCAAAGTCTCTACAATAATAATAATAATAATAATATTATACCTATTTCTACGTTAATGTGCGTTAACTTTAATTCTAGCCTTAATTGATCTAAAACTGAGTTTAGACACAGATAATATAATACTACAGTACAGATGCCCCATCCCATACAACGAAATGGGACCTACTTAAATCGGGCTATTCTTCGAACTATTTTATTTCACCATTTCACCGCGAGATGACGCACCAGCAAGCTCGGGCCATCGAGCCTTTGCTACATTGGGCTCAGTAGTTCTCGCACGCACTCAACAGATGGCACTTTGTGAACTGCTATGCTTATTATGCTTTGTTTAGTTCATGACTGCGTAAATAGGTCTTGTAAAACATCATACGGTTACGGCCGGTTGCAACAAGCTAAATGTGTTACAATTTGGTAAAAAATTTACGTATAAATCAATGTTATACCTAAGGGGTTGTTCCGCCATGGTTATTCGATTTATGTCATACATTTTATATACGTTTGACATTTAAGATGTGATTGTAAAATAAATTTGATATCATTGGAGGTATAAGTCATTTTGGTAGTGGGTACTTTCTATTATATCTGTAACTTCAAATTCAAAAAACTGGTTAAGAATAAAGCAAACTTGTAAATATTTTATATGTGACCTTTTTTATCCCGCCCAAGACGATTTTTTTCACTGATTTATTCATCATTTTTTCAATTTATTTAGTATTTTTAAAGAAAATCAAAGTCACATAATACCTATTGTATTTTGTTAAAATGTGATTTAAAATTTTTATTTGACAAGATTTTTCAGTTTATGATTTTTGTTTTTTATATAAAATAAGTGTTTATTTTTATATTTATACATACTTACCTACAAAAAACTAAGCAATTTAATTTCTCAGTGATATTTTATAATATAAAATATTTACGCTATTGAGATTTTAGTCATATTTTATAATATAAAATATCATTGAGAAATTTAATTCTTAATTACTTATATTTTTTTATAATATAAAATATAATTGAGAAATTTATATTCTTATAGCCGGCTGAAATTAATTTATTCGACTGTTTTATCAAATATCGAAATTATATAATTTTTTAAACAAAATTTTATTTTTCCTTGTTCTTTCTTACCAGTTATCTAATTTTCTGTTTCATTTTAAGAATGTTCTTATTAATTCTGTGATAAAAAATCATTGAAACAAAAGACACTTAATGCGGGTTCGAACCACAGACCTCTAGCGGTATAGCTTAATGATTTCGCAGTATTTCCGCATGAGCCATCTGTTCACTTAGATTTGATGATGAAATTTCGAATCTATTATTTAAATTATGTGACGTCTATTGTAAGTCGCGCTTGCCACAATATTTGTAAATGGTAAAATCTAATAAAACACTGTACCTATAATATTTTATTTGGCAAAATTCAAAATATACCTAATCACCATTGAGATTAAAAAATAATTCAAGTAGTACCTACATTAATTTTATTTATTTTTTTAAAAGTCAGGAAACTTATGTCCATTAAAGTATTTACTAAACTTACAGAAATTGTGTATGTAAAGAAAAAATATTGCTGTGTTTGTAAACTACCTGTAAGTTTTTGTATTACTGACACTATGTTATGTAACCTGTCACAATTTATGACACGTCATGCTGTTGATACAATGTATATACGTGGAGCTTTATGTACCTATATGTATTGATTTGTATATTTCTATTATTCCATGTTGAGTGTATTACGTAGATATTAAGATTTTTGTTGTTGTTTATAGCTTAGTGTGTGTGTGCGCCATAGTGGTGCCTCTTCCGTAGACACCCTGATGTCTACGGAAGACCAGCGCCGGGGAGTCTGCGACGCCTCGGCATTATGCTGAGTAGATATCCTTTCCGTGGCACATCTATTAGTGTTTTCCCTTTTTTTATTTGTTATTCTGTGTTAGTGCCATTGAATAAACCATTTTCTTTCTTTCTTTCTTTTTTCTTTCATTAATACTCACGCTGGGCTTTAAATGTTGACCTTAAGACTGCCCTTATGTCGCTCGTAATAGCGGCGGCTTTCGTAATGCAAATGTAAAGCTTGACGTGTTGCTGACTGTACTTTACGTATTACTTACCTATATTATCTATGACTATGTATGTACCTAACATAGTTGAATAATACTTATGATGTTATTAAAAATTCAGATTTGTAAAATTAGTTTTGAAATCCCCCATACAAAATAGTTAGGTCAGTGAAAAAATCACTGTGGTTTTATGAAACCAACATGCAAGTGAAACTTTTTTCCGGTTCGTAGGCATTTAACTGAAAATTTCCGAAAAATATTTAATAGGGTAAGTTCTTACTTATTAAAATCGCCTCTCTAATCCTAACCTAAATCTTTTTGTTCTTAAAAGAAAATTATAAATAAAAAACAAATTGAGATATAAATAAAAGGAATTGATATACTTAATAAACAAAAAGCAATAAAGAAAAACAAAATAATAAAACAAGCAAATTTTTTTAAAAATAACTACGTCAGGACAGGATCGAACCACTGCCACACAGATTTAAAAACGAAGATCTAACGAGTAGACCAATCCTGACCTATTGGAAGTGGTGAAATTTAAGATGTCATGTTTTTGTGTAATTCGACCATAATTCGACATTACACTTTCAAATGTATGGGAATTAGAAAGTTAATTTTGCAATTTCGAATTTTCAATGACGCCATTACTATTATGATTATGTCAAAATACCTACATACCAAACACCTTGTAGGTAATATAATAAAATAAAATAATTCAACTCAATCTGTGACCATACGAACAAGCATACATAAGTAGTGCCATCTATGAGTGAGCAGTATGTAATCAAATAGTTAAAGCAGACATTGCGTGCTACTTTGAGCTATGCTTTTGACAGATACATTGAAGTTCAGACAATTTGTCGCTAGGAGTGCTATAAATTTGTAAAAAGAAATGTTAAACCGTTCTAGCATGACTTAAAAACGTATTTTGATACTTCCCACGTGCTAAGTCATTTTTTAAAATATAATCAATAGTTTTCTGAATCTCCTTGTTGACTATTACTAAATTCACTAAAAAGTCATTACAAAAATCCATTAAAGTAGCGCCATCTATTGATGATTTTATCGAATTATTTTACTTTTGTTCGTGATGGGTCCCCGTGGTTTAGACAAGGGAAACGGCGCACGCACCTTCTCATTAAAATTTGTAAATGCAATAATCTGTTAATAATAATCTTTGCTAGTCAAAATATTGTAGGCGCATCTTACTCTATACTCTATCTATAGTCTATCTATAGCATGCATTGAGGCGAGGTTTCCCAGAAAATTTATTCGTAGAACGGTGATGGCTTTTTTTTCAAGGATATTTGATAATTGCACAGCTAATGTCGCTTACGCGCTGTGATCGAACAAAAGCATAGCTTTTTACTATGTTTAAATCGTTTCTTGGAAGACTGTTAATAGGTAAGACAATAAAAATGCACGTCTATTGGTAAAACTTCATCATAACAGTTCATATTTTGACCTTTCGAGTTTCTTGCCTGTTCTTCTCGAGAAGGCTCTCCCAATTTCCGAACAGGTGTACCTAGATTCACCTTTTTTTCTCATTCCTACTTATACTTATTTGCAGACAACAGGATATTATGCACATACAAGGCAAGGTTAATATGATTTCTTTAAATTTGATTATTTTGCTTTGTTTTGACGCCAATAAGTGCCTGTAAAGGCCAATGTTGTATAAAGATTTTTGAATTTGAATTTGAATATACGTCCTCACCGTGGGGCTCGAGCCTAACGGTGTTTAGACCTTAGTCAACCATGCTGGCCCAGTGCGGATTGGTGAATATCGCGGTCTCGAACCTCGGGCCTCCCAATTGGAAGTCAAATGCCAAGTCCACAGCGCCACCGACACTAAACTTATATATCACTTATTATATATCATTCACGCCGTAAAACTTATATAATATCATTTATTATTATATTTTCTGATTCTGATTCACATATTGAACAGAGTGATGTTTGGATTTTTTTCCATCGAGTGAAATATTATTAATCATGTTTCTGTCTATAAGAGAGTTTAGATAATATGTTTAACAATATCATATTATTAATTTACAACTGTATGTTGTATATTTGTGGCGGAATAGTAAATAAATAAAGTAATTGTTCGAAAACGGGAAAGAAGCGCCTTAAAATGAACTTGCGACCGGTTATATTCCACTTAAGTGGAAAAGAGGACCTAGGTATTCTATTGTACTAAAAATTGATTTATCCTGTGTTTTTGTACTTGTAATGGGGTGGAGGGCTGTGCGCCTGTGTTTCAGGATTCGTCCTATTTTAGGTGCCAGCCCACCATAGTCAACTTTCTAAGTTAAATTAATTGCTTACCTTTATAATTTATGTAAGACTATGGCGAGTAATAAATTTATTATTAAGTTATTATTATTATATTAGTTAGAAGGTCCTTATTGAATATTGAATTCATTAATGATATTGTTATCTCTTTCACGACACAGATTATAAATTGATTTTATTTAATGTGTGCATTTACACGGAGTCATCATACTTCCCACTCTAGGTTGATTAACGAAAATGCAAATTTTATGTCGACAACAGATTTTAATGTCGATAAGAAACCAAATTAGGCTAAAGCACTTGCAAGATGGGACATTTTAAGAATCTACGTAACGAGCGACCCCAACAACTGATATGACTTCAAGGACACTACTAGGTCAGTGCTTAGCTTACAAGTTACAACTTTAATCTGGATGGTGATTTTGTAACTCATCGATTGATCAGCAATCGTTATCAAATTGGATGATTAAAAAAACCGGCCAGGTGCGAGTCGGACTCGCCCATGAAGGGTTCCGTACGATATACGAAGTAATAAAAACTTACTAGATTTTGTTCAAAACAATTTTCGGTGGAAGTTATTTATTTATTTATTCTTCATTGCCTGTCATAGTTTACAAGATGTTAACAAAAATATCACAGTACATAATGACACCCTGTTAGGGTATTGCAATTTTGTGTGCATCATGTTATTAACTTAATAATTAAAAATTTCATTAAAATTACGTATTACCTCACAGTTACATTAATATTTTATAATTTCATTTACAATTAATTGTATTTAATGTCACGGCTTGTTAGTAATCAATAAATTATAGAGAATAGAAAATTTATACAATGTCAAACAAAATTAAATAGGCAAAAAAAAATTCAAATTAATATCTCCTATACAATAAATTAATAATATATAAGTAACAATAGGTAATATTTAAATTCATTATGTCACTACAGAAGTCAACGAACTATTAACAAACAAAATGTCAATAAAAATGAAATATTTAAAGTTTGCATGGTAATGTACCTATACCATATATATTTTTTGGTTTTATCATTCTCTTATTTTAGAAGTTACAGGGGGGACACACATTTACCACTTTGCGTGTCACAAGTGTCTCTCGCGCAAACTATTCAGTTTAGAAAAAAAAATATATTAGAAACCTCAATATCATTTTTGAATACCTATCCATAGATACCCCACACGTATTGGTTTGATGAAAAAAAAATTTTGAGTTTCAGATCTAAGTATGGGGAACCCCCAAAATTTATTGCTTTTTTTCTATTTTTGTGTGAAAATCTTAATGCGGTTCAGAGAATACATCTATTTACCAAGTTTCAACAGTATAGTTCTTATAGTTTCGGAAAAAAGGGGCTGTGACATACGAACGGACAGACGGACAGACATGACGAATCTATAAGGGTTCCGTTTTTTGCTATTTGGCTACGGAACCCTAAAAAGCAGAATTATTTCGACAAATATGTCAAGATTGCTCGAACGACGACGTTTCAAAATGTTAAACGTTTTAAAAATCAGTTTTAATCAAATAGAATTATCAAGTCTAGTCTATACGATAGCCGATTACCGATGAGTAACAAAAATTAACGCTTCGATTACAACCTCTTTTGACATAATTATTATTGCAAGGACTCTTACTAATAGTAGATTAGTATATAGCTAAGGGCTGTAAGGCATAAATTGCAGCCCGAGATAATTAAATATATTTCGAGGGTGCAATTGGTGCTTACACCCGAGCTGTAGTTAGCTTACTTACAGCTTAGTTACTTACAGCCCTAGGGCTTTTCTAGCTACATTATTACCCTAGAGCGCTAATTGGTCACCTACAAGCCCCATTTGGGGGTAATAAGAACCTACTTACCGAACATGAGAGATGTAAAAATATTTTCTTAAATTATATTTCTCTACAATAGACATTCGGGAAATATAGTCAGGAAGAAATAATGATAAAAAATAAGTTTCTGCGATGTGGATGCAAACCGGCGTTGCCAGATTTTGTTTTGGCAAGTCGTGATTTAGAAACTTTTTGAGGTAAAAAAGCGGGATTCTTTCGTCGAAAGCGGGACGTAGTAAAAAACCGGTCAAGTGCGAGTCGGACTCGCGCACCAAGGGTTTCGTACAAAATTATTAAAAATATTTTTATTATATTATGTAACTAAAAATTTACGGTTTTCGCAATTTTTAGATAAAGGTATCTATGCTATAAGACGTTACTTCGTACCAAATTTTTAAATTCTAAACTCACGGGAACTACCCTGCAGGTTTTGATTCCCTTGCGAGTGTCGAAAATTTGCGGCATAAATGGCTGTATCTTTTGATTGCGTTGGCTTAGATGTTTGATTTTTTCACAGCTCCAAGGGACAATAGACCTGAGTATTTGATATAAATTTTAGCTTGATACCTCCACGCGTTCCTGAAAAAAGGGTCTTAACAGACAAACAGACGGACGGACGGACGGACAACAAAGTGATCGTATTAGGGTTCCTTTCTTTCCCTTCGAGGTACGGAACCCTAAAAAGCTATAATATTTTCGATGATTCCTTTTTTGTTTTATTCAAATTCAAATTCAATATCCTTTATTCAATTGGGATTTTACAATCACTTTTGAACGTCAAAGAAGCTACGCCATTGGTTCACAAGTCTACGGCGGGAGACCTTGTACTGGAAAGAACCAGCAAGAAAACCAGCAAGGGCTATTTTTTTCTCCCTGTATTGTTACAGAGTCGTCAATTGGAAGCAGAACTCAAAGTAGAAGATACTGTTCAACTTCCATTACAAGATTAGATGTGTCAGTGTACATTATTCATTTAAATCTATAAATTAAGTCTACAATTAAGACCAAACATTGACATCATTCAGGTAATCATTGACCTTTATAATATCCTTTACTCATTAGAGTCTTTTTTACATGCGCTTTAAACTTATGAAAAGTTATGTCAGTAACACTCTGTGGAACTTTGTTGTAAAAGGATATACATTTCCCCATAAATGAGCCTCTATTTTTTGGAGCATGTACGTTGGAACGGCAAGTTTATTTTTATTTCTTGTATTTAAGTTATGAAATTTAAAATCGGTATCAAATGTGTTATAAATTTTATAAACATAAATCAAATTTTCATAAATATACTGTCCTGCTAAAGTCAATATATTAATTTCTTTAAATAAATCACGCAGAGAATCCCTTGTTCGTAAATTATAAATAGCCCGCACGGCTCTTTTTTGAAGTACAAAAATACTTTCTATACTAGCGGCTGATCCCGACAGTAGTAGCCCATATGACATGACACTGTGAAAACAACTAAAGTAAATCAGTCTTGCCGTTTCAACATCAGTAAGTTGTCTCATTTTTTTTACAGCATATGCCGCAGAACTGAGTCTGTTTGCCAAGGACGCAATATGTGGATCCCCCTGCAAATTCGAATTGATGAATAACTGACCTCAGCTGACAACAATGATGATGACAAGAGTATACGTAGCAACAGATTGTACGTGTTTACGATGAGCGCCCATCGCTGTCTCAAAACGGAGTTACATAAGAAGCCCAAGGCGCTCCACTCGTCGTGAACGGAACCCGTCTCGTATGAGGTGCGGTCAGCGCGAAAAATTTCATGTTTATCACACGGTTTTATATTGATGACAATATCTTTTCTCGACAATAAGTTTCTTCACTCATTTATATTTTTATAATCTAATCCTCTATTGCCTAATTGCTTAGAATGGTGAAGTTTGGTGGATTTTATGCTATAAAATCAATTGCTATAATTAAAAAACGTAGTATAGAATACTAGAAATGTCAAAAAACATAGAAACTTTTAATCTTTGCTTTCTCTTGTAAAATTTCTCACTTATTAAATTCTTATTTCTTATTATTATCTTATTGTGTTTGTTCAGAGACGGAGCCATTAAATATCACAAAAATAAAGAAAGTATGGGAGTTGAACTATGTCCTTTATTCCAGACTTAACATAATAATATAAACACCTTATAATGCACCAAAAATCACAGTAATAAAGTGATTTATGATTGATAGCATATTTTAAAATATAATGGTATTAAAAATGAGTGCATTTGTGTAAAATAATGTGTACCTACTCTTTTCTTATGATTAAGTAATCATTCGTTAAGCCATAGCCAATATGTAATATCTGTGGGACTTATCATTGTTGTCATAAAATCCTTTAATAAATTATAAATACAAACATAGAACTGAAAATAAAGATGTACGTCGTCTTTATGTTATATAGCTATTATTTATCTTAAGCCAAAAGCTTTTGAATATTTAAAATTTACGTACTATTTACTTTTAAGTAAAGGAAATAAATATAGAAAATACAATAATGCATATTCAACACTAGTATTGATTGGCATACCAATTGTGACTCTGTCAAGGGCTATGATTTTTTAATGATACACACCATACAATGCACAGGAAATATTCAGAATATCTTATAAGTTCAACGTGAATACCGGAAAAAGATTAACAAGATATTTTGCGTTGATAGACTGTGTAGTGATGATTTAAAAATTCTGCATTGCGTGCCTTCAATCCTTATACATCTTGGTCACAGATAACATAACTTGGTTGTCAGTCATGGCTTACTTGAAGAGACGGAAGAGTAACTAGCTCAACTGTTCAAGATAAACTCAAAGTGGAAAATCTTTGTTTTACAGACATTTACTGACGTCAAACATGACACGAAAATCGTATTTAGTAAAATATTTAAACAAGTAATTAATTAATCATTGTATGTAGGTAAATACAACTTACCATAATTAAGATGTATGTAAATACAAGTAAAATGAAAAAAAAAGCTGACTCTACACCTGTTCGGAAATTGGGAGAGCCTTTTCTAGAAGATGAGACAAGGAACTCGCTAGGTCTATTTTATGTGCTACTCTTTGTAAATCTTATATGTATAAAGCTCAAGCAATATTGCAATATATGTTTCTTATACATGATTTTATCAAACCATATACATATCTGTAGGAATATGTAATAAGCGAAGATGTTTAAATCTAAGTCAAATATTAAAGTGCTGCACCCATGAATGGCAAATTGAAAAAATTGACACATTTTTTATGTCAAGAAAGGAACAAGTTCTTAATTTCGTTTAGGCGCTCTGTGACAACTTCTTGTAATGTCCCCTTCTGGATATGATTAATTCTGTTTTTGACCACTTCTTGTTACGCCCAATTCTAGTAATGCCCGCTTCTAGTTTTGACCATTTTGTGTTACGACTATTGCAAGTACAGTGAGAGCTAAAATTTCATTGGTATGCTGACCAACATATAATGACATTTAATTTTAATTGACTTTTTCCTGTCAGTTTAATGCATTGCGCATTTTACGTATTTTTCGCATTTGTGGCCAGTTTAAAGATGGAAGCAATACATTACGACCATAATAATAAAAAGAAGCTACTTTATTACTAAAAAAAAATCGAAGGGCTGTAGATATAAAATTCGATAAAGAGTTGAAAAATTATTTAGAAAAACTTGAACAGAACGAGATTTCGGAAATTGATTTTCTAAAAAAAGTAATATATTATAAATTGCGACACACATATTGATGATTACTACTTATGTTGTTGTTAAAAAATTATAATGTTAAAATTTTCTATTAATAAAAATTAGTCTGATATCTCTAATAATTTTTTGTTCACACTGTACTTATGGTCATAACACGAAATAGTCAAAACTAGAAGCGGGCATTACTAGAAGTGGGCGTAACAAGAAGTGGTCAAAAACAGAATTAGTCATATCCAGAAGGGGACATTACAAGAAGTTGTCACAGAGCGCCTAAACGCTTAATTTGTCACTTGCTACCACAGGTGCGAGTGTAAAGTAATACGAAGATAAAAAAAAGATTATACGAAATACTAGTTAATAACTAAATGTAAATCAGCTACAAGACACAGTCACCGTGAGAAATCGCGAACCAGTCCATGCGAGATACATTGAATTAATTAGCTTTACTAAGAGCTTTGGGTGTTCCAATAAAATAACAATTTTGTTTTAATTACTTCAAGCTATATACGTCCTACTTCTGGACAAGGGTCTTCAGACGAGAAGGAATGGATAGTAATTCCGCCTTCTGTACAGCTTTTATCAATCCAGACACTGCAACCTATAACGATGACACCAATAATAATAATAGCAGCTCCAAATTCTAACAGTGAAAGGAGACCGCAAAAAGTTGATATTATAAATCAATATCACGTTCTGGCGCCAAATCAAGACCCTCGTGATTAAGTGCACTGTCAACTGTGGGGCTAGCACGCAGGAGAATCGAAAATCGAATCGAAATCCGAATCGAGGAGTTTGTATGGTAATTTTATTAGTTCTGCTACTCACCGCCGCGCGCCGTGGCGCTAATAAAATTGGCATACAAACTCTTCGATTCGGATTTCGATTCGATTTTCGATTCTCCTGCGTGCTAGCCCCACTGGTCTGTAAGTAATATCCAGTGAGCGTGGCTGACCGGCTGACCCCTTCACAGTCACACTGACCCAGCCAACATCTTTACAACATTGACACGCATATTTGCGTGCGCGTGCTTGTATTGTAAACAATCGCCTCCAAAAAGCGTAGAATCTTACCGAGGAAGCGCGCAGAATCAATTAGTTACAACTACATTGAGCAATGTTTCCTAACTCCACACAATGTTGGAGAAGGTAGTTCGTAGAAGAGTGTTTGTAATGCCGGTAGGCGATGATACCTATATGATGCTAAATGGTGTATTTTTATGCGTTAGATATGAAATTGACAAGAAAGATTTATGTACTTAAGAATCAGTAAGTTTTCTTGAGTAGTAATTATGAAATATGGATATTCAAAATATCGTCCTAATACCTTTTGCCAAAATTTATAGAATCAGCTTTAAAATTGCAAAAAAGGAACAACTGTTCCATACATTTCAATGGAGTAGGTCTTGAAATTTTGTATGAAACTGCAGACTATTCTCACGATTTCAGTTTTGACCTTATGATGAATGTTGTCTATACTAACAAAAACAACCACCTTTCATGGCATTACAACGTTTTGGAACACATTACACAGCCTGAGTCTTGATGTGCATAAAATTAGGGCATCTATGCTCATGTTTTAATTAAACATTATTAATTGTTGTCATAGTTGTTCTGTCAATCTTTAATGTTGGATACATCTATAGTGACATATTGTATAATGGAGTCGTTTTGAGGTTCTTCATTGTACGATGTAATCGATATTGTCGACGGTCATCATCATCACCACAGCTTATATACGTCCCCACTGAGGTGCTGGAGTCTACCCTAAATTAGGGTGTTTAAGCCTTAGTCAATCACGCTGGCCCAGTGCGGATTGGTCGACTTCACATACACCTGTGAATTTCTTCGCCGAAGTATGCAGTTTGTGTCACGATGTTTCCTTCACCGTAGCAGCGTCGGACAAATGTACATACTAATGAAAATCGAAAAATGAAAAATACAATGGTACATGGTAGGATCGAACACTTGACCTCTCGATTAGAATGCCAGTGTCGAGTCATCATTGGTGTATCAAAATTATACTAATATTATAAAGCTGAAGAGTTTGTTTGTTTGTTTTCTTGTTTGAACGCGCTAATCTCAGGAACTACTGGTTCGAATTGAAAAATTATTTTTGTGTTGGATAGTCCATTTATCGAGTAAGACTTTACGCTATATAACATCACGATATTGTTATTTTCGGACATCCACACGAATGAAGTTGCGGGCACAGTTAGTTATAAATATGAGAAAAGTAATTAAACTAATCTTCATAATAGGTACTGTCAGTGCAACATACAGCCCAACCCAAACATTGCTAAGCAAACAATGGGCGATTTTTCATCGTGAAATGTAAATTTTACGCGCCACATTGATTGGCAATTAGTCGGTGACATAAGGGCCACTTGACACCGATGAGGCACTTGCGTCGCTATGGCGCAAAGGCTACGGCGATAAATATTATATTATATTTTGTTTCACATGACAATAAAATAAAGAATGTGTCTTAATGCAAATTTCGATTAGTTTTACAAGTATCATTATAAGATTTTATGCAAAACTAGTGTTGTAATGGAGTGAGATTGTTATTCCTATGCATATTATGCCTACTATAGCAAGGTGTATTATCTCGTTATTTTAGTAACACTCTGATTTTATTAGAAATACAACAATATCACAGATAACATAATACTAATACAATATTGACACTAATTATAAATTGTAAAAGAGTCACTGGCTCAGAACGCCTGCGGCAAATATTTGTATACTCAGATTCGAGTTATGTTCATTCTTCGTTGTCGGTTAAAAAATGTGATTTCAATTGTTTTTGTTTGAATTAGTTAAATAATTTATAGGTAAATTGGATATTGATACGTAGTTATTGGCAGTGAGTAGAGTCCACTTTGGCTTAACATAGTAAAAAGTTGATCAATACATTTCATCGATGCGTTCCATCGAACTCGAAAAGAACCTTTCAAAATAAAAAATAGTTATTTGTTATACATGAGTGCAAAGTTGTTTTTTAACCGCGTGCTCAACTTTGATGACCGAGCAAGCAAAGGATTCTAAAATTGAATCACGAGCGCAGCGAGTGATTCAAAAGTTAGAATCCTGAGCGTTAGCGACGGAATCAAAAGAGCACAAGGTGAAAAATCTTTGCACTCGAGTGCAACACGTAACTTTTCATCCCCCCTCAGCGAGGAAATGACTAAATGCAAAATAAAACATTTACAATCACAAGATACTTTTGTTTCAGTTTAGGTACATATATTATGATAGGTAAGTATTACAGAAAAATATTTATATTATGTATAACAAATAATAGGCCTACGTTTTTTTTTACTTGTTTTCAAGTTTCTTATTTATAACAATACGACGTCAAAATGGCGCGCGCAAAGCAAATTAAAAACTAAAGTACACCAAGGAGGTTCAGAGTCTGAGATTTTAACAATTTAAAAAAAAGTTGTATGATAAATTCGGCACCATGGAGATGGAAGTAAATAGGTTTTGAAATCACATAACAAGTGCACGCGATGTTCTAAAGTCAAATTTACTTTAACCTCAAGCGGATAAAAACGGCTTTGGCGGTCAGATATCGAATAGCAAAAATACTCTTTCCGAGATGGGGGGATGAAAAAAACATTTATTCAAGTTTCATCAAAATGTTTGCTTGCCATCTATTAGAGCAAGAACATGTAAAGCAAAGTCACAGTTTAACAATGCATTGTAAAACTGTGGCAAAACTTTCTAGAGTTTTCTAAATTTTAAAGATTGTAGACACTTGAATTTGACAAATTTATATAACAATATAAAAAAACCTACGCTTCTTTTCTTCGAAATTCGAACAGGCTTTAAATGAAATAATGATGGTGTCGAATCAGACACACAACTTAATTTAACTAAACCACGGGGACCCATCACGAACAAAAGTAAAATAATTCGATAAAATCATCAATAGATGGCGCTACTTTAATGGATTTTTGTAATGACTTTTTAGTGAATTTAGTAATAGTCAACAAGGAGATTCAGAAAACTATTGATTATATTTTAAAAAATGACTTAGCACGTGGGAAGTATCAAAATACGTTTTTAAGTCATGCTAGAACGGTTTAACATTTCTTTTTACAAATTTATAGCACTCCTAGCGACAAATTGTCTGAACTTCAATGTATCTGTCAAAAGCATAGCTCAAAGTAGCACGCAATGTCTGCTTTAACTATTTGATTACATACTGCTCACTCATAGATGGCACTACTTATGTATGCTTGTTCGTATGGTCACAGATTGAGTTGAATTATTTTATTTTATTATATTACCTACAAGGTGTTTGGTATGTAGGTATTTTGACATAATCATAATAGTAATGGCGTCATTGAAAATTCGAAATTGCAAAATTAACTTTCTAATTCCCATACATTTGAAAGTGTAATGTCGAATTATGGTCGAATTACACAAAAACATGACATCTTAAATTTCACCACTTCCAATAGGTCAGGATTGGTCTACTCGTTAGATCTTCGTTTTTAAATCTGTGTGGCAGTGGTTCGATCCTGTCCTGACGTAGTTATTTTTAAAAAAATTTGCTTGTTTTATTATTTTGTTTTTCTTTATTGCTTTTTGTTTATTAAGTATATCAATTCCTTTTATTTATATCTCAATTTGTTTTTTATTTATAATTTTCTTTTAAGAACAAAAAGATTTAGGTTAGGATTAGAGAGGCGATTTTAATAAGTAAGAACTTACCCTATTAAATATTTTTCGGAAATTTTCAGTTAAATGCCTACGAACCGGAAAAAAGTTTCACTTGCATGTTGGTTTCATAAAACCACAGTGATTTTTTCACTGACCTAACTATTTTGTATGGGGGATTTCAAAACTAATTTTACAAATCTGAATTTTTAATAACATCATAAGTATTATTCAACTATGTTAGGTACATACATAGTCATAGATAATATAGGTAAGTAATACGTAAAGTACAGTCAGCAACACGTCAAGCTTTACATTTGCATTACGAAAGCCGCCGCTATTACGAGCGACATAAGGGCAGTCTTAAGGTCAACATTTAAAGCCCAGCGTGAGTATTAATGAAAGAAAAAAGAAAGAAAGAAAGAAAATGGTTTATTCAATGGCACTAACACAGAATAACAAATAAAAAAAGGGAAAACACTAATAGATGTGCCACGGAAAGGATATCTACTCAGCATAATGCCGAGGCGTCGCAGACTCCCCGGCGCTGGTCTTCCGTAGACATCAGGGTGTCTACGGAAGAGGCACCACTATGGCGCACACACACACTAAGCTATAAACAACAACAAAAATCTTAATATCTACGTAATACACTCAACATGGAATAATAGAAATATACAAATCAATACATATAGGTACATAAAGCTCCACGTATATACATTGTATCAACAGCATGACGTGTCATAAATTGTGACAGGTTACATAACATAGTGTCAGTAATACAAAAACTTACAGGTAGTTTACAAACACAGCAATATTTTTTCTTTACATACACAATTTCTGTAAGTTTAGTAAATACTTTAATGGACATAAGTTTCCTGACTTTTAAAAAAATAAATAAAATTAATGTAGGTACTACTTGAATTATTTTTTAATCTCAATGGTGATTAGGTATATTTTGAATTTTGCCAAATAAAATATTATAGGTACAGTGTTTTATTAGATTTTACCATTTACAAATATTGTGGCAAGCGCGACTTACAATAGACGTCACATAATTTAAATAATAGATTCGAAATTTCATCATCAAATCTAAGTGAACAGATGGCTCATGCGGAAATACTGCGAAATCATTAAGCTATACCGCTAGAGGTCTGTGGTTCGAACCCGCATTAAGTGTCTTTTGTTTCAATGATTTTTTATCACAGAATTAATAAGAACATTCTTAAAATGAAACAGAAAATTAGATAACTGGTAAGAAAGAACAAGGAAAAATAAAATTTTGTTTAAAAAATTATATAATTTCGATATTTGATAAAACAGTCGAATAAATTAATTTCAGCCGGCTATAAGAATATAAATTTCTCAATTATATTTTATATTATAAAAAAATATAAGTAATTAAGAATTAAATTTCTCAATGATATTTTATATTATAAAATATGACTAAAATCTCAATAGCGTAAATATTTTATATTATAAAATATCACTGAGAAATTAAATTGCTTAGTTTTTTGTAGGTAAGTATGTATAAATATAAAAATAAACACTTATTTTATATAAAAAACAAAAATCATAAACTGAAAAATCTTGTCAAATAAAAATTTTAAATCACATTTTAACAAAATACAATAGGTATTATGTGACTTTGATTTTCTTTAAAAATACTAAATAAATTGAAAAAATGATGAATAAATCAGTGAAAAAAATCGTCTTGGGCGGGATAAAAAAGGTCACATATAAAATATTTACAAGTTTGCTTTATTCTTAACCAGTTTTTTGAATTTGAAGTTACAGATATAATAGAAAGTACCCACTACCAAAATGACTTATACCTCCAATGATATCAAATTTATTTTACAATCACATCTTAAATGTCAAACGTATATAAAATGTATGACATAAATCGAATAACCATGGCGGAACAACCCCTTAGGTATAACATTGATTTATACGTAAATTTTTTACCAAATTGTAACACATTTAGCTTGTTGCAACCGGCCGTAACCGTATGATGTTTTACAAGACCTATTTACGCAGTCATGAACTAAACAAAGCATAATAAGCATAGCAGTTCACAAAGTGCCATCTGTTGAGTGCGTGCGAGAACTACTGAGCCCAATGTAGCAAAGGCTCGATGGCCCGAGCTTGCTGGTGCGTCATCTCGCGGTGAAATGGTGAAATAAAATAGTTCGAAGAATAGCCCGATTTAAGTAGGTCCCATTTCGTTGTATGGGATGGGGCATCTGTACTGTAGTATTATATTATCTGTGACTAAACTAATTTGACAGGTCTAAAAATAAAGCCGTCGCTATTAATCCTTTAGAGAAAAAGAAAGATGGCGATAGTTTTAATCCTGTCAAATTAGTTTAGTTTAATTACGTTGTGTGTCTGACTTGATACCGATGTGTTAGTATTATTAGCGCAAAAACACAAAGAAGAATGCCGTGTGTCTATTCACCAGCTATACATTATAATTTATCTTGGTATGTGATTGGGACCTTGATTGATCTCGCTTAAACATTCCAAAGATAGACCTTAAAACCGTAATTGACAATGTTTTATGACCATTTATTTAGAATACCCATCTGAACGTGGGCGGAATAATGTCCACTACTTTTGCTCCTACACTCAATACGTTTCGTTCTGAATCACTAATTCTTTGTATTATAATAATGTGATGTTATGTTGCGAATTAAAGAATAAGTTTCATTAATAAAAAATTAGACGTGACTTAAGCAAGCATTTTTTTTGTAAGCAGTTACACACAACGAAATTCAAAATCAATTTTTATTTGTTTTGATCGTTTTGGTAGTATTTTGATAGCTTCTTATACTTTTAAGTCCGATTGAACATAATGATTTTTTAAAATTTTTATATGTATTGCTTGCCCGTAGGTTCACTCGATGTGCAGCGGAGGTCAAAATTACCCTATTCAGGGTTGTTTGTCAATCGTTTTACTCGAGTGGCCTGTGGGTGAGTTATACACGTCGAGCCTACAGCGCCCTACGAGTACAATATAACAACGCCTTCAGAGCGCTGTTGCGGCTGCCGCGGTTTTGTAGCGCCTCGGGAATGTTCGCAGACGCTCGGGTAGATGGGTTTCATGCAACTATGCGGAAAAAAGCCTCGTCCCTGTTACGACGCATGAGGGTCAGCAGCAACAGCATTCTGAGGACAATTAGTGACCGTCACGACTGTCATATCCAAAGACATTGGATAGAAGTAGTGACGGGCCAAACTAAGTAATGTTAATTAAATACACTACTAACCCTACTAACATAGTTCATAAGAAAAAAATGTTACTAACACACAACTAAACAAGATATGGATGTAAGTCTGAAATAAATGTTTATTATTATTTATTATTATTATAATAACAATGTATAATCTAAGACTATTTTCACGAAGCGTCTCGATGGCGTAGTGTGTAAGGCCGTTGCCTTCCAACCGGCAGGTAGCGGTTCGAACCCCGCCACGTACCAATGTGTTTTCAAATCTTGAATTCATACATACGTTTATTCGACGCTATTACGGTGAAGGTAAACATCGTAAGGAAACCTGCACAATACGTGAAAAAATTATCTCTTTACGCTTTACGCTTTAAGTATGCCCTTTGTACTTTATATTAGTGAAATTAAAATTAGTATAAGAAATAAACCATCATCATAACAGCTCAAATCGTGTCCCCGCCGAGGGGCTCGAGCCTACCCTAAACTAAGGCGTTTAGGTCTTAGTCGACAAGTACCATCATAAATAAATTTAAATTTTATTGCTATTTTAACGATTAAAAGACGAGACGAAGATGTAAACTTTCTGAGCTTTTGGCTGCTATTCCCCAACAAAAGCCCAATTCCGTTAATAAGTTACAGCCGAATCGAAACTAAACAGTTGCGATCGGCCAATCGGAGCGCGTATATTGCCATTTAACTGTTCTATTACGTGACAATGTGGTATTCTGATTGGTCGATCGCAACCGTTCAGTTTCGATTCAGCTGTAACTTATTAGCAGAATTGGGCCTCTGGTGGTAGCAGAGCAGCGAACAATGATGAATTCGCTGTCAACCCTTTTTAATTGTTTTGACGTCAATAAGTGTCCGTAGAGTTCTATTTTTGAATTTGATACATTTTAACCATTGATTTACTACCAAACGTTTGGTAGTACTTAAATCAATGATTTTAACAAACATTTAGAGAAGTGGTAAGGTTATCCTGATTAATTATTTACAGGTTAAATCTTATATTGATTCGACTTTAATAAAGGCTATAAACAAGTTTTGTTAAAAAAAGCCTTTTTGTTTTTAGGCATCACGGATGTTCTTTTATTGTTTTCCAACACTTCGTATTGTTAATATTAACGCGTGCCGATCGTAAAATATGGAGGCTCATGTATCATATTTTTTTTCGGCTGAGTGTTACGAGTAACATTATAACAATACAACATTATAATAACAAATATTTCACACAGATGAAATAATTATCTTTTTTGCTTTGATGTATTATACAGGTTGTAACTGAACACCCCAATAACATTTAAGGGTAACATCCATCAGAAGTAGAGATTCTGTAGGAAAAATATTAGGGCTAACAAACCTACTTTTTTCCCATACAAACTAAATAAATTATTTTTCGGTATTAAGTGCCGAAAGCCCTACGTAAGCGTACGAGGAATACTACGCTCACGTCTGTCACGTGTCATTTTGTGTTTAAATTTCTTTTGTGTTAAGAGCTGATTATGGTTGTCACTTGAAAGTTTTTGCTTTCAGTTTAAAATCAAAGCACCGAAGGTCCATTTAGTATCTAACTTATATGCCTCTTAAATGTTATTGGGGTGTTCAGTTACACCCGGTATATTAACAAAAATTGTAAGACAATTTGATTTGTAGTGTCCGATCAATTCACTTGGCAGATCAATATCCTCCCATACAAAACTAACAAATTTACAAGCAATAGTTTAAAGAAATGAAAATATTTTTTATTTTGTAAGTATGCACTTGAACACGACAAAATTATGTGGGCAAAATTTCTGAAAAATGCTGAATATCATCGTCACATCTTTTAATCTGACCAATACTTAAAAAAATATTGCTTTATTCACTATTATAGCTCTCAGAAACTTATATCTCGCCATACCTCCACATTTTTTTACCCATTTTCACTCCACGCTCTTTTAACATATGTCCTTCTTCAGGATTCAGTATAGGATCTATCCCGCTTCAGGATTCAATGAATAGGTATCTTTGTATTAACCGTGTTTTGTAAAGTTAAGGGATTAAATCAGGCATTAAAATAACTGGACATCTTATGTCATAAGTTGGCAATGTACATTGTGGTGTGTAGTTGATGTGGTGTGGATTGTTATTTTCGAATCATACAGGAACTACACCTTACATCGGAAATGTATCATACTTGCGAAACTTTTCTGTTCAATTGTTCGAAAGCGGTATATTGAAGTTTCAAACCAGTTTCGTTAATTTACATAATTTGATTTTTATCGGAGGGAGACTGCTTGGGTACCTCCGTCTTACCTCTTTCTGCCACAAAGCAGCAGTAGTGCTTGCATTGCTGTGTTCCTGTTTGATGGGTAACATATGGCAGTGAAATTACCGGGTACCGAAATTACGTCTTATGTCATAAAATGAGAACGCATACTGTGGATCTTTTGTGGGTTGCAGATTTGCTGCCAATCTCACAAGAGCCACATGTACTATAATAATAATAGTTGTATAAAAAAGACCATAAACTATTTATTTATTTATTCCATATCACATATAAATTCACAGATCATTATTACATATCACTTTCCAGAAAAAACAGTTACCCGAAAGTCAAAGATTTTCTCCAATTGATCTCTTTTTTGGGTAAAAAAGATATTTTTTTAGTAGTCGAAGGTCGAAGTAACCTTTTCTCTATTATAACTTTGCCCTGTTTTGTGTTCCGTATAACGTTCCGTTCTTACGAGTACCTATAACGTTTGGTATGGTAAGAATTGGGTCCGGTCCTGAAGTGGACAGCCTGATTTCTTCAAAATTATAATCAGGGCAATGGCTTAGGCGAAAAGACAGACGTCCTACTGTCACATTTATATTAGTATGGATTGGGTAAAATCGTGAACAAGCATCGTCACCGGCTGTCGAAACAATGCGGCGCCGTGGGACTTGTTACAAACTTTACAAACATGTGACGTAACGCCGTGAATAAGGCGACTGAGCATAGGTGAGGTACGGTCGTTGACAGGCTAACTTGTCCACCTGCACATCAAAAACACCCTTATTGCAACACATCAAAGTGTATTTAACGAGAAAACTGCTTAGTTTGTTATACCTTTATTGATGGTTTGACAACTGTGTCTCAAGTTTTGTCTTTGCGTGCTTTCTTACAAAAGGCGTGCCGCTTTCTGTTTTGCAACAATGAGTCTGGGTTTGGATGCGGTTCGATTTTTGAAAGAGTGAAAGACGTGAAGCGGCCATTGTACTGCAACCTGCTGCAGGAGCTTACATTATTAAGATTTATGTGACGACGACGACGTAGGCCCAATCTCATTCTATTTTTTTAAAAAAACGTTGTCCCACTCTAGGATTTTCTCCTGTGTCGTGGGTGCAGTTACAAACAGTTACAAACATAGAATATCACATGCACATACGCCCAGACCGGAACAAATTTTAATAGGCCATACAAAACATATTATGTCCCGTACGGGAACCGAACCCGCGACCCGTTGCGATGAGACTATTTTTCCTTTTAAGGTACATAAACCTAGACTGTATAGAATCACTTCGTCTGTCTGTCTGTCTGTCTGCCGATTCTCTTTTTCTCAGGAACGCATGGACATAAATATCAAAGTGAAAGTGATATCAAACACCTTTATTAAAGAACACCATGCTATCCTTATGGAAAACCTCATAAGGGAGCTCATTTTACAATCTAAGCGTACACGGGAGAACTAGATTTTTACCTAAGTTTGTCGCCATAGTAACAATGTTAATAGCATTGTTGTGCTCCGACGGTAAGATGGCCAGTTCCTCGGTTGTTGAGAAGTGATAATGAAGCTCGCTTTCACCTTCGGCCTTATCGTCACTTACCATCAGGTGAGATGAAGGCAAAGAGCTTCCCTGTCGTAAATTAAAAAAAAATATTTTACAAAAAATAAAAACCCGCTTCAAAAACACGGAAAAGTTAAAAATAATATAAGAATAGGTACAGACAACATCACACTTCTGTATTGAAGTCGGTGCCAATCGATGATCTCCTAGAAAGTCTTAAAATTTGTCACCGGTGAGCTGGTAATTTATTTCACATTTATGATGTTTTTAATGAATGAAAAAGTATGTGATCTAACCAACACTATACATAATTCTTAAAGTCAACATTGTTATTCACACCTTATGGATGGAGTCTGCAATAAAAATGTAGCATTATTATTAATATTTTTTAACTTTTGTTCTTACATATATTTGTTTCTCGCCTATTTGCTATCAAATATGTACTATGCGTGTACTATATAATTCTTTATTTTTACAATTTCTAAATCGATAATTTTTCGGTCACGACTGGACTCAAAAAATGTACTTTAATCAACATAATGTTCATGAGTTCGATTAGCATTATAAGTTTTGACGTGGTAGCACAAGTTTTTGCTGTCCGCAGACGTATAATAAATGACAGACATTTTTGTCTCATCCAAACCGTATCGGATGTAGAGCCCATATTTTACGGCGCTGGCCTTGACATATCGGTTGAAGCCTTGCTCTCGTAATCTGATACATCTCAACAATTGTTTCAAGACATATCTTTAGGATCCGGGTTCGCTTTCGTTTCGCGGGGAACAATAGTGCAAGATTCTATTTAAATATTTGTGATAAGCGTTACGGCTTTTAAACATTGAACAGACGTAAATTACTAAGTAGCTTTAGTTGGATAGTACTTATAAATAGACTACGTAATGATTTTTCACAATACAATATCATATACCGATCTGAAAAATTATAGTGAAATAAGAAAAGGATTATTGATAATGACAAAGAGCCAATGAGAACAGAGTATGACATTTACCTATCTAAATCAAATCAAAAAAATCCTGAGGACCGTTTTTCGATACAAGCATATTTTCCATGCAAATACTTATATTCGACGCCACGTGTTGTCGCCTTTTTTGCGCTCCGAAGTGGGAGCATTTGCATGTTGGTGAGGTACTAATCAGTGAAATTCCTTTGTCGCATGCGATTGAGGGAGGGCGGGCTGTGCACTATTGGCCTGCGTAGTTAGTACCAGCTACTGACATTTTTGTAGGAAGTTTTGCTTTTCACCTACTCCTTATCAATTAGGCTGTTAAGGCCTGAGTCAGCCACGCTAGCCCAGTGCGTATTGGTTGACTTCACTGACCTTGAATTTCTTCGCAGATTTAGGAAATACACATTGGAACATGGCAGGACCGAACCACGGACCTCCCGATTAGAAGGCCAGTGTCGAGGGCGCTCTTTGTAATTTTTTTTTAATTTAGTTATAATCATCACATTGATCTATGTGTTCTTCTATCTATCAAGTCCGACTACTCTTATATCTAGGGTGAGTTGCGCATCATAAAATTGAACTATTCTACATGTTCTTATGTATATAATCAAACATATACAGATACACATACATATATGTACATACACATATATACATATAGATACATACATACACACAGATATGTATTTACACATATTCCCAAAACATTATATACGGTACATTTATTTCTCTATGGATATATCAATTTTAACTATTTAATTAACTATGTCTATACTTATATCAAAATCTAATCTTTAAACTTATAACTTTGCTAAGGTTGTGGCTAATGGGACTACCGCTAGAGGGATTCGGGTTGAGGCGGTTCATTTTCCGCATCTATGTCGCTGCGCGTGTCTGGGCTCTGACAGCCATTTTCATGTTATAATCGACGACCTTGTGATCCGTTGCCCTTCTGGAAAAGGCAGTGAGGCGTCTAATGGCATCATCCTCCTTCAGCTCCCGGTAGTAATAGGTGCAAGTCACCTTGTGTCTTGTTATGGCGACCACCGCGTGAGGGACGCTGTCGTGGACTGGGTTCTTTGGTTCCGCTCCTCTGAGCACAACCACGTGGTCGTACGTTAGCCCCTGTGCTTCATGGATCGCTCTTTGTTACTTATGATATATAAGCTTTCACCCGCGATTCCGTACGCATGGAATTAGTAATTTGGGTAGCTTATTTTTTATCCAATCTTCTTCTTTTTAATCAATCTGCTTACACTTTATTAATGAAAAAAATTATTTGCGGTTTTGTAATTCAGTCTTATCGTCCTTTTTTATTAATTCCATTTACAAATTTCCACCCCCCTTCTACAGCCTTTAAGGGACGAATGGGATGAAAACTACAGTTTCTCCTTCCAAAATCCTCCTCCTCCTAAATCGGTTCAGCGGTTATTGATTCCCCATACAAACTTCCGCCCCCCCCTTTCACCCCCTTAAAATATGATTTCTGTGTTAAAAACTATCTTATATCCTTTTCCGGGACCCAAACTATCACTAAACCAAATTTAATCTAAATCAGTTCAGCGGTTTATGCGTGAAGAGGTAAGTCGTAAACAGACAGACAGACACACTTTCGCATTTTTTAAATATAAATATGGATAAAAGCATGCAGGTTCAAAAGTTAATGATGTCGGAGCAAAATGAGTCGTAAGGCTTGAAGAAGATCGCTTGCTATTAGCGTAGAACAATGGCTATTCGAGTGACAGCTGGCATTTGACCTCTTGCTAAAACTGTTGCCTGATAGCGGGCACTCGATGTCACAGGTTGTGTACTTTATTCATAAAAGCTCAACTTGGTGAGAGGTCGGTGCATAGTGTTAACGAAACGCATATTTTATCGACGTTTTGGTAAAAATTCATTAAAAGTTCAACACAAATTGATCACTTTCATTTCTTTATACACCACCTGCATCTGGAGCACGTATTAAGTATATGTCAAGTATTCTCAATTTAAAGTGAGTTATTAAAGCCAATTTGGAACACCAAAATGTCAACAAAAACTTCTATCAAAAATAGTTTCGAAAAAAAACAAGGCTGTTCAAGCAATATACAGGGCGTCCCAAGACTATGGGTCATGAAGGGAAAGTACCTTAAATATCGTTGATAGGATATTTTGCTGGAAGAAGACATTATGTTATTTTTAAAAGTTAGAAATACTGCATTCAAAGATTTTCAAAAAATTACTTGCTTCATCTGGGAATCGAACCGACTTAAATGTGAAGAGTAGATACAATGTTTCTTAAGAGGACTTATTGTTTTTTTTTAGAATAGAATAGAATAGAAAATTTATTGCATAACTGTTACAAATAATTGTCCTTACTGCTAGATTTTATTGCATACAGGGAGTAATAACAGTTACCCTGTCGGGCATACAATATAAAAAAATATTATACAATTTGATTTTAATCACACATTCTTTGGTAATTTTTACGATTTGTCAATTTAATATTCTATAGATTAACATGTCAGTAAAATAAACATTTAATGAAAAAAAAATTGAAGTCATAATTATAATATATTGGAATTATTAAAATACTCATTTATGTCATAAAAAACCTTACTATTGGCATTTTGTCCATTCTTTCGATTGGCATCATAAAAATACGGGTGTTTTTTTTACACATTTAAGCCGGTTCGATTCCCAGACGAAGCAGATAATTTTTAGAAAATCTTTGAATGCAGTATTACTAACTTTTAAAAATAACATAAAGTCTTCTTTCAGCAAAATATCCTATCTACGATATTTAAGGTACTTTCCCTTCATGTCCCATAGTCTTGGGACGCCCTGTATAGTATAGAGCTTGATATCATAAAGTTATCATTAAGTTGGCTCTCCACCGAATAAATGTTGTCAATGTTTGTTAAAACACGTGTTGCCAACAAAAGTTGATAAGTTTTTTCGGTGGAGACTTTAGAAATGTCATATTTGGTTCTGCCAAAATTATGGTTATAATCTTTATATAAATTAAAATGGATCATAGAAATGTATGTACGCCCATAACTTTGGAACGACTGCACCAAATTGGATGATTCTTGGTTTTATGTATTCGTTACTGTTAGGACAAGGTCTGTGTAATATAAAATTACAATAATTTAAATAAACATTTCAGTAATTTAATTAAAAAACATGGCGATACAAAGTACGCCGGGTCAGCTAGTAAACAATATTTCTAATTATCACATAATGCTCGTGGTGATCATGGTCTAATCATCGATAGAAAAATATACAATACCACTTCACTACGCTTTAGACTATGAAAATCGTTAGCTCAACTGCACTTGGACAATGTATTAAGATCTTTATCTTAAAATACATAGCCGACAAATTTATTGCAAAATTATTGCAAATACAATCCTTTTTTAAGTAACATTTTATATATAATATCTATGCACATTCATAGTAACGAAGTACTTTAACCTTTGTAAGCGATTAAAAGCATGTCGTAATTTATTTTATACGTTACTGGTTGACCCAATGAACTTCGTTTCCCCTTGACAGATCTAAATAAACAATCGCGAAGGGTACTGTCACTTTCTACACAAAATATCCGTAACGCTTTTAAATTATTTTTTATCTTTTCTTTAGGATTTTCCCTATTATTTTCTTTTGAAACCACCTCTGTATTATTATGCTAACAAAAGGATTAAATTAATAATCAAATTGGTCAAGCTGTTTCTAAAATTTTACAAGACTAACGAACGGCGATTTATTTTTATACTCGTATATTCTTTCAGATATAACTTTCACAACAATTAATTATGAAGTAATTTGTACAGATTATAATTTTTAAATGAACCTGCCTCTTTAAAACCGTATTGACGCCATGAACACGAATGGCCAATTGCACTAACCTTGTCTTAGCATAGGACGATCTTAACTGGCATGCTGTCTCATTCTTTTCATTTATGACAAGAAGTGACAGCATTCTTCTAAGTATTGTCTTAGCTAAGACATATTTAGTGAAACTGGCCATAAGTCACAGAGGGCTTATCCAACCCCAGCGGAAGTTCAACTGTATTTGCTTCAACTTTCTTCTTTAAATCATGTCATAGTTTGTAAGCTGTTGACAGTTACTGTTTTTACCTTGTTAAGCCAAAGTAGATCACTTAATGTCAATTAATAAAGCAAACTTCAAAACATTTTATTTTGTAGCGTGCATGTAATTTAAATAATGCTAAATCAATTTCAAAAGACAAAACAATTGAGGGTGCGCATTTAATTTCCACCCACCTGCGAAACTATTCGTATATTATCCAACTATCAATCTATTTATAAATGCGTAATCGAATAATCTATCTATCTGAACGTAATCTATAGGCCCACGTTGCCTGAATGGCAAGCAAATAAACATATGCAAGCAGAAGTGTCTTGACGCTTTCGCGAATTATGGGTCATCGCATGCCCATAGCCGCAGACTGCACAAGTTGCAGCGCGGCCCACGCACGCGCCGAATTCCAGCTCAATGCCGAACTCATTTGCGGCGACATTGACATCTGCTCGAAAGAATTTCCATAATTGTGTTGCGTTACTGTCGCAATTATTTAATTTCGGCTGTTCCTGTATCATCGTAATTTGCATATTGTTCGTATTATTCTGAAGAGTGGTACTTGCTTTTGTATTAAGTTAAAACGTTCTTTAGATGAGGCATTTTATTGTAACTGCCCTTTGATAGTATAACAAAAATCTATCGTGATCGCTTTGAATTTTAACGGTCAAAGTGCATTCATTGCTATTTATTATCAGACAGTCGACACAGAGTCTTGTATTGTTGCCGCAATGATTGGCAAATTCAAAGCGATCGTGATGGTTTTTTCTTAGACAATAGCCCCTCGGAATTTGTCAATCTGGCAGGTAGTGGCTATCTTTAATTTCATTGTCGGAACTGGGGGCCTTAACAAAGTAACTTTTGCGTTTGTTTCCTTTACATTACAGGTACGTTCTGTATTGAACGGCAATGTATGAGTATGATTCGTGATGTGGAATCGTTCCCATACATTTTGTTCCTTTTTAACTTCGTTATCAAACTCAATAGTTATTTGTTATACATGAGTGCAAAGTTGCTTTTTAACCGCGTGCTCAACTTTGATGACCGAGCAAGCGAAGGATTCTAAAATTCAATCACGAGCGCAGCGAGTTATTCAAAAATTAGAATCCTGAGCGCTAGCGAGGGAATCAAAAGAGCACAAGGTGAAAAATCTTTGCACTCGAGTGCAACATGTAACTTTTCATCCCCCCTCAGCGAGGAAATGAACAAAGCAATTTAAAAAACAAAAGTACACCAAGGAGGTTCAGAGTCTGAGTTTTTAACAAATTTAAAAAAAGTTTTATGATAAATTCGGCGCCATGGAGATGGAAGTAAACAGGTTTAATGATGTTTTGAAATCACATACTAGTGCATGCGATGTTCTAAATTCAAATTTACTTTAACCTCAAGGGGATAAAAACGGCTTTGGCGGTCAGATATCGAATAGCAAAAATACTCTTTCCGAGATGGGGGGATGAAAAAATCTTTGTTCAATATAGACCTTTACAGGCATTTATTGACGTCAAAAAAAAACATAAAAATCTTCAACCAAGAATCTAAGTAACTAAATTATTTAATCCTTGTATATACGCACACCCCAACCATTATTAAGATGTGTGCAAATACAAGTCAAATGAAAAGAAAAAAAAATGACTCTACACCTGTTCGGAAATTGGGAGAGCCTTCTCGAAAAGAACAGGCAAGAAACTCGGAAGGTATTGTATTTTTTTCTCCTCTTTTAAAATGCCAACATTACAATATTATATTTCACAACTATTTTTATTTTTTTTAATAATATAGAAATGCCTTTCGTTTTAACTATCCAAGATAAGGCTTAATTTAATTTGATTTTAAGCATTACTTCCACCCAAATCTTCATTTAAAAGTATCACGCTTTACGTACCTACATAACTTTTGCACTATTTGTGCAATAAATGTACTGTAGAATGAATTAATTTGTAAGGAATCTATAGCTACGATTTTTGTGTTTTTGTATGTACGTAAATTATTATGCACTTGTTTCTTATTTTTTAAATTTTAACACTCAGCGGAGTAAATAGTTTATGTATATGCTCAAACTGATTAAGGTTTTTCAATGAACATTTTTACGAAACTCTCTGTTTTTTAGTTTGGATTGTTTTAATACTATATTTAACTTATAAAATTATATTATTCCTGCGGGAAGATAACGATAAAAAGGCGAGGAAACAGCGGACGGGATGTTAAGTTTTTTCTTTTTATAAAATCTTTACGTAAAAATCGAGGATTTTAGTTTTTGCTAAATATTGAAATATAAGGACAAACACGACCATATTTATATCTATTATACACATAGATAATAAAAAAATCACTACAATATTGCAATATACAACATCCGTGTCTATATCAACATTTTTCGCCAATCGAACAGGAACCCGGAACTTTCGGCATAGGTATTAAGCAGACGCGCTGACCACTCGATTATGTCTTGACTAATATTTATAATAGCCATTCATAAAAGAATATCCGCAATTCGTCGCGGTGACGAATTTGAACGCTCAAAATATCTTATTTGCATCACTTTTTGTGTCAACTTAATATTAGCCTTATGTTTTTCTAATGTAACTATTAATTATTATCTTTACTATGTACTCTTCCTGAAATATGCAAATAATAAGAACAAACAGTGACGTTATAACTGTTGCTTTTGATGCAAGTAATACTAATAATAGTACATTACGATATGAATGCGGTATTTTGATTATAACTCACGAGGCGGAATTTCAGCGCGAGCTGAAGGCGAGGGCGTAATTGAGCCGACTGTATACCTATAACCAATATACGCACGTATATCGTACGACCTTTTTTAACACACTTGTGAGGAAAAATACTTCATAAACTGAATTCTTTGATTAAATAACACAAATCATTTTTAATTTGTAGACAAACTAAATAATGGTATGAAAATAATTATTTGAACAATCATGTAGTTCGTTGCTGTCTTTTACATCACCTCTAGGTTTTATAAATATAGTACATTACTGGCGCGGCGCGGCCCGGCAAGTGCAGCATTACCGGACTCTGTGATGCGTGCCTCGGCTATAATTTACGTGTATATTATGAGCTGCTTTATGTATCTAAAACCGGTAAAATTAGATCCACTTTACGAGCAAGTGTGTTGAAAAACTCTTTATAAAGACAAAGTACAACAGAAATAACAAATGAAATGAAAACAGAAATGTGACAATGGGTGGGTGAACTTATTGCTAAAGAGAAACCACTTGCTGGCAACCTCGGAATTGAGATATACGTATATACACAGAGGAGATTCAAACGGGGGAGTGGTGCAGAAACTGGAATGCGGAATATATGTGTGAATAGGGAAAGGAACTCTATAACAAGCTTATAACAAAGCTTGATTCTACTTATTTGGTTCACCATTTTCAATACATAACAAATAGATCAAGGTTTCATTGAAAACGCAAAGGCTGATTATCTGCTAAGAAAAGTATTTGGAATTCACGTGTCGATACCACAATGGTCAGGATTTCGATGAAAATAATTGGGACCGAGAAAAGATGGGCCAAATCAAGGCGAAAACGCACGTCAAGTTTATGAACGACATAAAAAAACTGTCTCACACAGAGATCAAACAGAAACGCCTAACGGTAGGTGCTCTAACCGGTCATTTTTACAGTAGAGTCTATGGAGCACTCCAGCAGCGGAATCCTGGCCTGCAAGAAAGTAGAGGAGAGCACGAAATATCTACTTTGCTATTGCCATTCTAATCTCAGAAGCTTAAGGCTGACGGGAATCGAACACCGAGCTCCAAATCATCATCACAGCTCATATACATCCCCACCGAGTGGCTCGAGCCTACCCTAAATTAGGTTGTTTAGGCCTTAGGCAAGCCTTAGGCTGGCCCAGTGCCAGTGCGGATTGGTCGACTTCACATACACCTTTGAATTTCTTCGCAAATGTATGCAGGTTGCCTCACGATGTTTTACTTCATCGTAGTAGCGTCGGATAAATGTATATATGAAATTCAAAAAACACACTGGTTCATGGCAGGATCGAGCTGCGGACCTCCCGAGAAGGATAGTGCCGAGTACACAGCGCCACCGAATAGGAATAGGATATCTTCAAACTCAAGGGAAAATTGATTGTACTGCAGGTGGTAATAATAGCTACAGAGGCTAAGATTTTGGGAAGCACAAAACACAAACAGTGGGTTGCATCAAACAGTGGGTTGAAGTGCGAATGCTGTACTTCAGCCATCCTATCCATAAGGTAAGAAAAGAGATTAGTTTAATTAAGAGATTACTTTTATAGTTTAATTGCTTATAAAGTAATTGCTTAGACTCATGATCTACCTATTTTGAGCCGACATTAAAAAAGGAGGAGGTTCTATGTTCGACTGTATCCTTTTTTTTATTTATGCTCACCGATAATCGCCATTTGTAATCACTATAATTTTCTTAATTTTTGATGTTGAAATTGCCTTAATCTTTTCAATCATTAACTTATATGTAATAAACAAATGTTTTAATTTGCATAAAAATAAGATTTTATTTTATAGTTTTCGGAGTAATTCGGAGAGCTGACAGTGAAAAGTATAACTCCTAAATAATTATGTTGTTAGGCATTCGAGAGTAATTTACTGGCAATCGGATCCAATTTGGCATTAGTACTACAGTTTACCTAAGGTGGAAGATTTCTGGTAGGTAAGGGATGAGGAAATAGGTTCTTGAGATATAATGAAAACTTGACATGTAGTTATATTCATCGGAGTGATTCGGCGAGCTGACAGTGAACCGAGAGTAACTTACTGGCAATCGGGTTCAATTTGGCCTTACGGGAAATCACAATATGAACGTAGATCGACGAGGATTGGTTTCAGATGTAAACCAAGTGAATTTAGTACTTAGAAGACCTACAAACATCTTAGAAATGTCACCTCTGTGACATTTAACATGAAACCCACGTAGGTGCCTATTAAATCTTCGGCTCCCAAGGAAATGCCGAGCCCACGGATGGTGTCACCTCGCTCATTTTAGTGGCACAGCATGATATGACATTATTGCAACCTAATCCATTACAGTTACAATATGTTATAAGCCTAAGTGAAAGAGACTTATGTGACTTAGGAAAATAACGCACCTACTTACGATTAGTCTACATCAATCAAACATTTTGACAAATTAAAAATTTGTAGTGAAAAATTGTGTCATTGCAACCTACTCAAGTTGTATATCAATAATAAAGTGGAAGCTTAACTATTGCTTTGTATAGATATATAAATAGATGAATAAATTTGAAATTATTAGTATTTAATTATTTACCAAATAGTAATAAATGATAAATTAAGTTTTACATATTTTTAGTCCGCCATATTTAAATACTACACTTATTGCAATCTTCTCAAGTTTTAACATTGAACTTGCATAAACAACTAAAACCGTAAACACTAAAAACATAATTTTCTGTATTGTGCTTTAATGATTTATTATGAATCTACAAGATTTCCAAAATGGCTCTAACAGGCTTGAAAAGCTCTAAAAGAGAAACTCTCAAAAATTGAATATCTTGTGACCGAACATTTCAACGGAAGAGCGGTAGTCGGAGATAGGTTGAAAATTAGAAAGATGGATGTAAGTATTTGAAATGAAACTTTCATTTCTTATATAGAGATTTATCGTTGTTATAATAATAAAAAAAATATTTGTATGTTATGTTGAAGATCTTGGCATACGTAAAGATCTACTATATTTATATAGAGAAAAAATTATTGTTTCTCTAAGCGTGCGTAATAAACTTTACGTGACATTACAACGCATGGCGGCTGCGGGTAGTTTTTAATAACTATAAAGACAATAAAGAACCAACGATATTGTCCACCTTTCAAGTCTAGTCTTTATATCTACTCCTATTATAAGAATAATTTGAATAAAGCTCATCACTATTGTTGCATCACCAAGTCAATGCTAAACATTATTCGAAAATCAAAAACACGATGGATAAATCAAAATTAAATGTTGCTGAAGCTTGAAACAAAACTGATTATGATTAATTTGAACGAATGCACATCAAATAATTATAATCATAATATGATTCTCTGTCATATAAAGTACACATTTCCGATAGAGCCTTGAACTTTTAAGAATGCTTTTAAATAAACATTTAATTTAAACTCCAATATGGCATTGCAAGATTAAATCATATTATTTAGCAAAAAACAATATTAGAAATAATGTATTTATTCCTTATTGTATACATACAAGTGTACAAAACCCTAGCTGTACTTATCCGGAAAATGTCAATCGGAAAACTTAATAAAGGTTAATGAAATGATATGCTTTAAATATCCTTTTCAACACACTTCCTCATAAAGTGGCTCTAATCCCATGGCAATTAGGCACATAATGACACCTATAATCAAACTGTGACTTTTTCATTACTATTATTCACGAGTGAGTAATAGTTTTTTTTAATATTATTGGTTGAGTTACGCTTACACTTGCGCTAAAATGCTATCCGCGAAAAGCCCAAAAAAAAGAAACCTCATTTTTTAGTCTATGGCCGATGCGCGCGCATAGGAAAACTGATTAATTTTTCCCGCCATTACGAAATTTATTAGTCTGTGGCCGATGCGCGCGCATAGGAAAACTGATTAATTTTTCCCGCCATTACGAAACATTTTTCACAACTCGTCTCGTTTACTCTTTTGAAGTTATTTAGTTAGTTATTAATTAAGATGTCTGCAAATACAATTTATGAAGAAAATGATTTATGTTGTACACCGTCCGATATAAGATGTGAAGCCCAGAACGTTATGGAAAGTTTACTACCAGAAAACTCAAAGGAAAAATATCTATTAGCGTACCAAAATTTCATACAATGGCAGAACAACAAGAATACGCAGTCTTTTTCAGAAAATGTGTTCATGGCGTACTTTAAAGAATTATCTTCTAAGTACAAACCTAGCTCTTTGTGGTATATTTACTCAATGTTAAAAAGTACAGTCCGAACAAAGAATGGAGTGGACTTAAAAATATACTCGAATTCGTCAGCTTATCTAAAGAGACTATCTGATGGATTTAGAAGCAAAAAATCAAAGGTTTTATCATCTGATGATATTGAAAAATTTATTAAAGATGCTCCAGATAACCAATATTTGGCTACAAAGGTTAGTTAAATTAATTTTAATTCAATATTTAATAGCAGCTTGTGTTGTGTGTTGACCTTAATTATTGTTTCTTTTGTTTCAGGTTGCTTTAATATTTGGTGTAACTGGTGGCTGTAGGATACAAGAATTAACAAATATAACTGTAAAAGATATAGAGAACCATGGCCAGATGCTTTTAGTGAAGATACCTATCACGAAAAATAAAATACCTAGGTCATTCACCATACACGGTCCATTCTATGATATTGTTAAGAAGTATGAAAGTTTGCGTTCGCCAAAAACAAAAAATGACCGTTTCTTTCTAAATTACCAGAATGGTAAATGTACCTGTCAGCCTATAGGTATAAACAAATTTGGTTCTATGCCTAAAGAAATCGCTAAGTTTTTGGGTTTAGTAGATGCTGAGAGCTACACTGGACATAGTTTCAGAAGAACTTCAGCTACATTGCTGGCAAATTCAGGAGCTGATATAATGACTTTGAAGCGACATGGCGGGTGGCGATCTAGCAATGTAGCAGAATCATACGTAGAAGATTCCATACAAAACAAGAAGGAAATTTGTGCAAAAATCACAAAAAGAATTAAACTTAATTCTGAGACGCATCCTACTGGCGAAATACCAAGTACGTCCAATGATTGGATTTCACCTACCTACACGAATAATGAACCATCACAAATAACAATAGAACATGAAAGTATTTCAATAAACTATCTGATGAGACCGCTATGTCATCAAAAATAGTTAATTATAATTTTACTAACTGCACATTTACTAATTGTTTCTCTAAGTAAACTTTTTATCTACTATGTAAAATGGTTTTTTATTTAAGTATTGTTTTATTCAGAAGTGTGTTGAAAAACTTTGTATGATACACGTGTGTATTGATGGTTACCGTCCTCGGCTTCTTAAGACCCTCGCCTGACGGCTCGGGCCTCAATGCGCCTCAGCGGTAATCACCAACATTACACACTTGTACCATAATGTACTATTATTTCCAATATTTTTTTCTCTCTTGGTTTAAATACATTTTATTAATTTTTATTTTTTAAGAAAAATACGAATTGTCCACATTTGACAATAAAGCAACCATGCAATGCTGAGAGCTATTTGTATATCTTTCATGTAATATGTTTGACGGTTAAAATATTAGTGCTCATCGTTTTGTTTTGTCGTTTCTATAAAATTGACAAAGAGAATTCTGTTATAACCACGTTGAGTATTTAGTGAAAAATACGCAAATCGTTTTAAAATTCCAACAAATTACAAATAGATCCACGAAATACAATGAACCTGATTTTGTGTGTTGATTTACACATATCTAAAATTTTATTTTAATTCTGTGAAGGAAACAGAACTATAATGGTTACAACATAGCATTACACAATTGCAATTTATTTTTATAATTTTTACCGTATTTTATGTATCTGAAGATGGTTTTTATTATCTAAAAAAATAAAAATCACACATTTATTGCACAAACTTGTTTGGAATAGCTTGGTAACAAACTTCATAACGAGTTGAAACACCTTTGACGTATTATTGTACGAGTATTTTTTTAAATTTTCAATAAATAATCTTCCAAGTCACATTCAGATCATAAAACATGGTCCGAAAATAACATCTCGAATACACTTCATCAAGAAAACGGATCAAATTTAAAGTTCAAGTTCAAAATGCTAATCACTTGTTCAATTAAGGTATTTTCTCACTGGCCATCAATAATTTACATGTATGTGACGCAGCTGTGCTTGAGAATCAATCGATTTTACTATTACTTGTGGTAAAAATAGAGATTGGATTCCCTTGGAGGATCACAACACGGACGCTCTTGGTCTTTACTTCATCTGATGGTAAGTGATGCCAAGGCCGAAGATAGAAGCCAGTTTCCTCTGAGCTCCCCAACAAATATGGAACTGGCAATCTTACCCTCTATTTGTCAGAACACAACAATTTGTTGTAAACAATGTTATGAATATTATTATGGTGGTAAAATTAGGTGAGGTGGTAGGGTTGGTGTGTTGGCTTTTACCACATTTACGGGAAGAAATTGGCGGAGATACCTACGTGGTATTTAAAATCTGTCCTTGCACTGACACGAGAAGGAAGGGATTTTCAAAATATTACTGTCAAGCTTTACAAATAAAACTCATGCATTGATTATATTAAAAGTGCCTTCAAAAATACTAGTTGTTTGAAATTCTTGGTTAATGCCCCTTAAAATGAATAATAATGTTATTGCCATGCGATAATGCGCTTTCAAATATGACTTAGATATCCTTGTGGCGTCTCTAAATACTATTAATCATACTAATATATTTGTCGCTTGAGATATACACGTTAATGAACTTTGAACCGAATGGTGAGCTTCTGAACTGACGTGTTTACTCAGTGCCTAAGAATTACAATTAAGTTCGTAGAGTCAACGTTCGAAAAGTCTAAAAACGAAACATGATATGGGCGATAAAGTATTAGATTGTTTGACGAGGGTAAAGAGTAAGAAAGAACATTAATCACGTAATTGAACAATGCCATTACTTGAATGAAATAAACTCTTCGTATGTACGATTATTTGGTCACGGGATGACAAAAGGAGAATTTACACTACCCAATGCCTTACTGCTGTAAGGATTGTTGCATTTAAGCGCCCTTAATTTTAAAGACAAAAATATCGAAGGTTCAAATAATTGGTTGAATGATCATTATATCCCACAAATAGGTATTTCATAATATCATTAATTTCAAGAATGTACATTCTATGGAATATTTTACAATGTGAAGCATTAATCTTAAAAATGCATAGATTTGATTATAACAGCAATTACGTTTTTATTGCTTGGTAGAATGTGATCAATCAAAAACGCGCTAAGGTGAACTAAATGTCAATGATAACATTAATCAAGCAGATGATTCCACCAATAAGAGATAAATAAAAACTAAAACTTTGTATTTGGCCAATCAAAATGCTCCAATATTACACTAGTTTAGTTTCAAATGACATTTGATGCGATTTGATTGGTTGGATATAGCGATAATCTATTTTTAAACAGAAGAAACAGGAGTTGACAGTTTATTAATTTAAGTATCACACAAACTATTTGTTTAACGTGTTTTTTTTACTTTTATTGTATACTTAGAATTATTTTTCAGTTGGAGTTGGGGTGCTGTAGAACGCGAGGCCCAAGATAGGGAGAGATGGCGGCAGCTAGTGAAGGCCTTTTGCACCAATGGGGTGCCATAGCAAAGGAACAACAAACAAAAACAACAAATAAAAAAATAAAGAATTTTCAAAAAAACGAAACACATAGAGCTTAGAGCGGTAAGCTAATAAGTCTTTATGGTTATTATTTTACAGAGGATGAAAAGTTCAATGCATTCAGTTTTCATAAAAGCGGTCCAAGACTCCTGAGAGTTTTGCGCGATTGGCCATAGCCATGGCAATAATAATATGCACATTTAAAAAAAGTCTGTATTTGTAGTTGTATATCAACCATGAGAGTGTCAAGTTTTAGCTCGCCATTGTAGTTAAAACTATAAAAATTACAGTCCCTTTAGGCTCGGTTATCATAAAATACTTTAAGCATCGATTTTGCAAGCCCAATACCGATTGCAAAAAAACGCATGAATCATTATAAAATTTCTTCTTAAAATTATTCCTAGCGACGATTTGAGCTTTACGTGAAGCTGGCAAAGTTCATATTTGAATAGCAAGAAGAAACCCACTCGTTTTAAGACGAAATTTTATAGTTATTGCCCGCGTGCTTTATCATTTTCGAAATTTTGATTCACCTGTTGCGAAATTTGACCGTGAAATTTCAAGATGGTTTCAAGAGAAAACACTAACAGCCAATTTCACCACCTTCTTTAGACGCATAAAACCATAAAGGCGAAATACAAACTCTTGGTTTTGTGGTTTTTGGCGGTTAAGTTGATATAATTACCACACGACACGGTTAGCACAGAGTCGCAGGTTCGATTCCCGTACGGGACAAATATTTTGTATGGCCTACAGAAATTTATTCCGATCGGGGTTGTATGTGCATGTAATATTCTATGTTTGTAACTGCACCCACAACACAGGAGAAAATACTAGTGTGGGGCGACGTTTTTTTAAAAAAAATTCGTCAAATCCCACTAAGTATTGTCCTAAGTTAAGACAAGGTTGGTGACATACAAATGTATTCCCCTGTTTCTTTCCTGAATAATGGCAACAGAGTTATTTCTTCAATCAATGACCGCTAAATGTTTCAATGTTTTCCTTTTCTTTATTAAATTGATTATTCAAAGAGATCTACAAAATCCTAAAAGATTGGCCCGATTTACCGTTGTATTCAAACATCCAGCAAACCAATTTGGCGAGATTATACGATAAAAACAAAATATAGAGCTATCCCTAATAGTAATCAAATCCCATTCGGCAACTTTCGAAACTAATGATTCCAGTTTCGCAAAACAGAATTATTTTTATTTTATCGAAACCCAATTTCCAATAAAGAGAAATAATTCTGTCTGGTCTAGTTTTATAAGACTAAGTTCTAGTTTTATAGTTTTATCGGTCTGGTTTTAGAAGGGTGAACGGAGGGCTACGAAACATGTACTCGTATTTGGTGTACATTTTTATAGGAATCTTCAGCTGCAGCTATCTCTACCACACTCTGTTCTGTTGTTCTGGCACAGCGTGGCTGCAACATATTTTACAAGCACATTTTTAAATTTTCTCGTCCTTAGTGTTTTCTTTTAATGATTAAAATGATTAATATAAACTTCAGAGGCTCCGATGTGGATTACCGAAGGGAGACTGCTGTGATCCGGTTTGACGGGTAATATATGGCAGTGAAATTACTGGGTGCCGTGACTTACAACTTAAGGACCCTGTAAACGATCAAACATGTTTGTCAAATTTACGTGTTTGACAAACTTGATTGTTCGTGTAGGGCTGTGTTTGACGCGTTTGCCAAACGAACTACGTGTTTGATGTGTTTGAAAAGTATCTGGATTGTTATAAAACCTGGTAGATTACTATCAACCTTATCTATTGGCGACGGTGGCACTTTGGATACGGCATTGACCTTATAACGGGGATATCCGGGGTTCGATCCTGCCGTGTACTAAATTTCATATGTACATTTATTCGACGTTCCTACAACGAAAGAAAACATCGTGAGGCAACCTGCATAAATCTGCGATGAAATTCAAAGATGTATGTGAAGTCAACCAATCCGTACTGAGCTATGAGCTAGCGTGGTTGAATAAGGCCAAATCACCCTAACTTAGGGCAGGCTCGAGCTTCTTGGTGAGGACTTAAATGAGTTGTGAGGAAGAATCTACTTGCGGTGAAACTCTTGCATGTTTACTGGTGCAAACAATGATTTGTGCAAATATGATTGTGCATGTAGCCGGAACTTTAGGCTTAGTTCCTAGATATTATCTGTGATACTAATAACAGTAGCCAGTGGCACAAGTATTCTCAGTTGACATTACGCAACGATCTAACACCTTTGTTTGCTGACGCAAACGTCGAATTAATCGTCCAGACGGCCACACGATAACGAGCTTTCGACAAGTTTCTGACAAATTACTATATTATTTGTAAGAACCTCTCGGTTGTCTTGTGAAACTGGGATTATTATGTTTAAATTATGTTGCGTGGTGTTTGTGCGAAAAGCGCATGGTTGAATTGGAGGCGATATTGACATTGAATTAAACGTTTTGCTTTGTTATATTTTTACAGCATTTTTATTCAATGATCACTTATTCATTCACTAACTGACTAATACCGGTAGTATATACTATTACCACGGTAATAGTATATACTATTACCGTGTTAATACTATGTCGAACACTCTCGTTTATTAGCTAACATGTTGGTAACAATATGTCAAAAGAGCATGTTGAGTAAAAACGGTACAATATAAGTGGGCAAAAATAGCATTATATCTTTTGCTAAATATGTAACAAATAACAATATAAGTTAGCGACCTTAATTTATTAAACGCAAAAACAAAATGTCGTCAATTTTTAGCCTCTTTTTTGCAATTGTTTTTAAAATTATTTTTATAAATATTAAGTCTAATGTTTCAGCTATTGAATAAGATTTTTTGTCTTTTTTGAACTTTTACTTTGGCTGATATTGTGAAAATAAAACACACCTCCACACTTGGTTAAACTTAAATTATGAATGGATGCCTTTTCATTGTGGTGAAAGAAATTTACAAATAGAGTTACAATTGTCGATAAAATTGATCGTATTACCTGTCACTAATGGCTGGGATACCTAGCCAAACACATTGTACAATGGTAGATTAGTTTACATATAAGTTATAAGAAATCCATCTCATTTCCTTCACCGTAGGAGTATCGGATAAATCTACATATGAAATTCGAAAAATGAAAAACACATTGGCACATGGCAAGTTCTAACCCCGGACCTCCCGACTATAAGGCCAGAGCCAGTCCGCAGCGCCAAACTCCGCAGTGACAAGAGCATGGTGTAATGGACGGTAACTCTTATAGAAACATAAAAACTTAGAACCAATTTACACAACTGCCTTCAATGTCGCAGATAACTTAACAAAGCGTTAAACAAAACTATCTGCCACTAAATCTCGCGTAGGACGTTGCTTAAGCCCTGCGTGAGAGCAGGAGCCTAACATTCATTCAGGGTTCCGTACTTCAAAAGGAAATAACGGAACTCTTATAAGATTACTTTGTTATTCGTCTGTCTGTTTGTACGTTTGTCTATATGTCGTTTACCGGAGGGAGACTCTGTACAGGGTCGCCTGCTTGGGTATCTTTGTCTTACCTATTTCTGCCGCAAAGCAGCAGTGCGTGCATTGCTGGGTTCCGGTTTGAAGGGTAAGAAATGGCAGTGAAGTTACTGGGTACCGTGACTTTACATCTGATGTCACAAGTGGGCAACGTACACTGGGGTTCTTGTAGGGGTTGCAGTTTTGCTGCGAATCTCACAAGAGCGACATATATTGCTTGTGGGCAGTTTGCTTCTTTGCCAACTTAGTTGTGTAAAAAAAAATGCCCGTCTGTCCGCCTATCGCTATGTCGGTCTGTCTGTCAAGACCCTTTTTTCGGGAACGCGAAGAGATATTAATCTAAAAATATAAAATATTCAAGGCTACGGTCTCCTGAAGCTATGAAATTTCACATCGGAATCAAAACCTATACCTACTTCCGTTGATCTAGAATCATGAAAGTCAAGAAGAGAGGTCTTATAGCATAAGATAAGGGAAATATCTGAAAACCGTAAATAAGTACATAGTTAGACACTTATATACTCACACTAGCTGTGCCTGCGAACTACGTTTCGCTTTATAATAGACTTCAACGCGTCCTTAGTTATATCTTCTATATTTTTCCCATTTTAGCAACATTTTTCATTGATTCTCCTCTCCTATTGATCGTAGCGTGATATTGCATATCCTTAAGCCTTCCTCGATAAATGGACTATCCAACACAAAAATATTTTTTTTAAATCGGACCAGAAGTTTCAGGGATTAGCGCGTTCAACCAAACAATCAATCAAACTGATCAGCTTTATAATATTAGTAAGTATAGATAAGTTTGTATGGAACCCTCGGTGCGTGAATCCAACTCGCACCTGGCCGGTTTTTTTGTAAAGAAAACGAATAGCAAACTAGCATACGGCATTCAACCTTCTCCACAATCGCCTAGAACAGTATTTAAGTAATTTAACCACATAAGAGCGGCAGTTTGGTATATGCGAGTTATACGGGTTCATGTTAAATGAAGATGAAATTTGTTAAGTTTTTTAACTTTAAATTACACATATATATTATTTTACCAAAATTAAAAAAAAAAATTACCAATTTAAAACTATTATCAAATTCAAAGGAATTTTTGAAAAGACCAAAATGGTGCATCTGCACTGTTGCTAATAAACAAAAAAAAATAAGGATCACCACGACCATCATTGCGAGGCATATTCCCTTTTCTTTAATTCATTCTATCAACATTGGGTGAACTTTGTTGATAACTCTATTAGCATTGGGTTCATACGACCGCTATGAGCTTTGGTTAAAATTACAAATGAACCTATCAGCATTCGTTAGACTAAAAAAAAATATTTTACAAAAAATAAAAACCGACTTCAAAAACACTGAAAAGTTAAAAATAATATAGGAATAGGTACAGACAATATCACACTTCTACATTGAATTCGGTGCCAAATTTTAAGACTTTATTTTTATCTTTTTAGTGAATTTAATTCCAGCTCACCGAAGAAACCTCTCGTTTCATGGGATCCCATCATCAAATCCTACCTCCTACCTGGTAACCTTGGGACCATCCCAGGAGTATACTCTATTGAATACAAACAAAGTTTTCAAAATCGGTCCACAATTGGCGGAATAATCGCGTAACATACACACAAAACACGGTGGACACACCTAAAAATTTAAGGGTTTCCCTCGATTTTTATGGGATCCCATCATCAGATCCTAACTTTGGTGACCTTGGGACCACCTTTGGAGTATACTCTATCGAATACAAGAAGAATTTGGAAAATCGGTCCACAATCGGCAGAATAATCGCGTAACATACACAAAAAAAAACATACGCATCGAATTGAGAACCTTCTTTTTTGAAGTCGGTTAAAAATACTTAAAAATTATAAAAAGGTCCTTTCAGCCGATTGCTTCACAAACCACATCGTATTGTTTCAACTAATAAGCATGTGGCCGCAAACGCTTAAATATCTGTAAAAAATTTACTGCTGCATTTTTCATGACCGCGATACTTGCGCAATATGTGTGTATGTTGGTGTTATGCTAATGCGCATTTTAACCAGTGCCACCTAGCAAGCCGACCTTGCGTCCTTGACATATAGGTTAAAATTGAACTAAAACGTTTGACCCTGTCCAGCGTTGAGCGCGCATACTTCTGGTGTATAATCATTAAATAAATATTAAGAATTACGTATGTTTGATTGTCATACTGCTTGTGATAAAGGCTTATGAGAATGAAGATAAAGTGATATTAGGAAAATGAACAATATGGAAATTATCCTCTATACTGGGTGTAAGTGACGGTGTCCCTTTTCTTTTAACAGTGAGTTCAGACCATGATCCTAATTTGTAAATCACTGAAATTTTTTCCCGGAAAATTCATACATTTTTTCGATTTTTTTTTTCTAAATTTTGTGGTGTAATATAACGTTTACAAATCATATTCTGTCAAAAAATGTAATAAATACACAAAAAAATTATATCGCAATGTAAAGGTTGCCTGGCCGAGATCGCCTACGGCGATAATGCCGCCTATTTTGCTGTTCGTGTATGTATTGTGTTCTATCTATCTAAATCGTATAACAATTCCATGCACTGCGCGCGGTATTAGCTGTTTAGGTCATCGAACGTCAACGCACCGATGTGAGTGGAACAAAAATGATGCCGGCGCGCCAAGCTCAAGCCTACCCGAAGTTTGGGTGTTTAGAAATTATTCAATCACGCTGTCCCAGTGCGGATTAGTCGACTTCACGTACACCTTTGAATTTCTTCGTAGATGTATGCAGGTTGCCTCACGATGTTCCTTCAACGTAAGAGCGTCGGATAAATGTATAATAGATATGTACAGTTGCATAATTTAAAAACATACAAAATAGTAGTCTTTTGTAATTGTTAACAATGTGAACAATTAGTTATAACATAAAAATATTAACGAAAGCAGTTTATTTTCCTTTTAGTGTGCGAAAAATATTATTGACTACGAACATTGTTTGACCGTGTTCTAAATTATAGATCTACAATTTTTTTATGACCTGGAGAGATTTTTTTTAACCTTTAATGGAAACTGTTTTTTTTAGATACATGCAATAACTTCAATATATATTTTATTGTTTTTTTTATCCTTTTTTTATCCACAATACTTATTCTAATACCTCGGCTAAAACAATTTAAAAAATTCAACAGTGATTTGTAACTCATGAAATTGTTAGTAGATCTCTATCTTAGTATGATAAAAAAACTAACATTATAAAATAATTGAAGCTAGAACATTTTGATGCTTGTTTCTTAATCATGCAATAACTTAAAAGTCAAGTTACTAAATGCGAGATGTGAGCAAATAAATTACTCGGTAGGAGTTTGGTGTCAATTCAATTTGAACTTGCTATTAATTGTCAAGAGCTGTACCTGTCTTGAATTAAAAAAATCTTGTCGGTTATTCATAATCTACACTTGTGTTTATAACATTCTTTCTATGAGGACTCTACCAATTTAGATAGATAGATCGATCGATCGATACCAATTTATTTAGGCACGAAACTCACATAGCACTTAATATATAAATCAACAATCTTATAGAGACCAAACCAATAACAAAATTAAGTAGAATAGGCAATCGTCCTCCTGCTTTTTCTCTTTCTTTGTGGTAATGGCTGAAAATTGGCACTTTGCCCTTTAAGGGTAAACATCCCCACTGAGCCTTGACCCTTTTAGGCACTGCAGGACACGTACGTGTGCTGCAGTGCCTAAAGGGTGATTGATTATAAAATTTAGAAAAGTGATTATAAAATTTAGAGGTGTGTTAATAGAACTGAAAATAAACCTAAAGAAGTTTAAACCAAAAAAAAAAATCAAAGAATAGTACATTGTTACCCTAGGGGTGAAAGTAACTTATTTAGTCCCGAGACGGTGTTTGGCGCCCGAGCGTAGCGAGGGCACCAATAGTTCGAGGGACTAAATAAGTCTTTAACCCGAGGTAAACACTGTGCTTTTCATTACGAATACAAGGAAAGTAAAAATAAAACAATGGATTAGCTAAAGAAAAAACTTGTAAATTTTATTTTACATAAATCAACAACTTCTGCTTTTAGCCTGCTTTCTCCTATAAAATCAGGCGTTAACTCCATACCTGAATCAGATGAACTCATTGTGTTAATTATTAACACAATGTTATACAAATATAATTAACAGTTAATACAAATCTTTGCTATACGGAAGTATTAACAAAACTCTACAAATGTAAAAATCAAATGAAGATCGCATTGCCGCTTTCCCGCTTATTTTGTTTTTTTTTTTCTGTGGCCGGCCAGCTATTCAGCCATTATTTTGCATTTTCATAATTTAAAAAATGGTAAATATTTTGCCAAAATCTGTGTTATTTTAAAGAAATAGTTAAAAATAAATTATAATAAAGTCATTTAAAAATATATTCTTTAAATACTTAACATTATGTTATTTCAATTTTATACCGCGCTGTAATGAGTGGCTGTATACAGAAAGCCGGAACATTATTCAATAAAAACGTGAAAAAAGAACTAGTTTCTTTTTTAAAATTGACAGCAGCTGTCAGTTGAAAGTGATTCTCCCTAGGGCTGAAAAGTATTACTTTCAACCCGCTACTCAGGCAACTTCAGACCTACTTTCAGAGTATGAGTAATGAAAAATAAATTTCATACGTGCAAGTGTAGAGGCAACTTGTTTTCTTTCTATACTTATCATGACAACACTACTCATGTTCAAACTTCCAAGCTTTAGTTCAGCAAGGCTTCCACGGTATTAGTTGTTAAGCCTCGTTAGGTTAAGCCAAACCTCAACTCAATAGCTATGCAAAATGCGTGCTGCCAGTAAATGAGACTGATTTTGAAGTTACATCAAGTGTTCTTTCATCATGCCTTTTCACAAAGCACAAGTAAGGTATCCGTCGAATAATGTAACTTATTAAGGATGTCATCATTACTTCAAAATACGTTATAAATAAAAACGTTAACCGGTGGATAACTTACTTAAATTTTATGAAAATTACCCTAAAAATAAGTAAAGGTAATCACACGAAATCAAGATGTTTAATAAATAAAGCTACGAGTATTTACAAAAAACGTCGCCCCACACTAGGATTTTTTCCTGTGTCGTGGGTGCAGTTAGAAACATAGAATATCACATGCACATACATCCAGACCGGAACAAATTTTTGTAGGCCATACAAAACATTTGTCCCGTACGGGAATCGAACCCGCGACCCGTTGCGCAGTAGGCGATCACTCGACCTCTGCGCTAACCGTGTCGTCAATAATAATTAAATTAAGTCTATAATTAAGTTTTTTCTTTAGGCTAAACATTTAATATTCTTTTCATTACTCATACTCTGAAAGTAGGTCTGAAGTTGCCTGAGAAGCGGGTTGAAATTAATACTTTTCAGCCCGAGGGAGAATCACTTTCAACTGACAGCAGCTGTCAAATTTTAAAAAGAAACAAGTTATTTTTCACATTTTTATTGAACGATGTTCCGACTTTCTATACAGCCACTCAATTACAGCGCGGTGTAAAATTGTAATAACATAATGTTAAGTATTTAATAGTACATTATGGTACAAGTGTGTAATGTTGGTGATTACTGCTGAGGCGCATTGAGGCCCGAGCCGTCAGGCGAGGGTCTTAGGCGCTTAACACATTGCCGCCGCATCCCGCTGCGGTGTACGGAGGGACGAAAACCGCATGCGGCTGCGGCGGCACGGAACCGTGCCACCGTACGGTTTGCTCCGTATCACCGTCCGGGGCTGCGATGCACGACGCCCCGCGTCACCGCATTATCTATGTCGATATCTATTACGCGTATGCACGTCCTTTCTTCGCAAATATCCGTACGATACTGCGGCACAGTGTGGTATACCCCGCGGACCGCACCGCATCACCGTCCGGGAGTGCGGTGCCGTCGCGCGCGCCGCACAACCGCACGGGCATGCGGTGTGAGTGTGTTATACCCTGCGGTTTTTGTATAGAAATAAAGATTCTTCAGTCAAAATTAAAAACCGCAGCGCCGCACACCGGAGCGGTGTCCGGTGCAATGTGTTATGCGCCTTAAGAAGCCGAGGACGGTAACCATCAATACACACGTGTATCATACAACGTTTTTCAACACACTTCTGAATAAAACAATACTTAAATAAAAAACCATTTTACATAGTAGATAAAAAGATTACTTAGAGAAACAATTAGTAAATGTGCAGTTAGTAAAATTATAATTAACTATTTTTGATGACATAGCGGTCTCATCAGATAGATTATTTATTGAAATACTTTGATGTTCTATTGTTATTTGTGATGGTTCATTATTCGTGTAGGTAGGTGAAATCCAATCATTGGACGTACTTGGTATTTCGCCAGTAGGATGCGTCTCAGAATCAAGTTTAATTCTTTTTGTGATTTTTGCACAAAGGGGAATGGCGATTTTAGGCCCAAGAATGCACAACAAATTTGATGCAGTAGAAAAATATAAAATATTCGTATTAAATTTTTCGTTCTATCCAGATATCTCTAAATGTTAGATTATATCTTCTTTACATAGTATAAAAGAAAGTCGCTCCCACTGTCTATTCGCTTAGATCTTTTAAACTACGCAATAGATTTTAATGAAGTTTTCAGCAATAGGTAGAGTGATTCAAGAGGAAGCTTTATATGTATAACCAGCAATCCACCCCCCCCCCCCCCCGGTTTCGCACGGGTAATAGTTTAATTAATATAACTTATCCAAGCTGGCAAAGCTGCGGGCGGAGCGCTAGTTTTAAATAATTATACAATATTAAAACGATTGCAGGAAGTGAACCATAGCTATGCCATTAGTGATATTCTAATTTGCTTGTGCAAACAAATATCTTAAAATCGATAACTATTTTCGATGTCAAATCAATAATTTCATTTTGGTACTTTCTTATATTCTAATATATAACTTATAAACAACTAAATAATAGCTTTTTATAGATAGATAGGTTTTACTATAATAAAAATACCTACTGTATTATAATATTAGTATTCAAATCAATAAGGATTTTTTAACATTTTTCAGGTTGTTCAAACGAGGGAAAAGTTTAATATAAGGTCTCCTAAGTCGTTGCGTTATATGGTATTAGGTACCTGCTTTCTGCTGCCAATTTTTTGATGTTCTCGTCATATATGACAATAAAATAGACTAATAAAAGAAATAAGAACTCTTTATATCTCCACAATGTCTTCCTGCACGTTGTATATTATTTATTACTCATGACATAATGTGTACAATTCTTAATATTATATTCGTAATGTAATGGACATAAATAACATATTACCATAATGGTTAAGTTACACATTTATTGATTTTACGAAAAATAAAATATACATTAAATAAGATTCACCAAGTTTTTTTATATTTTTTCTTTTACCAATAAAATACTGGTATTATCTACTATTATTTTCACATTCGGTTATATTTGTGCGCTGTGGGCCTAAGTTAGTATGGCCATCTGCCATTCCCCTTTCCTTCTTGTTTTGTATGGAATCTTCTACGTATGATTCTGCTACATTGCTAGATCGCCACCCGCCATGTCGCTTCAAAGTCATTATATCAGCTCCTGAATTTGCCAGCAATGTAGCTGAAGTTCTTCTGAAACTATGTCCAGTGTAGCTCTCAGCATCTACTAAACCCAAAAACTTAGCGATTTCTTTAGGCATAGAACCAAATTTGTTTATACCTATAGGCTGACAGGTACATTTACCATTCTGGTAATTTAGAAAGAAACGGTCATTTTTTGTTTTTGGCGAACGCAAACGTTCATACTTCTTAACAATATCATAGAATGGACCGTGTATGGTGAATGACCTAGGTATTTTATTTTTCGTGATAGGTATCTTCACTAAAAGCATCTGGCCATGGTTCTCTATATCTTTTACAGTTATATTTGTTAATTCTTGTATCCTACAGGCACCAGTTACACCAAATATTAAAGCAACCTGAAACAAAAGAAACAATAATTAAGGTCAACACACAACACAAGCTGCTATTAAATATTGAATTAAAATTAATTTAACTAACCTTTGTAGCCAAATATTGGTCATCTGGAGCATCTTTAATAAATTTTTCAATATCATCAGATGATAAAACCTTTGATTTTTTGCTTCTAAATCCATCAGGTAGTCTCTTTAGATAAGCTGACAAATTCGAGTATGTTTTTAAGTCCACTCCATTCTTTGTTCGGACTGTACTTTTTAACATTGAGTAAATACACCACAAAGAGCTAGGTTTGTACTTAGAAGATAATTCTTTAAAGTACGCCATGAACACATTTTCTGAAAAAGACTGCGTATTCTTGTTGTTCTGCCATTGTATGAAATTTTGGTACGCTAATAGATATTTTTCCTTTGAGTTTTCTGGTAGTAAACTTTCCATAACGTTCTGGGCTTCACATCTTATATCGGGCGGTGTACAACATAAATAATTTTCTTCATAAATTGTATTTGCAGACATCTTAATTAATAACTAACTAAATAACTTCAAAAGAGAAAACGAGACGAGTTGTGAAAAATGTTTCGTAATGGCGGGAAAAATTAATCAGTTTTCCTATGCGCGCGCATCGGCCATAGACTAATAAATTTCGTAATGGCGGGAAAAATTAATCAGTTTTCCTATGCGCGCGCATCGGCCATAGACTAAATGAGGTTTCTTTTTTTTGGGCTTTTCGCGGATAGCATTTTAGCGCAAGTGTAAGCGTAACTCAACCAATAATATTAAAAAAAAAACTATTACTCACTCGTGAATAATAGTAATGAAAAAGTCACAGTTTGATTATAGGTGTCATTATGTGCCTCATTGCCATGGGATTAGAGCCACTTTATGAGGAAGTGTGTTGAAAAGAATATATTTTTTAAATGACTTTATAATAATTTGTTTTCAACAATTTCTTTAAAATAACATAGATTTGAGCAAAATATTTAAAATATAGTTAAATATTAAAAAAAATGTAAAATATAAAAATATTTTACAATTTTTTCAATTATGAAAATGAAAAAAAAAATGGCCGAATAGCAGCTGGCCGGCCACAAAAAAAAAACAAAATAAGCGGCAATTCGATAATGAGGTAATGAGTTAACGCCTGATTTTATAAGAGAAAGCGGGCTAAAGCAGAAGTTGTTGATTTATGTAAAATAAAATTTACACTTTTTTTCATTACCTAATTCATTGTTTTATTTTTACTTTCCTTGTATTCGTAATGAAAAGCACAGTGCCTCGGGTTAAAGACTTATTTAGTCCCTCGAACTATTGGTGCCCTCGCTACGCTCGGGCGCCAATCACCGTCTCGGGACTAAATAAGTTACTTTCACCCCTAGGGTAACAATGTACTATTTCTTTACATTTTTTATATATTTATGTACCATCAAGTACATACAATGTCGTGGCCAGATCGTAAAATTTACCACCTCATGATGTGGCCAAACAGTTCATGAAATGGCCAATATCGTCTGGCCACATTATGATATGGTGTGGCCGGATCAATGAATAATCAAACGTTTAACGATATGGCCAGCTACGTTTGGCTACTTTATGATATGATATGGTCAAAAATTTGGTGATCATATCCTAAAATAATTACATTATCCACCGCTAGAGGCGCTGATATTATTTTGTATCGGTGATGCATCATGGCGGCGGCGGACAATTCTTTCGATAAATGAAATCTGTAGGTTAGGTTAGATTTGTGTCGCAGGCGATTGGGAAGGAAGAGGCGCGCGTTCTTGGGCGCGCACCACCCTAAGCAACCAGGGTCGAAAGTGCCGACAACCGGCCGGGAGAAATTACGTTTTTCTCCCTGGTCGCCCGTCTGGGGGGGTCACATTGTGGTAAATTGGTGACCCCTCCCTAGGCTAAGTCCTATTAAACGTCGACGCTTAAACGATATGGCCAGTTTTAGTTGGCCATTTCATGAAATGGCAGGCCACATCATGAAATGGTCAATTTAACGATATGGTAAAGAACATTAATTCTTCTAATACACATTCGATGTCGATTAACTACAGCAATGAAAATAGCCCTAATTATTCTTCAGTTTTGAAGACAATCGATGTAAGCTCCATTTTTATTAAGTTTTTAATATAAATTTCTAAAGTTAGCAATGCGTTTTCAAAGAAAACACACTAATCAGAATCCATAAACATATCAGGCAGCAACACTTCAGGCGGGATTCGAACCCGTGTCTGCAGAATACTGCGTCGATGCTTTGACCTCTGGTTATTGAGTTTTTCCCAAGCCGGGTGAAATTTTGATTTATGTTGATAAACCAAAGTAAGACTTACTCACCCTTGAAATGTATAAACACCCAGATTTACCATATTTACAAACATGGTATCCTTTGATTTGATTTTTTATTTATACAGATTTTAAACACCACCTAATCAAGGTTTGATTCCCCATGAGAACAGACATTTTTATCACCAAGATTAGTTAGCAGTGAGGGTTTTGAACCTGCTTGGCTAGACGCCATAATAACAATGGCATTATTAACAGTGTGTTCCAACATTTGGAGGTAGCTAGTTCTTCTGTTATTAGGAAGCTCGACCTGCAGCTGTTGTCGAGCTAGTAAGACTTGACCCATCCTAGGCCTTATCGTCGCTTACCAACAGACGAGTTAAATTCCAAGAGGTTACCTGTCATAAAAAAACATTGGAAAGCTTGTGGCCAGCAACTTATCTGATGATAAGTGACGATAGCCAAAGAAGCGAGCTTCAACTGTAATCGTCAATAAGTCTAGATACCTCAAAGCTCTTTGTTTATGTTGTGAACTTATTTACTGCATTTTAAGCAAAGCTCCTCCGGGCTAGCATGCCGGTCGGAGCTGCCTCACGTGACCTTTACGCGGCCTTGTGTTGCGTAATGGCGTCCCCTGCGCAGGCGCATCTCTCTCGCTCCTCTTAATTTTGTGTAATAAATACCAATTTGATATTTGTGCTACCGCTCATATAAAATAACGATAATGCCTTATTTCGTTTTATGCAATCCAGCCGTGTCATCATTACTATTCGTATGTAAGAGTTGTGTTTGATATTATCGTTTTGTTTACGCTTATAGTATTTTTAGTCGTATACAGTTTGAATTTATATGAATGTCTGTGGAATAGGTGTTTTTTTTTGTATACGATATGGAAGCTCTTGGCCTTCATCTCACCTGATTGTAAGTGAAGATAAGGCCGAAGGTGGAAGCGAGCTTCACCTGGACTCCTCAACAGCTTAGGAGCTGGCTATCTTACCTATAATTGTCGGAACAGAACAATGCTATTAACATTGTTATTATGGGGACAAACTTAGGTAGGACGGTGGTAGCTAGCCAGGCAGGCTCAGAAGCGTGTTTGAGTGTTATGATGGTTTAAAATTATACATGTTAATTTATTTTTTGTAATTATTCTAATATAGTTGTATGGTAACGACATATTTTTTTGTAATGTCAGTACTTCTGCTGGTACAGCTGATAAGTTTCTTCGTCCATCCTTCTTTTCAGTTAAAAGACGTCTTTAATATAGGGTAGGTTATAAAAATTGCAAGATTCGGTTTTTTAAATTGCACAACCCATATATTGCTCGTAACGGAGACTAGGGGGACGGATGATTCTGATAAAACTTGATTAAAGTTATTTCGAGGCCAGACATCGCCACGAAAATAAGTTTTAAATGCATGATATTATAGTTTTAAATCCAAACTTGCGCTAGGCTAAGGATTCAAAAATGAAAAATTCTCTTCTTCCTTCTACACAGACGTAGTTGCGGCCAAACAAAAGCAATAGGTTAAAAAAATACAATAAGCAATACAGTGTAAAAGAATATCGAAAGATATGTAAACTATATATAAATAAAAACCAATGTATGTATGTTTGTTCTTTATGCGTTCCGAAACCATTCATCAGATTATAATGAAACTTTGGTAGGGTGTTCTGGGGACGTCCGTGAGGGTTCCTAGCAAAAAAGTTGGCATTTACATGGCATTGCAACTCAAGCCGGGTACAGCTAGTGTTGAATAAAAAAAATCTTTTTTGAATATTTATATTAAAGAACCATAGATTTCATTTCCCATTGTAAGTCCCATAATTGTTTTTGGCGTGTGGTACGTGAATTAAATGAGTATTTATTTTTGTAATGAACACAAGTTTTTTTAAATATACAAAATTTGTCACCTTGGTAACACAACACCACAATCGAATATGCTCTTTAAATAAAACAAGAATATGTTAGAGGCTAATAATGACTAATTAAAATGTTGAATGGAACATAATTAATTAATGGTTTCCGGTTATCTCATACATTTAAGTTTTGTCCTGTTTTCGACTTATTTCAACGATTTATAGAACAGAATCAGTTGACTTAAAACAGAGATGACCTGGAATTGGCAAAATACATCACCTGTTCCTGTCAAATAACAGTTCTAAAACCAGGTCAAAAAATAACATCCTTTTGGAGTAGAACCGTTTCAAAAGTACAACCTGTTTCAGAAATACGTAATATCACGGAATTGGCGTTATTGGATATCACTTACCGACTATCACCTAACAGCGGTCAAGTTCAAAGGTTTGAATAAGTTTGATAACACATGTTCCGTATAATAATATGTTACTCGACTGTATGTGTAGTAATGTAAATTGTTCTTATTATGAATAGAAAACAGATACACCTTGATACTTTGTAAGACCTGTTACTTTCCGTTGTACCGATATTTACGCCTCACTTTAACACCAAATTCCTAGTTTTGGTATTTATAAAAACAAATGTAGAATAAATTATTATATAATAATATAAACGCAGCTTAACGTGAACAAATGGTTTTTATATGTAACTAGCTGACCGTATGCAACTTTGTTTGCATTATAACTATCCTTTCCCGTCAGATTTTTTCCGTAGGAATATTACCCTATGTCTTTCCCCTGGTGTCGAACTATCTCTATAACAACTTTCATCAAAATCGGTTCAGTAGTTTCGAAGCCTATTCAATACAAACAAACAAGCAATCAAATCTTTCCACTTTATAATATTAGTACCTATTGATTCCCATTTTTAGGGTTCTGTACCTCAAAAGGAAAAAAACGAAACCCTTATTGGATCACTTCGTTGTCCGTCTGTCCGTATTTGTGTCAAGACCTATTTTATAGAGAGATAGCGTAGAGCTATCGAACTGAAAAATACTCGGGTCTACGCGTCGTTTATCTGTGAAAAAAATCATACTCGTGAGTCAAGTTTATTTCGTATATTTTCGCAAATTTTGTGACTTCACAAGGAAATCAAAACCTAAAGGGTACTTCTATTTGACCTAGAATCATGAATTTTGGTAAGAAGCAAGGTATCATAGCACATGGAAAATACATAATACTGTTCATAGTTAAGAACTTATTACTGTTTAAGCAGGAACCAAATGTGGACTTGTTCAGACAAGTAAACTGAACAATTTTTACTATGGGACCAATCTTGTAATTGCGAAAAAAACTCAGCTGTTCCATACAATGTTCAACATCCACTGACCCTATATGTATGGAACAGCTGATTTTTTTTCGCGATTTCAAGATTGGTTCCATAGTAAAAGTTGTTCAGTTTGCTTGTCTGAACAAGCTCACAAAATTTGGCTCCTACTTGAAAATTAATCCTGTATAGTTAGACAAGTTTGTACGGAACCCTCGGTGTGCGATTCCAACTCGTAGTTGGCCGGTTTTTATTTCTCTATTCATTCAAATTTTGTAAATCATAAATGTAAAAATTATGATCATTAGGATTAAAATGTTACATGGGCACTGGTGGCAATAATTATGGCGTTTTAAGTTCTCTAACGCGTTTAAATCCCAATTTCTTTTCGGAACAGACTCAAAAAATGTTGTTACTTTTGAGTACTTCTGGGACGTTGTCATAAAAATGATAGTCAATATTCGGTGAAAGACATTATTTATAAATAAATGTAATGTGGGTAAGGGGTATAATGTAGTAAATGTAGGTTAATAATAAAAGTTTATTGCTTTTTCTCTAAATTTTGGAAAAGTATTAATTCTTATAAGTATTTCTATTCATGATGTTTTGGTGTTTACAACAAAAAAAATCAATTCCTTCATCCGAGACTAGTTATCCCGGCGAACTTCGTATCACCTTCACAGATGACAGAAGTGTACCTTATTTTCCATACAAAATAACCATTATTTCATAATGTTGTTTTTGAGTTTTCTTTAGGATTTTCGTTATTATTTTTCATTTTAAATCACCCCTGTATAAAGGCGATAAAACAGAAAAATAAATATTCTAATCGGTTAAGTCGTTTTTGAGTTTATGCGAGACTAACACACAGTTCATTTTTATATGTAAGAGGAAGATTTTCTACCTCAGAACTTTTATATTTTCATGAAAGTGAAACTGATGAATATTTCTACTGCCTCTATGGCAAAAAAGCACCACAGTTTGGAAATTTCAAATCAAACGTTTTACGTAAGTCGAGAGATGTTTCCGTAATATTGTTATTAGTTTACTACTAATAATAAATATGGTACTTTATAATATATTTTTTAATTATACTTATAAGCAAATTATATAACTGTTATTTATTAAATACCTTTATTTATTGCCATATTAACGTTCATACCCTACATTCATTACCTACTTGCAGGTTCTCATTGCTTTAATTTGCTTCGAATTGTTTTTAAAGTCACAAACACAACTGCATTAAATTTTCCAATCAAATTTCTATTTACACTACGCCACAATTACAAATTTCGAAGATCAAGTAAGCGACAACAACAAGAAAACAGCATTTGATCCCGATAAGCTTCCGCGTTACTCCCCGTAAGTCACACTGAACCAATTCCTAATTACGTAAAGCACATCGTTTCCGTTGACACTTATAAATAAAAGCTAGTAAAACTTAGCTCACCATGATAGCTGGCTAGCACATGCACTGCATAATTCACTGCGCGGGCGCTACGCTCACGGCGCGCGCGTACTATGAGCCGGCCCCGGCTCTCCGGCCGACAATATATAGCTTCGCATGACACTGCTGATCCTGAAACTGTTCGCCTTACTGTGAAAATTCATGGAAGGCTTTCGCTGAAGAATTCGCAATAAAATGATGATTCGCTGTTCACCGATGAAGCATTGTGTGTACTCTATTTCTCGTTAAATATTTTCAGTTTTAGCTTCTGACGAAATAGACTTAAATATAAATTACTTCAGAAAGTAGAGTAGCATTGATTTTGTGTGATGAATTAGGGTGATTTCGATCCGTGATCACAATAGCACACGAGGGTTTGTTAATAAAACCTTGTTCACGAGGCACCGTAAAGTAGAGAGATACCAGCACCCCCACATCTCTGAACCAGTCACAAGGACATAGATGTGCTTTTGATTAATAAAAAATTTATTTACACACCCCATTAAATCAAATCAGAGGGAATACATAGGGTAGACAGGATTCACGTTGATTCGGCACATAGCTAAATGGAGACACAACTATTTTCCTTTTTGCATTTAAGGGTTAATAGTCAATGAATGAATGACAATTTTACTTACACATATATAAATCATACTGCCTACAAATAAAATCCCTATAAAAATGAAATAGTATGTTCAAACAGCTGTAATTGGGAAAGAATAAGCACAGACACAAACACCAATAGGTTAATGGAAGCCATGTCTTGAGCTTGTCAGATAAAAATTTGCATAATTTTCAATGCCAATGAAGTACATCGTAAAGGCGGATTTACATTGGGTCAGTAAAGTTGTTAACACACCAATCGCCATCGATAAATAGTGATTAGATTTGGTTGACAAAGCAATTGATTGATCATCGATCGATGCAAAATAGTTTAGCACATAGAGCAATGTATCGTTTGATGGCAAAATAGTTATGCAGGTAGAGCAATGCATCGATCAGCTGTCGATCGATTGTTTATCGACTGCTACCCATCGATTAGCCAAAGCTAATACACAAATCGATTAACCTCGATCTATGTTGTTTGAAGGCAGAACAGTTTGAGAGATAGAGGAATGCACGAATCGGCTCTCCATCATTTGTTATCGACTGGTATCCATCGATAAGCCAAAGCTGCCACAGAAATCGAATGACGTTGATCTACAATGAAAAGTTGATATTGATAGATGGCAGAATAGTTTAGCAGATAGAGCAATGCATCGATCGGCTATCGATCATTGTTTATCGACTGGTATCCATCGATAAGCCAGAGCTACCACACAAATCGATTAACCTCGATCCATGTTGATCGGTGGAAGAATAGTTTGGTACATTGAGTAATGCATGGATCGGCCGTCGATCGTTGCATCTGCTAGTATCCGTCGATCAGCCAGAACTACCCTAACCAAAGATCAATGTCGGTCAATTTTGTTCAATGTCAGAACAGTTTGGCATGTACGCAATGATTGGCCGGCGGTCGATTGTTTATCGATTGGTATTAACCACACCCACCAATCAATTTCGATCTATGTTGATCGATGACAAAATAGTTTAGCAGATATATAAATAAATCAATCAAATATAGCAGCTATCGACTATATTTGATTGATTTATTGATATCCGGTCCATCTGCTAAAGCTATCACAATAATCGATCAACGTTCACCCATGTTGATCAATGGCAGAATAGGTTGGCAGATGCCATGCGGCGGCCTGCGCTACTGCCGGCATTCCCCCTTGGGAGCTCGTGGTGCACGTTCTCGCAGCGGCCTACAGCGTGAGGGTGGAAACAAGGGAGGGGGCCCACAGGTTGGCTCCAAGAGAGCGAGTTGCTGCCCTGGAAGGGGCACGTGAGGAGATGTTCCGCATATGGCAGGAGAGCCTAGGTGAGCCTGCTTTTAGCTAGCAGTGTTGAGGCGAGTCTTTTGCCATGGCGCTTTGCGCCTGCCAGGGATTTCTCTGAGTTTCGGCTCACCAGCGTGGCAGTGGACCCAATGGGGTCTACCCGTTACCCGCACTGAGCAGGCAGGGGGCCCGAGTGGCGCACTAAACATTCGGCCGCGTCAAAGATAACCACAATGAAAAACCAGCAGCAAAGCAGCAGAGCCGGGTGGGGAGTCCGGCAACGGACATGTCACCGGCATGGGATCAGCGGCAACAAGGCCTGGCTGTACTCCCCTTCCCCCTGTCTTGTGACGGACGGACGAGCTGTTGGGGGTTTTTAGTGGGTACGCCCGGACCGACTACAATCTGAGGAGTCCCACATATCCTCGTGGTTTGGTTCGACCATGAGGATTGCGCAAATGCATTTTCCCCCCTCCCAAAAAAAGTTGGCAGATGCAGCCATACGATTCTTTAAAGTTAAAGCCTAGAGTTCGACGCTGTGTCAGCGTTGTAGCGTTTCTAAAACAAACCCGGCGTGAATCAAAACGAAAAGTTGGACATTTTTCTTTGTATTTTGGTAAGTATTCAATAAAAAAGCAGCGCCGAACTCGACCTATAGCCTGGCTCAAGCCACGATTTATAGTGTCAAATAAATCAAAAGTGCTCTTTGTCGAAATAAAAGCCTGCTCGTCGACGAGCTCGACAACGAACTCGATGTCGACTGTTTCTGTTAGTGAATCGCACTCCAGGAGTGTATCGGCTATCGACTGGTATCCGTCGATCTGCCAAAGCTGTCATATCACTCGATCACCGTTGAAAGATGGCATCGATCGGTGGGTAAGATCCTAATGGGAATTAGTAGATCATGGGCATCGAACCTAACCGTTTCATTCAGTCAGTAGTGTAGTCAGCTCTGTCGCGATAGCACTGTACTGACTTCAAACCGGTTTTTCGAATGCCAGTATCAGGTCAATACTGACGTCAAAATCTGACTGGCTGGCGTAAGTAACTTCCCCATGTAAATCAGCTAGAAATTACTTCAAATCATGTTATTTATCGGTGGCGCTGTGAACTTGGCACTGACCTTCTAATAGGGAGGTTCGCGGCTTAAATCCGCCATGTACCCATGTGTTTTTCGTTTTTCGAAAATCATGTGTATATTTATATGATACTCCAACGGTGAAGGAAAAAATCATGAGGCAATTTGCATACATGTGCAAAAAAATTCAAAGGTGTGTATAAAGTCGACCAATCCGCACTGGGCCAGCGTGGTTGAGTAAGATCTAAGCACCCTAACTTAGGGTAGGCTTAAGCCCCTCGGTGGGGACATTATATGAGCTGTGATGATGAAGTTGTTCATCATGGGTCCACTCAATGATTACTAGAGGTAGACCTCTAATTAACTAGTGAGACTGGCCCATTTTTCATTGTAGCTAAAATATTTTTATAGCAATGTTTTCGCCATTTCCATAAAAAAAAATATTTTTCTCAAGCAGGCTTCGATGTTTCTTACGCAATCTCCTTCGGACTTACGTGCGAATATATAATCTTCAATATGCGCATACTTTAGAAAGAAATTTGAAATATTATTTATGTTTATTTCACAAAAATATTGTCACTAAATTACTTAGAATTTTAAATTTAATCAAATTGAGTTTTTTTCGAAAAAAATTACTCCTATTTCACATCTCTAAGGGGATTCTCCCTTAGAAAGTTTAAAAACGCTTAAGCACGAGTTCATTTATTTCTAATCATCATCTTAAATATAAAATTTCATGATTTCGGCTGCAAAAAATAAAGACTTCCATTCAAACTTGCAACCCCCTTTTCACCCCCTTGAAGGTAAAAATTCCTAAAAATTCGTTCTTAACTGAGAGGTCCTATCCATAAGCTACATTCTTGCTAAATTTCATGTTTATTGGTCAAAAACATGGTTTTCGAGATTTCTTGATTAATGTGTGATTGTCTTTTGCTTTTATATACTAGTATTTGCCTGAAACATAGGTAAAACTTAGTTCAGGCTCTCGTTATATTGTAGGTATACCATAAGTTATGTCCGCGTTTGATGTTATATTATATCATTAGTTATTGAAATAAATAATTTGAATATATGTTCATACAACTTCACTGAGTTGTTTGTTTATTAAAACAAACGAAAGCGTGCATTTTCCCTACTGGAAAAGCCTTTACGCAAAGAATAGGGAAGACACATGGGAAGTCAAAGTAATTGCCTATATTGGTCTATTTCTTGTTCTGTCTACGGCAATGAGCGATGACATAGTAATTGTAAGATGTCATATTCTTCCGCACGACACCTGCAGGCCTGTCGCTCACTCTAACAAAAGGTCTAAGATATTTTCACAATTGACCTACATCATATTATCTACTTATGTAATATGCATAATAATGTGTAAGAGTATTATTTTTCTATAGAATGTTATTTTTGGTCGTTATTTCGGTCGGTTCGTCTTTTTTGGATTATTACCTTTTTTATCTTTATTTTTACTGTAACGTACCGCATTCTAGTGCCCTATTCGTCAATAGCCCTATTTAACAGTTTGTGAAAATTCCCACCGGACAGGCACAGCCTGTTGTGGGAGTTTTTGATTACTCTCCAAACTTGTATTTTTTTGGGCAAATAAAGAATTATTATTAAGAATAAAGCTATTGGATTGAGATGTATCCTGTAATGATGGTGTGATTGTTTAGATACAGGGTGTAAAAAGACCGATACCGAAGCCGAAATCCAGGTATCATCATCACTATAGTTCTTGTCTTCTAGACCATGGTTGTGAAACTAATAGTTGCCGAGATTTTCAAGGTTAAAGTTACAATTTTTTTTCGAGATCTTTATACAAAGCTGTTCGAAATGTATTTTGATAATTTTCGCCCAAAGAAACATCTACGAAAAAAAACAAAATTTATGACTGAAAAGGAATCTCTTGAGCGGGAAACTCGTCTTGCTTTACACGCACTCACACTGACTCACTAACACCGACGCGATATCCGGACGAGCAAGCCAGGCGAGGGCACGCGTTATATTGCGTAGTATTTATTGTCGTTATTTTTTTAAGCCTAAAAATTAATTTCGTTTCAAATCATTGATTTTTCGTTATATTGCTTTATTTAATGGACTGAACGCGTAGACGCAGGCTTCGGTATACGTCTTTTCACAACCTGTGTGCCGCGCACGATTACTGAATTCAATAAATTTGACGAAGAGCTTGATATTCACGTAATATCTAAAGATCGCAATACATTTTTTGTGACGTTTAACAATTCATAAAATATTTTTTAAAGATCTATAAAATTTTTGTCGTCTTTTAATTTAAAATATTTGTAATATTAAGACATTTGTGAATGTGAAATAAATCAAATTTAATACTGACTTGCGTCCTAACTTACAGGATAACATAATGGCACATAAATCTACACAAAACATTTGTTGCAATAAAACATTCTAGTTGATTATCGCAACCGTAGACATCTTAACAGAAAATTGACAATTTATCAATCACGAGTAAAACCTTAGATTAGTATCTTTACTTCGACATCGCCAACAAAAAAAAAATCACGTACGTAAGTAAAACGTTTTAATGCCATTTAATTTTGTTTTCTTTTATTTTCTATAGAGGTATATTACTATTGTGATTTTTTTATACGCATATTATGATTTTTATTAAATGATTTTGATGAGTAAATGATTTTTATAAATACAAATGTATTAACAATGAAGCGAGTTTTCATTTGTCTACTATTGGTGTTCCTCAAGTATTGGTTGATGGTATCGCTTTGAAATACCCATCGCACCACCAGTGGTATCGGCAGGATTACGGTGGAAATGTTGCGCCTCATTAATATGAGTTCTGTTTTCCAATTTAATTCAAAATTTGAAAAATAAAAAAATCTCATTTACCATTAACCCTTTAATTTAAAAAGGAAAATATATGTGATGGAGTAAGTGTCTCTGAATTCTCTGATATATACCTAGTTATGTTCCGAATTAACAGTAAGAAGAGACATCCTCTCTATATTTCTTGTTAATTTTTTTATGCGGTGAAAGTAAAGTAACGGGTTTAGTTTCTAATTTTCAAGTGTTATTCGTTTTTCGTGTCAGTACGGTGACTGATATAGAATACTACATCGTTGCTCCCTTTCCTCCCGTGGACGTCGCAAAACCCGACTAAGGGAGTTGGCTCCATCCCTTCTGGCCAGCGTGATGTCATAGTCATCATCACCGCTCATATACATCCCCACCGAGGGAGAGCCTAATAAAACGCAATAAAATGAGGTCACTTAGTTTATTTAATAGATATTTTAACCACACAATGAAGGAATCAATTTTGGATACTTGTACATTCGCTGCCTACAACACAAGAGAGAGAAAAAGGAACCCCTGACAAGTTGACAGATCGCAATGACAGTATTGACAGTTGTTTTTTTTATTTATGGCTCTGGATACAATACTAACAGAGCCTACCCTAAGTTAGGGTATTTAGACCTTAGTCAACGCTGGCCTAGTGTGGATTGGTAGACTTCACATACTTTGAATTTCTTCGCAAATGTTATGCAGATTGCCTCATGATGTTTTCCTTTACCGTAGGAGCGTCGGATAAATGCACTTATGAAATTTGAATACTAACAATACATTATTACATGGCAGGATCGAACCCTGGACCTCTCCATTAGAAAGCCAGTGCCGAGTCCACACCCTGAGGGTAGGAGGTCAATTTCTCCTCGTCTTCGTAGAGACCCGCCCGAGCCTACCTAGTAAATTGTATGGGTTAAAGTGAAAGTATTGATTTTTTGTTTGTCTTTGACTAACTTTGATAGTGTTAAATAAATGTAACTGACCGTCTTACAAGTCTAATTTTGTCCCCTGTTTCCTTCCTGGATAATGGCACTAGTTGCTCTATTTTTTCCAATAAAATCAATGGCCACTATAAACATGTTCCTATGTTTTCGAATCGACCTATTTTTCTGTTGTATTCAAACGTCCAGCAAACAAATTCAACAAAATTATATGAAAAAAGCAATACAAAGAAACACAGAAAAAGCCTTGTTTAATTTTTAACGCAATAAGTAATTGAATTGGTCAATTTTTCGCGGAGAAAACAGGGGACTACGAAACGTAAATTTTGAGTACTTTTCATAGGTATTATCGGTCCAAGCTGCAGTTGTCCCTATCGCACTCAGTTCAGTTATTCGGGCACACATAAGTAATACTTTTTACAAATACCTATTTTTGAATTCTCTCGACCTTGGTTTTCCTCTTAAGGATGGTGGGCCCAAATTTCAAAAATGGGTAATACTTTAGTTCATACCCTATCATATAGTAAAAAGCTGAGTTTTTAGGTGGCCCTGAGTTTCGAGATCCCTCTGTCTGTTCAAAGTGCACACGGAAGGACGCAAAGATACTACACTAGCCCGCAAAGCAACACTTTCCTGAAGTAATAATTTTATAATATCAATCTATCTTTATGTTGAAATAGAATATTCGAATTATCCCTTGACTTTATATATAACTACATAAATGTCTATACAAACTTACGTCGTCTAATTTATATTAATTTTAGCACTATTTATCTAAATTTGATTTGACATGCGCAAAGGTCGTCCATGTATCAGCTTTTACATAATAATTAAAGAAACGTAACGAACGCAGCCTCGAACTTGATTGGTTGATCTACACTGAAATTGAGACGTAGGCTTCGGTCGTGAATATTAACGACTTAATTTGATGCTAATTAGGATACGACGTCAGTTCGTCTCGTGATTCTTGCGATGGAACGATTCTGAGTTAAAATTTACTCTTAATAAGATTATTTGCTTTTAAATTGTAATTGACACACGACCTTGGAGCCTCACTAGGCTTATACCTTCTCATAACCTTAATGACAACACTTTCGCGCTCCCCGAAGAGCGTGAAGTGCGGGCCGTCCTTCAGGGCGTGCCCATCGAACTTCCAAATGAGACCATCAAAGATGACCACAAATATACACAATATAATTAGCTTTTGCCCGCGACTTCGTTCGCGTGGAAGTCTTTTTTATTAATCCCCCTTTTCCACCCTTAACGAATGATTTCGGGGATAAAAACTACTTTCCTGGGACTCAAACTATGTCTATACCAAGTTTCATCTAAATCGGTTCAGTAGTTTAGGCGTGATTGCGTTACATACAGACAGGCGGAGTTACTTTCGCATTTATAATATTAAGTAAGGATTGAACGAAAATAGAAACTATGGATTTCGTTAGACAAGACAAATCAAGTATGGGACCTTAGGGTAAAATCATCATTTTCATCACTGTAAGCGACAAGAGCGTCGGTGGCGCTGTGGACTCGCCACTTGCCTTCCAATCGGGAGGTCCGGGTTCGAGACCGTTTTTCGTTTTCGAATTTCATGTGTACATTTGTCTGACGCTCTTACGGTGGAGGAAAACATCGTCAGGAAACCTGCATACATCTGCGAAGAAATTCAATAGTGTATGTGAAGTCGACCAATCCGCACTAGGCCAGCGTGATTGACTAAGGCCTAATCACCCTAACATAGGGTAGGCTCGAGCCCCTCGGCGGGGACGTATATGAGCAGTGATGATGATGATGATGAAGCGACTTGGTATTTTACTGTATTTCTACAGGTCAATCCGAGTGGAACCTGCACCGTTTCAGGTGGTCCCTCTAAAAGATACCTATAATAAAATTTCATGTGTTATTGTAAGAAAAATGCACCGCTATTCAGGTCTGGCTATAAGAAACTTGAGTGCCTATTTATAACTTGAATAAGTACTGTAGAAAGGAAAGAAATGTTCGTAAAAATATTTGTTTGCAGTCAAACCTACTAATCCTAACACCTGCTACGCTAAAGCACAGAATTAATAATAAGCTAATGATACTCGTAGTTTCATTAAAAAAGCTTGTACCATATACAAAGACGACACGGTTAGCGCAGAGGTCGAGTGATCGCCTACTGCGCAACGGGTTGCGGGTTCGATTGCCGCACGGGACAGATGTTTTGTATGGCCTACAGAAGTTTGTTCCGGTCTGGGCGTATGTGCATGTGATATTCTATGTTTGTAACTGCACCCACGATACAGGAGAAAATCCTAGTGTGGGGCGACGTTTTTTTAAAAAATAAAATAAAAAAATAAAAATGACATGGACATGTTTAATAATAGCTTGGCCAAATTTGAAATCTCATCTCTCATAAATAATTTGTAACGATACCAAATTGCAATATTAGATTTTAGTAATCGTTAACTAATAATAACTTGATGTTTTGAGATAGGGGACTATAGGTTAAGTAATAACTATTTTTTAAAGATACTCTTTGTTTAAGGGTGCCGTACCTCGAAAGGAAAAAACGGAACCCTTATAGGATCACTTTGTTGTCCGTCCGTCCGTCTGTCTGTCTGTCAAGACCCTTTTTCTCAGGAACGCGTCGAGGTATCAAGATGAAATTTATATCAAATACTCAGGTCTACTGTCCCTTAGATCTGTGAAAAAATCAAACTTCTAAGCTAACGCAATCAAAAGATACAGCCGTTTATGCCGCAAATTTCCGCAAATTTTCGACACTCGCAAAGGAATCAAAACCTACAGGGTACTTCCCGTGAACTCAGAATCTTGAAATTTGGTACGAAGTAACGTCTTATAGCACAGATAAAGGAAAAATTGCGAAAACTGTAAATTTTTAGGTTACATCATATAATAAAAATATTTTTAATAATTTTGTACAGAACACTCGGTGCGCGAGTCCGACTCGCATTTGGCCGGTTTTTTTATGACTGTATGGCCACGAGTAAATTAAAAACAAAAGCCGTAACGCTTTTATCAGGTCACTCTGCACCGACATTCAGGTCCGTTTTTAAGAATGCCTGCAATGTATGTATTTATTCATTATTTCCCGTAGAGATTCTAAAAGTTTATTCCATTGTCAGAGGATATTGATAAAACTTGATATTTTGATCATATTTCCCATTGGGTTTGGCAACTAAATACTCTATTTTGGCAACTAAGAGCTCTTGCTTGAAGTGTTAATGCATTGTGAGTGTATTATTTCGGGACCGTGAAGTGATTGCTTTATCAACTTAAGCCTGATGAGATGTGAAAGTATATTATTTTCTTTTAGAATAAACCAGAATAGCTACGTATCAGATAGTTGGACACGTTAGTTGCTTCTCACTACAAAATTTTCCTTCAGTGTCATAACGATAGGCACTGAAGATGTTCCCCTGCAATATGCAATTAGTTGATGAAGGTTAGATACGATATTTACATCACAATTACAACTTCTTTATCATACAAAAATATATTATTTTCTTACAAATCCCGCAATATGACATAAACGTCAGAAAGTTAGATACTGCATTTGCGTCACATCTTCTTTATCAGCCAAAAATACTTTATTTTCTTACAAGTCTCAATATATTTTTCATATTTTAATACATTAACATATATTTTGACTTTTGTTTTGATAATGATTTTTCGCAACTGTATTAAATACATAGTAATTTAACATTCTTTCTACGCCTACACCAAAATCTACTACGAGTATTTTCTCCTTATAAGTTTTTTTTTCCATACCAGGTTCCGTTATAATACATCAATGACTCCAGAGTAAATTTTTATTACCGATGATTCGGTGAGTCTTAATAAAATCGATATATAAATGACAGCTCACCGCTTGTTTATATACAAGGTTATATACAACAATAAAAAATTTATACACAAGAAAAGCTTTTGAGACTAATATTTCTGAATTTTATTTGCATTAATGCTTCCAAATAGCTTTATTTCGTTTCTAAAATGCTTACCAATGTAACATTGAATATGATTATAATTTATCAAAAGATTAAGGTGTTAAAATAAAACTATCTAAGCACCGAATTGTCGTCTATCATTATATTAGATGTAGTGTGTAGCGTGATTTACGTCTATCTAAAAATGTAGATTTTGCCAAATAAATAATATCAACAAGCCTTTATGATGCATTGCTCTGACTCTATTAAGCTTACCGACCGCGGCTTCACTCACGTTTTTTATATTTATTCCCGTGGGAACGTTAAAAGTTCTATTATCCCGCAGTAAACACAATCCATATTAGTAGAAGCTTTCGATAAAATGTTCTAAAAATAATGTTCTGTTAAAATCCGTAAGTATTTTAGCGTGATACTCTGATAAAAAAATGCTTTCAAACCCTTTTTCATATATTTTACAAAGAAATAAGTATTACAATTGTGATTATTATCCCTAATAACAACGTATACTTCTATTACAGTTCCTAATAGATAATTTGTTCTTCCAGCTTTAAAATGACAATGTTCCATGCAAACTTTTAACTAGTCGTAATGTTTGCATTTTTTTTTTCGAAAAATGCGTTTCAGATTTGTCGCAAAAGGATAAAGCCGAGATATAGTAAAATCCCTTTTTGATGAGAAATCGTTGTCTACTGGCATTTGGTATAAGACAATGCAGTCAGAACCACCACATATTCCCTGGTTTAATAATATTAATATATGTAGAAAATTTGTTGTTATAGCTCATAGGCTTAGGTCTGGACATATGCCACTTAACAAATTCGCATATTTAATGAAAAAAGTAAACTCCCCTAATTGTGAGATTTGTGGCAAAATCGATGATGTTCAACATCTATTGGTGGAATGTGACAAAAATAAAGCCCTAAGAGCAGACTTGATGGCAGAATTAAAAATCAATACACTTGACACGGGTGTGTTTCAAAGCATCTTAGCAGACCCTACCTCAAAGAAAGCTGTTTTGATTTACAAATTTGTTTGTAGTAGCTTAATTTAGATTATAGTTTTATTTATTTAAGGTACCTAGATATATAACAGTCACAATGGGGCTGACATGTATACTACTGTATGTACAAAAGCTCCTTTCAGAAATAAAGAGAAAAAAAAAAGTAAAATCCCTAGGAATTTAATGATATCCCAAGAATGTAGCTACATACCGGAACATAGCTATTTTTTAAGTATAATAATTATTATGGTATTATAACGGTTAACTTACTAGATCGCGAACGTAACTAGTCCTGTAACATATAGTTATGAACCGCCAACCGTCGCCAACCTAGGCCGCCAAGTAGGGAGGCATTTGCCCTGCAGTGGGACATTACGGGCTAGTATTGATAGATAGCCTATACTGTCCCACTGCTGGGCAAAGGCCTCCCCCAAATCCCTACACAAAATCTGAGCTGAAAGATGGGCTCATGCCGTCACGCCTTGGGCCCAAAGGGAAGTCGCGGACGAGGTAGGCCGCGAAAGCGCTGGCGGGATGACCTAAAAAATTTCCACGAATATTCGTGGCATGTGGCTCCAAACAAGATTTTCCGATATATTATATATATAATAGCTATATTCCTAGGGATAAGCCTATATTACGGCTTAAGCCATCTTACCACGACAGACACAACATACGCCAGCTAGAATGTAGGTACTAGAATGTAGGTAGTAGATTCTAGCTGGCGAAGCGACAGTTAAAGCTATGCAACTATTCACAATATTACACTGCAACAAGCGACCCCTGTTAAATAGATATCGCGAACTGGCCTGGCTTTAGTGACTTAAATTAAAATTTGAATCTACAAATTAAATGAATTCAGTTTATTCACTAAATGAATAACTGCTAAGAGGACCTGCCCGACCCGACAACCCTTGACAGAATGTCATGGCGCCGAAAAATTAGGACAGCCGACCCCACCTAATGTGGGATAGCGCAAGGAAGAAGAAGAATAATAACCGCTAAGACCATCGGATATTGATCGGGAGGTCCGACGTTCGATTCTCCATGGGGGCAGACTTTTTTCTGCTCGGTTTGATTGGTGGTAGAGCTTCTGAGCCCGCCTGGCTAGCTACCACCGTTATTCTTAACATTGTAATAGCTATAATAACGTTGTATTCCGACAATTAGAGGTAAGATAGCCAGTTCCTCAGCCGTTGAGGAAGGTCCAGGTTAAGCTCGCTTCTACCTTCAGCGTTATCATCACTTATCATATTCAGGTAAGATGAACGCCAAAAGCTCTTTACATGACATATTAAAGTCGGTGCCGAATTTTAAGTAACTATATTAATTGTCCTTTTCATTGTTAAAGTCTTTCCATGTGATCATTGCTTGGCACCGACTTCAATATAAAACTGTGATTTTGTATGTATTCCTATATTATTTATGACTTTTTGGTGTTTTTGAAGTCTGTTTTATTTTTTTGTATTTTTTTAGTTTATAATACGTCATGCGTTTTAGAATTTAAGCCAAGGCAAACACCAGAATAACTTAAAATAAAACGTCTTTCGCTCTAAACAGTACTGAAAGAATTATTCCCGAACTCCTAACCTACCAGAAACCTCATCATCAACTCAGTAACATGATATGATGACTACCAGATGTAAATACCTGAATATCTTCAGCAAAACATGAAACACGTTGGACGAGCCTATGAAATTCAAAGGTTTCCCCTTAATTTTCATGGGATTCCATCATCAGATCATGACATGGTGACAATGGGACCACCTCGGGAGTATACTCATTCGATTACAAAAAGAATTTTGAAAATCGGTTCACAAATGGCGGAGTAATGGGTGAACATACACAAAAAAAATAGATACAGCCGAACATAGAACCTCCTCCTTTTTGAAGGCGGTTAAAAAGAGAGAAAAGCTTTAAACTCGAAACAATGCACATTCATAGCATTTTCGCCTTCCCGGGACACAATGTTTAGGCAAGATTCTCTATCAACCCGTTCAATGTTAAGTGGTCACACACACCTGCCTAAGCAAGCACGCGGCGACCTCCGATATCAATATTATTTAATACTTTATGCAAACACGCGCATTGGGTAACTCGCAAAACGTATTAACATTTATCGACGCATATAACTTTGTATTTTACTTACAAAGGTCTTTGTTCACGCTCGAGGAAGAGCGAGTGGCGGCACTGCATTCTAGTCTGTGCAGTGACAGCTTTTTTGGCGGCCGGCCGCATGTGATATGTCAGTTGAGTCGAGTCGAAATGTCATGACATGCTTAGAGGTTATAAGTTCAGGCCGGAATAAAATATAATATACAATATTCAAGCAAATAGTGGTTTGCGCGGCGCACCTAATATCGGGGTGCGAAAGCCCGCTTTGTGTTGTGCGAAATCGCGTGTGTGAGTCGTGGTGGCCTATTAGGCATTTGTAGTGCTCCGGTCTCCACCGGTGGATCCACTGCAGATCTTCAGGAGCCGCGACTTCCTTCGAGCTAGCTCAGGAAGTCCACCGGCTACGGAGGAGACGGAAGGAGACAATTGGAGCCAAGGTAAGTAATACCAGCTTTCTATGAGTTGGTAGTCAAATAAAATTCAGCAATACAAGTCGGTGAAACGCCGACGTGGTGGAGTCTACTTGGGGCACCACCATCTCTTGGTAGCAGAGCGTGGTTGTTCTTAGATTTGAGTATTTCATTAGTATTGTACAATTAATATTGTAATCTTGTTGGTTGTCCAAACGGGCAATACATATTAATTGGTTTTGATTGCTGATTTTAAACCGACTACCAGCTCATTTGTGGACCGATCTCCTTAACTAATTGTCATTGTATATGAAAAATTGAGGTTAAATGTCTTTTGTTGTTCTAGTTAAGTTCTAGCATTTACCTATATTTGATTTTGGTTTGTTTTTTCATATCTTTGTTTTGCCCTTGAATATTTTGTTTGTTAAGTTGTAAACTTATACTTGAATTTAATTTGTTTAACAGATTTTGCTGCTAAATGACTTTGCTGTTGTTGTAATACACTATATTGCTGTGTTAAGTTTTAGCATTTACATTTGATTTTGTTTTGTTTGCCTTTGAATATTGTGTTTGTTAAGTTATTGACTTAATGCTTGAATTTAATTTGTTTGAAAAATTCTGTTGTTAAATGCCTTTGTTGTTCTAGTTAAGTTCTAGCATTTACACTTGATTTTGGTTTGTTTATATATTTTGTTCTGCCTTTGAAGTTCCTTCTGATCTGTTTTATTGTCTGCGGTTGTCGGTCTGTTTGTCTGTGTATTATTATAGAGTATCTTAATTTTGGTGCAAAATGGTCCCGCCAGTCAGCCCGCTTAGTGGTGCCCGCGCGGGTGCACAAAAGATTTTGAGATGGTTTGCTAGTGCCGTCGCTTTGGTAGACCGACCAGACCGAGAACAGGCCTTGTTAATTCGGCATGAGGGAGTACCGGCTCGCTTGAAGGAATTGGAGCAGCTTTTCGTTGCTCATCAACAATATCTGCTCGACCACCCAGCCGAGGGTGCCGCTGAGTTGCGGGCAGTCGACCAATTTAATGCTGATTATGATCAGTGTTTTGAACAGGCCGATGTGATTATAAACAAGGCTCAGGCAATCCTATCCGTCCGGAGGGGTGAGTCGTGCACGCCCGGGGAGGTCAAGCCTACCCCGGCCGGCTTGCTGGGCAGACTGCCCACTTTAGACATCCCAACCTTTGATGGGAACTTGGCTTCTTGGATGGGGTTCATTAACCTCTTTGATAGCCTGGTTCACTCGAGGGACGACCTGTTCCCTAGCCAGAAATTGGCCTATTTGCTCTCTGCCTTACGTGGAGAGGCTGGTGTACTTGTCCAGCATCTACCTGTCAATGATGACAGTTATGATATTGCAAGGGCGTTGTTGACCGCCCGGTATCAGAATGTTCGCTTGCTAGCGGACACACATGTGGCTGCCATTTTAGGGCTGCCACGAGTATCGCGGGTCTCCTCATTGAGGAAGGAGATTTTGAACCCGCTGCTAAGCGCCATTAACGCGCTCAAACGACTTGATCTACCGGTGGACCAGTGGTCCTTTATTTTGCTCCACCTCATCCTCGATAAGCTTCCCATGGAGATGAAGGGGCGCTTTGAACAAAGATACGGGGGCAATAGTGCCTCGTACCTCCCCCCCTTCTCGGATCTCCTCAGATTTTTGGAGGATGAGTGTCGGATGACGGACCACTTGGATCTGGTTCCTATACCGGGACCGAGTACAGGCCGCTTTGAGGCGACCCGGGCAGCGCCACGGAGAGAGCGCCGCCCGTACAAGCAGTATACTGCAGTGCGGCAGAACTCTCCACACGGGGAGAGGCCGAGGCCTTGCAAGTGTTGCAAGCGGGATGGCCATCGTTTGCCGGCCTGTCCCAAATTTGTTGGCTTACGCACCGAGGGGCGTAGGAATATGGCCAAGCAGCGGAATTGGTGCTACCGCTGCCTGGGGGCCCATATGGCATCGGCTTGCCCCCACCCACGAGATTGCCACTGTTGTGGAGGGGCCCATCACCCCCTTTTGTGCTTCAACAATAGAGACACTCGCGAGGTGGTGAGAGAGAGGGACTCGCACACGGGCGGGGGCCCTCCTAGGTCACCCACCTCTCCGAGGAGATCGGAGGGGCGTACCACCCCTCCGCGGAGATTGGACAGGCGCCCCCCCTCCAGTGAGAGGATTGGGCGCCCCACCCCCCCTACGGGCGGGGGGGATCGACGCGCCGCTTATGAGGCGCCACCGCGGGATTGGGCCGCGGTTATTAGGGAGCCACGTCGGGAGACAATACGCTTCTCTCCCCCTCTGATGGAGAGACCCCGGTTGTCACGGGCTCCCCCAACTTTCGCCCATCATGGGCACCGCCCGGCCCCCCGATGCAGCTTTGGTCGGGGTGTGTACGTGCCGGATTGGGACCCGCTCGAGCGCCTTGAGCGCCCTATTCCTCCGCCGCGCACGCATTTTTCTTCGGACCCCCCTTCCCCCCCGTTGCGGGGAATGCGGGAGGATTTTCACTAAACCAACTGTCGGCTGCAACCCCCCCACAGGAGCAGGTGCTGTTACCAACAGCCTCCGTACAGGTGTGGGGCCCGAGGGGCACCTTTGTTTTAGTTCGCGCCCTTTTGGATACGGGAGCTCAGGGTTGCATTGCCTCCAGCTGGCTGGTCCGGCAGTTGAGTTTGAACACATCTCCATACCTTGAATCGGTACGAGGAATCGGAGACCTGCGGATCCCGGATCCGATCGGTCAGGTTTTGTTCTCCTTCTCCCCCCACTTCTCTTCAGCGCCCAAAATTGGCGCTACCGCGATTGTTTATGAGAAGGTTGTTGGTCAGCTTCCGCAACAGCACGTTTCGCGCGCTGTCGTTGATGCGACATCAGGATTGACCTTGGCTGACCCTTCCTTCCACCGAACCGGTCCGATTCACTTATTGCTCGGTGCCGATGTTCTAGGCCGCGTGTATTGTGGGAAGAGGAGAGAGTTACAGAAGGGTGGGCTGGTAGCCTTATCTACATCGCTTGGGTTTGTAGTGATGGGACCAGTTAGGCATAACCCACCATCTCCATCGGTGGACAGTTACATAACTGTTAGCTCCACCTTATCGGATGTCCTTCAACGGTTTTGGGAGGTGGAAGAGCCACCTACCGTGAAGCGAGTGAACCCCTTGGACGAGGAGTGTGAGTTGTTCTACCAGAACAATACAGGTCGCCTTCACTCGGGACGGCTGATCACTCGTTTGCCCTTTTTGTCAGTTCGCCCCTCACTTGGCAGCTCCCGGCCGTTGGCTGAGAAGCGACTGCTGTCCATGGAGCGTCGTCTGAGTAGGAACTCCGACCTCAAACAGAAGTATGTCGACTTCATGCGAGAATATGAGCAACTGGGGCACATGTCGGTCTCGCGACTGGACTGGCGAAACGAGGAACATAATTTTCTTCCTCACCACGCGGTTTTGAAACCTTCCACTGGGAAGATACGCGTTGTTTTTGATGGGTCAGCTCTTACGTCTACCGGAGTTTCGCTGAATCAATGTCTGCATGCTGGACCGAAGTTGCACCACGAGGTGGGCGATGTATTGACCAACTTCCGTCGCCATGCCGTCGTCTTTGTGACCGATATCCGGATGATGTTTCGGCAGACTGTGATTCACCCGGACGATAGACGATATCAGCTCATATTATGGAGGGAGGATCCCAGAGATCCCATGCTGGTTTACGAGCTGAACACCAATACATACGGTTTGCGTTCGAGCCCCTTTGTGGCAATTCGCTCACTTGTGGAACTCGCTGAACGTGAACGATTACGATACCCTCGCGCATCCTTGGTTCTCAAGGAGGATGCATTTGTTGATGATATTTGTACGGGCTCCTCTAGTGTCGAGGAAGCCTTGATTTTGAGAGATGAACTAATTGCTCTTCTCGGGGCTGGTGGTTATGAACTGAGGAAGTGGATGTCCAACTCACCTCAGCTTTTGTGTGACTTGCCAGACGACCACCAGCAGGAGCCTCATATTTTTGAGAATGCCAACACTCCAGATTTACTGTCTGTTTTGGGAGTGCAATACAGACCTGTCCAGGACACGTTCACCTATCGATTGGAGCTGCCAAGCCCCAAGGTCTGGACGAAACGGTTGGTTTTGTCTACAGTAGCTCGTACCTTTGACCCAAATGGCTGGATTAGTCCCGTAGTGTTTTGGATGAAGTGCTTCCTACAGGAACTTTGGTCAGCCGAAGTGTCGTGGGATGAGCCCCTCTCGGGCCGTTTGCTGCGAGATTGGGAGTCCTTCATGTTGTCTCTCCCCGACATTAACCGTGTTAGTATCCCTAGACATATACTGCCTAAGGGACGGTTTACGGCCAGCCTTCATGGCTTTTGTGACGCGTCTGAGAGTGGATACGCAGCCGTCGTATATATCCGGACGGTTGATGATAGAGGAGCTGTTAAGCTCCACTTGCTAATTGCTAAGAGTAAGGTTGCTCCACTTCGGACTCGATTAACGATTCCGAAGTTAGAATTGTCTGGAGCTACTCTTCTGGTTCGGTTGATGAACCACGTTGTTGACACCCTGGGACGTAGTGTGGACTTTGAGTCGCTCTTTGCTTGGTCCGACAGTCAGGTTGTCCTGTGTTGGATTAAGAACTCCGTCCACTCCCTGGAAGTATTTGTGGCCAATCGGGTATCCCAAATACAGGCCTCGAAGGCCACGTTGATTTGGCGCCACGTGCCAGGTGAAATAAACCCTGCTGACTGTGCATCACGTGGCAGCGAAGCCCCTCAGCTTATTGACCACACTCTGTGGTGGGGTCCCGACTGGTTGTTACAACCGTCTTGGCCTTCCACACCAGCTGTGGTGAAGGTACCAAATCCGGGCTTGCGTGTTCACGCTGTCGAGACTATGGCGGCTCCAGAGCGGGAATTTTTATTAGACCGCTACAGTTCTCTGGACAAGTTGCTCGGCGTGACCGCTTGGATAAGAAGATTTATACGAAATTGTCGCCGGCCTCAGGACAAAGATTTGTGTCCGGTCCTCTCACCGCAGGAGCGCCAAGATGCTCTTGTGCATTGGGTGCGTATGACCCAGTCTAGAGCGTTTGAACCGGAACTTAAGATTTTCCGTACCGGGACGTCCAAACTGAAGGGACCCTTGGTGCGTTTGACTCCCTTTCTGGATGATAAAGGATTGTTGCGTGTAGGAGGCCGATTGAGGCACGCTAACTTGCCTTATAGATCACGTCATCCCCTGTTGCTCCCCAAGGACGGACCATTGGTGCGATTGTTGATCATTGATCGCCATGTGAAGAATGCTCATGCCGGATGTAATGCATTGACCGCGCTCCTCCAACGGGAGTTTTGGATTTTGTCAGCGCGAAGAATAATCCGATCTGTTATCTTTCGATGTCTGCCCTGCTATCGTTTACGCCCCGAGACGATGCAGCCCCAAATGGGTGATTTGCCTGCTGATCGTGTGAATGAATCGATGACCTTCTTAGGAGTTGGAACTGATTTTGCGGGACCATTCACTATAAAAACGTCGCGACTCCGTAATGCTAAGACTGAAAAGGCTTACTTGTGTGTGTTTGTTTGTTTGGCCACTAAAGCCGTTCATTTGGAGGTGGTGAGTGCGCTCACCATGGACGCTTTCTTAGCAGCGTTAGGCAGATTTGTCTCCCGCCGGGGACTGCCTTCTCTAATTCGGTCCGATTGTGGGACGAACTTCAAGGGCACTGATAGACATATAAGAGAAGTTTGTGAATTTTTAGATAAAAATAATATTGAGATCGGATCCACACTCTCCCGTAGGGGGGTAACATGGCGATACTCCCCGCCGTCTTGCCCTCACTGGGGAGGGATTTTTGAATCTGTTGTAAAGGCCGCCAAGACTCACCTTCGCCGCGTTATTGGGGAGACTATTCTCACGTTTGAGGAACTCGCGACGGTGTTTCATAAGATTGAGGCGGTTCTCAACTCGCGTCCGTTATGTCCGTTGTCTACCGACGCGAACGATTTGCAGGCCCTCACGCCGGGCCATTTCTTGATAGGCAGACCACTTAACGCCCTGCCCGAGTATCCTTATAGAGATATCAATCCCGGACGCCTTTCGCGGTTTGAGTTGCTCCAGCAGCTTACCCAGAGCTTCTGGCGCCGCTGGCACCTTGAATATTTACACATTTTGCAACAGCGCGTTAAGTGGTCAGATAAGACAAACCCACCGAGGGTTGGAGACCTCGTGTTAGTGAAGGACCCAAACCTGCCACCCTTACGTTGGCGTCGCGGACGCATTGTCCAACTTACTCTAGGGTGTGATGGTGTGCCCAGGTTTGCCGAGGTCCTAGTTGGGGATTCTGTTTTGAAGCGCGCGGTCGCTACTCTTTCTCGCCTCCCCTTAGACTGATTTGGCGGACAGTCCGGGACTGTCCGGAGCGGGGGGATGTTCACGCTCGAGGAAGAGCGAGTGGCGGCACTGCATTCTAGTCTGTGCAGTGACAGCTTTTTTGGCGGCCGGCCGCATGTGATATGTCAGTTGAGTCGAGTCGAAATGTCATGACATGCTTAGAGGTTATAAGTTCAGGCCGGAATAAAATATAATATACAATATTCAAGCAAATAGTGGTTTGCGCGGCGCACCTAATATCGGGGTGCGAAAGCCCGCTTTGTGTTGTGCGAAATCGCGTGTGTGAGTCGTGGTGGCCTATTAGGCATTTGTAGTGCTCCGGTCTCCACCGGTGGATCCACTGCAGATCTTCAGGAGCCGCGACTTCCTTCGAGCTAGCTCAGGAAGTCCACCGGCTACGGAGGAGACGGAAGGAGACAATTGGAGCCAAGGTAAGTAATACCAGCTTTCTATGAGTTGGTAGTCAAATAAAATTCAGCAATACAAGTCGGTGAAACGCCGACGTGGTGGAGTCTACTTGGGGCACCACCAGTCTTTGTTAAAGAACTACCATATTACAGAAACGTGTCTCGGTCTTCCTTTACCCTATCTCGACTTTAACCGTTTTTTAACCGACTTCAAAAAAGGAGGAGGTTATCAATTCGGTTGTTTTTTTTTTATATACCCAAAATACAAATAAAGAAATAATTCTAACGAGGTAGGAACGTGTTTACTCATCAGTAACTTCTTTATTTGTATTTTGGGTAAATTAAACTTGATTGAGGTAAGAATTTAACGGTCCCCCGACGCGGTGATTCTCATCTTAACAATATAAATAGGTACTTTTAATCAAGTTATAAAAGGAGCTAAAAAGGATTATTTTTATACTTTTTATAGTGTTTTTTTGGGAGGGGGGTTTTCAATTTTTAATTTTCATTAAAAACGAGAGTGCTGTTTTCTCTGTCTACTTCTTAATTTTTTTCCCATTGGAAAGGACACTGTCACAACATTTTTGTTGGCGTGGTGGTTTTCTAATTAAAATAAGATAATCAAGCGTTTGTAAGTTTTGTTTAATAATGATGAGCCACAAGTTAGGCTGCCACGTGTTGAGCTTTAGCTGGACGTTTCCGGATTTTAGAGTCTTTGTCTGAAAGAAGTGTCTGGCATGTCAAGCTTTTATTATTAATAGAATTTGGTCAACCTCGTCTAGACACAAGGTGCCGCATGAAAGCAGACATGCACGATTCGCGATATAGCAAGAAATATTTTTTAATTTAATATCCTTTCACAAAGCATTCACAAAGGACTTCATATTTAAGTCAAATCATTTTTTTAGGTTAATGTCCGGTTAAGCAATAAAATCTGAGTTCAGTTTTCAATTTACAATTTACCTTAGCAGCAAGCTAATTTGCCACCCCAAAAATATTCAGATCTATTTAACAACTTTTCTTTTTAAAATAAGTAACATACTCAAACTTGTACATTTAAACCATTGATTTACTACCAAACGATGTTGGTAGTAAAACACATCATGGATTTAATAAACACATTAGCACATTATTTGACGTATGTAGTCTTGAACTTTCAATGAATATTTCATTCTTTGAGCACAGATAATAAAAATAACTATATTTTAAATAATATAAACAGAGGATGAACAAGAATCATATCAAAGAAAACACGCACAATCCATCAAAAGGTCGCGTGTAATTTTCATGAATAATTGAATATAAAAAATATAAATACAAATCATCATTAATGAAGCGTGCATAAAAATATCGATTTAATGACACCACTTGAACGCCTCGATATGTTTTCAATTGAACCGCAGCCTTGCGCGATAATCACACCTTTGATATGATACCGAATTTGTTAATGAGGACACTGTGCAGAGACCTATCCCTACGGGGCTTATAATTTTATTGAGTAGCCTGCTAACACCACCACTCTCATCACCTGCGATGTCGGGACAGTCGAGGTAGGTGCAGTCAAAGACACTTGGCGACCCCTCCGTAGAGTAGTCCCAGCGCTTGGGTCAGCATTGCTGGCTCACCGTTGCGCCTGTCTCCAGGGGGTGCGCTCGGGGAATGGCTAACGCCGATTCCGATCGTGCCTCTATGGGGGTAGAAGTTGCTGGAGGGTGGTTTAGCCAGGTATGGGGTTTATACCCTAGTCCAATGGCATATCCAAGGGGCGGTTTGTCAGCTTTTCAGTCCCTTGTTGAATTGTAAAGAGATTCCCCCGCCAAAAAAAGGTACAGCCAACGAATTTTATAGCTCTTGTTTTCAATAGACGCGTTTGACGTAGTTGCACAGCCGGAACAGATTGTAAAATAGGTTTGCATTACACTCTGCCTATATATGGATAAAGCCTGTAGTTACATAGTAACTTAAGTTACTTACATAGTAACATGTTGCGTTCTCACCGGATATTGCCTGTACTTACACTGTTTTATATTTTTCAACTTGCTCTTTATTTTTCACTTGCTCGTAAAGTGGATCTATTTCACCAATTTTAGATACATAAAGCAGCTCATAAAACACGCGTGTGTTATAGCCGAGGCACGCATCACAGAGTCCGGCAATGCTTCACTTGCCGACCGCGGCAGTAATGTACTATATATTTTTTAAAGCTAGAGGCAATATAAAAGACATCAACGAACTACATTGATTTTTCAATCGATTATTTTCATACCATTATTAGGTTTTGTCTACAAATTAACAATGATTTGTGTTATTTAAGGCGAGCTTTCCCAGGAAAACTACACGTGCACGGCAAGGAAATATAGTTGATAATTCTATAGATTCTAATGTCGCTTACGCGCTGTGACCGAGTGAAAACTTTACTTTTTACAGGATTTAATCGATTTTTGGAAAACTGGAATCCAAATTAAAAAAAATATTTTTGAAATTTTCTAGACAATGAAAATACACGTCTGTTGGTAAAACTGTTATGTAATTTATTTTTATATTTTCTTATTCATAGATGTTTTAAAATATGGAACAGAGTTTGGATTTTTTTCTATTGAGTGAAATATTACTAATCATGTTTCTGTCTTTAAGAATGTTTATATAATATTTTCAACAATATCATATATTAATTTAAGAACTGTATGTTTTATGTTTGTGGCGGTACAGTAAACCAAAATTGCTTTAAAACGAGAAAATAGCGCCTTTATCCATAAATTCAATCTATATTTTTCTTCACAAGTGTGTTAAAAAACATCGTACGATAGACGTGCGTATATTGGTTATACACACTCGGCTCTATTACGCCTGAATTCCGCCTCGTGGGTTGTAACCACCATAACGCACTTACTCGTATATCGTAATTTCTTACCTACCCATCACACGCATTACAGAGGACTGCAAGCAGGTATATAATAATTATCGTTAGTTTCTATGTTTTTTTACTTGTACACACAGCAACACGCTAGGCTTTACATGTTGACCTTGAGACCGCCCTTATGTCGCTCGTAATAGTGGCGGCTTTCGTAATGCAAATGTAAAGCTTGACATGTTGCTGACTGTACATCGCTGGTAATGTAACTCAGTTATGTACGAGTAACAAGAAGTCTCTCCGCGAGCAGTCATAATAATATGTCATCTGTGGGTCTAGACAAACGTCATACGCTTGTTTTTTCGCAGTCGTTCTGCGGAAAAATATATGGAGATGACATTAGCTGCGGAAAAAATAGCGTGAGCTTGTCACATTCTAATGTCATTTCCATACATTTTCTCTGCGGAACGACTGTGGAAAAATAAGTGTGTGACTTTTGTCTAGGCCCACTATACTTCATTCCAGATAACATTAAAAAAAAGAAGCGGAAAGAAGCAGGGTTTCGAAACCTTTTCATGCCATTTCATGTCATTTTCATGAAATACATAATCATATTTGATATTACCTACTTGTATATTACCAGATATTCTGGAGTGTAATGTTAACTTTTTATTATTATTTGTGTGGCTATCCACAAATATTGGAACTGGGTCAAATTACACAACATAATAAAAAAAATATTTTTTTATTATTATTTCCTGCATAAACTACTCTTATCAAGTACTCGTATAAGCATAACTTGATATGTAGATTAATTTTATAGTAGATTTTACAACACAAATCGAACCATTTTTATCCGAGACTTTTAGCTGATAGTAATGTCGAGGATAAAATGGTTTTGTGGTCGAGTTATAAACTCTGCTTTTCACTTCGATTGCGAGGAAATAAAACAGTAGTATAACATAACATTTCTTTAATTAAAATTCAAAGTAAAATTAGTACAGTTTTGAATACTGAAGGTAATTGTTTTTCCCGGCATATTAACGGTATTTATGTCTTAAAAAACACATAAGGCAAATAAGTTAAAGTAAATATAATAAAATAACAAATTCTGCCTATGAACTTCTTATTGTGTTTGGCTGTATGGCTCATTTCCTTTGCCTTAATATAGATACATTTATGTATGAGTAGATACGTTAATGCAGTTGTGCACAAAATTCGATTTTGTGCAGCCTATATCCTGCACAAATAAGTACTTTCAGAGCATGAGAAGTGAAAAATTATTAACACTCTTCATCAGATGAGGACGACGAAGATGATGATGATTGCCCCATATTAATCATAAATTGCTTCACCATATTATCGATGACATTATCCAACTGACATAATCTATCTTCTTCTTTTAATGTATGTGAAATGCAGGCTTGCCACCTGTCTGGGGTTATCGTAGATAATGCTTCTGGTAGAAAATCTTTAATTTCATTGAGCTTGAACATTTTAATATTACTGGCTACATAGCCCTTAACTTGTGCCCATATGAGCTCAGTAGGACTGGGCTGACAATGATATGGAAGCCGTATATGTAACTCCCTTTCCTTTTGCCATCCACAACATACCTAACTCTAATACTGATTTTTATTTTCTTTTCCTTTTAACAGCAGTTGAGCTCTTACTTCAGTGTCTACAAATTGTATATTTTTTTGACGTTAACCATGACGTTCTGTTGAATGGCTTGAGAGTCACTAGGGCCCACACCCGGATCACTTATTTTATAATTCAAAACAAAAAAACAACTACAACAAAACGAAAGTAAATTTAAAATCACGTTTATTGATATACGTGCATCACTAAAAAACAAAGAGAATGTCGAGATTGTCAAGTGAGGCGCGTTCCTTGATGACAAGCGACACGATGATCCATCCAGTGAAATCAAAACGTCATAATTTCGCCAACTGTGTCATCGAACACCGTAACTTTTAGTTTGGTCGCATTATACGTAAACGTTCCAATCTATGCAGGTTGCAAATCTCTGCTTCTTTGGGTTCTTTAACAGAGCCATTTTGTGGTTTGTAACTTTGTAGTAATATTTTATATTTCGCACGAGACTTTTTTTAATATAAATAGTAAAAGTTTATTATTTTGTAGGTAATTGTTTAGATGGATTTGCTTGTCATTTTACGCATAAATTGACAAAAGCGTAATTACGTACATTTATTAACACAGTGAGTTGAAAATGTGCACCTTTAAAAGAACCTTTTTTTACTTCTTTTTAATGTTATCTGGAATGAAGTATAGTCATCATGTAAGTGGGTACAGTCACCCACAGTAAAATATGGTTCTGGAAGGTTTGAATGGCAAACTTGCGACTTAGACGTTCATGTTACATTACCCAGTGACTTCATTACCTATATTACCCTTCAAACCTAAACATAGTATACTACGAGTATTATGTGTACTGTCCCGAAGCATAGCAATGCAAGCTGAATAAATGAGCCTACGGATGAACCAAGTACAGGGTCTCCCTTTGGTATTTCATTAAAACACTGGAAAGTTTTTATCCGAATTTCAACCAACAGATAATGATAGCCAATGATATTCGTTTATCGTCAAGGGTACTGGCCTACTTAAGATACAGCTTACAAATACACCAGGAGAACATTCTTAAGTCGAGGACCGTCAGACAGACATTAATAACTATTGTGCAACAACATCGCATTGGAAAAGACGCTGCGAGAGTTTTATCGATGCATCTTTTCTTGCCAATGAATCGATAACTACAATCGAACCGAGATGAAAGAATAGCGTTCGATTCGAATAAGTATCCGTGTTTGATTTATTCGCTGACATCCAGAGTGATGATTTATTAAGTGGTTAATCAACAGTGCTTCAATCTTTATGGGCATCGCATGATCGGTATTTCATTGAATTCCTGGGGCACATAAGTGATGATTAAGAGATTTAACTATTCAACTGTAGTCCCTATTCTTCAAGATATTTAGTGAAAAAAAACCGGCCAAGCGCGAGTCGGACTCGCCCATGAAGGGTTCCGTAGGATTTATGACGTATTTAAATAACTACTTACTAGATCTCGTTCAAACCAAATTTCGGTGGAAGTTTGCATGTTAATGTACATCATATATTTTTTTTAGTTTTATCATTCTCTTATTTTAGAAGTTACAGGGGGGGACACACATTTTACCACTTTTGACGTGTCTCTCGCGCAAACTATTCAGTTTAGAAAAAAAAATATTAGAAACCTCAATATAATTTTTGAAGACCTATCCAAAGATACCCCACACGTATGGGTTTGATGAAAAAAAAGTTGTGTTTCAGTTCTATGTATGGGGAACCCCCAAAATTTATTGCTTTTTTCTATTTTTGTGTGAAAACCTTAATGCGGTTCACAAAATACATCTACTTACCAAGTTTCAACAGTGTAGTTCTTACAGTTTCGGAGAAAAGTGGCTGATACATACGGACAGACAGACAGACAGCTTATATTATTGAGCTTAAGTTGTCAATAAGATGTTTTTAATTCAATTCTTTTGTTATTGTTAATAGTGGCAGATGAGCCAATGGCCGATAGTAAATGGTAACCGCCGCTCATGGACATTTGCAATGCCATGGGCATAGCTCAGTCACTGCCTACCTGGAGAAGAGAGCTCTTTTAAGCCTCATTTGAAATAGGACATGTCGATCAGGTAATAATTAGCTGGGAGTTCCTTTCAGAGTCTGCACGTACAGTAAGCTCCTTATCAAGCTATACTGATTGACCTTTGGACCGTTCTTATGCCGCTCGTAATAGAGGCGGCTTTCGTAGTGTAAATGTATAGCTTGAATGGGAGCTTACTGTACGTGGCAGAAATGAACGCTGAAACCGAACTGAGCTAGACCAGATCGGTTTCATGTGATACGGATGAACTCTACTACAATGATAGGCGGTGGGATGGTAAAAGGGTGACGAAACTATCATTTTAAACAGTTTCTCTGTGCACTCTCCGTTAAAGAGCCGGTAGAATACGCAGAGAGAACCAAAGTCCGACGATACAGAATGCATGCCTTTGCAGGGAGTCATGAAGGTCGAACCAATATTTGGGGATTTTTCTGTTTTATAAAGCACTAGCTTCTGCCCGCGACTTCGTCTGCGTGGACTTCAGAATTGGGTCTAAAGCTTCGCTCGTTAACAATTTTTAATCTTCCCACGGGAACTATTCGAGAGATCATTAAGGACATGTCCTTTTCCATAGCATAGGTGACATGCATACCAAATTTCAAAGCTGTCTACCCGCGGCTTAGCTCGTAAACAATTTTCAATTTTCCCTCGGGAACTACTCAAGGAATCGGGATAAAAGGTAGCCTATGTTCTTTTCCATGTCAAAGGCTACATGCATGCCAAATTTCATGCAAATCCGTTCAGCCGTTTTTGAGTGATTGAGTAACAAACATCCAAACATCTAAACATCCAAACATCCACACTTTCACATTTATAATATTAGTAGGATTACCCTAGGAGTAATTGGCTAGGAGTGAAGAACCTCTTTGCTCTGTAGGACTCTTTGTTCTGGTTTTGCTCTTTTTGCACGCCAATTTGGTTTTCTGCAATTTAATTTAAATCAATTAATAAAAAATAGCTTCTATCATATTTAGACTTAACACATTTAGACTTTAGACATAACACACTACTAAGATTTTTTTAATGTGCTTTATTTCCTATTTTGCAAATATTTAAAAAATATACTTAAATTAAATGTAATGATATCATTATAATTGTTTAAATCGTTTTAAATCGAATCATTTAATCGGTTGTTTGGATCTGCGTAAGCCATTTAAACATAGCCATTTTGAAATTTATTTTTCTACGTCTGGTTGAATATTATTGTTTCTTTCTACGAAATACTCAAAAGCTTTATTAGATTTTATTATGTATATTACTAAGTATAAACTACCCGGACAAAATAACCTAACTGATGGTAAAAAGCCATATGAAAATCCGTTCAGCAGTTTTTGGGATTATCGCGAACATACAGAAAAGACACACGCAGATAGATGTACGAATATAAATATTTGCATTACAATTTGATAGCAATAATTTAATCTAAAACGGATTTTTTTACTCGTAGTAGATTTTGTAACAGTCTACGATCGACCTATCTTTACTTCACGATACATTTGCCAAGTTTGTGAAAAGGATACACTTAGTCATAGCGTTGAAAATTTTTTATGAGTTGAAAATTTTACTTTACGAACTGCGATTAGAGCATTTGGATGGTGTCTCGCAAATTATCATAATGTCTTTCTCATGGCGCTCGGTCTGATTGCCAATTTAACGTAACCTTACTCACCTTTGCCCCAGCATCACGTGTGATTGCAGAAAGAGTGCTTAGAATTGTAGATCCTCTTAGAGTAGTCATCTAAAATCTTATGATGTGATTCATCGAGCCATTAAATGTAAATTATTCATCTGAAATCTAGAATTTTATTGAAGCTATTCTGCGTCTTGGCCGTGAGTGTTGCCTCATATTTTAGTTCAATGATATTTTATCTCCTACGCATAGTAATATTTTGACAACCTTTGAGCGAGTTCCATCTTATTTAAACTTATCGAACCATAACTTACTTAATAATAATAATAAACGTTATTTTCCTTACAATCTTACGTTTTGTATTAATATCGGTTGCTGCACAAAGCTCGGCTTCTAATCCAGCGATCAGTAAATTGTTGCCATTTGATTTGTTACATTCGGTGTCTGATAGTCTAAGTTAAGCCTAGTGTACGTACATTAAGAAAGGGAAAAACTACAAACAAAAGACATACACAACAAAGTTGAAAAATAACAAATACCATAAAACTGTTTTTTTTTTCAGTTTTAAATGTAGTATATTTGAGTGATGAGTGAATAGTATACTTGTGTGTGCATGAGTATGTGTGTTTGTGTATGCTTAGATATGATGCGTGTGTCTGTGGAAAATCCTAAAGCAGTAGGTTTTCCGTATCGATGTGATTTCATTTTAAAAGAAATAACTCTATAGTTCGTTTGACTAAGCGAGAAGGGACACTTTGAAGGTTTACTTTCAAGGCTATATTGTATAAATGTGGTAGAAGGAAAAATGCATGTCTTGAGGCAAAGTCTGTGCGAACTGTGGACACCGGTATCTTGAAGACTCGTCGCTGAAGAACTATTAGTGAATCAGGTAAGTTCAGGTAAATGGTGTTCATAGCTCTGATTATATTGTCCACCTAACATACTCGTATATTCGGTCATGGCAGCCAAACTCAACAGAGGCACAGAATAAATAATAGTACTAAAGTACAGAAGGATCACTCTCGAAGAAAAGCCAAGTTTGGGTATAAAAATTTATCTACTCTTACGACATTCATCTGACTGCACGGGAAATTGAAATTTATTGCATAACACGAGTGTACAGAAATAACCTAGAAAAATCTAAATTATTACGTGCGAGCCAAGCGGCAACCCTCAGCCACAGTTTAACAATCATTAAACTCCCCCTGACAGGGGCTAGCCATCTGTGCGTGAGATATTATAGGTACACAAGTGACTGCGCAAATGCAAGTGCACACTCTATTCCTTCACTCGCTTATTTCGATGGAACGGTTAGCCGATACATTTTTAGGGTTCCGTAGCCAAATGGAAAAAAACGGAACCCTTATAGATTCGTCATGTCTGTCTGTTTGTCTGTCCGTCCGTATGTCACAGCCACTTTTCTCCGAAACTATAAGAACTTCACTGTTGAAACTTGGTAAGTAGATGTATTCTGTGAACCGCATTAAGATTTTCACACAAAAATAGAAAAAAAGCAATAAATTTTGGGGGTTCCCCATACATAGAACTAAAACTCAATTTTTTTTTCATCAAACCCATACGTGTGGGGTATCTATGGATAGGTCTTTAAAAATCATATTGAGGTTTTTAATATAATTTTTTTCTAAACTGAATAGTTTGCGCGAGAGACACGTCCAAAGTGGTAAAATATGTGCCCCCCCCCCCCCCGAAACTTCTAAAATAAGAGAATGATAAAACTAAAAAAAAAATATATGATGTACATTACCATGCAAACTTCCACCAAAATAAAATTATCTTTTTTAAATAAAACAACATAATGTTCTCCTTTTACGAATAAAACATAATAATTTCCTCATACTTTGCTAAATGATATAAGTTAATAAATCAAAATATTTTCCTGATTTTTCTTATGTAAAAGGAAACAAGTTCATACGATACCAAAAAACCTAAATCAGCAGCAAACTTAAGTAGTAGCTGTAGGTATACTATAGCTTTTTAGGAAAAATGCTCACTATATAATCTATAATATTTAAAAAAGCATTTGTCATTGCTCAATTTTTTGTAGCGTTCGTTGAAGCGTAAGAATTTTTTTTATGAAATTCGGAACTTTTTTGGAATGAAAATCTCAATCTCATGCGCACGACGGATGCGGTGAAAACCAGAAGTATTTCTATTATAAAAAAAAATACTTACCACCTTAAAATGTATTCTGTCACTTTAATATTTGACTATTGTTATGTTTCGAAAAAAAATCACCCCAGTATACAGTACCACCTGTACTTATACAGTACCATTTATGGTATAACTGGCATCGATTTATGCCCCTAGTACCATGACAAAAATATAGTAGTTTCACTCGGTTTGTCTTGCAGTCTTGTTAATAGTTGTTCCAGCGAATGTACTATATACACATTGCAATATTGGTTAAGTATTTAAGTACGTCCCATCAATAGATTTGTGATTCACTTATATACCAACCCACGCTACGTGTAACTCTATAATTATGTTAATCTTAATTGCTATTAGATTACGCTGCCATGGATGGTACCGCTTAGGAGGTATTAGGATTTTAGTGTTTCAACGCAGCAGTCTTCATTTCAAATTCAGTTATAGTCTTCACTGGCGTACCTACTTTAGCTCTAGCAAAATTTTATGTCCATATAACGATAACTAATAATAAATTCCTTCTTAGCTGAAATAACCTACTGTTTGTCACCTCCGTTTCGAATTTATTGAGCGAGTGTTCGTCTAAACTGTCCAATCTATATAATATTTATATGTATATAAAAAGAGAAGTTCCCATCTATAGACGCACGCACAGCCGTAACCGTAATGCTACCATTAACGGTTACGGCTATGCCAAACGTGAAATTTGAACAGTTGTTTTAATTCAAAATACGGACGCACACTAAAAAAGGATTTTAAAAAAAATTGACCCTAAAGGGATGAAATAGGGGTTGCAAATTTGTATGGATTTTTTTAAAATTAGCAACGATTTTGATAAAACTTGAGATTCATCTTAAATACATTTCGTTGAACACGTGTTTTATGGTTTATTGGAATTCACCCCCTTTAGGGTGCAAAATAGGGGTTGAAAGTTTCTATGGAAAATATTTGAAATCTGCTCTAATTTCTATGAAATTTATTATTCGAGCTCCTAAATATAAATAACAGTCTTCTATATAATAGGCTACAAAATTATTTTACGGAAAACTATAAAATATCCAAGGGAAAACAATAATAACGCTGGCGAATCCGCGAGCGGAAAGTTAGTATTTATATAATTGAGTTTAAATTCATATTTCATATCCTGTTCACGTCGTAAAAACTTCAAAATACGTAAAATAAAATCATTTATCATACGTCAGTGCGAATAAGATATGACACTTAAAATACGTAGGTAGGTAAATAAATGTTTATGCGTTTATAAAATATGGACCAAACTGTGGCATTTGCTATACAAATACCGTATTACCAATGATATTTATAACTGACGCTCCGTTTCAGGGCCGGCCGGTGCCATAAATATCGGAATATCAATCAGGTCGAAGCGGCGTCACTCTGGAGCCTTACCACCACTCGCTCAAAGCGAAGCTCAAACAATATTGAAACAGAGACAACGCTATTGCAATGTATATCGCCATCGCGCTCTCGCTTCAGCTTAAATACTGTTTTAAGCGATCATACTGGGTGTCTAGTGATATCCTGCTTGCGCTGGTGGATGACGCGATGCGGCACAATTGTGTAACTTAAGTTTTTTATTCTTCCTTTTTTGGGATTCTTCTCTTGAGGATATGTTTCTCTCGTAGCTACGAGTAATTTCGAATGCTTAAGTAAATAAAAACTTAAGAATCACTTTATATATACCAATAATAAAATAATTTGCCAGCTTAAATTAATGTAGTAGTGATATATCTGATATAGGCCTTGGCCTTAATCTTACCTGTTGATAAGTGAAAATGGAAATAAGCATCATCTGGACTCTCTAACAACTATCAGAATACAGCAATGTCATTAACATTGTAAGTTTTTTTTATACAACTAAGTTGGCAAACAAGAAACTGGCCCACCTAATGGTAAGTGGTAACAGTCACATATTCTACATGTGACTGTTTGAGATTCGCAGCAAATCTACAATCCCCACAAGAACCACAGTGTACGTTGCCAACTTGCGACATAAGATGAAAAGTCACGGTACCCAGTAATTTCACTGCCATATCTTATCCTTCAAATCGGAACACAGCATAGCTAGCACTGCTGCTTTGCGCCAGAAATAGGTAAGACGGTGGTACCCAAGCAGACGACCCTGGTACAGAGTCTCCCTCCGGTATACTACAAGTCTATGACAATACTAATCAATTCACATCGTCCCGCCCGTTCTGTACTTCGATATAAAGGTTTTATGCGGCGAGCTTCCGGTCTAATGTCCACGAGAGTCAGACCTATGCGACTGATTAGGAAGTTCATTTCCATTAATATGATATTCAAATGTTTAACTACCTTCCTCAAGGTTGGATCGATCTAAATACCGAATATGTGATAAGGAATATTGAATAGACATTGGTTTAGTATTCTTACAGAAATAACATAAATACATATTATTTTATTAAACTCCTACGTCGACACAAACATCCCCATCGAGGGAAAAACATAATTTATACAAATAAATATATGTCTATACCTACATAAAATCGAGTCTATTCTATTCACTTGAGCAAAAGTAACAGTAACCATTCGTATATTTTACTTAGTTTGTTTTTGTTATTTTTTTATCACCCGGGAAAGTTTTAGGAACGCTTCAGGACACATCCATTATTATATAAAAAAAATGAACTAAAAAAAATATCTATAAATGCTGCTCTCAACTAGGAACAACTTAATAAAATGGAGCGTCTCCAAAATTTCTGTATCAGATTTATATTTAGTTTACGCAAATATGATCATGTCTCAGATTTTCGTGCTCAATTAAAATGGTTACCAATTCGACTTCGCCGGAATACGCATATTTTGTGTTTATTATATAATATTTTGTTTAATCCTCAGTATCCTCATTATCTCAAAAAACGTTTCTGTTTCTTGAATGAGTCGACTGGAAGAACATTGCGGTCAGCACAAAACTTAATACTTAGGATCCCAGAACATGATACAAAATTTTACGACGGTTCATTTTCAGTGCAAGCTGCACGACTGTGGAATTCGCTACCGGTGTATATTAGACAAGCCAAGACATTGAATAAATTCAAAACGCTTGTTAAGGAGTACTATCTGTCGCAATCATGCAATTAGTATTTCCACCATCATTTATATTTGTAGCTTATATATTTTATTATAATTTTATATATTTATATTATAATTTTATTATATTATGTATATTCATAGTTTTATGTATCTAATATTTATTTATATATTCATTGATGCTGTGCACATAATCTACTCTTATTTCATTGTCATCCATGTCCACCCTAAGGTTGTCTGGAAGAGATCGCTCTTAGCGATAAGACCGCCTTTTGTACTCATGTTGGTTTTTTGTCTATAATGTTTGATTTGTAATGTCCATGTGTGCAATAAAGATTATATCTATCTATCTATCTAGTGCAGCATTTTTTTGATTTTTTTTGACAATTAATATGAAATTAACTAAGTGAGTTATTTTTTTAATTCATATTTAAATCATTCTAATACCATGTCGTGAAGCGTCCCTTAAATTATCTAGGGTAATAAAAAAATAACCGTGTATATTTGTTATGAGTGTCATAAAATATGCATTTAATTATGACGTTTATCAAATCTTTGTTGGTCTTGAGGCGATTTTCGACATTGTCCTTTGAGAACAAAAAATACAGTGGTACATGGCGGTCTCAAACCCTGGACATCCCGATTAGAAGGCAAGTGCCGAGTCCACAGCTCCACCGACGCTCCTATAATTATACTATGCTTCGTAATTAGAACACTTGTAGTAGCGCGTACGGTGAAGCTATTCATACACTATAGTAGTTAGAGACTAAAAAATAAAATTAAAAAATTTAAATAACCCCCGACCCAAAAATCACTAAATAGTATAAAAATAATATTTTTTTAGCATATATATATATGCACATATATGTATATAAAAGGAGTTAAAAATATTATTTTTATACTTTTTAGAGTGATTTTTTGGGTCGGGGGTTATTTAAAATTTTTAATTTTATTTTTTATTTCATTCTTTTCAAATTAATTAATTCTAATAGATACCAATTGATCCAAAACGCAGCTAATAAAAAATAGCTACCTCGTCTTAGCAAAGTGCTTGTAGCTCTTGAACTGCTAATCCGATTTACATAAAACGTACCTAAGAACCACCGCGATGAACAAGGCTTTCGATTAAAAAAAACCGCACTCAAATCGATTTATTAATTCAGGAGCTACGGTGCCACACACAAATAGACACACTCACACACAGACAAGTCAAACCTATAACACCCCTCTAATTGCGTCGGGGGTTAAAAAATAAAAAGGAACATTTTTATTATCTGCATTGGCAACACCATCAATGTCACCTTCAGTTAGTTGAGCGAATCTATGTAAGTTTTTGACCGTTATTTACCAATTTTATATGTTGTGGGTTGAGGATGGGAGAGACGTAATCTCTTCAGGGGAAGGTGTCGTATTATTTTGATAGAAATTCACATAAAGTAAGTTTGATTAATCATTAAATGTTATTATGTATACAACATCTTATTCACTTCACGGCATAAATCAGTTCACAAAGCAAACATAGTCGTTTATTAATTTAACATTCAACTTTTTTGTGTACATCAAAGACTAATGAATGCAAAACGTATACAGATTGCGTTAGATAACCAAAAAAACTGATAATTAACTGCACTAATTGGTTTTTACCTACAACGTGATTATTATTAATGCTCTAATAAGAATGCGGATCTCACAAATACCAAAGATGATTGATACATCTCATTTTATGCTTATTCTGTGTCATTGGAAGGTGAACTTTATAGAGGATTTTTCGTATTTAACAAGCAAGTATGTTAATCACCCTTAATTTTATAAGGAGTTGTCCATATTAAATCATTCTATAATAATGTATTTGTAAATGTGTTCATTGAAAGTAATTAAAAAGTGATTCGTTCACTGACCAATCACAAAATTTAAAAAACCGCTTGAATTAGGTCATGAAGCATGCATGCATTGAAGGTATTTGACATGAAGGTAAGGCAGCAGGATGCTCGTTAGCTCATCGAATGCTCGTCAGCTAAGGCAGGTAGGATTTGAGTCTATATTTAAACTATGCAAATAAATATTCTGATTCTGAAGATAACTTCCACATATTAAACACCATTATTACTACAATGAAAAGTTTGCGAGGAAGTGGAAACTCCTCATTTCTGCACACAGGCGAAGACGCGTACGAAAAGCTATGGTTTAATTTGATTATATCTCGTTGATGAAATATAATGCAGCTAAAATCAACTCCTAGTTTAATAAAATATCGCTATTAGCAAATTAGCTAGAGATGGTACGCTTACGGGTTCAATCACAGAAACTCGCTCCAGAATTAATATAACACAGGAAATCTATAAAATATATTTATTCTGCAAGACATGATTAAGGAAGTGGTTGTAAAATTTTCTGAAAAGTTAATTTCATCTTTATGTGAGCCAAATATTTATTTATTTATAGCCTCTTTATTTCCATAATGAATAAACTTATAAAAGAAATATATCTTTGGAATATAATTACAGAATAAATGCATGCATAACATCAAATATTACATTATTACATATTTTATGATAATTATTAAATTGGTATTGTATAATAATTAATTCATTTCATTATGTTATATAAATTAAATTTTTAAATAATTTTATAACAAATTTATAAATCAAAATTTTAAGTCGACTTACAAAATCCATTTCAAAGATAATTTATGGACCCCTCAACGGGTGAAGGCCTCCCCCATTTTGCTCCACGTTTGTCTGTCCTTTGCTTTTGTGATCCAATTTTCACCGGCTTTTCTTACTATTTCATCAACCCATTTCTCTCTCGGTCTACCTCTTTTCCTCTTGTTTGTTGGTCCTTGCCAGATAGTTACTCTCTGTGTCCATTTATCTTTGTCCATACGTGTATAAAGTATATTTGGTACATATAGGGGTATATTTGGTGACCCAAATATACCCCTTTACAAATCATTTAGTGAATTTTGGATTAACTCATGTATTTTTTTTTTCAGTAAATAAAGGACATTGATATTGTAGGTTAGCTTAGGTCTTTTATATTTTTTTAATTTTTTTTATGTATATTTACAGTTATGTGTACAGGTTACGTGCGAGTAGGTATTATCATACAATTTCCCATATTGCGCTCTCAAACACAGTCAACTGAACCGATCAAGGTCATTGACAATACCAAATATTTTAAAACCAGTTTTTCGCACAAAAAATCTGGTCTCACTTTCACTACCTGTAAAAATATCATACAATCAGATTAATATTGACAAGCAGTAAACAAAAATAATATCGCTACTGGCTGAGTTTATTTAGAACTGTGATTTTTTAAAATAAATATATATATTGTATATTTTAATTATTTTATAACAGCAGTTGTTTTTCTTGACTGTACTTCCCCAACATGAAAAATAACGATAGAAACTGTCTCCATATTCGTGGTCCCATTGAACCACTTAAAATCAATATAAACATCAAGGTGGCCTTCGGGACCACAGTTGTGGTCCCGAATGACGCCTCAAATTTAAATATTAATTCTAAGGGGGCTTTTGGGACCGCAGTCCTGGTCCCAAAAGCCTCCCGACCCGACTACTGATTGGCTAAAGTTGCCACCACATCAAAATGAATATGATACAGCATTAGGTAGGTTTAGGTGGTGTAATGTAGTGTTTATACCTGCCTGTAGGAAAATGTAAAAAAATATATAAATAAGTAGGTAAAAGAAAAGATAGTGTTGACGTGAAGAAGTTTTTATAATTGATTCAAAATTCAAAAGACATCAATTTTGATAGGCATAGATACCTACAGATTGAGATTACGTATTGAACCTACATGTTACAACACTCCCCCATAATCGAAAAGTCGTACAAAACAAAAAAAATATAATGTAAACATAAACGGGATAAAACTATGTTTCTAATCGTAAACCTAAAATACACCCTTTATGTGCAACCGAGCCAAGGGGTTTTGTCAATATGTCAGCAGGCAAATCACTACTTTTTAAATATTCTAAGCAAATGACATTATTTAATACTTTTTCTCTTATAAAGTGAAAACGTGTATCAATATGCTTCGTCCTGTTGTGGTGTACAGGATTATGTACTAAGCTCAAAGCACTCTGACTGTCAGACAATATCTTAATGGCGTATAATTTACCTGTTATATCAGAAATAAAGCGTCGTAGGTAGCAAGCTTCCTTTGAGGCAGACGTTAAAGCCATATATTCGGCCTCTGTGGAGGAAAGTGCAACGGTGGGTTGTTTCTTTGCTTCCCATGACACTGGTGCTCCTGCCAGCATAAAGACGTAGCCCGTATACGACTTCCGATCAAATGGACAGTTTGCCCAGTCAGCATCACAAAATCCTACTAGGGGCTCTCCAGTTCTCCTGTAATTCAGAGAATAGTTCAATGTACCCTTGAGATACTGTAGGATCCTTTTTGCTGCTTGCCAGTGCTCATGTGTATAACACGTATTAAACTGACTTAGATAACTCACTGCATAAGCAATATCAGGCCGTGAAAATACAGCTACATACATAAGACATCCAATCAGTTTTTGATACGGCAGTGCAAACTTACCATCAATTAATTTTTTATCCAGTTTATTCTGAGTTAACGGAGTAATTGCAGTTTTGCAATCCTTCATGTTAAATTTTTCTAATAGAGACAATATATAATTTTTCTGTGATAGCGTAACACAATTATTATCACAATTTATTTGTAATCCCAAATAAGATTTTAATATACCTAAATCTTTTAACGAAAAATAGGCCTGTAAGTCTCTCTTGACAATATCAAACGTCATGTCTGACTCATAGAAGACAGTTACGTCATCGACATACACGCCAAGAATAACAAGTTCGTTATCAAAAAGTTTAGTATAAACACATGGTTCTGATGGAGTTCCAATAAAACCAATTTTTTTAAGAGTCTCGTCGAGCTTTTTGTTCCACGCTCGAGGAGCTTGTTTAAGGCCGTATAGAGACTTACGTAATAAGCAAACTTTGTTTTCGTGCCCCTTTTCAATAAAACCAACAGGTTGCTCCATATAAACTTCCTCTTCAAGATCACCATTGAGGAATGCTGTGTCCACATCTAAGTGTCTTATTCTAAGTCCTAATTCAGCAGACAATGCAAACAATGTGCGCAATGAAGAATGACGAATGACAGGCGCAAAGGTTTCCTCATAATCCACGCCTTTCGTTTGATTAAACCCTTTAACTACTAATCTAGCCTTGTATTTAATTATGTTACCATATGCATCCTTTTTGAGCTTATATACCCATTTACACGGTATTATTTTCTTATTATTCGGCTTATCAACAAGGTCCCACGTGTGGAATTTCACCAATGAATTATGTTCGTCATTCATAGCCGACATCCATCTATCTCCATCTTCAGCATTAATAGCTTGATAATACGTTATTGGTTCATCTGAATCCAATGAAGCTTGATAGGACAAGAAGTCTGGTGCCTTCCTGTTGCGGGATGGATATCTAGGTACAATAGACTGCGACTGTTCTGTACATAAATCATCTGCAACTGGAACTACACAACTAGGTATAGATTGTTCCGGTTCAGAACTAGAACTATCAATACAGTCAGAATATTTATCATTGTCTTCTTCAAATAACAACATGGGAGAATCGTGTGAGTTCGATTCATTATTGTTTAACGATGTAAACTGATTCTCAAAAAATGTCACATCTCGCGATTTTAGGATACGCCTAGGGTTACTAGGATCCCTAAATAAATAAGTATTGGGATTTTCAGAATATCCTATAAAAATAGCGTCCTCTGCTTTGAGGTCAAGTTTCCGTCTATGACAATTGGGTATATGAACTAAACATCTACAACCAAAAACTTTAAGATGACTAAGGTCACATCGACGACCATACCATTTATCATATGGTATTTTACCGTTTAAATACCGATGAGGACATCTGTTTTTCAAATATACAGCAGTCCGAAAAGCGTCTTCCCAATTAGCCTTAGTTAACGAGCTTTCAGCTAACATCGATCTCGCCTTCTCTGTTATCGTGCGATTAGTCCGTTCAGCAACGCCATTTTGCTGTGGGCTATACGGTGCGGTAGTTTGATGTACGATTCCTTTAGATGCAAGGTAATTGGTAAATTCCTTGTTTACATACTCCTTACCACCATCAGTTCGGATAAATTTTATTTTCATACCTAATTGATTTTCTACTAACGCTTCAAAATTGGAAAACTTATTCTTAACTTCATTTTTATGAGAGATAAAATATATAAAAGTCATCTGAGTAAAGTCATCTACGAAAATTAGAGCGTATTTATTTCCTTGAAATGATACTGTGGACATTGGTCCGCATAAATCACTATGAATTAATTCTAAAGGTGAAGTAGCTTTATTATAAGATGTCAGCTTTTTAAAACATTTTCTAGCTTGTTTTCCTTGAACGCAAGGGATGCAATTTTTTTTTGTCTACTTTGGTGTAATCAATACCTACCACATGATTCTTAAGTTGGTTCATACCAATGCGAGACAAATGACCTAACCGCTTGTGCCATAGAATATATGTGTCTAGACAGTCAGAATCCTCCTTGTTCGCTGTATGACTACTTTCCACTTTGTCAGGAATATTAACAGTACAGTCAAGCGTGTACAGTCCACCACAGGGCGAAGCATGAAGTACGGAATCACCTGTAATACAAAAAGAATTATTTTTATAAAAATTACATCCACTTTTATCAAATACACAAATAAAGCCTTTATCTACAATTTTTTGAACTGACAAAAGATTAGCAGTTAAATTCGGAATAAAAGCTACGTCATTTATTGACTTTACCACATTTTTAGATGTTGTAATAGAAATATTCCCTGAACCACAACAATTGAGTTTTTCTCCATTAGCAACAGTAACTATACCACTATTTGAAAGAGTAACATTATTGAACCAATCCTTTCGAGAAGTCATATGTTTTGTAGCACCGGAGTCTACATACCACATATCCTTATTAGAAGTACTTGAGGCATTCAGAGCAGTAAAAGAAACGTCATTTTCTTCATTAACTACTGCAGCTGCATTCGCCGTTCCTTTCTTCCTAAGAGGACATTCAGGTCTCTTGTGTCCTGGAACTTTGCAGTCATAACACACAATTGAATGCTTCTTTTTAGAATTGCGCTTATTCATTGTTTTAGCTTGTAGAACTAAGTCGCTAGCTGGTTCCTCCTTTGACATCTCGTTAAGCAATTTTGTCTTAACGATAGCTGTTGTTACCGCAACATTGCAATTTTCTAGAGCCATTATTAAGGGTTCATACTTGGGTGTTAAGCCTCCAAGTAATATGGCAGCAATGGAAGTGTCACTGATTTCTATATCAATATCCGCTAAATCCTGTGCTGTTGATAGAACTGTATTGATATACATTTCAATATTATCAAAATCAGACAAATTTAAGCGATATAACTTCCTCTCTAAGGAAAGTCTCCGTCCCATCCCTTTATCCTCAAATGCATTTTGTAAGCATTGCCACGCTTCTGCGGCAGTTTTCGCACATCTAATGTGTATAATCGCTGCACCATCAACTGTCAAGCATATTTTAGCTAATGCTTTACTATCATTCCTAGCCTTAATTGAAGCGGGAGTCTGATCATTTTCAGGATAACTAGATATTGCTACCCAAAGATCCTCGTGAATCAAGAAATTCCTCATTTTGAATTTCCACGTAGGATAGTCTTCTCGGCTTTTTAAACAGAAAGTTGGAATAGATTGGGACAAATGGGACTTACTTGAAACATCTCCACTCGATTGTGACATGTTGAACTTTTTCAATATTACTGCAAGTCACAATATAACTACACAAATTATTCTTCCCTATTTTTCTTTATATTTTATTTTATACACTCGTGCTGATAACGTGTAGGAAAATGTAAAAAAATATATAAATAAGTAGGTAAAAGAAAAGATAATGTTGACGTGAAGAAGTTTTTATAATTGATTCAAAATTCAAAAGACATCAATTTTGATAGGCATAGATACCTACAGATTGAGATTACGTATTGAACCTACATGTTACAACACTGCCCTTATAGAATCATAATTGTCTATAATCGCCTTAAGCTTAAGTATTGTAGATCTATGGTTATCAATGCTTTTTCTCTTTGCTTGACACCATTTTGCAAGACACACGCATCTCATGTAGTTAAATTGTAATTAAGAAGCGTTCCCCGAAGCCTCGAAGAACCTTTTTATTTATTCAATCATCATCATAAACAATATAGGTGGTGAATTATTTTTTGCATTATTTAGGTACTCAAATTACGTATTTATTGATTTCCAGTTGACTATTCTTTAAATTTCGTGTAAATTACATTATCAATCGATAATTACACTGTGAAGGCACTTAAACATATGTATAATTAAATAATTTCTTGAAGAAGGAAGAGATCGCTTTAACGATAAGAACGTTGTTGTACCCATTTCAGATCTTTATAAAGTTAATATTCATTTATACAACGAATTTCCTATATCTACCTATCTAGTTATACATTAAAATATCACGTAGTTTGCAAATATTAAGGTTCGAAGTTAATACATGATTAAAATTCTGACGATAAAAAATTCTGCCTGACTTGTATAATATGGTTTAAGGTTATACTTATGTTTGCATTCATTAATATACAAGGTGTTTGGTCAAAACCCTATCAAGGCGAAATCTACTCATATTAATAGTCATAATATAGAAGGCAAACCTAACTAAGACCGTGGTAGCTAGACAGGCGAGCTTAGAAGCCCTACCACCAACTAAGCCAAGCAGAAAATCTCCTGCCCCCATGGGGAGTTGAACTCTGCAGCTCCAGATCAATACTGGATGATCTAGACCATTAAACCGTGAAGGTAGATGATTGTAGATCATAAGTGTATGTTTAAAAAAAACCCTGCCAAGGGCGATTTCGACTGCACTGGACGAGTATATTTCAGCAGGCGTAGCACGGGCTGCCAAGACGGGACTTGAGTCACGCATTGTCTCACAATTTCAGTGACATAATATCTATGTCTTAAAGAGTAGATCGGCGACGTGTATTGAGGCTGGCTGCGGTCCGATAACAGCGCTCACAGTGCTAACGATTATAATCGCCTTGTCCAAATAAAAGAGAACACTGAAAATGCTATCAGCATGCTCACGATTTCGGTCCGGAAGAACAGGTACATTCATTTTGAACCGAAAACACAATTATCGAACGTCAGATTGATAGTTCGCATAAAGTGATTTCACTCCAGAGCATTAGCGCCGTTAGTTCTATATGACGTTAACGATAACGTCATGTGGCTCTTCATGCCGGCTAACATTAGCGCGGGCACAACATTTCGGGACGCGTTTGAGCGCGCTAATAGTGACTCTTATTGATTATCGGAACGCAGCCTTAGTGTGACTGACATGAAAAAATTTCTTGACGCTCCTCGAGGGATACGTGTCACTGAGTCTTATCACAAATTTCTTGGCAGCCCGTGCTACGCCTGCTGATGTTTCTTAAGCGTGTGCTATAAGACTGTCGCTGACGCTCCTACGGTGAAGGAAAACATCGTGAGGCAACTTGCATACATCTGCGAAGAAATTCATTGGTGTATGTGAAGTCGACCAATACGCACTGGGCCAGCGTGGTTGACTAAGGCCTAATCACCCTAACATAGGGTAGGCTCGAACCCCTCGTTGGGGACGTATATGAGCTGTGATGATGATGATAAGACTATCACACTCCTGGACAAGGTGCGAAATGTCAACATCAGAGGCAGCTACAAAGTTGCTCCCATCATCGACAAGGTGAAAGAGCGCCGTCTGCGATGGTATGGCCATATACTCCGCCGTCCTGAAGATCACATGGTTAGGGTAGCCCTAAACATACCGACAACGACGACGCGACGTCGCGGAAGACCCCCCGCCACCTGGTTGACGACGGTCCAAAAGGACCTGAAAGAGTTGGAGATAGAGGAAGCAACAGCGCAGAACAGAGGAAGATGGAAATAACAGACAAGGATAGCTGACCCCAGAAGATGGGAACAAGCGAAGAAGAAGTGTGCTATTAGACCTTGCTTCTTGAAAGAAAAGAGAGAAGAAGAAAGAAAGAAAGGTCCACGTAAAGTACTCTATAGGTTTTGAATCCCTTGTGAAATCGCAAAATTTGTGAAAATATGCGACATAAATGGTCATATATTTTGATCACGTTGACTTACATATTTTTTCACAATTGAAAGAGACCGTAGCTCAGAGTATCCATACTAATGTTATAAATGGGAAAGTGTGTGTGTGTGTTTGTTTGTCCGTCTTTCACGGCAAAACGGAGCGACGGATTGAAGTGATTTTTTAAGTGGAGATAGTTGAATGGATGGAGAGTGACATAGGCTACTTTTTGTCTCTTTCTAACCCCCCACTTTCCTAAAATGGGGGGTGGAAGTTTGTATGGAGCATTCCGCAATTTTCAAGGTAGAAAGCTAAAAATTGGTATGCGAACTATTTGTGACTAACAAAAAAATCGTGCATCATTTTTTTTTTGGAAATCTGCTCCCAACCCCTTAAAAGAGGGGGTGAAATTTTATATGGGACTTTTTGCAGTTTTCAAGGTAGGAAGCTAAAAATCGGTACACAGAGTCTTTGTTACCAACGAAAAATACCTGCCTTTTTTTTTTATCATCGGTGTTACCCCGAATTTAACGCGAGCGAAGCCGCGGGCAAAAGCTAGTTTTATATAAATCATAGTTTGATATCTCTTCAAGATTTCCTCTATGAGATTTCCTAAGGGTCTTGATAGACAGACGGACAATTAAGTGATCCTATAAGGGTTCCGTTTGTATACCATCTGATGTACGGAACTCTACAACCAAATAAAAAGGACAAATTTTATAAATCCTCAATTTATAAAAACACTTCAATCAGCACTTGTCAGCCCAAACACATAAAATCAACTGTTACGATAACGCATAACAATATGCCCGAAGAGAATTAGAAGACACCGAGGAACCGCATAATAGCAAAATACGGCCTATAACCACTAACCCAAGGACCTATATCGTCCAACGGACTATCTCACTCTGCAGACGAATGTTAGGAAAGTCCACGTACGAGATCCTTTGTAATATACAAAAATGCAATATGCATGTAAATGGTGAGGTTTTGAAACTAGAACGCTGTTGGGCGGTGTTTGTGTGTTATGTCTTGTCCCCGATTCCCTTAACTCGAAGACAGTGTGTTTGATGTTTAATATGTAAACAATGTGCAATATTACAACCTGTACGAGTATAGCTATCCTAACTACGTGGTTGTTCTTAATTAACTACAGAAGGCAAATTTGTAATTGACTTGTATTCTCTATCGCAGAATTTTGGTACTGCATTACATAATAAAACGGCTTTTTTCTGTTTGTTATTTTTAAGACAAGGTTGGAATGAAAGACAATGTTGAAATGTGTATGGGAAAGTCAAAAATTTAGGTTGAAAGCTCCACAGTGACAGTGAAACAAAGTCAGTATACTGCTTATACGAGTACCTCAGTAGAAATATTTTGAAAATATTGGCAGTTTTTTAAGCTTAAGTACTATTGGCACTCAGTTCTTCAATTGAATTCAGTTTTTTTCAATGAACACTGGCGTCACTAATCATCAACTGATTATAAAACTAAAAAGAAAATATAATAAAAATAATTAAACAAAATTAATCGACAAAATATCACATAGATAAGAGAATAGAAGTTTTGTGTTTCTAGTTCGTGTTTTGAATGAATAAATATTTTTGTCAACAAATGACGCCTATTTTGTACAAGTGGAAAAAAATAATAACAGGTCAAAAATGATCAAACTTAAACCTATAGGTAGAGTTTTTGTTACACACTGTATGTTCACCTGCCGAAAATGCGTTTAAATGCAACGAGAGATGGCGCACGTCTTATGGACTTAATGCCTGAGGCATTTTCTTCCAGTCAATCTTATAGAGTGGTATATAAAAAGGAAACGCGCTAGATGTACCGAGAATGAAACAGCTGATTAAGAATATTACATCATTATTACATACATAAGATAAAGTTCTACTACCTACATAAATAAAATAATTAAAATAAACTAATTAAGATATATCTAAAGTGCCTAGGTGATAATCGTAATGTATTGATTGCAGATGCCTTAAAGAATCAGAAATTTTTTGCTTCAAAATACCTTCTCAATTTATTTTTGAAGCTTAGTTTGCTTGGGAATTCCCTGCTACTGTCTTTCCTAAGCTCTATGACATCTCCCTCTTCAAGCAAGGCTTCCAGGAGAATATTGCATTTATGGTAGGTTCGCTGTGTACCTCATATTGGCAAAGTCCATGGGAGGCGGCTGCTCAATATCAGATGATCCATCTGAAAAAATCTAGTAACTAAGGTGTTGGAAAGTAAATCAACACAATAAAAATTCTGATTCTATCCGAAAAAAAATATTCTGTTGACGCCTTGACTAATTCAGCCTCTTATCGTACTTTTATCAAGCGCTCTTTATCGTACGACTCTATAATTGTCTATATACGACTAGCTGTGTCCGCGAACTACGTTTCGCCTTATAAAAGACTTCAACGCGTTCTTAGTTATATCTTCTATATTTTTCCCGTTTTAGAAACATTTTTCATTGATTCTCCTTTCCTAGTCGTAGTGTGATAAATACATAGCCTAAAACCTTCCTCGATAAATGGACTATCCAACACAAAAATATTTTTTCAATTCCGACCAGTAGTTCCAGAGATTAGCGCGTTCAACCAAACAAACAAACTCGTCAGCTTTTTAATATTAGTATAGATAACATGTAAAGAAAACTAACCTAACTGCCAACTACTAAAAATTAGAGATCCTTCCACCATCAGCTCGGTTCGTGACTTACAGTCGCAAATAGACTTGACGACATGGTTAGCGCAGAGGTCGAGTGATCGCCTACTGTGCAACGGGTCGCGGGTTCGATTCCCGCACGGGACAGATATTTTGTAAGGCCTACAGAAATTTGTTCCGGTCTGGGCGTATGTGCATGTGCTAATCTATGTTTGTAATTGCACCCACGACACAGGAGAAAATCCTAGTGTGGGTTGACGTTTTTTTTTAAAAAAAAATACGTGAATAACTTCGAGGAAAACACGAAACACCTGGACGTACCTATAAAATTTAAGAGATTCCCTGGGTTTCCCTCGATTTTTGTGGAATTCCATCATCAGATCCTGACTATGGTGACAACGAGTCCACCGTCACATACTCTATGGAATACAAAAATAATTTTGAAAATCGGTCAACAATCGACGGACTAACCGCGTAACATAAACACAAAAAAATATACGCATCGAATTGAGAACCTTCTCCTTTTTTGAAGTCGGTTAAAAATTATAATCTATCACTGAATGGGTGTAACGCGCATCATTTTAGAACCGATGCAGTTATTTGTCTAATTCTTTTCTAGGTTTCCGAACCTCTAAAGGAAAAAAGAAACCCTTAGGATTACTTCGTTCTTAGTCCGTCTGTCTGTTCATTCGACCGTTTCTCTCGCGTAGATATATCCAGTTGAATTTATATCAAATACTTGGCTCTATGGTTTCTTTCAGTTGTATGTCAATGCGGTCAAAAGATACGACTGTTTATGTCGCATATTTTCGCATATATTGCGATTTCACAAGGGAATTGAAACCTGTAGGGTACTTCCCTTGGATAATCATGAAATTTAATTACATAATAAAAGTTATTCGTAAATTGAAACCTTTCTGTTTTGTGTAGTTTTATTTTAATAAATTTAGAATAAAATATCAGTTTGTGTCTAATAAATATAGTATTTCCATTGACTAATTCGACAATAAGGAATCATTGATTATGTTTATGTTAGAAAAGCAAGATTTATTATAACTAGTCCAACATTAATTATGTGCAAGCGATTCCTTTGACAAAAACACATTTTAAAATGATTATTGTATATTATTGATTTTGATGATAAACTATGCGGAATATATACATAATTATGTTTGTAAAACTATTGCAGTAGGCCGGTTTTTACCATTGAAATAACTTTCTCATATTAAATAGTTGTTAAAAAATAAATCTTTTGCGTGTATATACGCATAAATCTGTAAACAAAACAGTTTGTCATAATTTATCACAAAGAATCAGGAATGTGAATCAGATGAGTCACTGTTCAATAAACTATCTAAACACATTTAGAATAACTATAATAATTATATGGGGCGGAGCTGCTTCTTATAAGATGATGCTGTTGAAAAGGGCACAGAGAGCAGTTATCAAGGTTATCCTAAAAAGACCTCGTAGGTACCCCACTGTAGAAATTTATAGGGATCTTGACGTCCTAAGTGCTCATGGTCTCTTCATACACAAAGTCGATGGAAAGGTTCAGAGCACAGTAGTTAATTCCCGAGACTATAATGAATTGCTAAAAAGGAGGGTTTTTAAACTAAACTTACCTTTTGTAAATACACAATTTTATAAACGTTTCCCTCATTATCTCCATCTATACATTTACAAAAAATCTGTCTCCCACTGTGATTTTAAACATGATACCTTCAGAGAAGCCAAAGCGAAAGTCAGTCAGTGGCTGAGTAACCTAGACCACGCCAGCATGAACACTTGCTTAAAAGTGTCACATAAACTTTGGAATTGCACCACATCCTTTTATTCATCATGCACATTTTTCTTCCACACAGACGTCACACCATTAACACACTCTTATCGTTTGGTTTTGTAGTATGTACCATACCAATAATTATCAACCTTTGCTTGTTTTCGTTTTCGTGCTAATCTTCACTGTTAACCGTTCCGTGTGTCTGGTACCCTATAGGACAGACGTTGCCTAGTGTAGGGGCCAAGTTATCTTTTGTGTTCTTAATCACCTATTACATATTGTTTTGTATCCTTTTGGAATTCGAGGTTAAGACTTTCTGTTTGTTTAGTAGCTATATAAATATTATCCATTTATTCAAAAATATCCTTAAATTTAAGTTTTTTACAATATATATATAAAACAAAATACTATAAAAAACTTAAACCTAGTATGCCGCCAACAGCGAGGCAAGGCCCAAGCTGCCGGTGGTTAGGGCTGCAGAGAGAGGAATCTCCGGACAATACGTGCCGTGTCGAGAATCACTGCTTATTATTATGGCTCGAAAATATATTTTTGTCTCCAGTTTAAATAAAAATTAATAAGCTTTTAAGTTTAAATACATTAAATAAGGCAGTTAAGACTTTTGGTTGGTTGATAAATAAAAAAAAAATTATTATTAATGATACGGAACCCTTCTTGCGCGTTATAGTGTTATTTTTCTAAAAGCTAGAGGTAATATAAAAGACATCAACGAATTACATTGATTTTTCAAACGATTATTTTAATACCATTATTTAGCTTTGTCTACAAATTAACAAACCCATCACCACCTATTCATGACCCTACTCGCCCCATCCTATTTATACGAGACGAATCACGGAAGATGCTCGAAATTAACAATGATTTGTGTTATTTATTCCAAAAAATATTTTTGTTGCAGTAAGTGACAGACAAGCAGAACAGCTCATATGCTACTAAGCAGTAGCCGCCGCCCGTGGACTGTAGTACTTTCGCAGTAAAAAAAAAATTCTCAGAGAAGACCTTTCGGGAAAGTGTACATTATAGGAAGTGCGCAAATTGAAAAGGAGACTTTGTCCACCGAAAGGATAAAAATTGACTTCAAAAACACAAAAAGTCAAAAATAATATAATACACAACATCCATTTTTTTATTTTGAAGTCGACGCGGTTTTTTAAGTGTCTATATTAACTATTTTTCCTCATAAGTGTGTTGAAAAACGTCGTACGATATACGTGAGTATAGAAAGAAAAGAAAGAAAAGATATTTATTCATTTAACAACATACAAAAAGACACTACTTACATACAACTTACATAAATTAAAAAACAATAATACGTGAGAAAAAAAAACATATATTTAGTCGTTAAATGAAAAGGTCCCTGCTCAGCTAAAAGCTGGTTTTATTTTTTTAGAATTATAAAACCAGCGCTGATCTTCCGCAGGGCCAATGGTGATGCCACGGCAGAACACACGACAATATACCTCTACTAGGTGAAATAAATTTTAGTTAAAAAAGGGACAACATGGACTTAATTATTAAGTCCATGGGGGACAAAAACAATTCCAATTTAGTTGCCGTGTGCAGTCTGTGGTGTAAATAGCAACCGAGGATAGCAACACAATCCAGCGCAGACACATTAATATTCGTCTGTGACATATTATGCTACAATCTGTGAAAATAGTGACTGGTCTGGTCTGTGTAATAGTATCGCTACTTAGTCTGTGACACCATACACTTGTTGCTACATTATGACCTTTAGAAAAAAAACAAAAAATAAAATCTCTTAACAATAATTAAAAAGTGCCAAAAAGAAACAACTCTAGTCAATAACTATACAAAAACAAAACATTAAATCTAAAATTATGTTCGTTCTCAAGTTCATGACTTATACAGATATAAGTTATCTTTATTTCCATCCGTTATTAACACATTAGACACAGATGTTGATCGAGCGGGGTTCACAGTTCTCGCTTAAATCGTTGATTGAACAATTAAAATGAAAATGTCTTATCTAGATGTGAAAATTGTTATTACGACTAAAAGTAAATCAGTGATCAATCAGAGATGTGAGTACCTATGATATTTATACTAGTGGCGAGGAGCTATATAACACTCGTATCGTGCCTCAGAGCTTCCTCGCTCTTCTGATGTTGAAATTATATGATCTTTTAACTTAATCCTAAAACTTTTTATACTATTCAGGTTTCTAAGAGGTGGCGGGATATTATTCCAACATTTGGTCGCAGCATAGCGAAAACTACCCCTGAAAGCAGCTGACCCATGCCTCTGTGTTACCAGTACAATTGCGCACTGTCGAGGCCCATATGATCTCCGAGATGAAGCCCATGACAACTTATCATACAAATAGTGAGGTACTTTGCTTTTTATAACACCAAAAAGGAGACATGCTAGATGCAACTTCCTGCGGTGTTTCATCTTGACAATTACATGTTTGTTCAGATAAGGAGTAACATGGGTCCTTGGTGGTATGTCAAAACAGAAACGGGCACACGCATTTTGGACCCTCTGTATTAATTTTTGTGTCCTTGAAAGTAGTCGTGAACCGTAAACTACATCAGTGTAATTTAATTTAGATAGTACAAGGGACTCAACAAGTTGTATGCGCAATTCTTGCTTGATGAAGGGGCGAATTCTATACAATAATTTCAATTTATAGAAACAGTTTCTCACCACACCTGCTATATGCCTTTCAAACCGCAAATCACAGTCCATGAGCAGACCCAAGTTTCGCGCTTCAAAGACACGCTCTATTGGTTCACCCATAAGCATGACCGGTGTAGATATATTAAGGACAGATAGCTGATGCCTGCTACCAAAGACAATGTATTTTGTTTTAACTGGGTTTAGCAGCAAACAGTTATTTGTAGACCACCTAGCTATACTCCTAAGATCTTCATTTAACTTTATAATAGTATTATCTATTTCAGATGGGAGACATGAGATGTATATCTGTATATCATCAGCATAAATATGATATCTACAATATTTGATGTGGTGTTGAATATCTGCCGAGTATATGCTGAAAAGCATAGGACCTAAGATAGAACCTTGAGGAACACCTCTACTTACAGCAACCCTATCAGAATTAATAGCAGAACCATCAGTTTGACTCAATTTTACATACTGGTAGCGACCAGAGAGGTAACTATTAAACCATTTTATAGCTTTATGGTCAAAACCATAATAACGCAACTTAGACAAAAGCAGTGTTGTGTTAATTGAATCAAAAGCTCGTGAGAAATCCAATAGTACCAGGATTGTGCACATACCTGTGTCCTGTGCACACAGGATGTTATCAGTAACATCCAGCAGTGCTGTCACTGTACTACGTCTCTTCCTAAAACCAGACTGCACCTCCGGTAGAATCTTATTTTTTTCAACATAGTCCCTTAACTGCTCACTAACAGCCTTCTTCATAATCTTAGATAAGCATGGTAGAATGCTGATAGGCCTCAAATCCTTTAATTGTACTGGATTTGCAACTTTTGGCAAGGGTAAGACAATTGCAAGCTTCCATATATCAGGAACGGAACAGGTCCTAATAGACATATTTATAATGTCCTTTATTGTTTCAACTGTATATGGGAATGTCATAATAAGCATATCCAAGTCTATAAGGTCACATCCCAGTGCATTTGACTTCAGGCCACTAATTATTCTATTAATTTTTTCCAGGCTTACTGTCTCGATACAAAATACTGCTTCACTATATCGATGATACTCGAAATACGTAAGCATTGAGATGGACACTCCAGCAGCACATGGAATATTTAAGAAGTGGTCATTTATCATATTTGGATCATGAAGATGTAATGGGAGCTCGATACTATTCTGCGGAGACAACACACTACGAAGATTTTTCCATAATAACTTAGGATCATGTATTTTATTACTTATATTATCTTTGAAGTAAGCAGATTTTTCATTAAATATAGCCTGGCTCACAATAGATTTCAATTTTTTATAGTACTCTTTTTTACTATCCAAACCAGTAACATGATATTCTGACGAGGCCTTGTCACGCATTTTCATCATTTGTTTAACAGTGTCTGTAATCCAAGGATATGATCGATGCTTTATTACAGTAGTGGAGATAGGCGCATGAAAATCAAAAATGGTTAGGACACTGCTATTAAAAATGTTGACCATTTCATTAACATTGTCCAGTGCCGATATGAGATCCCATCTTGTAGCTTGCAAGTCACAATTTAGATAATCAATGTTGATGTGTTTTTTCCCACGGTAAGTTACTATGTAGGGCACTTGTTTTTCACGTCTTATGTTGAACTCACACACAACAAGGCAGTGACCATAGACAGACCCTACCTGTTCCAAAAAGGTTTTTTTAGCTTGTACATCAGTACAGACCACATCAATGAGAGTTTGAGATGTCTCAGTAAAGTGAGTTCGTTCTGTAACCACTTGTGTAAGACTAAGACATGATAAAAAAGTAGTGAATTTTGTAGTTCTTATATCATTTTTGTTCAACAGATTAATATTGAAGTCACCTAAAAGAATCAGATTGTCATATGTAGTCAAAGAGTTTATAGTATCAGTGATGGCATCAAAAAATAGATCCACATCCAACCAAGGTGGACGATATGCTGTACCTATCACCATCCTTTTCCCATTAATAGTCAGTGTTATCCACATTTGTTCAACTGACCTGTGCATAGGGTCCACTGGATGCGGCCAGATACGCACATTCAATTGCCGCTTTGTGTAAAAGCCCACGCCACCTCCGCGTGTACGCACCTCAACCGGCCGAGGGATATGGCCCAGCCGATACCCCGGTACCGTCGGTGTGCTGCCCTCTTCACCGTCTCTGAGCCAGGTTTCATTTATTGCTAATACGTCTATATCATGTCGTGAAACTGAAGCTATAAAGTTATCCTGGTTTGTACTCAGTGAACCTGCATTTAACAAGCCAACTTTCAACTGTTTATTAGTCATTGTTTTAAGTATCCAGCAATCCATAATGTTGAGAAACCATTGTATATACTATCACCGTATTTTTTATCATAGCAGTAAATAAACAATTCTAGAAGATTTAAATACAAACGAATTAAAGATTTCACTTGCAATGTCAACATATTTTTTCGGATTACATTAAAAAAATTGTAAAAGAAAAATATAACAGAATTAATAATGACACAGAAGTACAATTGAGAATGTAGCAATAAATTCGCATCATATCCACAACACTCCATGTAACCAAAAACTCTACTTACATAAAGAAAAATATATTAATTGTATAGATAATAATATAACGAATAACGATTTGTATAATAACTTAAGATTATACTACTAGATACATCAATGTAAGATGAGTTTATTATAGTAAGTAAGATAATATAAATTCAAATTTGTACACATTAGTGGAATTGATATAACAAAGTCATTTAAAACTTTAAATAAAAAGAAAACTGCGGATCTGTGGGGCAATTCCGTTGATGTTACTAAATCCGTAATTGAAACAATAGCTCCAATACTTGCTAACATTTTTAATGATTGCATTGACTGTGGTGTATTTCCTGATCTTATGAAGCTAAGTAAAATTATTCCTTTACATAAATCTGGTAGCACATCAGACCCCAGTAATTTTAGACCTATCTCTGTGCTACCTACTTTTAGCAAAATTTTTGAAAAAATAATGTTGGAGCAAATGCAAAGTTATTTTAATAGGAATAATCTTCTACACTGTAAACAATTTGGTTTTAGGAGGGGTCGCTCAACAACCGATGCTGGTGTTGAGTTAATACAACATATATTCGAAGCCTGGGAAGACTCACACGATGCGTTAGGCATTTTTTGTGACTTGTCCAAGGCATTTGATTGCGTTTATCACGAAATCTTGATCAGAAAATTACACCACTATGGGTTTCGTGACACTGCACTTGATCTTCTAATCTCTTATCTAAGTGGGAGGATTCAAAAAGTAGACATCAATGGAAAAAGGTCTCAAGGTTCTGCAGTTAAAATGGGAGTTCCGCAGGGTTCGATTCTTGGTCCTTTTCTATTTCTTATATATGTCAATGACCTCCCTGATTTTGTACAGGATAGACATGAGATGGTATTATTTGCAGATGATACTTCACTTTTATTTAAAATTAAAAGAGGTGTGCAAATTAATGACGATGTAAATAATTCTATCTCAAGAATTGTTCACTGGTTTAATGTGAACAACCTGTCACTTAATGAAGGGAAAACAAAATGTATAAAATTTGTTTTACCCAATGTCAAAGAGGTTCACACCACTGTAAAAATAAAGGATATAGGTGTTGACCCTGTGGACACCACAGTATTTCTTGGGATCACACTTGATTCTAAGCTGCAATGGGGCCCACATATCGATAAATTGTCAAAGAGACTTAGTTCTGCAGCTCACGCTGTATGGAAAATACGTCAACTGACTGATGTTGATACAGCAAGACTTGTATACTTTTCTTACTTTCATAGTGTGATGTCGTATGGTATTTTGTTGTGGGGAAATGCTGCCGACATTCGGATTGTTTTTGTACTGCAGAAAAGGGCTATTCGAGCAATCTATAACCTTAAAATGAGAGATTCTTTGCGAGAAAAGTTCAAAGAAATTGGTATTATGACAGTAGCGTCGCAATATATTTATGAGAATCTAATATATGTTCGTAAGAATATTCATGTGTTTTGTAAAAATAGTGATATTCATTCAGTTAATACTAGACAAAAGAATATGTTAGCTTTACCAAATACCAGGCTCCAAAAAATTAATAATTCTTTTAGAGGCCTGTGTATACGTTTCTACAATAAAATCCCAAGTTGTATACAAGAACTTAGCTTAAACAAATTTAAAGTTGCAATCAAAGATGTACTTATTAAAAAAGCATATTATAAAGTGTCTGATTACATGACGGACAAAAAAGCTTGGGTTTGAACTCTCAATTCTAATATTTAACAATGTATTGCGTTTTGTTTCAAAGAAACGTTCAGTGAGAGCAATTTATTTATAATCTAAGTTCACGCACTTCTCTCAGAGATAGCTTATATAATGTGAATTAACACATCTATTCTTGTAATGGAAGTTGAGCTCAAAATTTTGCTTTGAGGTCAGCTTCCAATTGACGACTCTGTAACAAACCAAAATTGTAAATGGCGATTTAAAAGAGGAGATAAAAAATTTAGACCTTTCGAGTTTCTTGCCTGTTCTTCTCGAGAAGGCTCTCCCAATTTCCGAACAGGTGTAGAATCAACTTTTTTTTTTTTTTTCATTCCTACTTGTATTTGCAGACATCTTGAGTATATTTAGGATGTATGCACATACAAGGTTAATATAATTTCTTTAAATTAGATTGTTTTGCTTTGTTTTGACGTCAATAAGTGCCTGTAAAGGCCTATGTTGAATAAAGATTTTTGAATTTTGAATTTTGAATTTTTTTGAATAATATATAGCAAATGTCGAAATAAATACTGTATTTCTAAAGTTATGTCATTGTCACCCCAGCACCGCCTATTGTAAAACCAGGTCACCTCGATCAACATCCAAAGTGAAAAACTTAAGTACATAACACTAAGATAGATATTAGAGCTTATGAATAAAAAAATATGCAAGTATTCATCAAACAGCTTTTGTACCGGTTACACACACTCGGCTCTATTACTTCCTCGCCTTCGGCTCGGGCTGAAATTCCACCTCGTTAACGACCATAACGCACTTACATCGTAATGTACTATTATTTATCTATCTTTCTAAAGAAGAGGCAACCCCCGTAGCATGACCACCAAACACGATATGGTAATGCGGTTTACCGCGGTGAACTGTCACAATACGATAAAACGTACTGTATTTTGATAATTCACCGCGATAACTCGCTTTATCATATCGTGTTTTTGTGGGCATGAATTCGAGAAACAGGGACTGAGGGCAACTTCAGTAGCCACTGCTATCTTTGCAGATGTCTGTGATGATTTCTTATTATAGGTTTTTACTTACTAGCCCAGAGACGAAAAAAAACCCCTAATTTTTTTGGAGTCCGACCCTTCGCGTGATGCAAGTGATACTAGATGACGTGGTGGTGAAACTGTACCTACTGTACTGATTTTGACACTAATGACCTGCACCAGATGGTACGTGAGCGACCCGTGTTTCCTTACCGCCCATGGCTTAAGTACGGAGAGCAATGCCTCTACAGTTCTCCTGAAAGTTCCGGAGGCCGGCTCACTCAGGCTCTCCGGCCATAGGCGGAACATTTCCTCACGTGCCTCACACGCTCCTACGGGGGAGTGCCAGCGATAGCGCAAGTCGCTGCGTGAGACACTGTACGGTATCCTCTAATGGCTCTCTGTGCCATGGCACGCTTCGCTCGTCGCAGCGATGCTATTGCACGGGCGCTGAGAGCGTCGGCCCAGACGGTGGCCCCGTACAGTGCCAGCCATGCTGCAAACAACTCGCGCGTAAAGGCATCGGCAGCAGGCGCGACTCTTCAATTTTCCTAAACCACAGAGCAAGCTGAGTGACTAGTAATAGAACTAGTAGATAAGTGTAGGTATGCTTAAGTATAATTTATAAACATTATTCTCTGAAATTATTGATAAACTGCTTTTAAGTTTATACTCGCACATAAATTTGTGCAAAATTCCACCTTATAGTTATCGCTGCAAGACAGATGCCTTTCACAAATAACACCGAAATGTTGTTAACGCCAAAGTAAAGAAAGATTGCAAACTAGTTTTTACACGTGTGCGATTCTCTCTTAAAAGCCGGTTCCTATAAAGACGATAAAAGTTTATCAATACTCGTATTATGTATCAACTAGTAACCGGCGTATCCGTAGATACGGATGTTATAAAAATACAGGGTGTACAAAGAAATATCGAAATAATACTTTAGCAGTGGCAATAGCAGTGGAGATTCTTATGTTTTATGTTATAAGTGGAAACTTTTCTGGTTATGTACTATTATTAATGTGCAAAGTATTTTAAAACTAGCTGTGCCCGCGAAATACATTTCGCCTTAATTTATTTTTTTCCGACATCTTCAACAAATATCGTTAATGTTCACAGAAATAAATACAAAAACTTAACAAATTATATATTAAAACCTTCCTCGAGAATCACGCTATCGAGTGGTGAAAACCGCTTGAAAATCGGTGCAGTAGTTCTTGACTTTATCGCGAACAGACAGACAGACAGACGCGGCGGGGGACTTTGTTTTATAATATTTAAGGATATATACTGTTTGTTTCCCTACAATAAATAAAATAAAATTGTGTAAAATTGTGTATAATCAAGCTACTTTTTTTCAAACTCGTTAAATTAATTGGATCAAAAAAGATCCTAAGCGTCGACAGCCCTACATCACTGTAAGTTTTTCTTCATTTAGTGTATATGTTACGAGTCATGCCAAAAGATGCAGTAAACTTAGGCTTACCCCGGTTTAACTAGTATTACCCAAGCCTTTTGGGTAATGTCCGTAGCAAGCATGCAAGTAAGCATGCAGATAAGCCTGCAGCATGCAAGCAAGCATGCAGTATGCAGTTTGATACTCCGCTCGCTTTGCTTGCCCAGTCGTAAAGTCACAATGTCTAACCTACAGATTTCAGTTTTTTCCTTGCGGGGGTCTTCCGCCATCCGATCCCCCCGAGTAAGGGGACTGCACCCTCTGCACTCCCGTTCATGCCAGTGTTGGTTAGACTTAGGGTGTGTAGGTAAACGTCGGATATTACATAAGTTTGATTTAATATTCGGACTTTACCCAAAAAGCTTGGGTAGTAGGTACTAGTTTTAATCGGGCAATCCTAAGTTTACTGAATCTTCTAGCATTACCCATAACATATACATTTCTTTTGTATTCGTTCCATAGTCAGCTGGACTATAGTTGTCACTTGAAGGTGTTTGCTTTCAGTTTTAAATCAAATGACTCGGAAAGTATTAGGTTTCCAGATCTAAGACAAGCACCTAGGGTCCATCTAATATCTAACCTATATGTGCCTTAAATATTATATCGGCGTTCCGTTATAATTACGACAAATTCGAAAATTTTTCGATATAAGCATCGCGTGGCATCGCCCTACTATCATCTTTTCAGTCATTTTATTATTGATCTTTCATCCGTCACCCATTCTTGTGGGAGTAAAACGATTACTAGTAGACCAGAGTCCTACGGCATACCCAAGCAAACAGTCTAGTTAACTTAACCCCTTAAATAAACAGTTTGCCCACCAATCTATAACCCTTTTTAAGGCTGGATTATATATATAATCCAGCCTTAAAGAGGGTTATAGATTTACAAGAATCACATAATACTATAGGCGACTGGTAGCCATCAGGTGGACAACCTGTTTATTTACCAACATAGTGTTATAAAAACACCACACACACCGTGAACCAAAAAATCGAAAGACATCTTCGTATTATCCTCTTTAACCTGTCGACTCCTCGAAGGATTCGCGGTGTCAACGAGGCCAGTGGCATCGTTTCAATTAATTAAGTTAAGGAATAAGATAATTGTCGCGGAGCCGACCTCGGCCGCTCGGATGGGCTCGAATTATTCAAATCAGCCGCGCGCCGGTTACGAAATACAATGAACTCGACAACGGCAAAGCTATGCGTGTTATGCTGGAACTCAACTATTTTTAATATAGATATTTTTAGTGTCATTACATCAGACTAGAGACGCTTACTGTTCGCATATACCTCAGTAAAGATTTTCAAACCGATAGGCCCTCAGCTGCCTGCATCCAGGGGCCCTACCATGATCGCTTATAGCAAGGTTAAAACAATGTTGAAACAGAGACACCGCTCTTGCTGCGTATAGCGCCATCCCGCTCTCAGCATGGTTTTAATAATATTTTGAGCGATCATGGTTAGGGGGCAGGTACTTTCCGCGACCTCCACCAGTAGGCTTATTCTTGAAACAATTTCGATCAATCGATATTGAGATTGTGATTTTTTGCACGCTTATTACCACATTGGCGCCAAATTAGACCCATATTGCATGGATTCTGAGTGCACCAAACTCAATATTATACAGAGTTATTTGTAAAACACCTGCAACCTCACAGGATTAGATAGCTAACATCATAAACAACAACATTTGTTGTACGGCTTTTAAAAATTCCTTAGATTTTACTTTCATACAAAAATAAATATTAATTTAATATATCTCTAGAATGTTTGTAACTCTACGCGCACAGCATGCGAGTGCGTTTATAAATAAAACATAGACTTATCAATGTCACGAAAGTGCAATAAAAACTAGAAAATTGATTATTGATCCATTTATTGAGTTATCTTAAAACTCGTAAAACAAACGTTGTAGTTAATGATATTAGCTATGTAATCCTGCAAGGTTGCAAGTGTTTTACAATTGATCCTGTATAATTTTCACAAGATTCGGCACCAACTTTGCGCTAGTGTTGCTACTCAAGCGTACAAAAAATCACAATACTTCGAGAGTAAGCCTACAGATTGTCGGTTTACCCAGCGCTGTCCCCAAGTACTCGGCCTCTTTTCGAGGACCTTTTCGCCACAACCACCGACAGTCCCGACACAAATGTGTCTTGTTTAATGCTTAAGCCTCACAATACTTCGAGCTAAGTTGGTTGGCTTTATTATTTATGGCGGTGCAAAAATTAAGAGCTGATAATTTTTAGTAAGTCAGGTCAACAGACTTTAAGAAAGTCGAAAGTTAGAGTTGCTGACTGTAAGCGGCGTTTATCCATATATTAACCTATGCAAAAGGCTTACGTATAGCAGTGATCCGCCGACAATACAAATAAAAGAGTACACGGTGTCTAAAATTGAACTACTATCCCAATTTATTTGTATTCATCTCTAAACCACAATAAATTGAGTTGTATGCAAAAAAAACTAAAGTAAACGAAAATAATAGTATTTTTATTTTAATACTTACTTTTAACTTACTTAATATTAGCATTAGCTTACTTTTAACTTACTTAATATTAGCATTAACTTTTGATCGCCTCCGTGGTCTATTGGTTGAGACCGCCGGGCTTTGATCGGGGGGTCCGAGGTTCAATGCCCTATGAGAGCAGGAGTTTTCCTGCTCGGGTGGTTGGTGGTAGAGCTTCTGAACCCGCCTGGTTAGATACCACCGTCTCACCTAAGTAGTATTGTTAGAAGCATTATTGTATTCTGACAATAAGAGATAAGATAGCCAGTTCCTCAGTTGTTCAGGAGTCCGGGTGATGGTCGCTTCCACCTTCGACCTTATCGTCACTTACCATTAGGTGAGACGAAGCCCGAGAGCTTCCCTGTTGTATGTAAAAAAAAACATAAAATTACTTGAAAATGAAATGAAAATTAAAAATACTCGTATTCATTCGTAAACTTACACTACTCTGGATTAATAGATATAGACATATAACAGAATATAATGTATTTATTATTAAACATTGTCTTATTATGAAAGCTAACATTAATCTCCTCACTAGGCAAGTCAGTATCGAGTAGAATAAGTTAGATAAGCAGAGCTTAGGTCTCTCGTGGGTGGAGCTAGATTTATCCAATTACTATATCTAACAGTATCAAGTTTGACATACTTGTATCTAACCTTTAAAATCTAATTGTGATAAGTATGACCAAGGATGATATAAAGAATAAAATTATTATTCTTCGTCTATGGTATGACTTACATATTACATTAAGAGTTATCCCTAAGTGAAATAATAATAAATTTTGCAAAAATAAAAAAATCAGAATATAGGTAAGTTGGGTACTATGTCCACGCTAATTTTACTTAGCTCAGCTGTGTCAGCGAATTTCGTTTCGCCATAATGATTAAAAAAAACCTTATCACCTAGGGGTATAAAAAATAGTTTACGACCTATTCTCTGACCTACTAAATATACATAAAAATAAATATTTTACAAAAAATAAAAACCGACTTCAAAAACACTGAAAAGTTAAAAATAATATAAGGATAGGTACAGACAACATCACACTTCTATATTGAAGTTGGTGCCAAACGATGATATCCTAGAAAGTCTTAAAATTTGTCACCGACTTCAATATAGAAGTGTGATGTTGTCTGTACCTATTCTTATATTATTTTTAACTTTTCAGTGTTTTTGATGTCGGTTTTTATTTTTTGTAAAATATTTTTTATTTTTAACTTTTAAGTGAATGAAATCTTTTTAGTGAAAAAAACCCTAAATAAATACCAGCTCACCAAGGTGAGCTGGTATTTAATAAGCGTTTCCCTCGATTTTCATGGGATCTCATCATCGGATCCTGACTTTGGTGACCATGGGACCACCCTTGGAGTATACTCTATAGAATACAAAAAGAATTTTGAAAATCGGTCCACAATTGAGAACCTCCTCCTTTTTTGAAGTCGGTTAAAAATCAGCCAAGCCGTTTTGGAGGAGTTCGATAACAGACATTGTGACACGCGACTTTTATTTAGATTAAGTCTCTACATTGAGAAGCTACTTGAGCTTATCATTCGGCGAGTTTCAAAATAGGTCACTACTTATTTTCAAATAGATGTCATCACGAGAATTTAAGATCACACAAACATCGCTAGAATAAATTTGTTGCCGGTCATCCGAAAGGTCGCGTTCGGTGGCCTTTTCGGAAGCAAGGTTGCCGTTAACGAAAGGTCCGTATTTATATAACTGAACTACTATTTGTTTAAAGCAAAAAGTCTATTGATTTCTTGTCAATTTTTACTATGACGCTGCTCGAAAGGTTTTCCATAAATATTACAAAAAACAAATATTCACAATGACGTTTTCTTTGATTATTACTAATTACTTACCATTTTTTTCAATCTTTTTATATACAACTAATTTGGCAAACAAGCGTACTGCCCACCTGTTGGTAAGTGGTATCAGTCACCTATAGTGCACGTGGTTCTTGTGAGATTTGCAGAAAATCTGCAACCCTACAAAAATTACAGATTACGTTGCCAACTTGTGACATATGTTGTAAAATCAGGGTACCCATTAAATTCACTGCCATCTCCTACCCTTCAAATTGGAACACACCAAAGCAAGACGGAGGTACCCCAGTAGGCGAACCTGGTTTAGAATCTCCCTAAAAACCTCCCTGCTACAGAAACACAATATTCTTCTGTCCTTTCATTTTTGTCCGAGTTATTTTTCAACATTGCACCTATCTATATATCCATGAATCTTATAAACTTATTTAATTTAAATAGAACTATTTGGCATTCTTATCTTCCTATTACATTAACAAAAAATTGTTGTATTTCTTTTCCAATTTATCAGAACATTGGCCTCTGTTTGAAACATCCTCTTAAATTTTCAATTATCTATCGTCAACAATCTTGTCACTTCTGTTATATCCTTTGCGAGCAAATTCCTGTAAATTTTTTTTGTTACAATCGATTAGATCGAAGAGTTAATAGCATAGAATAGTTATAAAACGCCGGGAGCGTCGATGGCGCTGTGGACCCGGGACCTTCCAATCGGGAGGTCCGGTGTTCGAGACCGCCATGTACCAATGTGTTTTTTCGTTTTTAGAATTTCATATGTACATCTACATTTGTCGGACGCTCCTACGGTGAAGGAAAACATCGTGGGGCAACCTGCATATATCTGCGAAGAAATTGAATGGTGTATATGAAGTCGATCAATCCGCACTGGACCAGCGTGGTTAAGCCTAAACACCCTAATTTAGGACAGGCTCGAGCCCCTCGGTGGGGACGTATATTAGCTGTTATTATGAGTCCTAACCGTCCTTACTGAATCACAGAATAAATAGACTGAATGTTTCATTAAGATCTAGCTTGCTAAGCTCCGACGCTTAAAGGCAATAGATTTTTTCTCTACATATTTGCAGTCTAAATTGTGGAAGGAGCTTGTTGTAGTCTATATTGTTATTATAAGTTATAGGAAATAAGCTTTCGGTTATAAACTCGTAGCCTGACAAGCAACGCAACAAGACGCCAGGGATTAAAAGTTCAAAACATGGCGCCAGAGCCAATAGGGGCCAATACTCTTGTGCTGGTAGCAAAGAGCGATTGGCAGCGTGCATAAATGACTAATTAAAGCTAAAAGCGTCTATGCTTGTTTGTTTTAATGTTGTATAGATCGCCTCCTTGGTCTTATGGTTATAGCCTGTTCCCGATCCGGCTTCGATTCCCCACAGTGCAGAAGTTTTTTTAACTGGTTTAATTCTACCGTCAATTACTGAACCCACCTGAAGCAGAAGCTGAATTTTATGTCCATGTTCAAACTTTTATGAAGTGAAATCAGCTGTTTCATACATCTAGGCTCAGTGGATGTTGATCATTTGTATGGAACAGCTGATTATTTTTCTTGATTTTAAGATAAGTCCCTTAATAAAAGTTGTTTAGTTTGCTTGTCTGAACAAGCACGCATTTGGCTCCCGCTTCAAAACTAACCTTGTTAGCAACTCAATGAGCAAAAAACTCAGCAAGAGCGACATTTTAAGCACCTAACTGAGGCTCAATTCTCCTAATAAGTTACAGCTGAATCGAAACTAAACCGTTGCGATGGACCAATCGGAGCGCATATATTGGCTTTCAACTGTTCGATGACGTGAGAATGTGGCGTTCTGATTGGTAGAACGCAACGGTTAATTTCAATTCAGCGGTGACTCGTTAGCAGAATAATTGGCCTTCTGATGTTTTAATGTATTACGCCGATGAAATCACATAATTATCTAACATCAAAATGTTTATTTTAATTATTGACACACGCTTCGACCGTGACAGTGCCTACTCGTAATTTTGCGCAGGAGCTGCAAAAACATATTTGATTAACAAAATTGCTCATGAATATAAATTATGATCAATATTAACGATTATGTAAATATTGATGGATAATACAGGCGTTTGACTATGGAATACTTTGAAGTCTAACATGAAATATATATGTACGATGTCGCAAATAGCAGGATATATGATCGATTATCACGAATTGCCAAAGACAGTTACTACTATAGTATTTTAGTACTATCGTAATGCTTTTGGTTGGACGGTGCTATAAAGCGTAAGAGTTCTTGAATGTTTCAGTTCGTTTTCCATTTTGAGCCTTCTCTATAAATATTTGTTTAAAGAAATATTATAGTTAGACACGTAATATTCAGCAGTTTTAGGGTTCAGTACCACCAAAAAAAACTTCACTTCGTTATTCATCTGTCCGTTTGTCTGTCAAGTTCCCTCGGGAACGTGTAAAGACATCAAACTGATATTTGTATCAAAAACTCGGGTTTACGGTCTCTTTCAGCTGTGAAAAAATCATACTTTTAAGTTAACGAGATCAAAAGATATGACCGTTTATGTTGCATAAATTTGGAATATTTTGCGATTTCTCTAGGGAATTTAAGCTTATAGGGTAATTTTTATTGACGTATAGTCGTGATATTTGGCAAAAATCACGGTCTAATAGCATATGTTAAGGAAAAAGTATCTGCCCTGGTTCTCCAACAGTCAGTCAGAGTAGTCACACACATTACACCAAGCACGCACGCACAATCGGGAGGTAGCGGTTCGAACCCCGCCACGTACCAATGTGTTTTCAAATTTTGAATTCATATGTACGTTTATTCGACGCTTTTACGGTGAAGAAAAACATCGTGAGGAAACCTGCACACACATGTGAAGAAAGAATTTCTTTACAGGTTGTGTGTGAAGTCGACCAACCCGCACTTGGCCAGCGTGGTTGACTAAGGCCTAATCGCCCTAGTTTAGGGTAGGCTCGAGCCTCTCGGTGGGGACGTATATGAGCCGTTGATGATGATGATGTTAAAATAGTTAAAATAGAAAAAAAGAGTTTATGAGATACTACCTGGATATATTTGTCTTTAATTTTAGATAATGGCTGCTAGAAAAGATGTTAACATGACTAAAATCTGTCTGAACTATAAACTGAAATTCGCTATTATTCTTCTTAATTTAATATCTTGGAATTATTCTTGATTTAATATCTTGGAATGTTATTCATTTGTTAATTGTTTGTGTTTTGCTGATTTTTACTTATGAAAACCTTAAAGCCTGTTGATAAAAAACAGCAATGTTGCATCTGTGTGTAATTCAACGCGTTGAAGTCTTTTCTACTGATGACTTAGAATGCGCTAGGTATGTTAAGTGTAAAACTACTTATTATGATGGGAACAAGATGGAATGTTGTTGCGCACCATACGTGCCGATGGATATGACATGCCTTGAGAGACTCCCTTACAGTGTGGTGTCATCATTATCATCATCATCACAGCTCATATAAGTCCCCACGGAGGGGCACGAGCCTACCCTAACTAGTTATGTTAGGGCGATTAGGCCTTTGTCAAACCACGCTGGCCCAGTGCGGATTGGTTGACTTCACATACACCTTTGAATTGCTTCGCAGGTGTATGCAGGTTTCCTTACGATGTTTTCCTTCACTGTAGGAGCATCAGATAAATGTACATATTCGTGAAACGAAAAACATCGGCAGGATCGATCGCGGGCCTCCCGATTCTACTCCTGGCACAGTCTAGTGCCGAGGCCACAGCGCCACCGACGCTTTTCAGTGTGGTGTATATGTAAGTAATTCAATGATTGAATCTGTCGTTTCGGCTTGCTGGCCAGCTTCACAGGCCAGCCTCAGCCTCAGCTCTTCAGCACGTAATCCACTTCGCCCCTACGCACCTTTGCGATTCTAAATTGTACTCTAGGGGTAGTAGAGCAAACAAGACTATGTGTTATCGGTTTTTCAACAATTCGTTTTTGTCACGAAAACCTATGAAATTTAAAAGGATGATTTTTTTTACAAAAAATATAACCGACCGGCGACCTCAAAAACACCAAAAACTCATAAATACGAGTAATATAATAATACAAACAACATCACAGTTTTATATTGAAGTCGGTGCCGAATTTTAACTAAGTACTTACATAAATTGTTCTTATATTTTTAAGACTTTCCTGGTGATCATTGCTTGGCTTAAGGCTGCTTGACTTAAGTTTAGAGCATAAGGCTGGACCCACACTATAAGGTCGAACACGGTTCGTTCACGGTCCAATCTCGGTCTGGTGAAATATTATTGTATGAAAATTCATCGTCCACTAGGATTCGACCGGAACTTGACTGTTACGGATGTATGAATGCACACATTGTTTTGCATTTAATAATATTTCACCAGAAGATATCGTACCGCGAACGAACCGTGATCGACCTTATGCTCTAAGTTTAGCACCAACTTCAATATAAAACTGTGATGTTGTTTGTATTCTTCTATTATTTATGACTTTTTGGTATTTTTGAAGTCATCATCATCATTTCGGCCAAGCCACTGCTGGACATAGGCCTCTAACAAGCATTTCCATACCGATCGGTCCTGCGCCTTCCTCATCCAGCGGCTTCCCGCGACCTTCACCAGATCGTCGGTCCACCTTGTGGGGGGCCTACCGACGCTGCGTCTCCCGGTACGCGGCCGCCACTCGAGGACTTTTCCGCCCCATCGGCCATCAGTCCTACGAGCGATGTGTCCTGCCCACTGCCACTTAAGGTTTGCAATTCTTTGGGCTATGTCGGTAACTCTAGTTCTTCTACGGATCTCATCATTTCTGATGTGACCACGTAGAGAAACCCCGAGCATAGCCCTCTCCATTGCCCTTTGAGTGACTTTGAGCCTTCATATGAGACCCATTGTAAGCGGCCACGTCTCAGTTCCGTATGTCATCACTGGCAACATGCACGAATTGAAGACTTTCGTCTTGAGATACCGCATTTTTGAAATACTTAGGTTTTATTTTTGTTTAAAAAAGATTTTTCAATCTTTCTAGTTAATTTTAAATACCAAAACCTTTAAATACTTTTCTTAAGACCGCATCAAAATCAATTCAGCCAAACTCGAGATAATTGCGGACAAACATACATACAAACATACAGGTCAAACACAGAACCTCCTTTTTTTGAAGTCGCTTAAAAATACTTCAGATTTAAATAAGGATATTTGTAGGAATTTTATTAATTATGCTACATAGAATTATGGTGAAGCATTTAAGGACAAACAATAATATGTCATAAGAAATCATGGATTTCATTAATTATGCTTAGTAATATTATGCCTTTGGATAGCTATGCATCATAAAATTATTCAATGAAAAATTATGAGATATGAATGTTATGCTATTCGATAATTATGCTTAGTGATTTATGCCAAGTGTCTTTATGACAAACCACATTATGCGTAAAGAAAGGTCCCCACTCCTTATGCCTGGATATGGCTATCACAGCGAGGGATAATATTCAATATTGAATTCAATAGATTCAATATATGAGCTGTCATGGGCTGTCACTGTCATAGGCTGGGTTTTTGGGTTCTCTGACCTTGTTCGTTCGATAATATGATGAATATTATCGAAACACAAGTATATATTGAACGAACAAAGTCAGAGAACCCAAAAATCCAGCCCATGGCAGCCCATATATTGAATCTATTGAATTCAATATTGAATATTATCGAAACACAAGTATCGTAATCATAATAATTTCAGCTACGAGACTTCAACTGTTCAACATAGGCCTCGCTCGAGGATCCCCAAACCTGATTCCGCACTTCTCACATCCCAGCTTCCCGAAACCCACCAGGTCATCGGTTTGCCTTGGGGGAAGTACTAACGCTGCGCCTTCCGGTACCTACGCAGTCACGACACTCGCCCGCCTACTGTCACCTAAAATTCATAATTATTTGGGCTATGTCGGTGTCTTTAGTTCTTCTACCGATCTCATCATTTTTGATTCAATCCCGTAGAGAAACCCCGAGCGTAGCTCTTTCCATTGTCTTTTGAATGACATTGAGCCTTCTTATGAGGGTCATTGTCTGCGGCCACGTCTCAGTTCCGCACGTCATCACTGGCAACACGAATTTGAAGACTGTCTTGAGTCGCTGCGGTAGATGGGACGAGAATATGCTGCGTAGTTTTTCGAACGCTGCCCATCCGAGTTGGATTCGTCGATAGACCTCTTTCAATCAACCCCTTTCAATGATAATGGAACTTTTTATAAGGTGACAGAGGGTAAATTTAAAAACTTTATACAGTCACATTGGTTTATTTTTAATAAATACTACTGTGTATATAATTATTTACACATTTGGTACAATCGATAAGGCAGTGATGGAAGATTACATTAATCTTTTCTAACATTTAGATACCATATAAATAGAACCTCTTCCTTCCTAAGTACATTACACGCAATGAACAATATGTGATAGATTTGGATAATGGAAATGTTTAATAAATAGAGGAGGAATATTCATAAATAAATACACAATGTACTGTTAGAAAGTAGGCATATCATTGAAATATACAAATCATGTTTAATCACATTTGTTAGGAAACATCAAACACGTAGAAAATATGTATAGAACAAAGTAATTTGTTTAAAGGTTCATCCAACTTTAATGTATTCTGAAATTTCTAACAGTTCGATACCAAAATTCCATATCGCACAGATGACCCATACCTATTCCCGTCATGCGCGGCTTACCGAAAATTTTCAAAACACTATAACGGTGGCATTATGACACAGGTGTTAGCAGAACCAAACTCGGCACGTGACGGGGATCTCAAACATATCCCAGTGAATCAAACTTCACCGTGACTTAATTTTTAAGAAGCATTTAGATAAATTGATTTATCGGCAAGCACACACTTAGCAACTTCGAAACGAAGCTCTTTATTCTATTTACAACATCACTTGTGTTACGTATTTATATATAGTTATTAAATTACATTCACTAAATCAAATACTGGCTTTTAAATTAAGATCACAATAACAGTTTAAAATTTATTGTTTTCCGCTAAGCTTAACGCAAAACTCGTGTCTCAATGACATTTCAATAAAATTAATTTTTGACATTACATACCTATATGCTTCGCAATATCTTATTTATATATATATAATGGCTTTTTGATCACTCTATAACGAAGGCTTATATTATTTGTGTTATAACAAAAGTTGTGTCTTTAACGAATGCTTATGGTATTTGTGTTATAACAATGGTCGTGTCAAAAAGAAGTGTCACTGACACGCTAATTGCATTAAAGATAACAGAATTAGGGGCCTGTCAAATATTTGCAGAATCGGCATAGTTCTCAGTGTTACCACCAATATCCTTGGTGTCCGTAGTATCCACCGTAGGGCCAACCATATCCGTAGCCGTATCCGTAGCTCGGCCAGCCCCAGTAACTACCGTAGTAGGGGTAGTAGCCGCCGTAATGGCCGCCCCAGTGGCCGCCCCAGCCGCCCCAGCCGCCGCCCCAGCCACCGCCCCAATGCGACGCGGCGGGTTTTAAGTCGTCAGCGACTAAATCCTCCTTTTGGGGCTCCGCTGACCTCTTCTGATCTACAGGTTGTTTTTCAGCCGGCGCCGCTAATGCGACAGCCAGGATGAGGACTAAGTTGATTAAGATAAGAGAGATCTGTAAAAGAAATTGTTTTTTAGCGGAAAATGTTGGAGAAAATGACAGAGATGATATAGAATTTTAATAATGTTGTAATAATTTATAATAGTTTTAGGTTATATGTAATAGTTTTTTATAAAATATTTATAATCTATCTATTAAAAACATATCTCCTGATATGACAAATATCATGTTTAACTGCTGATGACGAAAATACATTACGGTTATTTGAGTTACTACAATCAGTATGTGATTGTGGCTGATAAAATTATGACAATTCAAAAAAGCTTATTTCTAGTCAGATTTGACTAATTAAGATGTCAGTCTAAATTTAAAGGGATCAAAATTTAAATTATTTAAAGGGATCAAAATTTAAATTATTTAAATTTTGATCCCTTTAAATTTAGACTGACATCTTAATTAGTCAAATCTGACTAGAAAAAATTTGAATTATTCAAATACATATTCAGATAAAAATCAATCATCAATGCGCCATCGAAAAGTAATACACAGTACCTACATAATCTTCTCCGATATTGAAGTCGTCGAAAAGGTTGCAAAAGGCAAAACTGACAGGCGTGCGAATAATATAATACTGCCTGTGACGAGTTACAGGCCGTTAAAAGGAAATGGTCAATCAAAGCAAATCATGTCTTCATTGGGAAACATAGGTGATTGGTAGCCCTGTCGCTACCAATATTATGAAAGGATTGTCTTTGGAAATGAAATGGATATTTGTTGAGGTAAAATATGGGTAAAATACTATACAAGGTTATTTTTTAATTATGACAAAAATTTTGTGTGCTTGTTAAGACAAGCAAACTGAACAACTTTCACTATGGCACCAACTTTGAAATCGCAAAAAAAATCAGCTGTTTCATACATTTAGGTTCAGTGAATGTTGAACATTTGTATGGAACAGCTGATTTTTTTTTGCGATTTCGATATTTCTTGTATACACTATATAAGTATATGCTGGTTCACCGTAATATGATTTTCAACACACTTGCTCGTAAAGTGGGTCTTATTACCTTGCATTTAGACCCGTTATTCAGTATATTAAACACGAGTGCTTTTCACTTTACATAATCGCACAAGTGCGGTAATCTTAACACGACAAATTCTAATTTGTTCAAGATTGCAAAGTAAATGTATGTTCAGTACGCATTCTTAAATTAGTCGCTTAATACTTTTTTTTAACACGACTTTATGCGGCTGCCAATTGGAAACAAATGAACAGCCTACTACTGGTTACTTAAATATTAAATTAACAACGACATTTAAACACACACATTTAAAAACAATAATAAATAACTATAACTAAAATAAATTATTAAAAATTCACACAAACTTGTTTTTTAAAAACTAAAATATAAGGTTTATTTAGTTTTGAATTTTGGCTGTTTGGCCCTTTTTTGTTGGCTGTATGGAGAGTTTAGCCATGCCCGGGCAGCGCGCGAAAAAAAAGGCGCGCGGCATTTTCCCGCTATTGAAATTGTTTGCCTTTTTGTTGTAATTGATAATTGATTATCTACAAATATGTCGAGTCCAAGTGAAGAAGAATTCATATTATTAACTCCGCCGGAAATAATTATGGAGGCGCAAAGCGCGAGTAATAGTATGTTGCCGCCAAAGTCAAAGGATAAATACTTGGCGGCATACGATACTTTCATGCAGTGGAAGATTGATAAAAAGCGCAGTCATTTTCAGAAAAATATTAATACCACAAGATCTTTTTCACAAGTGTGTTGAAAAACGTCATATGATACACGCGCGCATTGGTCATTACGTACTCTGCTTTCTTGTCGCGCTCGCCTGCGGCTCGCGCACAATATTGCCTCGTGCGCGATAACCGACATAGCGCGCTCGTATCATAATATATTATTACGTGTTCTCTTTTTATATTGTACACACAGATAAATGGAATACCTCATAAGATACTAGTATTATAATAAATGATATCAGACACAAGGTGGCATCTTCAGGATGTTGTCGCCTTCGCTGCGCTCCAACGACGTTAGAGCGACATTGAGTCGTTGGAGCGCAGCGAAGGCAACATCCTGAAGATGCCACGTGGAGTGGCGAAACGCGTCGAATCACGTATTTGCAGTTGATGTGGTACTAATTAGTGATATTCGCTTGTCGCATGCGATTGAGGGAGGGAGGGCGGTGCAACATTAGCCTGCGTAGTTTGTTGCAATTACTGACATATTTGTCGGAAGTTTGCTATATACCTACTCATTAACAATTAGATACGAGTATAATCTAATCATAATTATCACAAAGACTGGAAAATATCTCAGCTTTTCAGTCTTTTTTTAATAAACGACCCATTTGCAGGTTAAAAAATTTTGGGGTTGCCTTGAGCAAACAGACTAAAGGTTATAAATAATAATCAGCCGATCCTTCTGATTGAAATTGTGTTTTATTGTAGTAAAACCTTGCCTTTTTTCTTTTGTGGCGGCCCCCTGAGTAAAGCTTGGCGACCTAAGGGCACGACCTTTAGGTCGCGAAGCTTTACATGGAGGGTCTGTTCTATATCATTAATATAAAAAATGTAGGTTTCTAGTTATTTTGTTTATTTATTTGTTTTGTTTTTTATTTACACTATTCGTGTTGAATGTAACGTATATTTCTAAAATTACACGAGTTTCAAATTTTTTTATACATCCATATGGAGAAATATAATTGAAGTTACATGAACTTGCGTAATGTATTTAACTTGATAAAAGAAAAAATATATAAACCGAATGACATTCAGTGTTTTTATAAATGCAGCATGTAGAGCAAAACGAAAAATATATACTTATCTAAATTGAAATAATGTTCTTAAGCAGATACATTAATTGTGATAAATGTATGCAGATCTTTGGTTCATTATCATTAAAAAACTGCATAAGTATGATATATCGCACGCTAGTTATTAGGTATACAATGAGTTTTTCTCCGAGTTTCCCACGGCGCGACAAAAAGGAGACTCCATTGTGTTACCCAGAGAATGAAATTAATTTGGCCCATTTTCAATTTTGTACGCTGACATATAGCTGAATATCTCTGTACAATTCAATCAACTACATATTTTTGTTGTTAAATTTTTCTTATTTAAACATATCTATCCTAGAAGTTACTGAGGAAAGATTATAAACTCTCTCTCCCTCTCAACATCAACTTTTCTTTTCATCAACATCAAATTTATTTTAGATGTAAAATAAAGTTGTATATGATTTCTGAGGGAGCCAATTTAATAAGAAACTTTGAAATGCAAATTGCAAAGTAGTTAAATATTTTGAGAATGTATAGTTTGTTAGGGGATGTTTTGAATATTTTTATTTTAGTCATTAAGCTTCCAGACTTGATGAGGACTAAGCATAAGATTTATTTTCTTAGGACTCAATTTCAAAATCTGTGATGATTTCGAGGGCAGAAATTAGAATTCCACAAAAATATAAAAAAAAGCGTATGAAATGTGAACGTTGGTATTAAATTCGTATTATACTAGTAAGTTTAAAAATATTGTATTTAAAATTTCGACACACATGCCGACGCTTGCTAAATATTCAAACGCTAGTTTTCGTTTAATTTATCATACGTTTAATTAAAATATACGATGCATTGTGCGGTCTAACTGTGTAAGGAACGTAATGAAAGGTGCTTCAATATTTATGAAAACGTAATATTTCAGTTATGATGAAATAACTTATTTAACGTTTGACTTTGATGTGAGCTAACCAAAATATTTATTGTAAGATTTTTAATTTACTTTGAAACTATGTCACGAGTATGTTTCAAACTTAATAACTTTACTTGTATAACTCTGTTTAAAACTTTGAAGTTATGTTGAGATATAAAACATATTTCAGTTAGGTACAACTACATAGAAGAAAATAATTTCCTAAAAATATTTAATGAAAATTCACTCAGATTTTCCGTTTAAGACTTTTTCACCACTTTTGAATTCCTCTTTGTAGTTCTCTTAATACAAATTTAAATCACTAAAGAAACACTTTTTATTTATAGCGCGTTTAAAATAAGACAAAATTTTAATTCCCAAGAGGATCTAGGGATGATTTGCGATATTAATAAAAAAACTTATTTTTTTTTACAATAAAGCTAATTGATCAATTATTGAAATCCATAAATGATGAGTAGTTGATTAGCTGAATGTACTCACAGTAGCACGAGCCATGATGCAAGCGGAGTACTCACTGGCTCCGAGCGCCATGGGCCCGCGCTATATACTGGCCGGTGTCCTAGAGCTGCATGGATGGCTGGCTCCCGTACAATGGTATGCCATTGACCTCAGTAAGGGTGCTGGTTAGACATCGGCTTTGCAGGACATTAAGTACACAAGGGGTGAGGAAACAAAAGCTATAGAATTTTATCCAGAAAGTGACAACATTTTCCAATTTTCACAATTTTCGTAAATTTTGTAGATGTTATGGTAAAATAGGTGCGTGTTTTTATTTCAAAAAAATACCTATGCTTTAATTTATTAGCATTAAAATTATTATATTTTTGATTTAAATCCTCGTGTATATTTTTAAACTAAATTAATCTACCGTAATAAAAGAATAGAGACATACATAGATTAGTGTTTACAAAATCTAATGAAACCAAAATTGTCTAATTTTCTAAAGATTTAGGCGGAGGTGAAAACTCAATCTGCATATTGGCACTTTTAAATGCTCTTAAAAACCCAGTATTCTTTTTTTATGACCGAAGAGCTATAGGCCCTTATTTCACCTAATAGTAAGTGTCAATGAATCCGGAGCTAGAAGCTTACACATGAATTCTTTTAATATAGAGGAACTGACATGCATGAAAATTTAGTTGTCAGAGCTAAAAAATGCTCGACTTCTACATAATTCAACTTTTTGCAATTGGGTCTTAAGTCTAGCATACAAAATACTGGAGATGGGTCGACTATAGATTTGCCGAAGCCGACTAATCGACGCTGAAATGGCTTATTAATTGTCATGCCAATCATCGGTTTCGGCTAAGTTCGGGTGTGTTAGCCGTAGTAAGTCATCACAATCATCATTTCGTTAGAACGTATCGAATTACGCTGCAATGCCACGTATTGCTGTTTAATACGTTTTAACAAAACGAAAGTGAATTTTACTTTAGCCATAGGCGCTGGTAACCTAATAATTTTATATGATGAAAATAAAAAGGTAATTTTTAAAAATAATAAGCTGTGCCCGCGAACTACGTTTCGCCTTAATTTGTTTTTTCCCGACATCTTCAACAAATATCGTTAATGTACACAGAAATAAATACAAAAACTTAAATTGAAACCTTCCTCGAGAATCACGCTATCGAGTGGTAAAAACCGCTTGAAAATCGGTGCAGTAGTTTTTGAGTTTATCGCGAACAGACAGACAGACGCGGCGGGAGGACTTTGTTTTATAATATGTAAGGATGTTGATTATTTGCTGTATCTCTAATGAGACAATTTTCTTAGCATTCCATGGATTCACCGTGCGGGTGCCGGGTCCATCGCGTTGCAGAGAAAGGAGCGTCTCGGACTTGCGGCCCAGGTGTAGGTTTAGAGGGGGTAGTCCCTTTCTTCTCCGAATATCGATCGTCCGAAAATCATAATCCCGAAAACGCTTGCTATAATATAACTATAATATAATTTGACGACACGGTTAGCGCAGAGGTTGAGTGATCGCCTACTGCGCAACGGGTCACGGGTTCGATTCCCGCTCGGGACAGATATTTTGTATGGCCTACAGAAATTTGTTTCGGTCTGGGCGTATGTGCATGTGATATTCTATGTTTGTAACTGCACCCACGACACAGGAGAAAATCCTAGTGTGGGGCGACGTTTTTACCAAGAAAAAAAATGAAAAAATAAATAAATAAATAATCATAACTTTCCATAATGTTCCGGTATACGAAATTGTATATTACCTTATCGTGTTTAGTTCTAATGCTTTTGTGTCATAATATCGGGTGCTATAATAATAAGATATCCTAATTTTATTTGCTATAAAGTCACATGTCCTAAGTGTTATATTGTATAATATTGTTAGTCCGAATGATGGTTTATAATAATTTTGTTAGTCCTAAAACATGTTTAAAAGTTGATTTATCTTTTTGTTATCAATATCATAAAGCTTAGTTAGACTTACTATTAATAATAACAAATTGAATTAAAATGTTGTCTTATGAACCTTAACAACCGTTACGTTTTCAAATTCAGTGACAGAAATATATCGCTGTAAAACCGACACCACGTAGTCTTGTCTGCCCTACCCCTAGAGTGTTATTTAAACCCGCGTAGGCGCGGAGGGGCGAGGCGGCCCGCGAGCTGAGGAGCAGGTGGTTTTAACGCTCGCCGCCGCGGCTGAGGCTGGTGCCAGCAAGCCGAAGCTGCGGTGGTGGGCGAAAACCATCTGCGACGATAAGGTCGCGTGGGACCGCCGGAGCCCCGCCGGAGCCGTGACAGAAGCCATGCATGCTGCATGCTGCTTGCTTACATGCTTGCTTGCATGCTGCATGCTTGCTTGCATTACATCAAGTGCCTGTTTTAAACGTATGCATGGATTTGGTAATACATATAATGAAAGAACTTTATATTTGTGGTATTTCGATTTAAGGGCACGTTATATTATAAGATATTACGTTAGGACTTATGACTATTACCTATAGAAAAGGTTTTTAGGAATTTTAAATATTATAGATTGTGATATTTATAGCAAAAAAAATAGGTCATATTATATTTAGAGATTTCGGTTTTCGGGCAAGTGATATTATGTGAAATTAAGTTAGGGGTGCTTATCATTCGGACATATGATGATTATGTCAAAAAACATTATGACACGTTAGATTATGGATAAAAAAATTATGAGACAAAATAGAGAACCTTTAGAGGGCCCTCTTAATATGCATGCATTAGCACTCACCTTCACTACCGCTCCTTACTCTGCCTAACCATATCTGGTGACATCCTACAAGTGCCGCTTTAGATATTCTTTGCTGCAATAAAGAATTCACGGTTGATCGTGACAGGCCAAGACCTTTCAGTAGGTTATAGAGAGATTTCGCTAGCATACCTCTCGCTCCTACTTGTACTGCATAGAGATTTATAGTGTAGCGTTTTATTTATAAGTTTATTTACTGAATACTAATTTACTATTTCAATAAAATACTTAAAAACTAGAAGTAAATATGGGTACTTGGTGTTGTCTTTTGTTTATTTATATTGGCAACCTGGTATCTCTCCATATCCGGTAAAAGATCCCGTGGGAGACCCAAAACTAGATGGCTAGATGTAGTGCACAGGGATATGGAGACATGCCACGCCTCCGAATCAGATGTGGGTGATAGAGTGAAGTGGAGAAGTAAAGTGCGGAAGGCTGACCCCATCACCATGTGGGACTAACAGTCAGGAAGAGAGAGAGAGAGGTGTTGTCTTTTGTTTTGCAGTAAGTCATAAAGTGCCGAACGATATCTTGTGCGGACTAATCGCCGACAGTAAAAGTTGACCGTCAGTCGGCAAAGTACACGTTCAAAATTGAATTGAAGAATAGTTGTAGTTTGCGGTAAGCTGATATGGCGCTTGAAAACTCCTGAAAGTAATCTTTTATTGAATCCGCAAAAATTGCGAATCAAATAATCTACAACCAATTGTCACCACGCTCTAAAGACCCATTTTATACTTACTCATTGCGATGCTAGAAAAATGGTAAAAAATATCAAACAGGATAGGGCTTTTTTAAATTAAAAAGGGTAGGCACATTTATATTAAAAAAATAAATGTCTTATAATTAAAATAATCGTAAAGCTAATACAGTAAACACCATAAATAGACAAACCAGTAAAGATTTCTCTCGATCAAAATTGTACGTAAAATAAAATACATAGCATAAAATGTAAAATTAATTGATTTTACGTAAGTAAATTTTCGATTTATTCAAATTTACGTACAGTAGGTACGTAAATTTGAATAAAATATCGATTTGTTCTCTATTTTTTTAATAATTAAAATTTTGCAATACTTCAAAATATTTAAAAATAAACAGTCAATGAATTCATAAATATGAAAATGAAAAGTACTATTTATTTCTTTTTAATTTCACAATTAGTTATTAATTTACTGTATTGTCCCTTAATATTTTTACGAAGCATAAGCTGAGAAAATAGTCCCAAGAAAATTGTTCAAAGTACATTGTTATAAGCAACAATAAATTGCGAATACTTCGGAAGGTGGATTCTCATAATCGATTGATTCTTCAGAGTCTAATTTTCCAGTCAATAGCCCTGCCGACGTCAATTATCTTTCATTTGGTCGTCCTATCTAGAATCTGGCGTCAAGTACTTATTGCTAACTGGTAAGCGTATGAATACCTAAATGCTATGGTACAATACAATATTATGTTTGTTAATGTCAAAAAACATACAAGCTGCAGCCAGCGACTTCGTCTACGTGGAATTCAGCAAGTAGGTAGGTTAGGTGCTCCCTAGGGAGCTCGTTAAAATTTGGGATATAAAGTAGCCTTTATCCTATTTCAGATCTTAAGCGATCTCTTTACCGAATTTCATTATTATTAGTTCAGCGGCTTAGTAGTAAAAGTTACAGACAGACAGATCGAACTACTTTTGCATTTATAATTTTACTACCTGACCCGGCAACGTGTTCCTGTGGCTCAAAAGTTGTACTATGTGCTTTGTTTAAAATTAAATAAATGTCGGATCAATGTTATACTTAATAGACTATATACATCTAATATATATAGCATAAAGAAATTAAAACATGATGTCATCTACTGGATGGTTACTCAACATAAATAGCCAACTGTTTTGTGGATAAATTAACTCACACCGCCGTCTGTTAGAAACGTATGGAACTTACAAACTGTCCAATAACAAATATAAAATGAACTTTTAAATCGCAATAATACTTTTAATAATCGAGATACAAAATACACTATCTTTTAAGTTGGACCAAATCACATACAGAAATCTAAATTCCCTCAAAATTGAAGTACCTAGTTTCTTTGAAGTTTATCTCGGACAAATATCTAGAGATTTATAAATCCCGATACCCTTAATGAAAAAAAATACATTCAAAATAAAAAATCTAATTTATTTTTTTGTATTTTTGAAGTCAATTTTTGTTTATTATTTTTTATTTTAGTCTTTTTAGTGAATTTAATACCAGCTCACTAAAGTTACTTTAATGAATACAACTGAGGGTCAATACGCGTATTTTGTATTTAGAAAAACTAACCTCTAACTCCTAAAAGTCAAGGATCCATTAATCATCAGCTTGGCTTATGACCACGGGATGCAAATACTTCAATAGTTTCAGAAAAAAATATGAAACACGTTGGACGTACTTGTAACATTTAAGGATTCCCCCGACTTTTCTGGGATCCTATCATCAGATCCTGAGTTATGGTGAGAACCAATAGGAAAGTATACCCTTTCAAACAAAAAAAATCCAAATCATTTAATAAATGACAGAGACATAACGTAACAAATATAAAAAAGAACACAATCGAATTAATAATCTCCTCCTTTTTGCGAAGTCGGTTGAAAAACATGGACAACAGTAGGACGTATATGATAGAGTGTGGTGGAATATCTAAAACATTGTGTTACAGGCTTCGTAGATGAAAAATAAAGAGGATTCTGTACAAATTTATCTATATAATATTTAATAAGAACCTAACTACATATTTCCGGTTTTCAGATTTTTCCTTGCTAGAAGCTAATGCCACCTTGCTTCATGCCAAATTTCATGTTGCTAGGTCAACCGGAATTAGGTAACGTAAATGTTTTCATTCCCTTGTAAAATCGCAAACTTTGCGAAAATATGTGACACAAACAGCCATGTCTTTTGACTGCGTTGACGTAAAAGTTTAATTTTTTCAAAGCTGAACGAAACTGATAGATTCGAGTTTTTTTTATTGCTATTTTGTTGGCAAACAAGCAAACTGCCCACCTGCTGGTAAGTGGTAACAGTCACCTATAATACATGTGACTCCTGTGATTCGCAACAAAACTGCAATCCCCACAAGAACCACATTGTACGTGGCCAACTTGTGACATCAGATCACAGTACCCAGTAAAGTCACGGTACTCAGTTATTTCACTGCCATATCTTACCCTTCAAACCGGAACACAACAATGCAAGCACTGCTGCTTTGCGACAGAAATAGGTAAGATGGAGGTACCCATGCAGACGACCCTGGTACAGAGTCTCCCTCCAGTAATTGTAATATTTGATATACATTTAAGTTGGATATCTCTACGCGTTCCTTAGGAAAAGGGTCTTGACAGACAGACGGACAAACGAGCAGGAGGACAGACGTTTTTCCTTTTGCGTCACGGAACCCTAAAATAGCCTCTGACTCCGTGGTGAATGATATGGCCGTTTGGGAGTGTGGCAAATTAATTACGGAATCTGTAATTTTAATTTTGAGGTAAACAAAACGGAAATTCAATTATACGCTTCGTTCACGGGACTTGACCGTCATTATATGGCTTTTTAAAACTGATTTAACATGTTACGCTAACTTACACGTAATGTGGTAAGTGATGACTGATAAGGATAAAATTTGTTGATGATCGGTCCTCCACTTTGGGAGAGATATAATTATGAGAAATTTATTCATAATTAAAATGTTCCTTGTAAATTTATATAAATTGTCATTTCAAATGATATATTCAATGAAAATTTTATGTAATCAAGTTTTTTTATACAACGTGTGTGGCCGACATGTAGCCGCTTTTAACGTGTCTCATAAGAAAAAGCATAGTAGTCATTCAACGGAGTGTGTTATGCTTGATATTTCTCTGCGTGATCAAATTAGAAATGATGAGATTTGTAGGAGAACCAACTGACAAAGCCCAAAGAATTATGAGCCTTAACTGGCAGTGAAGGCACATAACTCGTAGGATTATCGGCCGTTAGGGCGGAAAGGACCTCGAGCTGCGCATACCTACCGTCTGCCAACCAAAGCTACGACTCCCAGAGACATGGCTTTGGTTGGCAGACAGACAATCTGGTAAAGGTCGCTGGAAGCCGTGAGAAGCGGAGGATCAATCGGTTTCAAAACACTTGGAGGAGGCCTATCACTAACAGTGGACATTTCCTGACTGATATGATTAGGAGCCAACAATTATACGGCCCACCTCAACGTTAAGCAATTACTGAAGCCTACAGGTTACGCCTCCCATCACTTATGTGGTACCAATCTTAAAGTCAAAATCACCAGAATGGGACTCTGTATCAGAGTCGCCTGCTTGGGTACCCCCGTCTTACCTATTTCTGCCGCAAAGCAGCAGAGCTTGCTTTTCTGTGTTCCGGTTTGAAGGGTAAGATATAGCAGTGAAATTACTGGGTACCGTGACTTTACACCATGAGTCACAAGTTGGCAACGTACACTGTGGTTCTTGTGGGGGTTGCAGTTTTGCTGCAAATCTCACAGGAACCACGTGTATTATAGGTGACTGTTACCATATGTCATCAGGTGGGCAGTTAGCTTGTTTGCCAACTTCATTGCGATAACAAAAAAGGTTTCCAGACAGGTTGTAGAAACCTAACAATCAAAGAAAATAGTGTTACAAGTGCAATGTAACTACCTCCATTAGATACCATATCGTACGAGTACGCCCCAACTTACAAACAACATTGGTACCTGGCAGGATTGAACCCCGGATTGGAACGCCAGTGCCGAGTCCACAGTGCCACCGACCTTCGCAGTCCACAGTTCACGTGAGGAATGGGCGATAGTTGGGTTATATTTTTTGGGAGCCCAGCAAATAAAGGTAAGTGAAAATGGAGTCCAAAGAACGAGTCAAAAGAGCTTTCTATAAAGTCATATTTGAATAATAGTAGATTATGCACCAAGGGATTAAAGCAGTGTCTAACGTCACGGGCGCCATATTGAACCCCGAGCGCAACGAGGGACTCTAGAGTTAACTCCTGAGCGAAGCGAGGGAGTTATGTAGAGTCCTAAGTGAAGCGAGGGGTTTAAGTCGCCTAAGACGAAGACACTGCTTTATTCCAGAGGTGAATACTCTACTTTTCATACCATCTGCGAGACAATAAAAACTCAGGGCTCTATAACCAATTACGTAGGTGGTAATTTTCATCATAAACACTGTCACATTATCATTATCACTATCACTATAACTATGGTTAAAATTATGATATTATCATGAAAACCATAAAATACAAAAAAAAGATTTATTTTTCTCAAGCACGAACACGTCACGCAATAATTTTATCTTAAGTAAAGCTTAAAACATTACACAAAACTTAAAACATATTTTATAATTACATAACAAGTATGAACTTAGTCTACCCATCGATTTACAATACGATACGATCAGCTGCTGGACCCTGTCAATGACCTTTAGTAGCACGCAGGACGGATGTTAATTTGTTAACAATAAAATGGTATCAAATAAATTTCTTTTATTTTTCAACTTCGTTGTATATTTACTTTTGAAACAGCAATTAATTACAACTGTCGAAATAAATCTCAAATAGTCGACAGCCTATTGACCCCAAATAAAAAAATGCTGAAGCACCTGGACATTTACTTTTTTTAACTTTATCAATAAAACACTGAATAAACTTCTAAAAAGACTGTAATATTGATGCCACAAAACACATTCCACTAAGCACTTTACTAACGTAAGCAACGAGATATTACAATTTTTTTACGTAATGGCGTTGGCGGCAAAGTTTTAGCTATGAAAACAATACAACGGAATACTGTTGGTGCAAATTATGGAACAAATTGTAGAAACATTCTTAATTTTTATTTAAATATGCCGCGTAATTTTTCCAAATGCTGTTTATCCGCCGGCAGCGTTAGTGTTCTTGCTTTACTCTGTTTTTTATTCGTTTTTATCGATAGTTAATGGTGGCCGTCAAAAGATGGCGCTTTGTGCATAAAAAGTATTTTATCAATAAAAAATAAAGTGAAATGTAATTGTTTATTTTAGCTTGCAGTATTATGTAGATAAATATTTTGGTAAAGAAATCATGTATTTAGATTTTATAAAAACATTATTTACACATGTAGAATGTCTTTGTCTCTAGTGGATGCACGCTACTGCTGTATGGGCGTAGAACCTTTGCCTTCCTAAGCTAGCATATGCTAAATTTTCATACGAATTTTATGTTCCATATTTAAAACACTTTAATCCCTTGGGAATTTCATACAAAATTATATCCCTCGGGTTATAATGTCTTGCTTTACGTTGAAGTTAAGGGGGATCTAATTGAACATTGTCGAGCAGGTGGTATGAAAAGAATATTTTGATTTTGAAGTGTATCATAGAGAATATACGTTCTCACCTTGCCTTGCAAGGTGCTTCTTCGCACTTCTTTTAAAGGGCTGTAATTAATCGGCAGTCGGCCATCGTATAGATTTGATGATTCTGTATGATCAAAACTGGTTTTTAATATGTTCAACATTCTGTAAAGACGTCGTCTGAGTGATCTTGGTATATTTGTTGAATAAATCAACCAACATTTATGGTGAATGAACATAATTCCGCTTTTCTTTATTAAAACATCCATGTCTTTGATAACGATTGCCGATCAATTGATGAGTTACAAAATCACCTCCCTGTGTGCGGAGTACGAGTTTTATCGAGCTTTACTCGATCACACACATCGAACGAGTAAACGCGAATTTGTATGGAATTAGAGCAGTGCCATCTAGTAGTCAATAGATAAAGCTGTCTCATTCCATAGCAGCTACTAGATGGCGCTGCTCTAATTCCATACAAATTCGCGTTAACGCGTTCGATGCGTGCGATCGAGTAGAGCTCGATAAATAAAACTCACACTAGGCACTCAGATCAGGTGGGCGATTTTGTAACTCATCGGCAATCGGCTATCGTATAGATTTGATAATTCTGTTTGATTAATATTGATTTTTTATTATGTTTAACATTTTGTAATGTCGTCGTCTGAGTGGTCTTGGTATATTGGTTGATTAAATCAACAAATTTAAAGCTAATTATCATAATTCCGCTTTTCTTCATTAAGTCATCCAATCTGATAACGATTGCCGATCAGTCGATGAGTTACAAAATCACCACCCTGAGTGTATCGCGTCGTAACACGAAGCTTCGTGACAATAGACGCACGTGCGGCCGTAGCATAACGTAAGGCCCCACGTCGAATGGTACAAGTAATCCCGGAGACCACGAATGATGAAATGCGTTCGAAGCGTTGGGTTAAATAAATATTTTTTTTTAACCAAATATATACGTAAATTCGTAAAGTATCGTTTCATTAAATGTGAACAAATTGTCGGAACATATTTATCAATGGTAAAAACTTTGTTATTATTATGACAAACTTAGGTGGTAGCTAGCCAGGCGGGCTCCGTCCTGCTATCAGTCAAACCAAACAGAGCTTCTGTCCCGATAGGGAGTCGAATCCCGGGCCCCCAGGTCAAAAACGGGTGGGTCTAAACGCTAGACAACGGCGGCAGTAAATTTTCTAAAGAAATTATTGAGATACTTAAAACAGCACTGTGAATGCGAAATATTCACGTTGTGTTATATGTTTATTCTATGCACTGAAATTTAAAATCATCAAATTAGTTAGCCCTAGTTCGAGAATGTAGGCTTCCAAACGCCATTATGTCAAAACAACTTAATGTATAGCCCAAATCCCCACAAACTCGAAGACAGATGCAAGACAATTATACAATAATTACGCGATGCGGCAAATTGTCGTACGTTACACCTCTCAATTAGAAGTTCCTAGGCCAAAGGAATTGCACGGTAGTCGGCGTCCATTTGGATTCTGAAGCCGTCGTACAGGGCATAAACTTTTGCGGATGCGGTGGCGGCAGCGGATTTGAAGCAAAAACAAAAAAACTAGTAAAATCAAAATGAAAATAATTACTTATAATCTCTTAAGACAGTCTTTTCCAATGTTATTTAATGATAAAAATTTGAGACGATGTAAAAAAAGTTTCACTTTAAAAAATTGCATAATAAAAAAACAAAGAAGTAATAAAAAAGTAAAATGAAAATAAATTATTAAAATAAACAAAAAAGGCAATAAAAAACAAATTTATAAAAAAAACGCTCCTCACAAGGATCGAGCCACTGCCACACAGATTGCAAGACGAAGATCTAACGCATAGACCAATACCTACTCTATGTGAAGTTGTGAAGTTAAACACCCCATCTTTTGTGTAATGCGACCATAGAATGCTTTAAGAATGCGTTATGCGATAGATAGACGAAAAAATTTCAGGCGATGCAAAAAGAGTTTCACTTTCAAAAAAATATTTTACAAAAATAAGAACCGACTTCAAAAACACTGAAAAGTTAAAAATAATATATAAGAATAGGTATCTACAGACAACATCACACTTCTATATTGAAGTCGGTGCCAAACGATGATCTCCTAGAAAGCCTTAAAAGGACATTGTTCTGCGTCCATACATTGTTCGCCCCAACACCAACAGCAGTGAAAAAATGCTTTTCGTATAATCGACATTAGTTAATACTGTACTTCCACATCAATTACTACGGACAAGCTTTGAAATCGAATAATATATCAAAATGAATCAGATTTCGAGGTTAGTTGAAGTAACAGTTTATTTCGTTAGCACAATACACATAGTCCATACTTATACAATTATTAAAATAATAATTATTGCAATCAATCAGAGAACGTTATTATAGTCACGTAGAACAAGAAATCTCGAAATTATAAAGCAAGTCAAAAACACAACGAACTAACAAGCGACAGCGCGTGAGTAGTCAATTGACGTATGTTTTAATTTAATTTACGTTGTAAATTGTGAAAGAAGTTATGAATAACATCATTTATATGAATAAATAAATGTCCATACCTACGTAAAATCGACTCAATTCTATTCAATCGAGCAAAGGTAACAATAACCATTCCTATATTTTACTTCATTTGGTTTTGTTTCTAAAAGTACTTTTATATACTTTTGATTTGTCCGTCGAATACATATATTTGTTATGAGTGTTATAAAATATGCACATAATTATGTCGTAAATCAAATCTTTGTTGGTCATGGGGCGATTTTCGACATTGTCCTTTGTCCTAGAAAGTCTAAAAATATTAACTACACACAGACTTCACTTCTACTCGCTTCAGCGCTATCAGTATAAACTTAACCTCAACACGAAGGTTCCGACCAAACAGCCCCCGTCATTCCTTCCTGCACCAGAGGCCGCATTCGTCATTATTCGCCAGCACTAAACCAATTGTACCTCACCTACGATTAGTGTCATTATGCGACGACCGGAACTATTAAATCGATTAGCTTTGTGTGACAAAGGCTTAGATTTGAGGTGACTCTTTACAATCTCCTAAATTATTAGGTTGTTTAAAAATAAATCATCGTTTTTACAAGATTGGCATAAACAAGCACGTATCTCATTAGTCAAGATGTTTTTAATCAAATTGTTCTTATTTTGAGTGATTAAGTTTTGTTGTACTTAAAATACACACTTTAAAAATTTTAGGTTAGAAACCGCCATTTATTTTTAAACAACATAATAATAAATATTTTCTAAAATACTAGTGCTGTTTTTCATATTGTTTTGAGCGATCATGGTCAGAGGGCTGGTGATCTTCGTATAACCTTGATACATAGATGACAGCTGTCAATAATGCAAATAGTCAATCACGAAGTGTAAAAAAATTATTAATTTTTTAATTATTTTTTTCGTTAGGATTTTTTCAATTTTTTTTAAACCGCCCCTGCCTGTACTTGAGCGAATAAAAGAAAAAATAGATACACTCAAATGGATCAAGCCGTTTTTGAGTTTAAGCGAGACTAACGAATGGCGATTTATAGGGCGTAGGGCGCCGTAGGGCCCAAACTACTGGAGCTAAAAGCATGAAATTCCGTACATTTATGCATTATGTGGGCACCAAAGCTGAGAAATTCAAATCCAAAGGACTCTATGGTGTTGAGCTTAATAAGAAAACGTAGTTCGCGGGCACAGCTAGTTATAATATTAGAAAGAGTTGAATTTAAAATACCTACTTACATTTGCGCAATAAAATTGTCAATCACACCGAAGTGGTAACTATGGCATACAACGAAGCGGTCGGCGTGAGATCCACAGTAAAATTAATGCAAATGTACATCAAAACTATGTGACCGGTTTAAATGATTGAAAGGACATAACGCTATGGGAATACCGGATTGATGGTGATGGATGGTGATAGCTGTCCCCTTGTTCTCTGTATAATTTGACAAATAAGTTATGACGTCAAATGAATTTGTCCAAGGCACACCTTAGAAGACACAGTCGTGGATTTAAAAAGGTCTTGATTACATGCTGGGTATTAAATGAAAGGGCTTAATTAGCACATTTAAAAAATTATGATATTGTTTGATGTAACTTGTGGTTTCAGATGCATGCTCCGGTAATTGACAATAATTTCTAAAATCCCTGCAAAAGGTGAATATATCAAAATTTTTAAGGTAACTTCATTAAAATTATGACACATAGTTATGTAATATCTAGGTATAAGTTAGTAGTGTTAGTTATTTATTAATATTCCATTCATTTCGTTGAACAGTTACATGATTTCATCGCTACTATGTACTCGTCACTTACTAGGTAACTTACGAGTACTAGTCTGTGATATACCCGTAATAAATTGCAATACAGACTAATCTAAATTGTACCACAGATAATATAATACTAATAAGGGTAAGTAATAAACTAACTCCTTATTCTAGGTGGCTGTATAGTGTAGGGAACTTCTTCCTATCAATATTGAAAACTTACCTCCTAAAAAAATTGTGTGCTTCTACGAAATAACTCAATATACTAACGATCATAATTTATGGACGCAATCCGCTTGGTTCTATAGCAAATTGTTTATGATAGTTTTTCCTTTATTTTAAAACTTTAATAAGTACTCGTAAGTATCTTTGTATCTTATTTGACACTAGCTGTGCCCGCGAACTACGTTTCGCCTTAATTTATTTTTTCCCGACATCTTCAACAAATATCGTTAATGTACACAGAAATAAATACAAAAACTTAACAAATTATATACTAAAATCTGCCTCGAGAATCCGAAACCGCTTGAAAATCGGTGCAGTTGTTTTTGAGTTTATCGCGAACAGACACACAGACAGCTCTAGCTTTAGCTCCTCAGTCTTCGGTCAGCGTTCGGAACGAGTGGTAGATTGGTAGATTCGGAACGGGTGGAAATTTAATGGAATTAATTTTACCGTTTTCAGTTGTGTTAATTAAAAAAAAATATTCATTTCTCTTCTTTCCGCTCGCAGAGACGTCAACGTGACGTCAGCGAGAATTCCATGCAGTCCACGTATGGGGTCATTGATTCTTTTGGCATCGTCAAAACGTTACATCACAATAACATGATCAAATTTGTTATCGTTAGTTGCCTTAACGGCTTATTACGACATGAGCTGCACTGCAAAGCTACCGATCGATTAAGTAACATACTGGAGGGAGACTCTGTACCAGGGTCGTCTGCTGAGGTACCTCCGTCTTACCTATTTCTGCCGCAAAGCAGCAGTGCTTGCATTGCTGTGTTCCGGTTTGAAGGGTAAGATATGGCAGTGAAATTACTGGGTACTGTGACTTTACATCTTGTGTCACAAGTTGGCAACGTACACTGTGGTTCTTGTGGGGGTTGCAGTTTTGCTGCGAATCTCACAGGAGCTACATGTATTATAGGCAACTGTTACCACTTACCATCAGGTGGGCAGTTTGCTTGTTTGCCAACTTTCTGCAATAAAAAAAACTTATTAAAAATTACTTATAACTAGCTTTCCGCTCGCGGCTTAGCCCGCGTTACTAGGTTTTGTTTTCCCGTGGGAATTTTATATTTTCCCGTAGGAAAAATAATATTGTAGCCTATTATATAGACGACTGTTATTTATATTTAGGTGCGCGGATAATAAATTTCATAGCAATTGTAGCAGATTTTAAATATTTTCCATAGAAACTTTTAACCCCTATTTTGCACCCTAGGGGGGTGAATTGCAATGAACCATGAAACACGTATTCAATGAAATGTTTTTAAGAGCATCAATCTCTTTTTAAGAGCATCAATCACGCGATCGCATCAGAAATGAAGAGACCCGTAGAAGAACTAGAATTACCGACATAGCCCAAAGAATTGCAAACCTTAAGTGGCAGTGGGCAGGACACATAGCTCGCAGGACTGACGGCCGTTGGGGCGGAAAGGTCCTTGAGTAGCGGCCACGTACCGGGAGACGCAGCGTCGGTAGGCCCCCCACAAGGTGGACCGACGATCTGGTGAAGGTCGCGGGAAGCCCCTGGATGCGGGAGGCGCAGGACCGATCGGTTTGGAGATCCTATGTCCTCCTATGCTGAAGTTCATGCAATCAAAGCTGCGGGCACCTCTCGATAAAATTGAGCTTATTGAGTTTATTCGAAGATTACTTGTGAAATGTCCTTTATGTGGTACAGTAAGCTCCCATTCAAGTTTTACATCTACACTACAAAAATCGCCGCTATTAAGAGCGACATAAGAACGGTCCAAAGGTCAAACAGTATACGAGTAGCTTGACAAGGAGCTTACTGTTCTTATTCCGAAATTCGTATTTCAGGCTTAAACTGTCCATTCAACCGTATCTGTTAAACGGTTGAACTGTATATAGAACAACACAAACTATCGTGTAGAAAAGTAGTCTATTTTACCGCTTTTTTTTTTCAAAAATACCGTTAATTTACCTCTTGAGTTAGCGAGCAACACATAACCTATGATCCACACCATTTTAAATTAAGCTATACACTATACGCTGCATTTAAACTACCTCCGTGCTCTGATTAGGAGGTCCGGGCTTCTATTCCTTATTTTAGGGCGGAAACTTAACGATTGGTTTGCTTGACTACTTAAGTTGTCGCAAATATAGCATTGTTAGTGACATTGTTGTATTCCGACAGTGAGAAGTATTCTTCACTATATTTGTGACATATGATGTCAAGTCACATTACCCAGTATTCCACTGCCTGTCATTTCCCGTCTCCCTGTAATACTTTTAGGTAGGTATTCCAATAAGTAGACTTCTTAAGGATCAATTAATAGTTTACTTCAATAATTTACAACATTAGTTGGGTCGCGGGTTGCTCACACTGAATTGACTTGATAATTAAAAATTGACGATCACTATCCTGGCTTTTGTATCCTGGCGTGGATCAGTACACCGCACCGGCTCGTTTCGGCTCAGGTTAGAAGACCGGCGACACGGCAGCCCAGCAGCAAGACGGTAGCACGGTCAGTCAACAGAGGTAGATAACGTAGGTAGAAAAAAACCCAAAACGGGGTATTGGAGAATTAAGTATACCACTTAGCACTTCGAATTACTTGAGGATTCACCCAGACTGTTATCAATATGTGTTTCGAAGGCAATAGTGCATGACAATTGCGCGCGGACTGCTCCAGATGCTCCAGAAATAGGTAACACAGCTCTAGTAGTCTCCTGCCGGTAGACTCGGAAATAAACAGTTCCTAAGATGCAACGGACAATCAAACAAATCCACTGACGTCCGAAACAAGGTGAACACTTAGACAAACCTAATGGCGTGTCGAAGCCACAATCAAACCGCCGTGTCACCACTATTGTCCGCGAATACCGTGAAACGAATTTATGTAATTCAACCGGTGACCGCAGGGGTCACTATGGTGTCCTTGTCAATCAGACAGTTCTATTAGCATTCCGTTGTTTGTGGAGAGCGTCGCTCAATGAACTTTGCGATTGTCGTTTGCTATTTTTATTCAACTAAGGACTAAGGTAACATGGCACATATCTGCCTACTTATAACTACTTAAAACTGTGTATAAGCCGCGCTGAAAGCGAGAAAGTAAGGTGGCATCCATCTGTCCCCATACCGTCATCTCTGAAAACCGTATTTCAACCACGCTGAGAGCGAGTAGGTACGGTGGCATTATACCACTAAGAACTAGGGTAAGGTGGCACACATCTACCTGTTTACCGTGATTACTTAAAACAGTATTTTGACCGCGCTGCGAGCGAGAAAATAAGGAGGCATAAATTTGTTCCCTTACTGTGATCACTTAATAGTAGTTTATGAAATAGTCACATAATAGGGGGTCTTAAAACACTAGTGTGTGTTTAAAATTCGAGGCTTGCCGAGAATTTTAATATTACCACACGAGTGTTTTAAGACCTAATTATGTGCAATTTCATACACTACTTTATCTACACTCATGCAATCAGTGGTAACTTACCTAAATTCTAATAATTATTTGCATTTTGAACAGTGCAATTGTGAAACTAATACAGAAATCTAAAACTACATACATTTATATTATTTATTATTTAAACCAATAACAGCAAAATAATGAATGAAAAATTCAGAGAAATGGCGCCAACACCAACATTCTACCGCGCATGTGCTGTTGCACGCGCCGCCATAGACAATGTACTGGCACAAAAGAAAATTGTGACAAAACCTCCTTGGTCGGGCTTCGTCAATCGAACTGTATTTTATTGGAATTCGAGTTACATTAAAGTACTGGTTTTGTATGGCGAACCTGTATTATAATGTAATTTGTAAAAGGCCAAGGGCTTTAAGTTATGCCTTTAAAATATTAGTGTTGAGTTCTTAATATTAGAATTAGAACATGAGTGTAGATAAAAGAGTATTTAAACACGTTAAGAGCAAGAAGGCCCTATACCACGATCGTCCAAAACAGTATTAAAACTGCAGAGAGTGAATTAGCATGGGTTAGCATGGGCGAAACATGGCTGCACTTACTTTCCTCAATTGATAACACCTATTAATCATATCCTACCCATGTTTATTAATGAATCGGAATCTGATAATTTGACACCAGGAGAACAGCCGCTGCTGATCCAGAACACTACGGCATACCGAAGTGGGTGGTTTAAACAACTTAGCCCAGTCGCAGATGATATTGGTACAACAAGAAAGGGTTAAACGCTTGCAAAACCAAGGGGGATCACTTACAAGACTGCCAATACCATTTACCATCTCTTTTGAAGAACCCCATGCTGTTCTTATACCCTCCTGGGTAAACTTTACTAGGGAGTTTTTTTTTACAACTAGTCTGTATGCGGAAGGAAATTCCTTTTATAACGTACAAGGCGATATACGGTCTAGTTAACGCAAGAATTTATGGGTAACTTATCTTGTCTCTTTTAAGGTTATTTTATTAGTTACTAGCTTTCGTCTCGCGGCTTCGCCCGCGTTATTATTGTTTTTCCGTGGGAATTTTATATTTTTAGCAGAATATATGTACTGTTATAATAAGCTCATATAATCAATTTCATAGAAATTGGAGTAGATTTTAAATATTTTCCATAGAAACTTTCAACCCCTATTTTGCACTCTAAGGGGGTCAATTCCAATAAACCATGAAACACACGTACCCATTCAATGAAATGTTTTGTAAGAGCATTAATCTCAAGTTTTATTAAAATCGTTGCTAATTTAAAGACTATTCCATACAAACTTGCAACCCCTATTTCATCCCTTTAGGGTTAATTTTTTTTAAATCCCTTGGTAGTGTGCGTCCGCATTTTGGATTAAAACAACTGTTCAAATTTCACGTTTCTTCCATTAGCAGTTACGGCTGTGCGTGCGTCTATAGATGGGAACTTCTCTTTTTATATATATATATATAATATATATATAGATTTATTGATTACAAAATATAAAAACGTGCAATTAAAACATAATTTTTAATCCCTACCTATTATAAGCGCTCGTGCGTGGGTTCAAGGTAGTTACTAGAAGTATACTAGCTATAATTTAAATGAAACTAGAAATGGACTGCTGTATTAGTACCAACACATTAGGACAAAAACAAAAAAATTAAAAATATATGTAAACAGTACATATATTTTTAAAAGAGGTGCAGTACATATATTAAACTTCTAAAAGAGGTTGCAAGCACGCAGAGGTGACCGCAACCCTACATTTAAAAGCAGTGTGCTCATCACTACTACTCTTCAAGGTTCCTCCACGTCATGATTAAGACAATTAGCAATCAAAATTGTAAACAGTAGTAATCACAGCAAGATTTCGGTGACATCGGCACAGGGCCGCGGCTCCTGTCACGCATGGCGTGCGCCCGCCGTGGAATTAAGGCTGAGTACCAGCCAGAGCTGTCATTACCCCCTGCGTCTGCGCAAGTGGGTCAGTGCATCGTTTGCGACACGCGCCATGCGTTTTTGTTTACAACTCTATTTTCACACACATTTCGTGATTTACACACTCGCAGTCTTTGTACAAAAAAATTATTTATTAATGCTTTTCGTACAGAGTCGGACTTAATTCCTGAGGCATTTTCTTCTAGGAAATGGTAGATGTACCGAGAAATAATATTTGATGATGTTGCTTTATGACACAAAATTCAAATATGTGTAAATAAAATATTTAAAAGAAAATAATAAATCTAAAATGCGTACGTGACTATCGCCACGTACTGCCTGCAAATACCTAAAAGAATCAAATCAAATCAAATCATTTATTTGCTATAAACAGGGTACATTGCGTTCTTAAACATATAATTAGTTCTAACCTATTTAGCAGATAACAATATCAGCATGCAAATGTAAGAGGTTTTATAAAATCAGTGACCCATCGATTATAAAGAGTCGCAATTAGCATTATAATAACGTTATTTATTATTTGTGTTTCATATAATTTAACTTGTTAATTTAATTTATCTAATTTGATTAAGTCCATAACTATATATATTTAAAGTGGTTAATTTAGCTTGTTTTATTCAATCTCAAACCAAGTCGCTCTAATTAGATTGAAATTTATATACTACTTACCTATATCTAATTTAATTCAATATAATTTATTTCATATTAGGTAATTCATTTTAATTCAACTGTCATTTCATTCATTGTAGTTAATTGCAATATTTTATTTAATTAATTCAATTTAATTTAATTTAATTTAAATTTGAAATCATTTTAATTTTACCTAATTTAATTTAGATTAATCCATGTTCTACTTGTGTGCTAGGAATTCCTTAACCGAATAAAATGTTTTATTTGTTATTTATGTTTCATATAATTTAACTTGTTTATTTAATGTATCTAATTTGATTAAGTCCATAACTATATTTATTTATTAAAAGTTATTAAATTAGCTTGTTTAATTCAATCTCAAACCAGTCGCTCTATTTAGAATGAAATTAATATCCTACTTAATCTAATTTAATTCAATATAATTTATTTCATATTAGGTAATTCATTTTAATTCAACTGTCATTTCATTTATTTTAGTTAAATTCAATATTTTATTTTATTAATGAATCAATCAATCAATTTGAAATCCTATGGTGAGAGGCTGGATCATTACGGATACAGACACTAAACACGAGACGAATACAGAGTGATCTGATTTACCTCTTCAAAATTATTCACTCATACATATTCTCCTACATTACTCTCACTCATCAACTTCAATACATGTCACAGAACTCGAAAACCACAGTTGTTCTTTTTATAAGTGTTTCGTAACAATACGTCTTTTTTTAACCCTGTGGTTCGTATGTATCGCTTATACAGTGAAATTTCACAAAACAATGACGATTTGGATATTTTTACACAAAAACTAGTATCATTTAAAAATAAAATTCGGTCGCTCAGTAAATAGGATAAAAATTAAGATAAAAATTAAAATACATAATATAAAGATGTCAAGTTAAAAATGTAAAATAATAAACTTAAAACTATGTACAAGTTCCGTGTTTGTTACTAATTGTGCTGTATACTTTTTGTATGATGCATGTTGTAGGTTATGGTTAGTTTTTCAATGAATAAGATTTTATAAATGTTTTTTTATAACTGTAACCTGTTATGTATCTTGAATAAATAAATAAATAAATCAGATTCTCTCGCCTTCATTTTGCTCGATAAAATTTATGTTTGAAACAAGATATACTATACTTGAGGTGCGTATTGATGAAGGGTTTTTAACCGATTCCGAAAAAGGACGAAGTTCTATGTTCGACTGTATCTATTTTTTATGTATGTTCAGGAAACTGCAATTTGTGGGCCGATTTTCAAAACTCTTTTTATAATCGAAAGAGTAGGTATACTCTCATGGTTGTCTTATTGTCACCATGTCATGATCTGATAATGGGATCTCAGGAAAATTAAAGAAAACCCTTAAAGTTCATTGGCACGTACGACGTATTTCATATTTTTTCTGAACATATTATATCAAGCCATAATATCATGTTACTGAGCTGATGATAGAAGGTTTCTCTGGTAGGTTAGGAGTTTGGGAATAATTCTTTCAAAACTGTTTAGTTAGAACGAAAGACGTTTTATTTTAAGTTATTCGGGTGTTTGCCTTAACACAAATGACATCCTGAATATATTCAGAAAAAACATAAAACACGTTGGACGTGCCTATAAAATTTAAGGGTATCCCTCGATTTTCCTGGGATCCCATCATCAGATCGTGACTTGGTGAAAATAAAACTATCTCCGGAGTATACTATTTCGATAATACTATAATATTATTCATTATGCTAAAGCCACTATAGCCTAATTTACACCTCAATACCTATAATATTATTCATTATGCTAAAGCCACTAATATATTCTGTGATATATAATTACTTAAATTTTCTGCGCACTCCAATTCTGAAGTGTTGCTTTTTTATAAATATAATAAGCAGGAATAATTTTCATCAATATTTACTTTTGCTGTTTGAAAGACCGGGATCAGACTTTGACACTTAAATATGCAACACTTGAATGTATTTTATCAAAATGTTCGTGGTCTCAGAACTAAAACACTAGAATTTTACAATAGCCTACTAAACACAGACCACGACATTGTTATGATAACGGAGTCATGGCTTAACGACAGTATTTATGACTCCGAATTAGCCGATAGTAGATACGAGGTATTCCGTCGGGACCGCGGATCGAACGGAGGTGGCGTTATGGTGCTGTGCTCCCGGCGACTGAACGCTCGCACGCGCATCGAATGGCAGCGCGATCATGTCGAGTGCCTGTGGGTTACTGTGGAGGGGCGTAGCATAGGCACCAAACAAGATTTACACATAGCGTTGGCTTACTTGCCGCCGGGCCAAAAGTTACCCACCCGCATATATGACTGCATACAAATGTTTTCAGACGTTGCCCAAGCATATAAAGATGATTTGTTTATTTTGGCGGGTGATTTTAATTTGTCTAACATATCCTGGGATTCCTCTGGGCCAACACATTTAAAAAAGGGGTGTATTGAATTACAAAATGCGGGAATTCACTTAGTAAACCAAGCCAACTTCCTTGGTCTTCATCAATACAACTCTTATGTCAACAATGCAGGTAATACCTTGGATCTTTTCTTTAGTAATATTAATATGGACATACAAACTTCCAAATGTCCACTGGTCAGGGAAGATATTCAGCACAATACCCTTGAAATAAAAGTAACTGATATTTTTGTCAAAAGTTTACCAAAATGTCCCGGAAAAAAATACTCATTTTTTAAAGCAGACTACAACCTCATAAATGCCGAGCTTCGCAAGCCTGACTGGGAAGAATTGCTTTCACAGGGTACAATGGATGAGGCTGTCGATATTTTCTATTCCACACTGAATCAAATTATATATCAGCATGTTCCCACAGTGGACACAACTTATACTCGTCAATATCCTTTATGGTACAGTCGCGCACTAATTCATTTGCTGAGAGAGAAACAGAAGGTTCATCGCCGTTGGAAACGTTATAATAACCCGCTAGACTATGATACTTATAGTATGCTCAGGAAAAGATCAAAAGTTATGCAGGATGTGTGCTATCATAATTATGTGTCATTCTGTCAGGACAATATTAGGAAAAACCCAAAGTTCCTTTGGTCATTTGTCAACTCCAAGCGCAAATGTCTCACAGGGTATCCTAGCTCCATGACATATGAAAACAGAAAGTTAACAGAGGGTAATGCTATTTGTGCTGCATTTAATGATTATTTTCAGCGTATGTTTATCCAACCAGTAAGTCAACACACCTCTCCAGATTATTTAGGTGCTCACAATGACTCACATGATTCCATACACTCAATTTCGGTTTCTCAAAACTCAGTCTGCGAGTTGTTATTGGGGTTAGATGTTAATAAAGGTGCCGGTAGCGACCAGTAGGGTTACTCTTGAACCGAATCCGATCGATCGGCATTGAGATTGTGATTTTTCGTACGCTTATTTTTACGCATTGGCTCTAAATTAACCTCGTATTGTGCGGATTTTGGGTAAACCAAACTTAGTATTATAAAATTTTCTCAAAATATGGATCCAATTTGGCGCTAGTGTTGTTACTGAAGCGTATGAAAAGTCACAATCTAAAGACGATCCGTCGGAATTGGTTCAAGAGTAACCCTACAGATCCCACCAATATTTATTCAAAAATGTGCCGAATCGCTTTCTTGCCCTTTGTCTGTGTTGTTTAATCGTTCTGTATCGGAAGGAGTCTTTCCATCCAAGTGGAAAGAAGCTCACGTAGTCCCTATTCACAAAAAGGGGTCCAAATGTAATATTGAAAATTATCGTCCAATATCAATATTAAATGTTTTTAGTAAGTGCTTAGAGAGAACAGTATATAATAAAATATATCCTATAATAAAAAAAAAGAATACCTGACGAGCAACATGGTTTTGTTAAGGGTAGATCGACAGTCACTAATCTGGGTATATTTATTGGAGACGTGCACAGGGATATGGGATTCCAATCTCAGGTTGACGTGATCTACACGGATTTCGAAAAAGCCTTCGACCGTGTCGATCACGTCATACTATTGCGTAAACTGTACCATCTGGGCATACATGGTGACTTACTGCGATGGGTGGAATCTTATGTATCTAATCGCAGACAAGCAGTGGTCTTGGGTGGAAGTCGTTCCGATTGTATAACTATCCCTTCTGGTGTACCGCAAGGCTCGTTGCTTGGTCCACTTTTTTACATAGCTTTTATAAGTGACATAGGTTCATGCTTGAAACATGCAAAACTCATACTTTATGCGGACGATACAAAAATTTACATGAAAGTTAATTCAATACAAGACTGCGTAAAACTACAGGAGGATTTGGATAGACTTTCACAATACTACACTAATAATAGAATAACAGTTAACGCTGCGAAATGTGTACACATACAATTTACAAGGCGGAAAAATCCTATTACATATGACTATAAACTAAATAATACTATAATAAATAAGGTTAACTCTGTGAAGGATCTGGGTGTAACTTTGGATTCAAAATTGACATTTAATGCTCACTTCGAGCACATTATCAACAAAGCATATAAAAACCTAGGCTTTATAATTAGAACCTCTAAGGATTTTGATGACATTTCTTGCATAAAAGTTTTATACTATGCTTACGTACGAAGTACTCTTGAGTACTGTTCTACTGTTTGGAATCCGCAGTATGTAACGCATGAACATGCTATTGAGCGAATACAGATGAAGTTCTTAAAATATTTAAGCTTTCGATCTAATAACAAGAATGACAACTATTTTGAGTTGTGTCAGACACATGGTCTCATTTCGCTCACTATTCGGCGCCGTTTACAAGATATGTCTGTATTGCATGACATTTGCTCTGGAAGAGTTGACTGTGTTGAGTTGTCTAATAGAATCATTAAGTTTAATGCTCCCACGAAGAGAACTCGACAAACTCAACTCTTTTATATACCATTAGTGCGTACTAATTATGAGGCAAATGATTTGACTGTTAGATTACCTAAAACATACAATAAATTCTTTTCTGATATTGATTTATTTAACACATCTAAACTTAGATTTAGGACTGCAATTCACAGAGTAACATTATCTGAGAATCGGAATTGATAACCTGACATTTTTAACATTTTAATATGTAATATTTTTAATATGTAGTAATATTTTTAATTTAATTTCTAATTTCAATTTTTAATCTAATTTTTAATAAGTACTTGACATGTTTTACGTAATAAATAATTTATTCAAAATATTTTTTTATATATTTTCTAAAATTCTATCTCCATGTAAACCATCCTTATGGCGAGGTTTCCCAGGATAACTTTTTGCGCATGGCAGCTTCATTATTGCAGGGTGAATAGTTGATAATTGCATGACTTTTAATGCCACTTACACGCTTTGTGTGACCGAACTAAAACGTTACTTTTTACACGTTTTAATCATTTTTTTGGAAGGCTGGAGTGGAAAATGAAGGATGTATTTTTGCAATTTTCTGGGCTATAGAATTGCACGTATATTTATTATTGTATTTTCTGCAACAAACACACACACACACACACACACACACACACACACACACACACTCGCACTCACTCGCGCTCACTTACACAGACACACCGCACGCATCATTAAATAACTATTTCATGCGATGACATTGAATTCTGTGTTGTTATTTTTAAGGTACTTGTAGTTTATAGTAGGTAGTAACTGCCTGCCATACCAAATATTGTCTTCATTGATTGTTTTCTTTGAGTTTTTATTTTACCTGTTTAAATAACTAAATTTATTCTCACAACTACCAAGTTTCTGTTTTTACTGGAAGTATAATGTGTTTCATTAATTGGCTTATGTTTGGGTAATTCTGTAAAAAAAAAATATATGTATAATGTATGCTGTTGAAACAATGTTTAAATAAATAAATAAATAAATAAATAAATAAATAATGTTTTCAGATTTTTTCTTAAGTGTGTGCTGTAAGACATATTACTCTTGCCAAATTTAATGATTCCAGGTCAACGGGAAGTGCTCCGTAAGTTAAAATTCCCTTGTCAAATCGCAAGAATCGGCATTAACGTCATAAATCTTTTGGTCACGTTGACTTTTAAGTTTACAGAGACCGTTGACCCGAGTATTAGAAAAAAAAAACAATTCGATATCTCTACGCGTTCCTCTGAAAAGGGGTTTTGACAAACGGACAGACGATCAACGTAATGATCCCGAGGTTCCATTTTTTCTTCTTGAGGTGCGGAACCGTAAAATGGCCGTTAGTCGTCGCAAGCATTCCCGTTGGCAAGTCAAACAATAAAGCACAAAAAGGCCCTCGCCGGTTACATACGGCTAGATTGCTCCGCCATTTCCCACAATTAAACCGTATAGATGTAAATAATACGAGCCCCGTACCATGTTCGCTTAAAACAGTAATTAAACAGTTGTGCGAGAGAGATGGCGCTGTACGCTACAATGGCATTGTTTCTGTTTCAATCCCGGTTTTCCATTTAAGCGTTACCATTTTTTTACGCTAACATCAAATGTTAACTATGCTTTGCGTCTCTTCTAAGAAATGTTAATATTTTTACCGCGCTATTTTTCACAATCGAAACCTAACCTAAAAAGCAAGATATTGTTTAAATGGAACGCATTACGTTAACATACGATGTTGGCTCTGCGAGCGTCAAAAGCTAATGCAACACGATGATGCTAAAAATGTTGAAAATGATGCAAATCTGCGCTTAAATGGAACGCGATAATATTGTTTTTCTATAAGCGATAATGGTAAGGCGGCAGATAATAGAATTCCACAGTAGTTCCTTGGGCAGTTTTTTGATTTACATTTGTTCTGCAAATCACGTCTTTGTTTTCGGTATGATGTAATTGTGTGTCGAACAGTATTTTTTCTCATGCTTCCATGTACGTACGGCCATTTCTTACGCAAAAGCTCCTTTGGGATAAATAGTACTAGGCCGGAATGTCCCCATGATCCATCGTCGAGAGTAGGACACAAGGGGATGTTTTGGTGAGTATTCCATATAGCATGGGTGTGGCCGCGTGACCCATATTTTTTTTATTGCAGCTGAGCTGACAAACAATCAAACTGCCCACCTGATGGTAAGTGGTAACACTCACCTATAATACATGTGACTCATGTAAGATTCGCAGGAAAACTGCATCCCCCATGATAGCGATAATTAAAATACTGGTAATATAAGGTCGAGCGGTTTAATATAATAATATTTTATGAATACAAGACCAAGACAGACAATAACTCAAAACAGAATAATAACTTAAACCTATCAAAAAAAATGACGTAAAAAAATACAGAAAAATATAAAATATAAAAGGGTTCCAAAAAGTCCACAACAGTCCGGGCCCCTGTGTGGCACACACATCATCATGGCATCTGGCCTGACGTTGGTATTGGAATAAGCAACTTTGTGGCCCGCTTAAGGGTTCCGCCTTTTGTTTCTACTTCAGCTACTCTAATAGCCCCATCTTTTCCAGGCCATACTTTCACTACTCTTCCCATTGGCTATGCAGCTCGAGGCAGACTGCCATCCACCACAACGACCAGTTCTCCACACTCGATATTTTTTGTTGGTTGGGGTAGCGACGGTCGTTTCCTTAGTAGGGGCAAATACTCTTTGACCCATCTCGCCCAAAAGTGATCTGCTAATCTGAGACCCTTCTTCCAGTCTTGTCGTCCGATTAGAACGTGGTCATCTAGTGGCTTTGGAGGGGGTTGGTCATTAGATGTTGAACCCAACAAAAAACAGAATGGTGTAAGTGCGGCTTGTCCGTCTGGATCCACAGAAACGAACGTCAAGGGTCGGCTGTTGACAACAGCTTCTGCTTCCAACAATAAAGTCAGTAGAACCTCTTCCTTAGGCGCCCTAGCTTTCAGCGTCGTCAAAAGTGCCGTTTTGACACTGCGGACCAGGCGCTCCCAGCATCCGCCCATGAATGGGGCCGCAGGAGGTATAAAGTGCCAGTCTATCTTTTGGTTTGCAGCAAAGTCAAATACTTCGTCCAACTTCTTGGCTGCTCCGACGAATGCCGTTCCATTGTCTGAATAAATTCTTGCAGGACAACCACGTCTGGCAACAAAGCGCTTCAAAGCCATTATTGCAGAGTCCGTAGAGAGTGAGTAAATCATTTCAAGGTGAACGGCTCTAACGACGAGACAAGTTATCAGCGCAACCCATCGTTTTTCGGTTCGTCTGCCAATAGTCACACTGATCGGACCAAAGTAATCTATGCCGATGTTTGCAAATGGTCTTGTGCCGTGATCAAGTCTCGCTTCTGGGAGATCACCCATCGGTGGACTCAAGGGCGTGTTCTTTCTTTTACGGCATGAAAGACAGGATTGGGCCACCTTTTTCACTGCGGGGCGCAAACGCAAAACGTGAAACCGTTGGAGAAGTTCGTTAATGACAGCTTCATTATATCCATGGTGAAATTTAACATGGTAGTGACGGATGAGTAGCTGTACCGATCTATGGTTTCCATCCAATACCATAGGGCTTAGCTCTTGAGGCGGCGGTACGTTCTTGGCGGCTTTGATTCGGCTGGAGAGTCTTAATACGCCATCATCAGATACCGTCAAATCTAGACCGGCAAGTCCACTTGCTTTGGGTAGTGGACGAGAATTAGCCACACAGGAGAACTCTGATTTGAAAGAATCTATTTGAGAGGCGACCAGGATCTGCTTCTCTGCGCTTACAAGGTCGGAAGCGGACAGCTTTGGAAGCAAGTTCAATCTAGCCTTCATTGGCATCTGTGATGTGGAAGTGCGACGTAATTTTGAATTTAGGGTACGTATATTATATAGGATAAGCCGAAAGGTTTCCTCGCATTTACGGATGCGAGCCGTAGCGCGAATTAACCTACACCACACACTAAAACGGTTGTGGTCCGCTACTACTGGTGAAAGTAGTAAGTGCGGATCGCGATTGGTGACAAGCGCCACCACCTCAGGGTGAGTGACCTTCAGTTCCTCCAGAGGTGGTGACAGTGATGATGAAGGCTCCAATGGCCAATCTTCGATTGGATACCGCAAAAAAGATGGGCCACTGAACCAACGCAATGAACTGTTAAGTGTCACATTTGGTCGCGTAGCGTCGTCAGCAACATTATCGCTAGTTGGGACGTAGCGCCAAGTACAAACATCAGTGCTTTCTAGGATTTCACCTACTCTTAAGGCTACAAATGTTTTAAAACAACGTGCGTCGCTGCGCAACCATTTCAAAACTGTCAAACTGTCTGACCAGAAAAATATTTTTGATGGTTTTAAGCGATGAGCGTCTAAAATATAACTTGAAAATCTACAGGCAATAAGAGCCGCCTGCAACTCCAACCTCGGTATGGATGAGGGTTTGAGAGGAGCCAAGCGGGCCTTACCCCCAATAAGTGATAACTTCACGGTGCCGTCGGGATAACTAAATCGCCAATAAGCGACACACGCATAAGCATGCTCGCTAGCGTCCGCAAACACGTGAAGTTGACACTCCAGATAATCATGACGAGTAATGTAACATCGTGGCGTAGAAAGTGATGAGAACTTTTTAAGTTCCTCATACCATTCTAACCACTTTTAGCAAAACTATCTGGAAGTTTTTGATCCCAGCCGATACCTAATCGCCATGTTTGCTGAAAGTAAATTCGGCCGCAAATAACTATAGGCGTAAGAAAACCAAGTGGGTCAAAAACTTTCATTAGCTGTGAGAGAACAATGCGTTTAGTTAATACGGGTGGTAGGTTATGATGAATGACATCCTTGAGAAAAATTAGAGAATCTGAGTCCAAGTTCCAAGATACGCCCAGGACACGAACGTTATTTTTCACTGGACCGAGATCATAGCTAGGTGAGACTGGAGCATGGAGCTCTGGTGCGATCAAGGACAATGCATCTTTATTGTTCGAAATCCATGCTCTCATCTCAAATCCAGCGGCGTTGTGAACCGTGACAATATCGGCAGCTAATTTTGACGCTTCTTCAACAGTGTGAACACTGCCCAAGAAATCGTCCATGTAATGATCACGAATGACAGAGTCTACCGCATGTGGAAAGTGATCGCGATGTTGCTCTGCGTTTTTGTTCTTAATATAGATCGCAGTGCAGGGACTAGAAGTTGCGCCGAAAATCATTGAGCTCATGCGGTATTCTCTGATCGGCTCAGTCGGGCTGTCACGCCAAAGAAAACGTTGGGCGTCTCGATCTTCCTGCCTTATCTTAACTTGGGGAAACATTTCACGGATATCAGCAGAAAGTGCAATCAGGCCCTCCCGGAAACGCATAAGTATACCCAGGAGTGGTTGAAGAAGATCAGGACCAGCAAGAAGGAGTGAATTTAAGCAGACACCCTCGACTGTAGCCGCGGCGTCTTGCGATGATTATAGGAAACTTTCTGCCGAAGATAAATATCGATGGGCCTTTGATAAAAAAGTTTGTCGTAGGTGCCTCGTTAAGGGTGGGCACACATATAGAACATGTCCCGTAACATGTAAAAGCTGTGGACTTAGTCACCATTCGTTGCTTCACCGTCCCCCAAGCGAAGCAACTACCCATATTGACGCTATTATTCCTACGATAGTCACTCCGTCCTCCCTCCCTCGGTCCCCGCAACCGATGTGTACTCAACCGCTTACCTCCCAAGCTGAGTCACTCGGAGACCAAAAGGCTCACGTTGAGATTGTAGGTCATAGTCGTGCCTTAACCTGGCAGCGCCCATTGCTTAAAATAATCCCACTTCTGACACCAAACTGATAGCGATAATTAAAATACTGGTAATATAAGGTCGAGCGGTTTAATATAATAATATTTTATGAATACAAGACCAAGACAGACAATAACTCAAAACAGAATAATAACTTAAACCTATCAAAAAAAATGACGTAAAAAAATACAGAAAAATATAAAATATAAAAGGGTTCCAAAAAGTCCACAACACCCCACAAGAACCACAGTGTACGTTGCCAACTTGTGTCATCAGATGTAAAGTCACGGTACCCAGTAACATCACTGCCATATCTTACCCTTCAAACCGGAAGGAAGCAATGCAAGCACTGCTGCTTTGCGGCAGTGATAGGTAAGACGGAGGTACCCAAGCAGACCATCCTAGTAGGTATAGTCTCTGCATCAACGAGGCCACAAGCCATATATACTCGTATTTGTATAATACTTTATAGTACAACAGAAAATAGATAAAAGTACAAAGAAAACGTAATGTACAAAGGCAGACTTATCTCTATAAGAGATCTCTTCCAGCCAACCCAAGTAGCGGTACGATAGGTTGGAAAATTGTAAGTCCTGAGTGTTCAAGTCACTAGAGACTTATAAAAATGCACGTACATAATATATCTAAAATAAATATACATATAGAAATCTTTAGGTGAAATCAGGGTCAATGACCTTAGCGGCATGGCCCTAGGATGAGGCATTGGGTGAGAGAATTAGTGTTACCATGTTCAGCATCAAAATAAGAGTTCAACGGGGTACTAATAGCTATTAAATTTTGAGTGAAATGTATTCAAGGAATTTCTTCGTCTCGAAAGACTAGACAAAATTTTCCAGGTAGACATTTTTCACAGACATGTTCTAATCTAATTATATAAAATGTATAAGTAATATAAAATCTACATTTTTTGTGTCTATTTGGTAGGTCTGAGATTAGGTCGTAGGCTATTTTTTATACCCCTAGTTGGTAAGGGTAGCGCTCTCCAGATTTTTTGTATTTTTTTTTTGGAATTGGCATTAAAAAGCATCTAAGTACTTATAACCCTAAATTTTCACCCTTTCACCCTCAACCCCCGTTTTTAATGGCGAAATTCGTATTTTAGTATGTAACGTAGAAACGGCGAAACGTTTGCGAGCACAGCTAGTAATAACATTAAATTATTAATTGCAAAGTCAAATAAACTATAATAGTTCCCGTAGTATTACTATTCTCTTTGATAATAGTACATTGCAAAAAATCGGAACCTGTAACAACCGCAACGTTGCAATTATCCTTATCGCTATCTCAATGACATAAATAATAATAATAATGATTTATTTCATTAGAGATTTTTAAATTATTCTTAAGAGGATTGTGAAGCTGTAAATTTTCATACAAAAAGCGATAACGCTTTCCTCCTGTTTACGTAGTTCAATTCTCATAACATTTTGAAATGTTGTAGATATAATGAAGATCTAGGTTTGTATGTTTTGATTTTAAAGAAATATTTCTCAGAATATAAATTACAAGCATCTACGTATCTATATTTTGGTCTTAAAAACTACCTCGAGCATTTTTATCTATTTTTGACTAAAATAAACTGAATTACAAAAAAGCAAAACGTACAAACATAGAATAAAATATACTGAATCTGATGAGACGAAAGTGTCTAATTTCGGAAAGGTTTAGGGGGGTAAAATCGCCCGAAACAATATTTCAATAAGAAATGTGTCACTTGCCTCGGACTTTCAACCCTAAGCGGTTTGCAATAAACTGAATTTTTGAAAATATATACTCAAGCCATGAATTGGCACTTCATAGTCCTCTTAAACATAAGGGCTGGAGCATTACATTCGTAATTAGTCCAAGGTATATCTATTGTAGTAACGCCTCCTCCCGCTACTAAATACGCGAATTTTAAAGACACCATTAAAAATATAAAAGAAAAATACACCTGGCAACTCCACCGTCACCATAGCTCATTCGTTTTTTCGCGCTCTACGCAGCTGACACATATTTTACATGTTGATGTTTTTCAAAGTGATTTAATTATCTAAATAAAACTAAAATCCAGATACGCAGTGATAAAAATGGAGAAAAGATGTCAAAAGTTGTTCGAAAGTAAAATGGCTATCTTAACATAAAAAAAATAACCCAAGATGTCGAAACAGTAAGTACCTACCTGTTTTGAAGATGCGTCGTAATTTTGATTTAGCTTGGCAAGAGGACCTAGATACAATTAATTTAGATACAATTTTATAATAAGAAATATATTTTCTAAAACTGCCTGCTTTCCGTGGGAAAGCGTTACCTATCAAGGCAAATGAATTAGATGATGTATCTAGGTACCTACTCGATTATGAACTCTATTCATTGGATATAGGCTAAAGCACAAATACCTTTATAGGAAATTATGGTATATACGAGTAGTTTATATTTATGACCAAGTTTACAAAGAATTGCATTGAAAAATATTTTAATTGAGGTTGCCTATGTAGATAAAGTTTCTTGAAAACTGCAAACTGTTAGATGGTCCATAACATAACATGGAAATTCCTAATATCCTTCTAAAACTTGAGATAAATTACTCGAAAAATAAAGTCAAAGGATATGAGTTTTGCAATAGCTGTAATATCACAAGTATTGACTTCAATTTCCAAACAATCTTCTTACAATATCTGAGTGATGTCTTTAGATTACAATGCAATAAGTTTACAATTTCAGTACACCAGGATCAGAAGGAAACATGACTATGCTTTTATAAAAGACCTAATAGAAGCTATTAAAAGCAATAAGAGGGATGAATATTTGTACTGTACAAGTTTCAAATTATTTACAGTCATAAAAAGAATGATAAAACATTCTAAAATATAAGCCATGTATAAAAACCTCAAAAATTTGCTTCTAGTTTTAAAACCTACCAGCAGCCTGTGTGTGGCAATAAGCAGCCTGTGCGCTGCAATAATTTCTATCAATATCCTCCTCGGAGAGGCTCAGAGAGAGGGCCAACCTCAACTATCATTCAGGTCACGAATGAACATGCTCTGTTATCAACAGCCAGTCTCGAACCAATTATCCATAGACCCCATATTTTTACCCATCGTGGGAATAAATAACCGAGGTCAATTAATTTTAAAAGTGGATAAGAGACTATGTAATACATTTTGTTACTATTTTGAATCAACTTTATTATCCACTGGACAATAATAAATATTGTGAAATGGATAATTATACAAACAAATTAACAACCGCATAGGTAGCAGAAATGCTTGGCCCCATGCAAAGATTTCTTGAGTTTTACTATTCCTAAAAGGATGGCTCCATAAAATTTATTTTAAAATAAAATAATGATTCCTTAAAATAAGTTGATAATAAGTTTATTGAAAATCTACACTTTCAAATGAAGATTTCATGTTATAGATTTGATTAAATTAATGCATGCACTATTTACATCCAAATTATTCATAACGAAGAAAATTGTTAATTTTTATGTTTGAATAATTGTATGAATACAATTGCTTTTACCATGCGGGTTAAATACAGTACATACATACCTTAACCATTTGTCTCAATTCAATTTCAGGTATTTTCGTAAAAAAAAATGTGTATTTTTATATTGTAAAAAATATATATATATTTAAGAAAAAGCTGAATAAAGAACATAATAATAATTAAAATTAATAAATGTTTGACGACTTGATTAAAATATTGATAAATTTATAAGAAATGTTAGTTATTGTAATTTTAAACTATAACTTATAACGGTTTACAATAGTTAGGCTTTATTTTTTAAATAAAAATAAAATTTTACTAATTTTATTAAATGTAAAATAATTTGTAGGTTTTAAAATATATTCCTTGGATATGACTAAAGATTAAGTGCAATAGAAAGGAAATGTATCACACTATTAGTCATCATCACTTATAAATAAATTTGGTTTGTAATTTTGCTCAATGTTTCATTAGGAAACATTCATTAGGAATGGCAGTTTAATTGTTTACACTTTGAGCTCAGATAGATATAAGTTTATGACTTTGAACGTTTGGGGGGCAATTACAACATGCTTATGTATATGAAAAGTATTGTAAAATGATTCTGCGATATGGAGTACTTCCTAAACATTTTCTTTAGATATTTTCTCAGGTGTATTATCAACTGACAGTAATTAAATGGTAAAAGCAAGACAGTATCAATTTCTTAGAACTGTTAGATATATAATTAAGATGTAAGATGTTTTGCTGACCTCTCAAGTAGATGTGATATTTTATTAGAAATAGATAACACCACACTTTCAATACATTAACAGAAAAAGCTCAGTTTGATATCAATCCAAATGATCTTGCTAAACGTTTGGCGGTGGTGTGAAACTAGCAGCATCTGATTCTTTGCTTAATATATAAAATTTCAAAATATTATTAAGCTGATTTTAAATCTTGTAGTCTCAATGCAGATGTAAGTTGGAAACTGTCGCAGGACATAATGTACTTCTAAGATTTGTGATGCATTGATTCATTTGTAACACATTTCAATAAAAAATAATAATAATAATATATATATGATTATATGATAAATAAATTATATTTTATAATATACATGTAATCATGGCATAGTCTTATGTTTCAAATGTTGATACTTTTACCATAGGATTAATATTGTTATAAAAGAAGAAGAAACTCCTTCTTTGATGTTGAAATTTTTGCAGAGTTATAACTGACAGAGCTTAAGGAATCTAAGTATTTCCTTTTTAGACCATTACCACTCAGGCTTACTACAAAGAAATAATGTTTCATTCAGATCTATCCAATGTTTTAATACCAAAAGTTTCTTTTTTCAAATCTTATGTTTATTTTTAAAGCAGAAGCATCACATCAATCATTGCATTTTCACTGTTCAGCTCTTACACCAATTATCTAACTATAGGCAATAGAATTAGGTCAGATGATAAAATTAAAAAATGGATAAAACGAGTTAAAAGACTATGTCTGGCAAAGCCTATGTATGTCAGCATAATGGAATATGGCATATGCAATCCTGCCATAGTTTTATATTACCTTAAGCATGGGTCGTCTAGAAACCTGACTTTGAAATAACCTAGACTCAAGAAAACTGACATTAAAAACTGCTATTATTAGCAAAACCACTGCCCAAAAAGTCACAAATCATATACATAATTAGTTATGTATTAATTATAGTTTTCTCAAATTAAGATGGCTATTTTAAGAGATATTAAAAGTTCTATGACAGCGACACTTAAGCAAGTTGTCTCTTCTCTATTTAAAGATTATTCCAGATATTTTACTTGTGAGAACTTTGTTATTGCTTTAGAAGTAACAAATAATAAAGGACCATAGAAATAAACATTTGATAAACTACTACTTAATCCATTAGTAGATGACTAAAGCAAACAATGTAGGAAAGTTAATCTAATTGTTCATCTTTCATATTAATATTCTATTTATTCATCACCCTCCAAACAATATGCTTCAAATTATCATGCATATAGGGCAGGATTAACTGTTTATAATATTCTAAAGGCGAATAAACATTTTCAGTAAATCACTATTTTACATTTTCGCGTGGCGATTATGCACTCTGTCCGTGGGACAGGCTGAAGGACATATATCTTTCAAAGCACATAAAAAAATTTTTTTAGGGAATCGTTAATTCTACATTTTCGCGTGGCGAGTATGTAGGTACTCTGTCCGTGGGACAAGTTAAAGGACAAATATATGTCCAGGCATATGAATGATTTTAAGGAATTGTTAATTCTACATTATCGCGTGGCGATTATGTACTCTGTCAGTGGGACAGTCCTAAGGAATTGTAAATTCTACATTTTCGCGTGGCGATTATGTACTCTGTCCATGGGACATTCCAAAGTACAAATAGGTACCTATAATGGTAAATGATTGATTTCAGGATTTTATTACTATTACATTTTCGCGTGGCGATTATGTAGTTTGTTTGTGGAACAGACTAAGGCTAAATTATTTTTAATGTATTTGATATTCATTATTAACTTCTGTACTTACAAATATTTCACTAAGGCAAAATTAATTGAGTCTCTGTACTGTACAGTGAAATCCCATTAGGTTTCAATCTGGAAAGGGAACCGAAACTTACAAAGAGTTAGATAACACATTGGGTGGCATATCCCCACTATTGGATGATCTAATAAATTATCGATATATGCTAAATATTATAATATACCACGCCAGTTAGATTGTCAAAGCTTTTTGCCACGGCTGGTAGTTCTTGAAATTTATAGTTATTATAAGGTTAACATGAAACTGTTAACACTAGTAAACGTTATCTACATTATGAAATAAATATTAAATGTTATTGAATACCTATTGACAGTTAGTAAATAGGTACTAATGTTTACCTATTTATCAAAAACTCTAAACATCTACAATAGTTATACCTTGGACTAATTACGAATGTAATGATAGGATTAAACGAACTTATCTAAAGTGAAGTTCAATCCATATTATATGAAGTAATTAGTCCAAGGTATGGAGCATCCCACCCTTCCCTTTTGAAGTAATAAATTACTAACCCAATTATATATACCTAATACTCTAAACTAATGAGCTATGGTGACGGTGGAGTTGCCAGGTGTATTTTTCTTTTATATTTTTAATGGTGTCTTTAAAATTCGCGTATTTAGTAGCGGGAGGAGGCGTTACTACAATAGTTATACCTTGGACTAATTACTTCATATAATATGGATTGAACTTCACTTTAGATAAGTTCGTTTAATCCTATCATTCTTTTAAGTATTACGTACGAGTACTTGTGCTAGAAGACTCCGCTCTTCCATATCACACAATACATTAAGAAATAAAACAGAAAAGAAAAACAAGATGGTCAGTGAAAGTGTGTGTACAAACACACATAGTGTTTGTGTGCGTTTGTGTGTGTGTGTGTGTGTGTGTGCTTTGTGTGTGTATGTGTGCGTGTGTAGGGGGATATACAATTTTAATAGGTATTTTAAAGATTTCAGCATTCCTTCTGTCATTTCGTAATTCAATGTTTTTAGCCAATCAGTTGTTTTTATCACACAATCACGATATGTTTTTGCCCGCGCACTACTAGGCATAATGCTGACACCAGCATAACTCGGACTGTCGGACTGGCTCGGTGTGGGGGTGGGTATACTAAAGCATGCGGGGCTTATTCTGGGCTCCGTTCCTGTGTGGTTTTGTTCGGAACCCTATAGGTACCCCCCGACATTTGCAATCATCATGACAGCTCATATTCGTCCCCACCGAGGGGCTCAAGCCTACCCCATGTTAGGGTGATTAGGCCTTAGTCAACCACGCTGGCCCAGTGCGGATTGGTCGACTTCACATATATGCACTATTGAATTTACACTTTTAAACTTTTCACAGCATTTACATTTATTATTGAATTTCTTCGTAAATGTATGCCGGTTGTCTTACGATGTTTTCCTTCACCGTAGGAGCGTCAGACAAATGTACATATGAAATTCGCAAACGAAAAACACATTGGTACATGGTCTCGAACCCCGGACCTCCCGATTGGAAGGCGAGTGCCGAATCAGCGCCACCGACGCTCCGATATTTGCAATACGGATATATAAATAATAACGGAAATTAGTAAAAATATTTTATAAACTTACAAATATTTTACATACATGAAATGTATCAACAAAACATAATGCTAAACAGAATATTATCTAAAAACTCCTAACCAACATATAATTAGGTATTATCATTTGAAAACTACTTAAACTAAGTACTTACAGAATTTTTTTCACGAAAGTATTTATAACATAACAGAGTAGGTTTACATAGAGCACTTAATGTACTTAAATTTTAATCGGCAAGATTTTGTGAGATTTGATTGCGACCACTTATGACAAATAAATCTCATTATAAATATAGTACTTAGGACTAGATGCAAACTGATTTGTGGATTAAATTTTCATCAATTCGTTTTTCATTTGGTGGGGAATGGGAAAACAACGACAATCTGTACTGTATAATCTTTGCCACATTACTTTTCATTACATTTAGCGCCATCTAACGAATACTTCGCAAACTATTAACGCGCTTCACAGCCACTGCTCGATTGGTGCGAAGTCGACGCCGCTAGCTTGCGCCGAGAGACTTCTTGCTTGTTGCACAGAGGGCGCTTGCCGGTTGAAATACTCCGCTACATTGCCGCTCTCGCTGCCATACGGGATACCACCTGGAGGTCAAATAAAACAAGGTATTGGCACAGATACGTCATATTATTATACTAATACAGATGCCAAATCCCATACCTACTAAAATGAGAACCTGCTTAAGTAAACTATTATTTTCTAGTTACTATTTTATTCTCATAGTTTCACTACAGGCGACAGCATTTACATTTTTATAAAGCACGCCAAAGCATGGTAACGTGGGCGGGCAGAGCAATTTTTTGATCCGAAAACCAAAAATTAAATGCGATTATACCTCCATATTTAAAAGTCTAAAACATACCTATTATAACAGATATTAAAATGAACTCGAGACCCAAAAAACACAACAGAAGCTCTCAGTTCCGTTTATCATTACGTAAACTACTGCCACCTATTGTCAGAGTTTTAATTGTTATGTATTGACCTGGTCAAATAATTTTTTAAAGATTATTCATGCTGGACCCAAAAGTGAAAGTGCGGGCCAATGAAAAAAATCTGTCACCACTGTAGGGAAAGTCAGTCCGAGTGTTTTTTACTAATGGCACTAAATCTCTACAACAGTTCTTTCATTTGATATTTTAATAAAAAAAAATCAGTTTATTCTCATTTCGTAAAGATAATTATTTTAATCTTCTGGCGAAAAAAAGTATATGAGCTTGTTGGGATGATGCCCTAACTGATATTACTATGACACTAATCTCTATGAGCAACAGTAGGAAATATTCTAAGACGAAATCATGGTAGGTACGAACTGTGAGTTTTTTTACTTAGGAATTATCTTCCAGTTCGTACTTTGATTTCATCTGAGTATTTACGGCTCATGCCTTACCTAAGTCAAATACCTACCTACCTACCTACTATGCAAAATGCAATGCACATGACGTGCGAACAACATCCTACTATTCTTTTGTAATTTAGTTAAAACTAAAAATACTTAAGTTTAACGATTATAGATAAGACGAATTGTATTTTATGAGCCTTCGTTGCTTGATTTATATTTTATTATAATATATATTCATAATAACTGAGCCTTAATATAAATAAAAGATGGAAATATACTATTTTTGACTTTATTTTATTTCTCAAAAGACATAAAATTCATGCGTGATGATGCCACGTGCCGACTCTATTGTATACTATATTAAAATCTGAACAGTATTTTTTAACTTTATGGTCAATTAAATGATAGAATGAATATTCTAGAGGTTTGGGGTATAGTATTATTAGTTCTAGGACTTCTGGGACATCATCCCAAACAACTCATATACTTTTTTTCCCCAGAAGTATTTTTTGTGAAATAAGTACCTAATAAACTAATTGTTCTACTAAAATATCAAATGAAAGAATTATGGTAGAGATTAGGTGCCATAGTGAAACTCACTCGGACTGACTTCCCCTATATGTAGTAGGTAGTAAAACATTTTCTTTCGTTGGCGGGCACTTTGAGTTTTGGCCCAGATTTGTATGAAATGTGAATGATCTCCTTTAATTACCTATTTTAGTTTACAAAATAAGTCATAATAATTTATTACATTCGCGTTTAATAGAAGCTGTGTATCTATTACGTATTTATTACATAATTACTGCCAATGCCCTAAAAATTTTTAGTAACATCAGCTGGGGTTGGCTGGAAGAAATCTCTTTCAGAGATAAGTCCACCTTCGGACAGACTATTGTCTTTCGTGTACTATGTTTGTATTTATTTGTGTTCAATAAAGAGTGTATATATAAAAAGTCAAGTTAGTATAATGTATATGGTGAATTTTTCAAGTGTGCTTTGATGACCAAATCCAAAATTACTACAGATATAGAAAAATTTTCAAGGAGGTATCGGGATCGATTTTCACAAAAAGTAAAACTGCATACTAATTTTCGAAAATAGTTTTTGATTTTTGTAAAAAACCAATAATGCAGACTGCATTATTACATCGCCAAACTAATGGAACGGGCTCATATTTGACAAGAGACAGAGGATCGATAGAGTAAGACTCTGTACCAGGGTCGCATGCTTGGGTACCTCGGTCTAGCCCATTACTACCGCAAAGCAGCAGTGCTTGCATTGCTGTGTTCTGGTTTGAAGGGTAAGATATGGCAGTGAAATTACTGGTCACCGTGACTTTACTTGATTTTCAGTTTCATTATACACGGTGTTTCAAAATAACCAATAAATTATCAATTCTTTATCGAAAACTCATTATTAAAATGTGTTTACACGTAATGTCACTCAACCCAAAATTTTCATGTAAATCATAGACAATATGATGATGATACTATGATTTACATGAAAATTTTGGGTTGAATGACATGTAAACGTGTAAACACATTTTAATAATGACTTTTCGATAAAGAATTGATTATTTATTGATTATTTTGAAACACCGTGTATATCTGAGCGTTTCCGAACAAAAGGATATTTACAGACAGACAGAAAAAATGACAACAAAGTGATCCATCTTTTATTTATTTATTTATCTTTTCATTTTGAGATATGGAAAGCTGAAGAAGCTGTCTGTAAAAAATCTCGGTCTTAGCACATTTTAATGAATCGTTTTAAGAGCAATCGAGTTTTCTTATCAAACATTATGTAACATAATAAATTTAACCTTTATGAAAAAATTACCATAAGAAAGTCCCGGGCCCGGCAGTGGCGGGCTGCCCGCGCTGTCAGGCCTCGCTGTCACCACCGCCAGCACACTGAACATGCACAGGAAAAATCTAACCTGCAATCAAGATGCAACAGCTACATCAGAAATCAAATTCCCGTGTTATGGAAACTGTAAACTTATATATTAATTACCGACATTTTAACCCAAATGTATCTCTCTCTCTCTCTCTGTCTTCTGTCTCTCGTCAGTAAACTTCCCTAGTCGGCAGTTACGACTTCTACTACGTCGGCTACTTATTCTCAATGCCTCACACACCAAAAAAGGATCTTGAAAACAGTTAATGTGTAAAATTTTAGGTAGATAGGTAAGACCAAAGGAATAATCTTATCTAATTATTGTTGATTAGCTTTTCTAAAATAGTAGTGGGCCCGGAAGACGTTGTCCTGCCCAATTACAGCACCAAACTACCAGAACAAATTGTTCGTATTGAAACCTTCCCTGAACCTACCCTACCCCTACTGAAAATTTCAAAAGAATCTTTCAAGTTATTACTCACAAAAAAGGAGGAGGTTATAGAATTCGTCGGTATCTTTTATTTTTTATGTATGTTCCCGATTACTGAACCGATCTGGAAAATCTTTCTTTGTGGGTATACTTCCCAGGTGGTCCCTGAGGGCCTATTACCGACCTCATGGTTTTGCAAATGATATCACATGATATCATAGTGCAAAACGAAAAATGCGATTTCCGGTCAGATTTTTGATCATTTGTTCATTATTTAATGATGATATCATTGAAATTATGCCATAGTGATGATATCATTGGAGATCGGTAATACGAAATGCAGCATTTCATGACTTCTTTTTCTCAACCATGTCATACGATGAAAGATCCATAATTGGCCTGCAGGTCAGGATCTGATGCTGGGATCCTAGGAAAATCGAGGGAAACCCTTAAATTTTATGGGAACATCAAATGTGTTTCTTGTTTTTTACTGAAGCTATTCAGGTATTTGCGTGTGGTAGTAATGAACCGAGCTGATGATGGAAAGATTCTTAACTTTTAGGAGTTGGAGTTTAATTTATAGCAGGCACATATTGATCCTTAGTTATATTCCTTAAATTTACTTCGGTGAGCTGGTATTAACTTCACTAATAAAAAATACTAAAAAAAAATTTTTCTTTAAAAAATGTTTATGTAGGTATAAGAAGATAATAATTATGAAGCGTTATACGTTTTTGGAAAGTTTATACACCGCAGAATAAAGCATTGGACACGCGCCATAAGCCATTGCTTGCAATTAATATGCCTCTCCCAAGGTCTGATCGCCTGAGACAACTAGATCGTACGCATTGTCAACATCAACATTGACCTTTATGTGGCATTGTAACTAGAAACTGTCGCATATAAAAATGTCGCTCAGTTCGCGTTGTGTAGGAAGTTGAGGTTTTTAGGTTTATTGAAAGAAAAGGATTTATTGGCGCTAACAAATGATAATAATGTTATTAAGTAATGTGCGTTAGGTGTAATTAATTTACATACCTATAAATAAAAAAATCATGAACCCAATTATTTAGAGTAAGGCGGCCAAAACCGACTCCACTGAACTGTAAGTCCAAAGAACTGTATGCAAATTTTCAGTGAAGCCGCAAGGACGATAGAGGATGATACCCATAAGAATACACTAAACAACTTGCTCAAAACACCATTCTCTAAGCTTTCAATAAATTAAGCATGGATATATATTTGAAATATAATTAATTATATTTATGATTGAACTAATTTAAATACCGAAATAAATTGGAAAATCATATAATAAGATTTACGTATAGAGACATTACTCGGACAATAAACAGTATGTGAAGCAACACGAGCATATTGAATCAGAAACTTCTTATCATCATCCTTGGTACTGTATTAGTATTTACCGGTTCGATATATCATTGACAGCATGGGATGTTGGCTTGAGTCAATACACCTTTTTTATTTTTGTTTTTTATCAATAAAATTCCAATAAATAATACGAGTGAAACAATTTTTACGGACCAATTCCATTCATTTTCGTTAATTTAAATCAGGAAATGAAATCTTCAATTACACATAAAAAGAAATCCCGAAATAAAAGAATTATTAAATATCTGTTACAGCATGGGATGTTGGCTTGAGTCAATACACCTTTTTTATATTTGTTTTTAATCAATAAATTCCCAATAAATAATACGAGTGTGGAACAACAATTTTACGGACCAATTCCATTCATTTTCATTAATTTAAATCAGGAAATGAAATCTTCAATTACACATAAAAAGAAATCCCGAAGTAAAAGAATTATTAAATGTCTACTTTCAAACAATAGACACTTTTCAGACATAAAGGAATAAACAGAACACCAATCTGGTGCAGCTGACCGTTATCTAACACTTGGGCGTTATATAAATTAAATTAACCAGGTGTTTGTGGTTGATTGATCCTGATCAACGTGATAACAAGTTCCGAACTGTCAAATTGTTTCATTTTCTACTGCAGGTGGAAGTGGTCATGAATTTAATTAAATGTCCATACACTGAGAAGCTAAGATCAAATCGGAATCGGAGTGGATTTTTTTACTTAAACCATTACGAAATTCAAAAGCTTCATGAGAAGAAATAAAAATATTCCTTTTCCTTTCTTTTCAAAGTGATCTCTGGTCCACTTTTACCTGTCAACGATTTTCAGTTGTCAATCAATGAAACTGTTCAATTAAAAGCCAGCCAACCGACCAAGTGCTAGTTGGAGTTGTGAACAAACTTATCTAATCTACTCGTAATATATATAATTCTCGTGTCATAGTGTTTGTAAGGGTTCCGTCTTTTCGTTATAAGTTACGGAACCGTAAAAATCAACCCCAAAAATATGCTAACAAAGATTACAATCAATCGCTTTTTCCACTCATTTACTTATTAGAACACTGTGAAGTGCCAATTCATGGCTCGAGTATGCACTTTCAAAAATGCAGTTTGTTGCACACCGCTTAGAGTTGAAAGTCCGAGGCAAGTGCCTACATTTCTTATTAAAATATTGCTTCGGGCGATAACTGTTTTACCCCTCTAAACCTATACGAAATTAGATACTTTTGATATCATTAGATTCAGAATACCTTAATCTATGTTTGTATGTTTTGCTTTTTTTGTAATTCAGTATAATTTAGTGAAATAATATAAAAATGCTCGAGGTAGTTTTTAAGTCTAAAATATGGATATTTAGATGCTTATAATTTATATTCTGAGCAATGTTATTTCAAAATCAACACGTACAAACCTAGATCTTCACTATATCTACAACATTTCCAAAAATTATGAAAATTGGAATATGTACAGAGGGAGAAAAGCGTTAACGCTTTTTGTATGAAAATTTACAGCTTCACAATCCTCTTGAGCAGCCTTTCCTGTGATAAATGATAATGCTTCACTCACACTGGAGTGGCGCTTAAGCAAAATGTCACTCAAGAGAACCACTGCCTCAAAATATCCAGACTACATTCCGAAACTGCATTCCGAAAACAGCAAAATACCCTTTGTTTACTGCTTGGTAACCAAGCAACCCCAAAATGATTTCAAAATACGAGTTGTTTTTTTTAAAGATGATTTCTAAGTAGCGTTTAGGGGAAAGACGTTTCATTCTTCGTGAAAATTTAACGTAAAATAATCTTGCACTGTCTATAATTTAAAAGGGTGCGGTGTATGGTGTATTTTACCGGTTTCGAAAAAAGCTAAATTTCTTTGAAAATGTTTTTCAATTGAAACTTGAAAAAACATCATAAGCATAGTGAGAATCGTGTTTGTTATGCATTGCGTTGGAAATTATGTAAACTGAAATTAATTTTATTTGCATAGAAAGTGCTACAATAGGTGTTCGTTCGATTAATATAAAACTCTACACTAAAATTCTAACTGATTAGGCTTATTTTTTTTATAGGATAGGTGGCAAGCGAGCAGACGTATCACCTGATGGTAAGTAATTACCGTCGCCCATGGACACCCGCAACCCCAGAGGAGTTACAAGTGCGTTGCCGGCCTTTGAGGTGGGAATACGCTCTTTTTTTGAAAGTTTGAAGGTCGTATCGGTTCGGAAATACCGCAGGCGACTTCGTTCCAAAGTTTGACTATGCGAGGCATTATCGCTTGAATGAGCCAGACCGCCCCTGGGAAAAATGCTGTTTTAAGCGATCATGTTTAGAGTGCAGGACGGAAAAAAACGCAGGAACAGTTACACGAAATGATTCTATACCTACTTAAGGTTTTGACGACACGGTTAGCGCAGACGTCGAATGATCGCCTACTGCGCAACGAGTCGCGGGTTCGATTCCCGTACGGGACAAATATTTTGTATGGCCTACAGAAATTTGTCATGGTCTGGGCGTATGTGCGTGTGATATTCTATGTTTGTAACTGCTCCCACGACACAGGAGAAAATCCTAGTGTGGGGCGATGTTTTTTTTTACTGTAATATCTTTCCGTAAGCCGGCGATGTTTGCATTGATGTGCTCCAGTTCAAAGTTTGAGTTTGGCTATCTCGGCCATCGTCTTACTGAGACTACCATTCCCACGCGATCTAAGGAAATTGGCAACTTAAAAATGGAACTCTCGGCCAGCACACATGTTCCCACCTCTTTACAATCCCCCATCCTATAAAAGAGGCGTGAAGAAGCACCTTGCAGGTCGTCGACGTGTGGGTGACTAGTGCGGCGTGTATCCTCTCTGCTGCACTAGCTATCTTCGAATTTGGGTTCCACTTTCACTTACCATCAGGTGGAATGGAGTCTTTTGCTAGGCCTTTATAAAAATAGGCTCACTATAAAAAATGAAATTACAGGGAAATGTGTAAAATCTAGTATCTTACGTCACAATTTGGCAACAGATATTATTGTGTTTTTGTATGAAGTACTCGTAGCTGCTTTTGGAATCGTAATAGATCATCTTGTCTTATAAAAGGAGTTGATTCTTAAAAGAACCATATGTACTGACTGCAACCATTGAATAATCTGCTTGTTTTAGTAACTATGAAAATAAATTAAACTTTAAAATTGCCGAAATGCTCAAAAGTCGAATCAGGGTAAAATTACTCGCAAGTTGACTTTTCGAATTCTTGTAATGCTAGTCTGCTTATTTTCTTATATATCAGTAATCAAATTAAACACATGCTATGCTTTAAAATTGCCTAGAGGCTAAAAAACAATTTAACCGAATTTGGTTACAAAATTAATCGAAGGCTTATATGGAATTTTTTTAAATAAATATAATAAATTTCAGGGAAATTACTATCTTTTATAATATAGTGCATTCAGAAACTCGTTAAAGTTTAGTTTTAAAAAATGCTCACGTTGATAGCGGTGCGATTTTGTATGAAACTTAGTCGCTAATCGTAATCGAAACCGATGACTCGTTAATAAAAAATGGAATTCTGTAACTTCTCGATTTCGTTTGGTTCTTTATCGTTATCAATAAACGAAGGATAAAGACAAATTATGTGGGATGCTTAGCTAATCTTAATGCTTACTGGACGGCTAATAGTTATTTAACTGCATTCTTATGAGTATAAGGAAGGCACCCAGTTATTCCGAGGGCGACAGCTTCGAGCGACATTGAAGCCGATCGAAGTGTTCAGGAAATGTGAATGTTGGACGACACCGTGTCACAACATGTTGCAACTGAATTTACAAAAAGTCTTGAACTCTAACTCAATAGCGTTTAATTGAGTGTTGGGCTAATAGCTGTTCCGAGAAATCTGAGGCGGAAATTTAAGGCGAATTTGCGATAAGCGCTTATTTATTTGCAAGGAATAAATAATAAATGCGCCTATTGGAGGAAATTCTAATTATACAGCTGGTTTCACCGAGCTTAGAGGTTGACGATTTTGTAAAAAGTGAGCGTGAAATTGGTCGCGAAATACGATTAATTATCTTTTTCTTTATATTTGTGACTTTGTATTTTCTTTTAAAATGTTAAATTTATTGAAATATTCCTCAATCGATATTTTTTAAACATTTTATTGTATAAAATTGTAGAAGCATCCTTAAAATTTTTTTTACACACAATTTACAATAGTGCACTCCACTTGAATTCGTAAGACGTCAAACATGTTTGTGTTATGTTAGAATGCACCTATTAAATGATATGAACTTATTAAATTATAGTATGTTTGCTTATTATAATGATTTAATTGATGTCATTGATAATATTGGGTAACATTTGTTTGTTTGCGAGGAAGGACCATATAGTATACCGTCTACATTAAATCATATGACCTATCAAAATTATAAAGTAGCTCATTGTTGTTCCTGTCTTGTTTTTGTTTGGAAAACAACACAAAGTATACATAGGGGCCCATGCCATAGCTATAGGTGCCCGACCGCCTAGCTTTGAGCTGCGGGCGACATAATTATGTTAAAAAAAATAGTATAATTATTTCTGGGCATCGTTTCGCAATTTGCGTCACCGGTCCATTAGAAAATTCATTTAAAATGTTAGAAAATAAACAAAAAGTAGTTTCATGTGACAACAGTACAACATGTCCACTTTAGCTACGATAGTTGGTTAATATAGGGATAATTAATTCTATGTTATATTTTCGCATAGACTCTATAAGCAATAACATATCAAAAAAGATAAATGTTGTTTTTAAATACAAGCTTGTACTCGTCAATGTGAATCAACCGAGCCCAAACTCGATGGGGTTGTGCCGTTTTATTGCGGACTTCCTTTGGCATTAAATCAGATCCACGTCATCATAATTCTCACGCGATATACAGCATTCAAAATTTCAGCTCAACGAGGAATCGGAAAGAGGGTCAAATTCAACTTGCAAGATTTCATTACAAACACCGGGACAGGTGAATGTAAAAAAAACAAGTAAAATTACAAAAAAAAAAATTTCAAATTGAAGAAATATCATCATATTATTGCATTGTCACACGATATACATAGGTATGCATGCAAAAATTCAGCACAATCGGAGACCGGGAGGTGGGTCAAATTTAACATGCAAGATTTCATTACAGACTCCGGACAGGTTTTTTTTTTAATGCAACTAAGTTGGCAAACAAGCAAACTGCCCACCTGATGGTAAGTGGCAACAGCCGCCTATAGCACATGTGGTCTCCGTAAGGCTTGCGCATTACAAGCCTCACAGCGATACCAACAAAACGTTGCCAACCCGTGACATAAGATGTTAAGCCACAGTACCCAGTAATTTCACTGCCTGTCTTACCCTTCAAACCGGAACACAGCAATGCAAGCATATCGCTGCTTGGCGGCAAAAATAGGTAAGATAGATTTACCCACGCAGACGACTCGGTACAGAGTCTCCCTCTGGTAAAAGAAAATAAAAATTAATAGTAAAAAAAAAATTTTACAAGCTTTTATTATTGCATTGTCACGCGATATACATATGCATGCAAAATTTCAGCTCAATCGTTGACCGGGAAGTCGGTCAAATTTAATTTGCAAGATTTCATTACAGACATCGGACAGGTGAAAGTAAATAAAAGCTTGTAATAATAAAATGAGAAGAATCGAAAATTAATTTCAAATATGGGAATACAACTGTCATATCAGTTCCACAATCTATCACCAGGGGCTTTCTTGTAAACAAACGTAAACAAACTACTGAATGATTATTGTTTTTTTTTATACCGGGTATAAGTGACGGTGTCCCATTTCTTTTAACGTGAGTTAGACCAATGTTAATATTTGTTTACCGATGTTTATTTTTCCCAGAAAAGCTTTTAAAGTGAAAAAAGGTGTTTTTTTTTGTGTATTTATTATGGCTTTTTGACAGAATATGATTTGTAAACGTTAACTTAGTTATATTACACCAGAAAATTTAGAAAAAAGAAATCGGTAAATTTATGAATTTCCCGGGAGAAAATTTCAGTGATTTTCAAATTAGGATCATGGTCTGAACTCACTGTGAAAAGAAAAGGGACACCGTCACTTATATATAAGCAAGCAAGCAGGTATAGCAAAGTAAGCAAGCAAGCAGGCTGCCCATCTGACGGCAAGGGCTACAGTTACCTGCAGTACATGTGGTTCCTGCAAGATTCCCAAAAATACAACTCATACAACATCTCAATGTACGTTGCCAACTTGTGAAATGAGATGGCAAGTCACAGTACCCAGTAATTTCACTGCCTATTTTACACTTCAAACCGGAATATAGTAACAATGTAAACACCGCTGCTTAGCAGCAAAAATTAGGTAAGATGATACAGAGGGCTCTAGTACAGACTCGAATTTGACTTGAAATATTTACCAGAGGGTTCTGGTAAATATTTCAAGTATATTCAGCAAATTTTTAAAATATTCATAAATGCTATTGTGGGTGGTAAAAATAAAAGTGCGTATCATTTCATCCAATGAATGGTTCGGGTTCAGGAAGGCCTGATAGTGTTTTCAAATTTTAAATTATCAAGATATTGCATTTTATGTGCAAGCAGATACATGAAAAGTCTACTTTACATAAAGAAAATTCAGGCCATAATGAACTTTGAGTTTATTATTAGGAATCGGCCTACTGCATCACGCTGACCACAAGGGTTTGTGGGCCGACCCTAATTTGGCGTTGGCCCGGACAATACTGGCCGGGCTATCTAAGGGGTGATCTAGTGACTTAGGTCACACAGATCCCAGGTCGCCCCACGACTGGACTGACAAAACACGTGGAAACTTTAAGTGGAGAGTCCCACATAACCACAAGAGACAGCCCTAATATCTTAAGGTAGAGCTAAAATCTTTTTGACCGGGAAAAAAGGTGTTGTTTCAGATTTTTCATCTCGTCATACAGGTATATAATTACTGGAAAAGTCCCTTATTCCGCTCTTACGACATCCGCGGGAAGGTAAGGAGCGGCGTCACTGTCTTCCAACGGCCTTACAAATAAAAAACTTATTCCAATGAATAACCTCGGAATAGTTATTCCGTGTTTTGTCTTATTTTGACATATTACATCTGACATGTGCCAAAACAAGACAAAACACAGAATAAATTATTCCTAAGATTATCCTCGGTTTAAGTTTTTATTTGTTAGGCCGCAAATCTTTTTTACAGGCAGATTTTTTAAAAGATGACGCAAAACAATCCACATAAGTAAAACAAAAAGTCTTCACGATAAACACCACGAAAATTCGTACCAACAGTCACTAAGCTTCTTATTTATTTAGTTTATGGGAATTTTTCCACTTTAGATATTGACAACATAGTCAATTCAGTGACTTCAGTTTTATAAATATGATGCGGTACACGAATTAAAGTTAACACACATTAACAACACAACGATATAGATTCTTATCCATAGGCGTATATAGAGGGGGGGCCGGGTGAACCGTGCCCACCCCAGAAAGGTCTAGTGCCTACCCCAGGATATTAGGCTACCGATCCAAAATTCAATGAAGGATGCCAACATACTGATAACTTCACACAAAATCATGGGCTAGGCCCCCTCCTGGAAAAAAACTCTAGAGACGCCAATGTACTTATGTAAGTATTAGTGATGGCCGACTTAACTATGAGGTGTATGGCCATTAAATAAAGAATGAAAAAAGTATTAGTGATAAGGAACTGACCTCTTTTAGACTGAGCATGTTGGCAGCGCCGGTAAACACTGGAGTGAGTCGCGGTGGCGCCGCTCTCTGCTTATATCGAACGCCGATTCTAGTGTCTTAGTTGGGAACCGATAGAATTACATTATTTACGAGCAGGCAAATACTGGTGGTTCCTGTAAAATTTTCAAATATGCAACTCCTACAAGAACCTGTTGTACAAGTACGATGCCAACTAGTGACATAAGATGTCAGCGCAGTAACCAGTAATTTCACTGCTTGTCTTATCCTTCAACGTCGAACAGAACCTGTACCTTCCCAAAATTGTAACTGTTACCAGAGTATTTTAAAATTGCAACAATGGCGAATTTCGGATGCTAATTCACCTCGTGTAGGGTATAAAACAAGACAGAGGTAAAATTCCATAAATACTACTACGTTTTACCTTACCTGGTATCAGAAGCTGAATTATTGAAAAAAATAATATTTTTAATAGGTATTTATAATCTACAGCCTATATAAACAATTTTCTTTAGCCTATCAACTCCCATTTAATTCCTTTTAGGATTAAGTATCTAAAATGATATTTTATACTTATAATCTAACTGTGTGTAAAATTTTATCTTCTTAAATAAGGTAGTACTGTTTTGTAGAGATTACAGTCACTGTATGAATTACAGATTCGGTCAGTAAGTACGTTGATTGATAATAAAGGGTTTCTCAGTGCGGAATTCAAACTTTGAAAAATTATAAAAAATTAACGAATTTACTTTTGATGGTTTTAATTACAGATTATTAAATAACAATAATGCGGATTTTGTGTGTAATATTATTTGGTCTACATTTTGACCATCCCGGCGGATGCACTCTTCAAAGCGGACGCATTTCATCTCCACCAAATTTAAACTCTTCCTCCAAACTCTAAATTTCAGGTAGACTCATAAAAAATCTGCTGGGATCAAGTCAGGTAATCTTTATGGGCAGGGATATATAACATTCTCCGGAAACAGCTGAAAAATTGCAAAAAAAAACAATACCACTTCGTTCGCGTGGTGCATACCGGACCACAGCGACATGACGAGTAGACAATCCACAGCACACAGCTATCGAATGACACCCCGTTTTCCACTATAGCCCGGCTACCTTCTTATCTATACAAGTTTGAAGTTTGAATTCCGCGCTGAGACACCCTTAAATAAAGAAGACTATTATCTATGTGTACGAATAACATAGAATTGTGTAAAAGTGAATTAGAGAAAGACACCGTTATTGAAACGTACCTACAGCGTCATCTCGCTTTAAAACTTCAAATTTAAGCGCTCATGGAAGACTTTATACACGTAACAGAAAACTACAAAATACCTCTAATAACATAAGGGGTACGATTATTGTAATGTTTACAATAAATTATGTGGGAAACGAAAATCAAAGCGAGATACTACGTAGAAACTGCGAAAAAAGTCCGTACCAGCATACAAAGCAATACGTTTTTTGATAACATTAAGTAAATAGACACTAGACTAAAATATTCACTAGGTATTTTGCATTATTATAAATGACGACGAATTACTGTAATACTTCATAAAATTGTACATACAAAAATTTTCAATTCAAACTAAATATTTATGAATTCCTTTATCAACAGTATTTTGATTTCATTGTATGCGATAGAAAAGGAAACTATCGATTCACAAATAGTGACCGTATTGGAGATGCTGGTAAGTCTAATCCAACCTTGACTAGCTTGTAACCTTTGTTTTAATATTAAGACGTCTCAAACAAATCACTCACAAGTCACAATGTCAACCTTATTTCAATGTATTAATATTTCTTGTTCCTAGTTCATTTAATCCTTTATAGCGGAAAGCAAAACTGATAAACCTAGTCGATAGACCTTCTTTCACATATACCCTCGGCCCTAAACATGTCACTCATAGTCATAACGTAAAAGAAAGATAGAATAAATTATTCGTTAAATCATATGTCAGGCTGTAGTCTTGAGCAACGTGTTGAGAAATCTATAAAATCTTAAAAAACACATCTATATAAAAATGTGCATCAAGTCACAGATAATTGTAGCCATATTATGCCATGTTTCCGTGAAAGTGAAATTACCAATAACCTAATTGGCCAGAATACACACTGTGGAGATCGAGAAGGCCTTGGACCGTGTGTAGCATCCCTGTCTCCTCTACAAGTTAGCCCTGAGACTGCTGGTGTCGTTTTCCAGGGTCAGGCGTTTGTGGTCTCAGTTGCCAGGCCTTTGTGGTCTTTGTGGATGTACCAGGAGTGCCCCAGGATAGCTGCCTCTCGCCGTGCCTATAAGTCGCGTACGCAGATGTCATCCCGACCCTTAAAAATTAAAAAAATATTTGGGGTGCTTAGGCGGCGAATTATCGGTCGGCTTCGGGCGGTAAAAGCCCACGCTACGCTATTGCGCCTACGAGGCCGGGGGTAAGTTTTTTTAGTCCGGTTATTTACACCTAACCTAGGTCTCTGATCGCCATTTAATTATTGTTATCATACTGAACAGGCCACGGAGGCATCTGACGGCGTCGACTTCCTTTAGCCCCCGATATTTTGATTATAGATCCCGATAGAAATAGGAGGTGTATAATCAGCATACAAGTCTGGCAATCCTATATTCAGCAATTTACGAATGCAAACTTTTTTACTTCCTCATTGTTTAATTGTCCTTTCTACCTTTGTCGACATATACATATAATCAATTAGTCAATATGGGTGGTTTGAAATCCATCGAGACATGAGCTGTGTAAACTTACAGCTTATAAATAAAAAAATGGTTTCCGTAACTTGCGTTTCGAGAACAATATTTCATTCTATTCATTTTGAAGTTAACGCAACATAAGTCGTCCAAGGAGAGGTCCCAAGCGCACACTTCCGACGTTCATCAAGTTCTAATTACCTAACGGAAGTAAAAAACCTAAGACGCGTGCCCTTGACCGCGCTCATTGGCGCAACAGATCGTTGCCTTTGCCTCGGGCCAGAATCAAGAGATATCGGCTTAATGGCATTTTATTTACAGTAAAGCTCTTGGCTTTCATCACAGCTGATAGTGTAGTGACGATAAGGACCAGGTCCGTAGTCACCAAGGAACCCTTATATTTTCACCATGTCCGTCTGTCTGTCTGTCCATCCGCCGGCGGTTGAATTTCTGGCATTATATAACTCCAAAAAAATATATAAATAAAAAGGTTATTACTTAGTATAGTTTAAATCTCACCTACTTGGAACACTAAAGTTTTAATTTCAATTGTCATGTTTCATTAGTTAGATCTAGAATATAATAACAGAAGCGCCATCTATTGTTCCGATCTAGAAATGCATTTGCAATGAACGTTTCGTCAGATGTCGCCTCTGATGTACTTTTCGTGAAACTATAGGGTAATTTCACGAATTTCAAATGTACAATTATCTGACGCTCCCACGGTGAAGGAAAACATCGTCAGGATACCTGCATACACCTGCGAAGTAATTCAAAGGTGTATGTGAAGTCAACCAATCCGCACTGGGCTAGAGTGGTTTGACTAAGGCCTAATCGCCCTAACTGGTTAGGGTAGGTTCGTGTCCCTCTTCACCCCTAGCTTGGCCGTCTAGGGGGGTCGAATTTCTCAAGATACTTGTCGACCCCCTCCGTAGAGGTAAGTCCTGGCGCGTGCGCCAGGCAACCCTCCAGGGGGCACAGTCGGGGAATGGCTAACGCCGATCCCGATTGTGTCTCCACGGAGGTAGAAGTATCTAGAGGGTTTTTAGCCGGTAGTGGGTCTTCTACCCGAGTCCTGCATATCCTTGGGGTCTCAATTCCCTTGTCGAATACCGTAAAGACTGTATTTTCCCTCTTGTAAAAAAAAAAAGGTTCGTGTCCCTCGGTGGGGACGTATATAAGCTGCGATGATGATATGGTCAATCGATTGCTAAGTTTCATTACGCAAGCTTAACCATATTTTTAAGTTCACTGTTTTTGACAGAACCAACCTTTCAGAATGGATTAATAATGTCTAAATAGTACATTACGATATTAGTGCGTTAAGATGGTTATAACATGCGAGGCGGAATTTCAGCCCGAGCCGAAGACGAGGGCGTAATTGAGCCGACCATGTTATAACCAATACGCACGTATATCGTACGACGTTTTTTAACACATTTGCGAGGAAACAGAAAAAAAAACATTTTATAGGTATATTGTTCATTTTTAAATTACCGAATAAACTGTTTCTTTTTTATTTTAAGTAAACTCAATCTGTGAATGCACACTGTTGCTTTGTATGGACTTTAACTTATAATAGTTGCCATTTCAAATATGGAACTGATCGCCGCCGCACGACTCCAGCTAGTGAGCAGCGTGCTGTTGCTATTCAAAGGACATGTCCACTTTTGGGCTAAGAATATAATTATTTATTAACCAACATGTTTCAGGTATTATTGTAAGTAGTACTCAAAAATCTAGGTTTAGAATAAAATTTAGGTTTTTTTAGGCCTGCAAATTCAAAAAAACAGCAATTTTATGATTGACTTTCATAGTATGTAAAACAAAGCTATTTTTGTATGGAAACCAATGACAAGTTACTGAAACGTGTCACAAACGAATAAATAAGTAACAAAAGCGCACAAACGATGTGACAGTGAGTGACTTTCTGACTAAAATTCACATAAATTACATTTTTAATGTTTTATCAAGATTTACGAAAAACATGGCTGTATGAACTTAGCTCCCTTTGCCTTCTCTTGCAGAAGTGACAGCGTCAAAAAAAGCCTCGTTTAATTTTGTGATTCTATTGATCGTGATCGCTTGTAATGTAAGCAATCACAATACATCACAATACTTTTTATTAAGAAGTGCACAATCTTGTGTTGTTGCCGCAATGACTGTCAAATTAAAGGCAGCGCAGACGTTATAGATTTTTCCTTCGACAATAAACCCCCAGGTGACCACATATTGAATTGGATTGCAAATTAGCAGCATTGCAGGTCACTGCTGGTAACAAACAAGCATCTCTGACTCTGACCAAAAAATGATACATGTAATCAATAGGTCCATGCTATTAAAATGAAATCTAGCACAATAAATGCATTGGTTGGTGGCAGATGACTTCTATACTTTACTTTGTAGCAGTGTGTTTGTGCAGCATTTGTTAGGATGAGCCCCTGGCTGTAGTGTCTAGTGTGTGATACCTGTTTTACTCTGCCTACTCTTAGGATAAGCACCTACCTCACAGTAATGAAATATCAACATAAATAAAATATACTGGTCTTAAGAATGCTACAGTTTTACTATTTCAATAACAAAAGATTTTTTACAAAACAAATGCTAATTAATGAAGTTATTATAATGAACTAAGTGCAAAATTCTCTAAGATTACTATAATGCTAATTCAAAGTGTAAATATTTACTTCTATATGACTACATACCCTTGATTTTATCATTTAGTAAATATGTAATATGAAGTGTTGAATAATTATAATGGTGGAAACTATGTGAAAGAGTTGTAATATAAAAACTGGTTGCAGGTATGAAATAAAACCCAGAAATTATGTAATTTTTATTTATTCAATTTCAACATCTTCCCTCATTAGTACGTCATTTCAAAATTGAGCCAGTGGTGTTATATGAGTTTGGTGCGGAGCCCATCCTAAATTCATGGATTTCATTTGATTTTTCCTCTTATCAGCAGTCTCATGTGATAGATCATTTTCTTGAATATGTTCTCCAAAATATGACTTAGCTTGCTTAATTTAATATGTTCCAAGACTAATTAAAATTAAATTGAATATTTTCATTCTGGGGAACATTCAAGTGTGGAATTTAAGCATCAATATGTACAAAGATGGCTTCTAATGCCCTATTTAAAATAGATTGACCACCAGGTTCGTTGGTCGCTTACTGCAGCTAGCAGTGTAAGTTATAAGATTTCTTTTGAAATAGGTAATTAGAGGACTTTTGTAAGTACAATTTTAGTAACCTCTAATAAAACAATGGAATTGTTTGAATCAGACCCAAAGAGTATAACGTATAGTTAGATTTCTACTGGACAGGTTTTCCCTGCTTATATGGGCTATACCTAAATGTAAAGGTGCATATTGATTTTTGAAGCAATAACACTTTTATATATAAGTAAACATGAGTTTTTGAAATGTATACCCGAGAAGCAATTCTGCAAAGGGATTCCTTAGCCCATAGTCTGACTTAATATAAACCTAAGGCCTTTTTAGGCTTTGAAAAAACCTCACCTAATTGAGTTAAGCAAGAGAACAATAAAACAAATTGTGTGACTGTTAAACCTGTCCAGTATTTACATACTATATCAGTGGAATTTTCTATATTTTCAAATTCAATTAGTTTCTGTTCTTTGATTTTATTGTTAGTAAGTCAAGCATGAATTATTTGGTGTAAACAATACAGTGAACTTATATTACCGTAAAAATGCAAAATCATATTGACTCATGTGATTTTCACAGACTCTGGCATTACTTTACGAATATTTTACAATCCCCGAGGATCTTCTTTCTTAAATATAATGGTACCATTCGACATTCCAAATTATAGCACTCTGGTACAAAAAAAATGAGAAGTTGTATCAGGAGTGCGACTGTAACCTGGAAGTATAACATTTTGTTGTTCAATTCTTGGGTCTGGTTACTTCGTACGTTCAAATTACAAGAAAACTTAGTCCAGTTAGCAAGCTAATATTTAAATCACATGTAAAATCAAGAACCTGAGCTTAGCTGTAGATAATAAAAGATACTATTTTGTGAAAGGAAGGAAGGTTACACACATACACACAAACAATAAACAAAAGTCAAAACGACAGCTGTCAGCTACAGTGGCATTGACATATTGACAATGACATCCTTTTAATTGCCAGTAAAAAAAACTAAATGTGGCCCTGCTAAAGAAACAATAAAAAAAAATTTTTTTATTTTTTTTCTCCTAAATGCAGGCCTTAATATTTTTAATATTCATGGATAAACATCCTTCTCATAAGTTCTATTTCCGTCATAAATTTTTAAACTGGTTAAAAAAGGTTCAGAATAAAATTCCACGTTCCATACAAAAAGTGGACATGTCCTTTCGAACTAATCGCCGCGCGGCGCCAGTCAGTAGGCAGCGCTAGCGCGCTGTTAAAATGGCGGGACAGCAACAGTGTGCATTCACAGATTGAGTTTATTTAAAATAATGTTTTTTTTTCTGTTTCCTCGCAAATGTGTTAAAAAACGTCGTACGATATACGTGCGTATTGGTTATTGCGTTGACATAGAAGTTTGATTTTGTTACAGCTTAAAGATATTATAGACCTGAGTATTTGATATTAATTTCAATTTCATACCTCTACGAGGAAAGGGGTAGTAAGTTTAAAATTATTAAATATATTTTTATTATATGATGTAACTAAAAGTTTACGGTTTTCGCAATTTTTCCTTTATCTGTGCAATAAGACGTTACTTCGTACCAAATTTCAAGATTCGGAGTTCACGGGGTTTGATCAAAACCCTGTAGGTTTTGATTCCCTTGCGAGTGTCGAAAATTTGCGGCATAAACTGCTGTATCTTTTGATTGCGTTGGCTTAGAAGTTTGATTTTTTCACAGCTCCGAGGGACAGTAGACCTGAGTATTTGATATAAATTTCGGCTTGATATCTCCACGCGTTCCTGAGAAAAAGGGTCTTGACAGACAGACGGACGGACGGACGGACAACAAAGTGATCCTATAAGGGTTCCGTTTTTTCCTTTCGAGGTACGGAACCCTAAAAATTATTGGACGCTGCGTCCAAAATGTTATCTTCTTTCATCAAATCACACCCGCTTCAGCCGCAGATATTATCAATTACTTTTTTTATACAACTATATTGGCAAATAAGCATACTACTCACCTGATGGCAAGTGGTGACAGTCACCTATAGACAGTAGATATGTGGTTCTTGTGAGATTCGCCGCAAATTTGCAGCCTCCACAAGAACCACAGTGTACGTTGCCAACTTGTAACATAAGATGTAGAGTCACGGTACCCAGTAATTTCACTGCCATGTCTTACCCTTCAAACCGGAACACAGCAATGCAAGCACTGCTGCTTTACGGCAGAAATAGGTAATGCGGAGGTACCCGAGCAGGCGACCCCGGTCAGAGTCTCCCTTCGGTAAGTAACCCTCTGTAGGCCTTTTCATTACCATTTATTAATCTTCTGGAGGGGTATTCAATATACTCGGTAACATGTATTCCCACGTCCTCTCCCCATAGTAATTGGTATAATTGGGAGTTCGGAGTCTCCCTAACACTTATGCTCCTAAATTTCTCAGGTCTCATTCTGAAACTTAACATAGGAATTCTTTGGAATCCCTCATCTATTATAAAGATTTTATATAGATCTTTGCATTTTCTTTAAAAATGCTAAATAAATTGAAAAATGAATAAAAAAATAAAGGAAAAATTTCGTCTCGGGCGGGCATTGAACCCGCGTCTCCACATACCTTGTTGACACCTTAACCAACTAGGCCGCTGAGCTCTTACCAGCCGCGCGTCGGTCGAAGAAGGTAGCAGAGACGCGGGCTCAAATCCTGCCCGAGTCGAAATATTTTCTTTATAGATTTTATTCATTTTGCTATTATAAAGATGTTAATTTTATTAAACTGACAATCTGAAATCGATACTGAAATCGAAATCTGTTATGGACTCGAAATCGGATAGTTCCAGGGACATCAACAAGGCGTGAGCGAGATAAATCGAAAAACATCTGAATCACGGTGGAGCTCGGGATGTTTCACATTTTTGGTCACCCATCAGAGCTTGTCCACAGCAAATGTTGCTTCACCTTAGCAATCGAGCGCATCGTTACTACGCAAAAATAGAAAACTTTAAAATATCACCTTAATCATGAAAAGTTTCACTTGACTTCGTAAAATAAAACGCGACTCTGCTAAAGATCGTCACGGCATGTTAATTTATGAAAGAATTGTTATTTGTTCATTAAAAGTAAATAAAATGAGAGAACAAAAGCCGGCACTGTGAAATACGGATTTAATGGTTAAACTTGACATTCCTTTTTTCTGTTAATTTGTAAACGGATTATTGTAAGATATAAGACCCCGACCAATGGAAAACCTGTACAGTTATAAGTACTGATAATAATATAATTATATTAATAAGGTACAAACAATACACGGTGTTTCATAATAACCAATAAATAATCAATGCGTTATCTTAAACTAATTATTAAATTGTGTTTACACGTAATGTCAATCAACCCAATATTTTTATGTATATCATAAAATGTCTATGATTTACATAAAAATATTCACTGAATAACACATTCTTTTGCCAAGTATTCACTGAATGAATATCACTGTTTTTAGAAAATAAATGAATGTTTTTATGGACATATATTACATTCTCGTAAATATATTGTGACGCAACTGCCATTATATCGATTTCTTTAAATTTTTGTCACAAAGAGTATCTTGTTTTAAGATTATAAATAGCACAAATAGGATTCGAAATAGTAACTTCAGAGCGCGGACGACCGGTACTTCTACGTGCAGGCTATAAGTACAATTAAAGACGAACAAACAAAGATAATTAAGATTAGATTAATTACCAAATTCAAGTCTCATAATTATTTCACTAGTCTTGTTCCACTCAATTGTCCATCATTTTCTTTCAGTCCAGTTTCTGAGGACTCTGTGGCGAAAGGTATTGGCATTGTCTAGCTGTCGGTAGCGATGGGCTTAGCCTGGATATAATAATCCCGGTGTTTGAAGATGTTGTTCATATTCTTACTCACATAATTAACTTTTCCTTAATGAACAACATTATTCCGGCTTCCTGGAAAGGAGCGTATGTTGTACCCATCCCTCTCCCGACAGAGAGCCGGGCCTACCCACTAAACCCCCCGGTGTTCTCCCTGCCCTTTTGGCCGCGCGTGATAGGGTCCACACTGCGACTACCACTACCGACGCGCCCGGATCCTTGTGAACCCTGCGTCAATTCGAACACTTTGTCCCAATATATTTTGTCCAAATCGTCAGCAAGCATCTTTCAGCAAGCAAGCATTCAGCTTAATTTTGTTAAAAAAAGATAAAAATATTTCTTCAAAACAAAAAAGTACGGACCTAGATTTTTATTATATTTACTTCATTTCGAAAAATTATGAAAATTGGACTATGCTTAGAGGGAAAGACGTAATCGCTTCTTGTATGAAAATTTACGTCTTCACAATTAATCCTCTTAAAAGTAGCTCATTTTTTTAAAAAGCTCTTCCTATTTGCCTTAACAACACAGCGAAACGCTTAATAACCAAGGTGCCTATTGTCACTCCAGCTTTAAGACGAAAACTTTGAAACCAATGACTTAAGGATGGTGCGAGACAGGGCGACTTTATATCGCCGAAACTGCATGCTGTAAATTTCCTTCCATTGACTGTTGACATTAAAAGAATCTCGTTTTTTACAGGTCTTCTTATTTTCCTTTACAGCAGAACGAAACGCTTAATAACGAAGATATTGAGATTTAAATAAAAATTCATAATCAGTGTTCCGATTTCGCAAGGCAAGATTAGCAAAGGGCCGTCTTTGTGCTCGGCAGATGCCACGCGTATTAAATGCAGCCATTAATGTAATCGCTGAATTTTCTACGCTCGAAATCAATACTATGGAATAATGTTGTTACTTAACAGCGCTCTTAAGCTACGCAGTTGCGATTGAAATAAATAAAGTTTAATTTAATACAGGGTGAAGAAATAAAACGACGATAAATTATAAAACGGCTAATATTAGTCAAAAGTAGTAATTTGCACGAAGCTGCATCATTCCAGTGATAATTCTGAGAGCGTCGGTGGAAGTGTGGACTCGGCACTGGTCTTCTAATCGGGAGGTGCGGGGTTCGATCCTGCCATGTACCAATGGGTTTTCGAATTTCATGTGTACATTTCTCCGACGCTCCTACGGCGCAGGAAAACATCGTGGTACGTGGAAACAGGAAAACAACAATCCGCACTAGGCTAGCGAGGTTGGCTGGCGGTTGAAATGGCTCGGCCGGATGACCACCGGCCGAAAGATACTTTTCACCCCTAGCTTGGCCGTCTGGGGGGGTCGAATTTCTCAAGATACTTGTCGACCCCCTCCGTAGAGGTAAGCCCTGGCACCAGGCAACCCTCCAGGGGGCACAATCGGGGAATGGCCAACGCCGATCCCGATTGTGTCCCCACGGAGGTATAAGTATCTAGAGAGTTTTTAGCCGGTAGTGGGTCTTCTACCCGAGTCCTGCATATCCAAGGGGTGGCCTAGTCAGCTCAATTCCCTTGTCGAATACCTTAAAGACTGTATTTTCTCTCTTGTAAAAAAAAAAAAAAAAAGGCTAGCGAGGTTGACTAAGGCCATGTAGGAGCTGTAATGACGATGAGTAATTTGCATTGGCTCCCCCGGCTGAGGGTGCGTGAAAGTAAAAAGGCGCAGGTTTTGTATCAGTCTACACGAGGCAAATTAAAGACTTAATCTGGGGCCCCTTCCCCATTCGGAAAAATATGCTAATTAAAATATACCCATGGTGATTTGAAATGATTAAAAGTAACTTAACATCCGAATGAGAAAAATTACTTTATCAAACTAAATAACAATGAAAACAAAATAAACACACTATTTATAAAGTGCTTTCTGTTCTAAAAGGTAAGAACGGTAAAATGCAGTATTTGCTAGCGGTACCTGTGATGTGAACATTAGGAGCCAAAAAACCGTCACAATTCATTCACACGAAATAGTCTGTTTGCACCTCCAGGGTCTAAGGACCTATAAGGCCTAGGAAGTTATACGTCGTGTAGATAATAATAAAAATAAAAAGTAATGTTCTATAGCTAAATGGCTAGGTATAGCCAATGGCGGGTACGGTGCGGTTGCGCATTCCCCCCGGAAAAAAAGGTATTTTTGTTTATAAAAAAGTAAATTTATTGTCGTATCAACATCTTCACCATGTAAAAATAAGATATCTAAATTTGCGGTTCAGTGCAAACTCGAGAACGGTTGGAACGATTTGTTTAACTTAGGTATTTTTTAGATTACTAAAGAGGTTTTAATAATGAAAAAAATGGTAAAGATGCCGGGAAAAATAAAAGAACAGACACGTTATTTCCAAATTGCTTCAACGTTGCCACATCAAACATGCCAAACGAAGACTAGAACTTTTGACAAAACCACTTCTTCTTAGAGCTAGACCTATGCATAAGATATAATAGTACAACCTGGGATTAAAAACCTTCTAGTAACTTTATAAGGATCAATACCAAACAATCGGGCTATGTGGTAAATTCTTTGCCTGCCAATATCTGGAAGGCGCGTTCAGCGCTTTTATTTATATTGCAGGTCGAATCCATTCAAAGTCGCTCTTATCTGCAGCCTTATAATCACTTATCATTATTAGTAATATAATATTATCGTCTCTATTGGTATTAAACAACACAACTTTAACCGCAGCATGCGCGTTTTCAGTCGATATAGGTACACGTTAGCCGTCAGCAAATAAGTGATCGGACCGCGGGCAACAAACAGTTCTGACTGCTCTCTGGTGAACTTATTCACGCACAGGAATAATATATATTTTTTTAGTTGTAGTGGATTTTGAGGTTAAAGGTCTCAAAGCTCGTCTCCTAGCGTGGAGAGCGTAACACTCACAGAAATTGTGATGGGGTTTCATCATCCACTCTAGTGTCAGAAGGTGATTCAATATTAGAGTCGACTGCGCGGATACCTGTATCTTACCTATTTCTGACGCCAAGCAGCGTGTTTGCATTGCTGTGTTTCGATTTGAAGGGTAAGAGAGAGGCAGTAAAATTACTCGGTACCATAATTTGACATCCTATATCACAAGTAAGCAATATACATTAAGGTTCTTATAGATCATGCAAATCATACCTTTGCTGGTTTTCTTGCTGGTTCTTTCCCGTACAAGGCTCTCGCCGTAGACTTGTGAACCATTGGCACAGAATATATAATAGTACTTCATACCATTGGCGTAGCTTTTTTATGCAAAAATAATCAAATTTTTGAATTTACCAGAACCACGTGTACCTACTATGAGTTAGTTTTGATTTAATCCTAGAGCGCAGTTCCACTTTCTCTCTGGCTTGTCGTTTAAATAAAACATAGTTGTTAGATAAGATGTACCTATAATGTAAGCCATTGTGAAGATATAAAATAAATAAACAAAGATTACTATGAGTGACTGAATTCACTTACCACCAATTGGGCAACCTGATTGTTTACCAACCTAGTTGTACAAGAAGTACTTAGCAGAAACTGCACAAGGAGGTATCAACCTGTCTCATTCTGTAGGTACAGAGCATGTGTAGTTTAAGCTTTGTATTACACATCAATCACTTGCAAGTTGACTGAATGGCTTAGACTAGCGCAAGCCCGTTGATATGCTGCGACCCTCGACTGAAAGTAGGCATAGGCTCGTAAAAAATAAACGTGCAGCTACTTACAGTCATGTGCCTCTATAAAAAGCTTGCGTCTTGCGCCAACACGATCATCGGAACTCATTACATCAACGCAGACAACTGCTCCATTTTATCGATTGCTGAACCAAATTACATAAAGAAATACCCCTTCGTAGAGTTGCATAAATAACATTAGCTTTGATTGTTGTCGTGTTGCGTCAAGCTGATAAAGACACCAATTGTGCACAATTAGACACGTCCGAAAATCTATATTATTATTTAGTCCACGTTGCCAATTATAACGATTGCCCAAACGCAAACAAATAATCACGTTCTAGCAACAAATTGCTCAAATGTACGTCGAGTGCTGGAAAGCTTGGGAAATATTGTGCATAAACTTCGCGACGAATTTTGTCGTGATCCTTTCAGTGATTTCAAAAACTTGTTTGATTTCATGTTTCACGGGTAAAATTATTTCCCCTGTTACTTTCATCATCACCTCAGCTACACTTCATCTACTGTCCTCACTTACTTCAACCAATCTCTTCCTATACAATAAATTGGCCATAATGGTAGGATTTGTTTCGAGTCCTTACCTACTCGTATATGCGAAGAAATGTAAGACTCGAAACAAATCCTACCATTCTGGCCAATTTATTGTATAGGAAGAGATTGGTTGAGGTAAGTGAAGACAGTAGATGAAGTGTAGCGGAAACGTTACCTTACCCTCAGAACAATAACTACCGTTCCCATACATTTTGACAGCGCCTTGACAGCTGTCAGATGTTTAAACACATGGAAACCTCAGAATAATAATTGTTCTGAGATAAATACGGTAACGATTTGGTTTTAGTTAAAATGTTGGTAAATAGTACGAGAAGGCCTCTGGTATGGTTGGCTTAGGTCCCATAAGGTATTCTTCGGAACCCCTTACGCCTTTAATAAAAAGTTAGTTACAATCACAGACATTCTTTTAGCGCACAAGAATAATAAGAATGTCTTGCGCAAAGTAATAATCAAAAAGAATGGATTCTACTTCTCTCATCACAAAAGAAGCTATTTTTATGTAATCTGTACAAAATACTAGATCGACACTCTCAGATACAAGTTCTTAATTGATTTTCCTGCTGCGACGACATGTATTTCATTATTTCTGAGAATGAAGTGAAGCGAAAATTTTTCAAGCACTTTTTAGTTGTTGCTTGAATGTTCGACTATTCATTTCCGTTGAAAGCAAAGGAAGGCTGTGCGACATAAAATTGGTTGACAGGAGCATATGCAATTGTGGTAAAGTCAGCGGTAGGGGTATCAATTACGGGGAATATCATTAATTTTCTTTAATGGTACTAAATATACAAAGTTGTATCACGTGTACCATAAATAATACTTAATCAATGGTACTCATTGATTTACTACCAAACGTTTGGTAGTAAATCAATGTTGGTACTACTGACATAAAGGCAGAATGTTATAAAATAAAATTAGACCATCCGAGTTTCTTGCTTGTTCTTCTCGAGAAGGCTCTCCCAAATCCCGAACAGGTGTAGAGTCAACTTGTTTTTTATTTTATTTGTATACATCTAAATTATGGTTAGAGCGTATATGTATGTACCTACATACAAGGACTAATTAACTGACTGTTAGTTAAATATCTTAGTTCATTAGGTTCTTGGTTGATATTTTTATGTTTTGTTTGACGTCAGTGGGTGCCTGCAAAGGTCTATATTGAATAAATATTGTTGAGTTTGAGTACTTTCCACGTTTTGTGGGAGTGTCCATTGAATGAGGATTTACATGGAAGAATGATGGATACGCTGGAATTTAAATGTTGAAGCAAAAAAAATCGCTTCTTATTCTACAAAGCTTAACAGAGTAGGAAACTAGTTCAAGGCATTGGGTTTTTGCTTTTAAAGCAAGAGTCCTATCGATATTAAGAATTCACTGTATGCAAAAAAAATTACCAAGCAAATTTGTGTGCTAAATTTACTACAAGGTAACGAATTACTTTAACATTAATAATTTCTGACTGTAATCCACTTGATCTTATGACAAGTGATATATTTATTGTTTTTTGTTTCATATTAAGACTTAAAATATGTACCTATGTAACTTATTTGAACAGAGCAACCCTCGAGTTTTTGCCTCGCTCTTCTCGACGAGGGCTGAGCATTTAGTTTTCAAATTAGTAAAATAAAAATATTAAAATTAAATAATTCTATCATATACATGTCATTGATCAGTTAGCACCAATGATGGCGCTGGGCCATGGCGTAAATGAATGAAACCAAACATCTTCAGTTATTTCAGCTTTAGCTATGAAGCGAGAATGAACTTGTGAAAGAACTGCATTTCTCTCATAAAAACGCACTCAAGGATCTCCAAGCAAGCAAATCCAGCTCATATATCTACATTCACATTATTCCCTTCCACAACTGATAAGCTTTTTAAAAACTCTCCTTGTTATCTGTAATTTTGTTCATATTTAATCGATTGATTCCTTTTGACTTTTTAACACCGGCGCCGGCGTCTGTCTTTTTCTATTCTTTGCCCGTTCTATTTAGCTTTAGGCGCAAGTTAAAAACTTATCGAGCTGAGTATATGTTTAGCTCACTTCATTTCACTTAAAGTATGTATCACAACACACCATATTAATAATACACAACACCATATAAATGAATTATTAGCAAACTTATGTAGACTCATTAACACTAGCAATCGAGCTTGGTAAAAAAAAAAACATTTTTGTCAAATTAACTTATTTCTATACCGACACCATTTAAATAGAACTAGTGGATGTGGATATAATGAAATGTTGCTTAAATTAAAAATATTTTTACAAAAAAACAAAAACCGACTTCAATAAAATAGAAAAAAATAATAATTAGAAGACTTTTATGTATCTTGCTCTATTTCCTGAGCTGAATAAAACGTAAAATAATGGTCACGATCTTTAATGGATCCGAAAAGGCGTGGACAAACATACCTTATATACCTATCTATGAAATTTTATATACTAGTATGGAAGCCCCAATAAATTATCATTATGTGAATATTTGACAGTTCTGACGGCATTAGATACATGTATATACGTATCGAATTGATAATTTCATTTGAAGTCGCTTAATTTAAAGTATGTCAATGAAGATGGTTAAAAATCCCCGGAATGTGCAGAAACTAACAATAATAACACTGCGTTTTGTTTGTGGATTATGTTTAGGTAAGTATGTAATATTTCTAATATAAGTATGTTCGCAACAAATATCTAATATAATTAGTTTGTTATCGAAGTTCCCCAAAACGGCTTGACTGATTTTTATGAAATTTATTTGTAAATATTTGGTATGTTTGATAATAATGTAGGCAATTTAAAAGAGGAGACAAAAGAAAATAGACCCCGAGTTTCTAGCCTGCTCTTCTCGAGAAGGCTCTCTCAATTTCCGAACAGGTGCAGAGCCAACTTTTATTTACATACATCTTAATTATGGTTGGAGCGTATGTACATACACCGTCTTATTACAAAATATGGACTAAAGTTAGTCCTGGTTTAAACTAGGACTAAGTTGATGCTGTCTCTATCTATGTATATTGACACAAGTGAAAGCGCACTACATTTAAACTAAGACTAACTTTAGGCCAGGTTTAAACCAGGTTTTGTAATAAGACCGACAAGGTTAAATAAATACATAGCTTATCTTGATTTGTTGCAATTTTTGATTAATTTATTGGTTAATTAGATTCTTGTAATTTACTTGACGTCAATAAGTGCCTGTAAAGGTCTATATTGAATAAAGATTTTTGAGTTTGAGTTGAGTTTGAATATGTCGTAGATAGGCGTCGATAGGGTGGCTCTCTCCAGAAATTTTGGAATGTTGATAAAAGCGCAACGTAGTTCGCGAGCACAGTCACTCATAGATAAAATTAATCATAAAATTGTCTTGTATTTTTCACATTGACACCAGATTGGAAGCTTACTTCAATATAATATGTTGAATCATAGTTGCTTTATTGCATCATAGAAAATTAAATCTCTCACAAATTCTGAGCCTCGCTTTGTGTGTTACAAACACCGATTTTCGCGTATGTGTAAAAGGATAATAAGATCAAATCCAACGTAGAATATGATCGGGTACCACCCATGACTATACTGGCTTTTTCGCAAAACGTCTACTTCGCAAAATGTCTACCAGTCGTAATATGTCACTTTCTCATATTTTTTTTTAATATTTATTTATTCAGTGTACATGTTGACTTACAGTTTCTCAAATTGCCAACATGCAATCATAAAATACCTCTTACGCAAAAGATCTCTTTCGCACGAGTATGGCGGTATTGGAATACATCACCAAGCAACATTCGAACAACAGTTAAAATTTTAATATTAACTACATAGTAGTAGTAGGTATTTATAGAAATTCAAGTCAGTATTAATTTATAGTATTATCATTCATTTGTGATTTTTTTTACAAAATAAAGCATATTAATTTATTCATTTCAATTAATTTTATATCGCCGTAACCTATAACTTGGGACACGCGAAACCAAACAAAGCGAATGTCCGTAAAGCAATTCAGCCAAAACGAATAACCGAGGAGATAAATACGATCGACGGAGCGGCGGCCTGGTTCAGTCAACCGCTGCAGCCGTCGTGATGTCACTACCACGATGCCCGCGATCTTAGCACTCGCCATACTCGCGCTACAGTATTGTGAACTATGTGTTACCGTCAAGGTACCAATCGTGTGGGACGGTGATAACAGTGAAGTGAAAGCAAGCGAACATAAATTCTCTGTGGAACAGTTTAAGCCATTAAATTTCGGAAGCTCAGTGCCAAAAGTGCCAATTAACTACTTTGAGTATACGGCAAAAAAACCCCAATTTGCCGTTGACGTATCAATTTTCCACGGCGTTCAGTCTCCAGAAAATCACTTTAAATCTTATCCGGTGAGGCCTTACACTGGCAGACAACAACCAATATTAGGAAGACATAAAATTCAGGATCCAAATCGACCAGTGTTCCAACATTTTCAAAAATTTATTAATCAAGATGAGCAACCCAAGCCAGATGTCACACCAGTATCAGCCAACTATGAGGTATTTCACCCTTACAAAGTAGAAGAACAAGATTTGAAAAACTTGTACAAAGATCCTGTTTTGGACAAAATAAGGAATGATATTCGCGACAGCAGTCTGAGATTGCAAAAACATGAAAATGAAGCGGGTAAAGCAGACATTACAAAGGATGAATATTTAGAAAGCCTGGAACAAACAGATAATAAAAAGAGGCCCCAACAAAATATACCGGCTTACTATGAAAACCATCGCCCACAGCGTAGGCCAATTTATTATCAACCTTATCAACATCATTCACATAGAGATCATGTGCTAAATCAGAGGTTCAAACATCCTTGGAATCAAAATTTCGTAAAAATAAGGCCACTTCATTATCGCCCACTTAAAAACCATTTACAAAAATTACGTCAACATCACGCGCTAACATATGATGATGAGCGTAACGAATATCCACAAGCACCCATATTAGAACCTTATGAGAATCCTACCGATGGATACGACATTTATGAAAAAGGAAAAGAAAAATATAAAACATTAAGGAACAACCTCGATGAATCAATAAACAATTTAGTTAGAGAAAATCATCCAGTAATCTCTCAAAAACTAGAACTTCAAAATAACGAAAAACCTCTTGATGAGGAAGACGAATTTGTACCTGTAAAAAGATATGCACAAGTAAGAAAAACAGAAACAACCAAGCATCTTCCTAAAGAAGCTGCTTTTGATGATGCCGAAACTTACGAAGAAATAAAAAATGCTCCCCGATTACGTGAAGCTATCAAAAGTACAAAAGCTCAGACGGTATATACGGAAGAAGGGTATGAAGATTCAGCCTATGATCATGCCGGTGAACAAAAGCATGCTTCCGATCACGAAGCTCATGGTGGTTTTCTGCGAGAAAAAGAACTTAGTGGAGGAAAATATAAGGCTCCTTCAGTTAGTGCTAGTTTCGACGATGGCGGTGGATCTGCTTATAAGGATCAAATTGTGGATGCTAAAAAATGGAACAATAATAACAAAGATACAGAACAGGAAGAAGATTCAGAAGACTATGCCGAAAATGAGCACGAACATTCACAAGAAAGAGATACTTATAGTGATGGTTTGAGAAACAAACGCCAAGAATCTCAAGAAAGTGAAAATGAACCAAATAGTAGCGATCATGATGATGATGCCGAATCTGACTCTGAAAGTGATAGTAAAAACAATATAACATCACAGCATGACTTAAATAAGCGTGAAACTACTTTTAAAATTCCATCAATTGATTTAAACTCAACTTTTTTAAATGAAAAAGATATTTTGGAAATTGCAAATGAAAAATTAGTCACTAAAGATGATTGGAAGAAAAAATATCCTTATTATTTTAAAAGTACAGAACATTTAAGCAAGGATTCACCTTTGAGATATGCAGAAAATTTAAAATTGATGCCTTTGAAATCTAAAGGAGGAACTGAATTTTATGATTCACGGTCTCAATTTGAATGTCCTGAAGTTGATGAAAAAGTTAATGCTATACCCGAAAAATTCAAGAAGAATGGTCATCCCGATGAACCTGAAGAAGAAACTGATAAAGAAGAAAGTAAATTAAACCGAAGTAATGAAGATCGAGAAGAACCACCGAGGCTTCAAGGCTTAGGAGATAAAATTGATTGCTTTAAAGCCAAATATTTTGGTGAAGATCCATTAGATAGTCCTTTTTTTAAAGAAGATATAATAGCAAACCCTGAACCCATTTTATTGCCTAATATCTCGATACTAAAACAAAATTTTAGTAAAAATAACTCTTTGTTAGAGAATGCTTCTGACAATATTTTACTAAGACCCGAAAGTAAATTCAATAAAACATATGATGATATTTATAGTCTATTAGAAATGCTCAAAAGCAAACATACTTCTGGCCAAAATGTTCAAGGGCCTCAAAATATTTCTAATATATTTAAATCGTTAGGAAATTCTTCGTTGCTGGAAGAATCTCACACTTTTTACGATGTACTACAAAATATAAAGAATAATTTACACCTTCCACTTAATACCAACATATCTTTAAATGATAATCAAAACACAACCGATTATAATCAAAATAAGTTGTATAATACTTCTTATGATAATTACATCAAAAATGTAAATAATACAAATACTACAACGTTGTTGAGACACAGAAGATCTACACCATTTCTCTATGAACCATATAAAATTATTCGAGATATTCAACCTACAGAATCTAAGAAAACTACAACAACAAATAACATAAGCCCACTTATCAAACAGCTCCAATCAAGTACTGTTATTGATAAAAAAGTGAAACCAAGTAAAGAAAATGATAATTCAGTTAATTTGAAACGCAATGTTCAGAATAGAACATATAAAGATATTGGTCGAAAAGACAGGGTAAAATTTTCAAGTGCAGATCAGAACACTTTATCTACTTTCGTTAATGTCAATGTTGACAGCCGTAGAGGAGAGCCAAGATATGAACTAAGACCTTCTAATCACAAAAGTCAGTACACTCCAGTAGAAAATAAAAAAGCTATGTCAGTTCAAGATTATGAGCATCAGACAAAAAAATCAAATATTTCTGATAATTCTCAAAAAAGACCGTCAGCTACATCACTTTTTAATATTGCCAATAATTATAAGAAATCAGAAGAATTACTAAATTTACTCGCTTCAAGTAGTAATAGAAGAACGGTGACTACTTCACCATCTCCAGCTGCACGAAATATAAAACTAACTCAACCACATGATGAAAATGATAGTGAAGAGGAATATGATGAAGATTATGAAGATGAAGAGGAAGAAGAAGAAATTACAACCAGTTCAACAACAACAACAACAACTACTACTACAACACCAAAACCTATTTTCCGAAGAAGAATTAGATCAACGACTTCTACTGAAAAACCTTCGACTGAAAATACTGAAGAGCCCATGAGACTGCGCTTAGTCACAAGATTTAGGAACACTCCGGCTAAAGAAAATGTGAAGCGCAGTCAACAACATTCTGAATCTTCAAAACCAGAAGATCAAAATGATGATGAATCCTTATCCAAATATCGAGAAAAGAAAAGGAAAAGCAGTAAAAGCACAATAGTCACTGACACAAAAAGGTACGGCTCCGATGAAGATGATAAGAAAAGAGAGGAAGAAATTGATGCTCTTATTGGTGTTAAACATAGTGTTAAGGAGTACATGCCCTCATATGAAAAAAATGATCAAAACGGTAAAGATAGTTCCAGCTCTAGCGAAGAAGATGAAAGTGACGAAAGTTATGAAGATGAGGGAGAAGATGATGAGGGTGAAGATGATGATTTCAACGACGATGAAGAAATAGAGGAAAAAGTACAGGAACAACAAACAACTACCACGACTGCTCCCAAAAGAACGCTAGTGAGAACAACTGACGCACCACCATCACCCACAGAAGCTAAAAGTGCTAAACTAGTAATTAAGCCAGTAGTTTCAAAGAAAAAAATTGAAGTTCACAAAGAACTACCTGTAAATAAATCATCTCCACATGTTACACAATTTAAACAAGATATTGAAGAAGTAGAAATCATCAAAGAAATTCCTAGAAAAGTATTGGATAAAAAACAAAATAAAAATATAGAACTCCTTGATTTGTACAAAGACGATAATTTAGCTACTGATATTAATAAATTAGGAGCTGTTGAAGTATTTAAAGAAAATTTGGATCTGAAAAATGGGCCTAAACATGGGGGCAACTATAAACATGCTTCGAATATAGGTAAAAGTTCTTCTATTTCTGTAAAATCTAATGATAAAAAGCCTAAAGATGCTGAAACATCGCAAACTGAAAACAAGAAATTAATCGAATTAGATGATACCAATACCCGGCCCGCAATGCACGGGGGTAATTTAAGGTCTATAAGTGATATAAGACGGTCTAGAGGAAATTCTAGAAATGCTAAGCTTGTCGAATTAAGTGAGATAACAGAGAGACCGGAAAGAAAGCTTTTACACGGTGGAAACTTAAAATCAGTTAATGATCGAAATAGGAGGCGAGGTGGTTTTCGAAGCGAAAAATTGATTGAACTAGAAGATCAAAAAGATGATGAAGATGATGAGGCAACAAGTTCGATGCATGGTGGTAATTTTAGGTCATATGGTGGATCTAGAAATAGTGGAAAAGGTTTACATGGTGGTAATTATAGAAGCTCTAAATTAATTCAACCTAATGCTAATGAGAATCAAGAGGAAAGCAGCAAACAGTTAGAAAATTCAAAAGGTAATACGAATAGTAACTTGCGGATCAATTCTGCTGATTTATTAAATAGTTTTGCTCAAGCAGTACCAATTCTAACAACTACACCAGCCTACATATTAGATCCTAGTAAACGTATGTACTATTATGTTGATTAGCTTGTTATTCAATTAATATGGCCAATTAATTATTTTGTGCAATTATTTATAAGTTCCTAAATTTTAAGAAAGTGCCAGAAAACCAATTTCGACTTATTTTTATTTAGTGACAAATAAAAATTGTACGAAATTGGTTTAATAATGTTTAAATTTTAAATATTAATTTGATATGGAAGATGTGTATAAATGAAAGCTTCTGTGATAGAAATACTTTTTTATTTTGCTAATAAATTATGAATAAATTGTTTTTATATAAGAAGTTTGTTGTTTTTATATAAAAATAAAATTAATAATATATTTGTGTACTGGAAATATTTTTATAAACTCACCTCACCCTCAACCCTCATTTCGTGCTTGACAAAAAGGATGCACATTTACCTTTAGCTATTTATATTTGTCTAAGAATTAATAGTAGCTATATTCTTATTTTTACGTTTATAACGACACATAAATATTTTAGGATGTCCCAGCCTATAAAGGCGAAATTTTTTTTTCGATTTTAAGTAGGCATAGTTGCATACCCTTTATATTTTTTTTCTCTTTCACCCTAATAACTAAAATAAAAAATATTTCTGCTATCGGATAATGATTTCCCGTGCCGACTTGATGTCAAACTTTTAACAAACTATTTGTATGACAACTGTAGAAGACATTTTAGAACTTAATTTTTATTCAGTAAATAAAACACTATTTTACTTTTTTCATATAATATTTAAACCGGTTTTGAACCGGTAATTTGATATTCTACATCCCCTATTAAAAATAATATCCATTTTCCAAAACTGCGTAATTCGACTAATATTTTGTTTCAACGAAAATAATGTGTTTACTAATTGACAAACGAGAAATAACAAACACTTCCCGACGCGCCAATGTATGCAAATACTGGTAAACTGGTATCGATTCCAGTCGGCACGGGTTGCTTTGGTTCTAGGTATACATGAAATTTTATTTACAAGTGTTTTGACATCATTCGAATATAATAAGAGGGTATGCGTTGAAAAAAAAACTTATTTTAATATATTTTATATATGAAATCTCATATATGAGATGAGCCAAGGCTCAAACTTAAAGGATTATATATTTAATTCTATAAACAGGATTAAGATATTATCAATACCGAAGTTCCTAATTTCTAATCATGCTAAATTGGCGACTTTGTATATTCTTTAAAAATACTATATAAATACAATAAAAAGTTTCGTCTTGGGCAGAAATCGAACCCGCCTTTTCAACATATCGTGTTGATGCCTTATTACCTTATTAACAATATTGTTAATGACATACAGAGATAAGATAGTCAGTGTCTCAGTTGTTGAGTGAGGAGTCCGGGTGAGACTTGCTTCCATATTCGGTCTTCTCTTGACTCATTATCGAGTGAGATGAAGGCGAAAGGCTTCCCTGCTGTGTGTAAAAAATATTTGGTAGTGTACATAATTAACTGAAAAAAAAATTAATTATAACGTGTATTTAACAAAAATACTCCCAACACTTTTAAAATAGTATATTTACGACTCTGCGTGTGATCATGCATTCATCAAAATAATTTCGACACATCAACCTAGTAAGTAGACAGGCTGGACAATAAAATTACTCAAGGTCTGGTCATTGGGCACTAGAACGTATTATATCACATGCCTACTCGATGGAACCGTTATATTGGACGTGTTACGAACATTTAACTCTACAAAACACTCATAGCACTTTCACTTTCATTTTTATAGCATATTTGTTGAAATCGTTATTTTATTTAACTCGATTTTGATTAATAAATTTTCCAATTCTCTGCCAATTTTCATAATTAGAATAATTCCGTAAATATCTTCCACAAAGTATTAGAAAACGTATATTAAAAAACATGAATGAAACCGGAAAAATCGTTTTCAAGTTATGACGTGATGATATTTGTTTGCCGGAAACACTAGTTAATTCTAGTATACCTAATACCTAATTCTTTTTCCTTATCCTTATATTAATTTAATCTTGTAATGTTATAAAATATTACTTATAAGTTACTGAAATAAAGATTTTTGAAAAATCACATGCTTGAGCCGGGAATCGAATCGGCGAAATGTGAAAAAGAAAACATGCTGTATTTTACAATATCAACTGAAAGAGTCATTCATAAGGATCAATTTCTTTTAAACAGCAAAGTATTTAAAAATAAAGAAAAACCAAGAATTTTTTATTGTTTATTTATTTATTTATTCACAAAAAAGTTGAACTAATATGTTTAAAAAATATTTAATCAACTCGATATAAAAGGCGACACGTAGCGAATTCAGTCGAGGAATAGATAGATAGATAGATACACTTTTATTTGCACACAACAACACATAAATACAACTACAACAGACAAAAACAAAATTATCGCAAAACAACAATACATACAATGGAACAATGTATAAAAGATGCATTTTTAAACGCATTGCACTGTGTTGTACGACCGAATACGTCTGTGCATACGTGAAAATGGGTCTCATTTTGAGTAAATCATAATTAAATGAACTATTTTCTTTAGGCTTATATTTAACTTATCACACATTGATTTACTACCAAACGTCTGGTAGTAAATCAATGTTATCACCAGATATAGTAAAATTAGTTTTGCCCGCGAACTACGTTTCGCCATACTATTTTTTTCCCCGTTTTTGAAACATTTTTCATTGATGCTCAGCTCCTATTAATCGTAGCGTGATCTTATATAGCCTAAAGCCTTCCTCGATAAATGGACTATCCAACACAAAAATAATTTTTCAATTTGAATCAATAGTTCCTGAGATTAGCGCGTTCAAGCAAACAAACAAACAAAAGTAAATAATCACCAAAATTTAAACCGCATTTTAATGTGAAATTATAACCAAAGTTTTTACATCTTGCTATCCTATTAAAGCAAAGGACTCCTATTAAACAAATCATTGTTTACCCAAAAATAGTTAATGAACACCAAACTATTAACCATATTTTAATTTAAAATGACATGCAAATATTTAACACCTCGTTATCCTATTAAAGTAAATTACGCTAGGTAAATAATTATTTACCCAAACATGGTAAATAAGCTCCTTAAGTTTGACCCTTTACTATTGTAAAGTGTTTATTCAGGTCTGAGCTTTTTATGTCTCTAAATTGATTAACCACTATCAAAAGAAATGTTTTTCTTGAGCGTTTATTCAACCAAATGCCTATACCTAAGTTTGCAAAATATAAAACTCATATAATTTCAATAATCCTTTTATTAAAATTTAAACAAACATAAACGGTCAGTCCTCTTAAAACTAATAATAAACATTTTAATAATCATCAGTCTTCTGTAATAATTTGCAATTATAGTGGTTTATCTAGGCAGAAATAACGCATTGATTTGCTCTCTACGATTTGGTGATCATTTACTACATTTGGTTTTTGAATACAGTTAGGTTTTTGGTAAAAGAGCTTAGGGTATCAAAGTATTTTTTGGTGGTCATTATATTTAATCCCTTTTCTTCAGATACTGCGTAAGCTTTACAATCAAAAAAATATATTTTTCTTGGACTTTCTTTAATTTAAGATACTACGAGTATGTTGCTTAAAAGAAATTGATCCTTATGAATGACTCTTTCGGTTGGTACCATAAAATACAGTATATTTTTTTGTCACATTTCACCGCTTCGATTCCCGGCTCAAACAAGTGATTTTTCAAAAATCTTTAAATGCAGTTTTAATTATTATTGAAAATGAAGGAATGTTTCCTTTTAACAAAATTTGGAATCACGAAAAGTAAGGGTACTTTTCCTCCAACTACGGTCTTTTTTTCCATTCTGTATATAAAAGAGAGTCGTGTTAGTTACACTATTTATAACTCAAGAGCGGTTGAACCGATTTGGCTGAAAATTGGTGGAGAGGTAGCTTAGAACCAGAAGACGGACATAGGATAGCATTTATCGCAGAAATCACCCCTTAAGGGGGAGAAAAGGGCGGTGGAAGTTTACATGGGGAATCAATAACCGCTGAACCGATTTAGATGAAATTTGGTATAGAGATATTTTGAGTTGTGGGAAAGGATAAAGGGTGTAAAGAGGGGGGGAATCAATAAAAAAAGATTCTGCCTTAGTCTAGCTTCTGCCCGCGGACGAAGTCGCGTGCAGAAGCTAGTATATGATATTTTTGTATTACTGTCTTAAATGAAAATGAAATTTAGACAAGGAAATCAAATAATAGATATTTTTAAAAGGTAGTTAAAATTTTATTTGTCTGGCAAGTCTTTAATTTTATTTTATTACTATTTTACAACGTACTTAAAACTAAAAAAATAATTTAAATAAAATAAAATAATTTAAGTTTCAATTTGGTTTGGTTTATAAAAGTAGAGAAACATTCTTACATACGATTAAAATTAACTAACCTAAGATTCTAATATCATCGATTTGAATAGTAACATTTAATATCAGTCTAGATTTTTATGCTAATGTTTCTTTTTTTCCTACTAAATTAGTACTGTGTTCATTTCTAGATGGAGGGTTATTGATTGGTTTCCATTCAGACTGAACATTTGCTATGTACCCGGTTTCGGTATCTTCCCTGTCTATGGACTGATTTTCACGTTCCTTTTCATCTTCTCCGAAGAAATCTATTATTGGATGGTAGTTGTAATTTACTCTTTTGTGATTAATTGGTAAATTTTCATTGAGAAAATTACTTTGACTAGGCAGTGTAAATGTCGTAGAAGCGGGTTCAGTGGTCACTGCATGTAGCTTAGGTACAATAGTTACTCTTTTAGGGAGCCCAACATGTACATTAGTGCCTATTTCTGTATCGACATTTGGCCCTATTTCAACATCTTCCAATTCATCATTAAAATCATCTAATGTTTCAAAGTCAGAATCAGCATAAGATTCAACCGCTGAAGTACCAGAGGAAATTAAATCTTCAGGCCCACTTGATATCTTTTTGTGTATTGGACGCCGGTTAGGTCTGACAGGTCCTCTCTTAAATTGGCTTCCGGTAATTTTATATTTATTCGGAGTTTCTTTTATAAAAGTAAATGAGTTAGGTCCAGCTGGGGTCGGTGGCTCGAGATAGCTCGGCAAAGTCACTGAATCAAAATTGCTGGATGTTGCAGCTATCTTCGATGATTGAACTGGTCTTTTGGTTTTGCGCACAGTACTTGCTTGATCAAATGAATCCGGGAAATAAGTATTACCATAAGAATCCATAGGGTGGGAGAAATGCCCATTACTAACTTCATCATTCTCATTAAGCTTCGCTTTGTTGTATGATAGTCCATTTAATAAATTGTGACTATCGGTGAAAGGCGGGAACGGCTCTATTGGCTTCTTTGAAGTAAATGGAGGAGTTTTGCTTACACTTGGCCGGTTTACGGTGGATTGAACAGATTCAAATGCTTGGTTGCCATGTTCTGGCACTAGGTCATCTCCGGGGAATTGTTCCGAAGAGGTTTCATGAATTCTGTGACCCAACGGAGGAAAAGATACGCTGTATCCTTCAATGTGACAGGAACAGCAAGTTGGTACCTGTAAAAAATATTTTGAGATCATTGCCGGCTTATACGTGTAATATAAACAACTATATACGTGTGTATAACACACTAAGTGGTTATAAAGGTAGTTTAACCTTTATAACCACTTAGTGTGTTGCTCATGTCCTTGGAAACCTTAATCCTATAAGTATTGCAAATTGATTGCACTTTGTTACTGCTTATGCGCCAGAATGCAAGACTCAAAGCAGCGTTAGTATAATGACCAAACATGCTATTATGGTTCCTCATTGCTTCTGAATTTTGCCGGATAGATAATATTATACTTTAAAAAGAGGTAGACACATCAAAAGCGCACACGCTGTAAAGTCTCCAAAAAATCCCACTTGGCACGATTTGTCATTAGTTCAGGACTAACAGTGTGACGACAGATTTGTAGTATTGATAATTATAAATAAGTGCAAATGTCGTCTTGTGTGTTTAAAAGGTGTATCTACGAGTACTAACTGTCATTTAAAAAGTTAATAAATCACAAAGCATCTTATATCATGTAAAAATATAGTATACTTATATATAGTAAGTAAACGATTTACGATGATTTCAACATGGTAAATAAATTACACAATGTATAAGGCAAGTCGACCAGGCTTTAGTAACATACTGTATAACAATTTACCATGAGAAAGATACATGCGTTGAGTGACGTTTACTTATATTTAGTTCAGAGCATGGAGTTATCAATCAAATTTATCAATCGATGGTTTGATTAATAAATCCATGGTTCAGAGAATTTTCAGAATGACAAATACTAGCGGCTTTCGTTTTCTTTTTTTCCCATCACTTTCCTTTAAAATCTTCAGACCATTTTTTATACAACGACGAGTAAGTTGACCAACAAGCAAACTGCTCACCTGATGGTAGGTAAGTTGTAACAGTCGCAAAAGTATGACACCCACAAAAACCACAGTGTACGTTGCCAACTTGTGACTTCAGATGTAAAGTCACGGTACCCAGTAATTTCACTGCCATATCTTACCCTTCAAGCCGGAAAATAGCATTGCAAGCACTGCTGCTTTGCAGCAGAAATGGGTAAGAAAGAGTTTCGCAAGCAGACGACCCTGGTAATTTACTCGTAAAATAAATGACAAATATGTTTGTGCATTGTCTGGAACAATTTTCTCTACTATCATTGCTAGACGTTCCGTACTTATATCTTCGATCGATTTTAAAAAGAGATACCTTAAAAATATCCATATGAAGCCCATTTTGTTGATCCCATGTTAAAAGCCTGTGGTAGTTGTACACCTGGACACATTTAGATTTAAAGTTGTCTGTGAGATACGTGCATGATTCTTTTGGTTTTCTGCAAACAAAAACAATTAATGTAACAATTTACAAATATATGCTCACAGATGACCATTTGTTTGTAACAACAATCTTTATTAGAAATTAAAGCTCAGTATTAGTTTAAGGTATAATGTCAAAGCCGTGATATTATAATTTAACTAGTGAAGTTATAATTTATATGGTATAGATTGTCAATCGGCTCCATTTCTTACTATTTAACCGTCTATTTATAGAAATTTCGTAATTGGAATGTGGTCTTGAGGCATGATGGCCAACATGCAAAATTCTCATTTCGCTATATGATCTTTCTATGATTTTGCCATTATGCGTCGTGAGCTGTTTTTGTTCAATGTGCGTTTTCGGTCTTTGAGCGTAACACATTGATATTTTCGGGAACGTTACCTAGTTACAACTTTTTGGACGAGGTAGAATGCTGCTGCACACCATTCCTGCTGAGGTTGCCGACAGGCGTGTTTGAGCTTCTCCCCCACAGAGCGTAGAGCATACCCACTTAACCAACCTCAACATCCATCTTTTCCATAATCAGGGTAATCCAGGCTCTGAGAAGACCCAATTCACAAGGACAAGCTACAGGGGCTTGCCAGCTAAGTCTTGCGCCTGTGGAGGAGTATTCTTAACATAAGGGTAATCCCCAGACAGGAAAAGGCGTATAATTACGCATATCACACCCCCTAGACAAATGCCACACGCTAACTTTTCTGCAGTCGTTCCGCAAGAAAAATGTATGGCGATGACATTAGCTGCGGAAAAAATAGCGTGAGGTTGTCGAAGGCTTATGTCATTTCCATACATTTTTCAGCTCAACAACTGCGGTAAAGTTAGCGTGTGGCATTTGTCTAGGGGGGCAGGAGTCTTGCAGACTACACCAAGGAGCCCCGTTTCCCCTAGTACAAACAAACAATCTTTCAAATGACGTCAAATTGGGTTTTGATGCATGAGTGACGTCAGAGCTCGATGAGGGAGTACTGTTACCATTCTTGTGTTGATGTAGTGGGATTTTGTGTTGGCAAAGCGCAATCGATCGCTTGATAGCAAATGTCCGTAGGTACGGTAAACGCTTATGGTTGCTTGGCATCCGTGTGTTATCAAAAGTAAACTTACAAGCATTTCTCAAGCCTCAATGTCTGCGTGTGCTCGCCGGTATTGACAATGTACTTCCACTGTCCTGAAGTGGCGCGCGCGCGCTGCGGTCGAGCGTACTTCACTGTGCTTGGGCACATGAAACCCGCTTCGCCGGCGCCGGCGAAATCTCTGTTGGCTGTGTCTCCGCGCCTGGAAATATGCAAACAAAATGTAGCTTTAAATCGATAACCCAAGTTTGTGAATTTCATTTGTCATACATTACTGCGCTTGCGTGAATGCCACAGACCTGTGTTTGTGTCATTCACGCAAGATCTCCCAGCATTGTACAGACAAATTTTGCATCATTAATTTTATGATTGTAAAAATACAATAAGCTCAATAATATCCTATTACGTTAATACTAAAATAAGATAAATTATATTATTGTAAATATATAGATCACAGATATTACGATGCATGTCAAATCATCTAAGTAACTATTCAACTTGAAGGTGAATTTAAGAGGCTCGGTTTTTGAAGTTTAACCTGGAAGTGGAATTCTTAATTACCCGAATGCAAAAAAAGGGTTATGTTTTGCGCGTAAGCAGTTGGAGACATAGAATTTAATAATAAGTCAAATCATTCATAATGTCATGCCTCCGAATGCTTCTTTTTCTGTTGAACAAACGTTTCGAAAACTGCCATCAATATTTTAAAGTTTGCCTTTAACATTTGATCTTGTTTCCATATTTTCAGTTGACTTGTCCTTTGATGCAGGTGTTTCTTTTTAATTTATTTTTTATTGAGTAATTGTCTTTCTATGCAAGCGGATTTTTTAGTTTTTTAAGAGGGAGAGCGTTCCAGATGAATATAGCTTTGTAAAAAGGAGGAATACATAATGCTCCACTTACCTATTTGAGAGGAGATAATGTTCAGCTGTGTATTTGGCTTCTTGCGACGCTGTGACTCCGTCGACGGCTCCCTCGCCAGGGTCGCGGAAGTCAGCCAGCAACGCACTGGCCGCTGCTTTGTTTCTTCTTATTGATTGCACTATAGCTTCACTGTCAATACAAATTTATTTTTTTCAACTACTTATTTCGATGTTCATTCATCATCACATCTCATACACGTGTCCCCACCGAGGTGCTCGAGCCTACCCAATGTTAGTGTGATTAGGCCTTAGTCGACTGCGCTAGCCCAGCCCCCTAACCATGACTGCTCAAAAGAATATCAAAACCACACTGAGAGCGGGATGGCGCTATACGCAGTAAGAGCGGTGTCTCTATTTCAATGTTGTTTTAACCTTGCTTTAAGCGATCATGGTGAGGCCCCAGTGCGGATTGGTCGACTACACCTTTGAACTTTTTCGCAGATGTATGCAGGTTACCTCACGATGTTTTCCTTCACCGTTGGAGCATCAATAAACGTAGGTACAAAAAACACATTGATACCTGGTAGTATCAAACCCCGGACCTCCCGATTAGAAGGCGACCGCCGCTAGTATGTTCATTACCAACTTTTAATTGGTATCTAATGTCCACTTTTTTCTCCCTGCCTGATGTCGTCGGAGCAAAGGGAGTTAATCGCAAAGACAACTCTGCGAAGATGGAAAACCTGAAGGAAATCCCTGCACCAGCCCGTCTTGCCCGTCGATTGGTCTGTAGATAATAATTGTAAGGATACTCATTGGCTGTACAAAAGAACGCAGGGTCAATTCAAGCGTTAAAATCAAACTGAACCGTTGCTTTCGACCAATCCGAACGCCGCATAATCACGTCATCGAATATTTAAAAGTTAGTTTATGCGCAACCATTGATCGATTCAATTTTGGTTTGGCTGTACATAATTAGTAAAATCGAACCCCTGTTCATTAACTTATAAAATACGGTTTACATTTGCTAAAACTTAGCCTTGTATACGAAATGTGATCTTATTAACTTGGAATTAAATGATAGGACTATGAAATTAAGTTTGGTTACTAATCTGAATTAGTAATTAACTAACATTATCTGTATTGTGTATGACGTTTCAGGATATCACGTCGCGTGATTCGATCAATAGGTACTTCAAATTAGTTTATTTAAATAGGATTATTACATATGCACTTTTGCACGTCAAACAAGTTACGCCCATCTGTAGCTTGGACCTGTTGAAGCTGTTAGGTAAACGCATACGAGTATAAAACTCAGCAAATTAATAAAGAATTACTCAAATTAACTTAGCAGATGTATAAAACGTAAAAAAGCAATCTAGTTAATCTGGTTTTGGCTCTGGCAAAAAAGCATCACTAACGTTATTTTTAGCAATATACTTGAACGGAGTCCACTTTCGCCGCCACAGAGTGCCTCTACATAGTGTACAGTATAACTTTTTATTTATTTTTGTCAGTGGCCGGTCATTGCACAACGATGACTTTGATTTTGTCATAAAAAACAGCTACTGCGCGTACGATATCTCAATATCGATATCACATCGGACATGTTTTAATTTTAAGCTTAAAACGACATTTTTTTTAATATTAATAAATTACTATTTTTATCGTAACATACGTATATATCTGACCTAAACGTGTTTTAAGTTGGAGTATACCACAAAAAAAAAGAATTAAAAAAATATCAACTATCTCCATACAATTCTCTGTGCCACAGAAAAATGTGTTTTAGATGCGAGATTCATTTAATCTACCATCCACCGTTTTCAGCCCTTGCATTGTGCCGTATTGAGCTAAAAAAACTCAAAAAAGGACACCAAAATGATGGCAACATTTTAAGCGCTCCTTGACGTTATCTATTTGGATTTCTATATACATACGTAGGATAATCGTCGGTTTGCAGACACAGTGAGTTCGTGAAGAGCTCGCACTTCGACTGGTCTGTCGTCGGAGATGTGGGTGTGGGTAGCTTCCTTGGTGGTGCTGGTCTGCGCCGGGGGATCGGGTTTAGAGTTGGCTCTGCAGTTGGCCGGCGAGTAATCGGCTTCAGTGGGTAATTGCCTCTTCGGATCAGGTTACCTGCACAATATTATTTCCGTAAATAAATAGATCAAGATTTAGTTGAAATAGCCTGTTCCTCAGTTGTTGATGAGTCAAGGTAAAACTTGCTTAAATCTTCTGCCTGATCATCACTTACCATCAGGTGAGATGAAAATCAATGGGGAAGCTGTTATGTAAAAAAATATCAATGAAATCAAATTGATTAACTTCATGATGAATTGACCATTACTTTATTTAATTTTCAAAGTATTAGGACTAAGCTTGCCTTACCACTTTCTGACGTTATATACGAGTAAAAATAAAATAGGTAAAAATTTGTCGCATTTAAGTATAATAACGTTGTAAGCTTGGAATGATGAAGCCTTATGTTTAATGGTGACAGTTTTTGACTAAAGCGCAATGAGAGAGGGAAAAAATTCAACCGCTTTAGTGTTATTTTATTCCCAGAAAAGAAAATTACCTTTTCTATCGACATATCTATGGAGAGCTCTGAGTTTCTCGGCTACAGGCAAGTCTTGAGCCAAGGTTTGGTTGCTGGCGTCGGCCGTGAGGTCTACGCTGCTGTTGTCAGCTCTTTTAAGTACCGATCTTCCCCGACTGATGATCGATGCTTCTGTTGACGTTCTTGATATATTTTTCTGCAATATTCACAGAACTCAACACAATTATATTTGAAGTAAATAGGTGATTAGCGAATTATATATGTATTTCGCCAGTCAAAATTAAGACAAATGCTCCTATTTTAAACTGTTTATTTAGTCAAAGCTCTACCGTCATCGGCACCGGCTGTTAACCGAAATTATGAAAAAATAATTATTCAAATTTTTAAAAGAATTATTATTATTAAAATAAACTCAAAGAAAAGACAGAGCGATCTATTGACGTCACATTCGGTAAAGATAAATTAATATACTTACTCGGATTGGTGTTATCTAGTTGTATTCATGTATACGATGATGACATAAATATAATGTACGATAATTAAAGTAGATACTAAAGTAGATAAAGTAGATTAAAGTAGTAGTTAAATAGTAATAATAACGGCGAGTAATTAAGTTACTCAATGTAAAATTTGTGAAAGCTTTGGAATGATTATTGTATTAAGTATTTAAGTAAGTTATCAAACCCCGTGTCGTACTTACATCGTCGTCTTTGATATTGGGTATGGTAGCTGTAACATTCTCAGCATGTTTTGTATCATTCATTACTGATTTGTTGTGACCATGTGCGTTTAATGACTGTCTGTGCAGACCTCTCGGCAGAATGATCCTACGGTTTCGTATTCTTTGTGTTACAGGGTTGACAGTTGTAATTATGTTGTGTTCATTCATTCTGTCGCCGGTGTTTGGAGTCGTATCATTGTTATGCTCAATCGTTTTGTCTGCAGTTGTACTATCATTTGTAATGTTTGTTTCTTCTGTGTGAATGTCATCGTCAATGTATGATTCGACTTCCGTAAACGAGCGTCTCAGCATCTGTGCTGGTGGCGGCTGTTTTACTTCTCTGGACTGCTTGCCTGGCCGGACGGCGCGTCTGATTAGATTTGCCGTGTCTAACAGTATCGGCAGCATTAGGTCTGTGGTGGTGTTAGCATTGTTACCAAACATGGATCTCACCTGAAACAGAGGGATAAATTTATAAAACATTTTATGAAATATCGCTAATGTCCATCGCAAGGAAGGTTCCCAGATAGCAATGGTTTGTCGTGCAAGTTTGAATCAAACTTTCTAGTTCCCAATGACAAACTTGCGTAAGTTTTGTTTTTTCGGCAGTATACAATGTTGAATTGTACATACAATATTGCCCCAACAAACTTTAAAAAGCGACTAGTTTGTTGGGGCAATATTGTATGTACACATTGCGTTATTAAAAAAACAAACATCATGCAAGCTTAAAATAAACATGATTCAAGCTTGTTGTTGGGAAACTAGGAAGTTTGATGCAAACTTGCCTCAAATTTGGCAAGTTTGGATGCTATCTGGGTTTGTTCTCATTGACATCACATATATGAAAAATAGAACTTGCTTGAAGTTTCTTTAGACATGTGAATTGGTCTATTTGACTGTGATAATCTATTTAGCTGTTCGGAAGTTATCGTCGCCTTTCGTGTTCAAATTTATTGCTATTTTATTTATTTTGCTAATGTAGCCGAATAAAGAACTTATTATTAAATATACGACATTAATTACTCATAATAAGTAATGTATAATAAACCCAATGTGTCCATAAAAACAATGAAGCAAAGCACGAGTAAAAACTTATCTTACAATTTGAGCTTTAACACAATACACTACATTATTCATTATCATTCATACAAGACTAAATGTTATGGGCAACTACATTGTTTAAACATTTAATTACATACTTAGGTATTATTGTTTTATATAATAACTGACACTGTGAATGAACAATGTACACGGATTATACTAAAATTAGGGGGTATTAAAATTATTAATACCCCCTTTCAACTTTATGCTTCATTCACCAGTTCGAGAAGTGGAACTAGGTTTTCTCATTGCCTTGGATTTGATAGGATTCTTAAATATACATAATAATTTTCAACAAAGCTACAACAAATAATTAAATCATAGCACGTGGGTAATCAGGGGCTATTAGTATTAATGGTCATAAGAACGAATTAAATTTTACAAACGAAAGTATTGCCATCAATTGAAAAGAGACGTATCTATACTTAAATCAAGATTTTGGCAAAATGCATACAATCTCTGGCAAGTCAAACTATGTTTAGATCTCGTTTAGATAAACAGATGTAATTTAACACATGTCAAATTACCTGAACTGGTGTTATTTGTGGTGATTCTCTAGCAATTGATGATCTTATATATTTCAAATCGAGGCATCGGTATTACAGTGAATACCAAAGTCCAAATGTATTTTGAGAGGGCTTGAAAGATATCGTGCTGCGTAATTTTACTCAGTTGCATTTGAGATGCTTTGAAGGATATTGTGCTGCAGATATTTTTCATTGGTCTTCTTTTTGATTGATGATTTCAATATGTATCCGTATTAGATACAGTATAATATGATGTAGAGGGCGACAAATGCAACCTCTGCCCGTGATACATTCCGCTATACTATGAGCTCCATGAGCTAAAAAGACATTTCTACCAAGTAACAATTTAATGACATTATGAACACATTGAATAAGCTATATATTTATAAAAAAATAAAAACTACAGTGATAGTAAGTTACATCCTGAGATATATAATCATATACTCATGTCAACAAAAATATGTTATACTTGAAAAACATCTATCATCCATGAATTAAACATCTATGGATCATAATTGGTATATCGACAAAGGATAATAATGGCATTGCTCGCGAGTTTACGACTTGAAAATAGCAGTACTTTTCACCGTGAAAGATGACCAAGATGAGAGGGAGGTTACGCAACAAGGTTACCGCTACAGTCGAGAACCCATAAAAAACTAGCGAAAGCGATCTCGGTCATCGTACTCGAATTATTTAGAATACGTAAGCGCGGATGTAGACTGCGTGCATTTACGTCATTTTTTCACGTACGACAGTGAAGCTCTTGGCCTTCATCTCGCCTGATGATAAGTGATGATAAAGCCGAGTGGAAGCGAGCTTCACCTGGACGCCAAAACAACTGAGGAACCTCTTACCTCTAATCATCGGAACACAACAATGCTTTTAACATTGTTATTGTGGCGACAAACTTAGGCAAGACGGCGGTGGTTAGCCAGGCGGGCTCAGAAGCTCTACCATCAACTAAACTAGCAACCAACCTGTGACCTCCCGATCAACACTGGGTGCCGTTAACCACTAGACCACGGAGGTGGTTAAAACTTATGTACAGATTTGAGTTCTTTGAAGTAGTAGCAGATTGAACTCCAGAAGAATGTTATTATTTTATTTGTTTTTGAAATTTAAAAATTTTTCAATTTTTAAATAGATTATTATTTTATTTGTTTTTGAATGGGCTACAACAGATTTTGCATTTGAAATGGATGTTGACAGTATTTAGCTCAGTCCCATTCAGCCATTAATGATTACCAAGCAAATGCAATGGTATAAAAAAGAATAAGTTAAAGTCGATATTTAAATTAAATTTGTTCCGGTCTGGGCGTATGTGCATGTGATATTCTATGTTTGTAACTGCACCCACGACACAGGAGAAAATCCTAGTGTGGGGCGACTTTTTTTTTTAAAAAAAGTGTAAAATTTTCCTTCAACTAGTCAGCTTTGTTGCGTCTTTTTAAAACGGTTCAATAATTTATCTTTCAGTTCTCGTGGAATTTTATTTTACATGATCTTATGACATTTATAAAACGTACAATAGTTTGTTCAGGACTTGAACGCTCTTGCAGATAGTTCAGATTGTATTTAATACGTTCTTCGCATTGCAGCAATATTTGGTTCTGCTTCCAGTTCAAAAACAAACAGTGAAAATCATCATCGAACTCACTTCATCAATGCGATGGAGTCCAGTAAGCTGTTCCCAGTCCCAGTGCTTCTGAGTTGACACATGCGGGCTGATTGGTCAGTTTTAGTTTTTTATATAGCACTAGTTGTAAAAAGCATTACAATGCCATGTAAAAAAGGTGTTTTTTATACACATTGATTTTTTGGGTCATAAACCCTCGCGGGTGTCCTTAGTAGACCCTGCTCACTGATCACATTTTAATCAATGATTTTTAACGAATAAAGGACAATCGTACAAATATTTATTTTCATTTATAAGGATATGTAACAATCAAGAACGTCAAGAGTCACTTCTGGGTTGTCGGTGAACTAGGCGGCCCTTAATCGGAATAAAGTTTTCCGGGCGTACATGGTCCAAACCTTTTTTTTGCTAGTTACATCCACTTTAAGTAACCTATTGATTGCTTTTACGTAATCTTAACTCTAACTCCTATCCAAGCACTCGCTGATTCCGCAGTAAACATGCATCTGCTGGCCGTAGCTATTTGCAACCTCAGATTTTGTTTTGCCTAATAACAAGAATATAGTACCTAATTCCTGTATACAAAAGCATTAATTTATTTCCTTTGGGTACTCACGCGATCGTTTTCCGTTACGAGCCACTGTGCGGTAATTGAGTGCGTTTGAGCATGTCGCTTGACATGCAAACATGGTTGCTGCTGTAATGTGACTGTATGATGCTTCAATGTTATAACTGTCTTCCTTCCCTTCTCTAGATTAGCATATTTATTGGCAATCACAAAGTAGTCGAGAACTCTAGAAATAGAACTCTAAAATAAGGTTTAGAGTTCTATGCAGGTTATGTCTCTATAAACTTGAAGGAGAAAAAGTATCTTACGGAGAATAAAAATGATCTCATTTAAATATCAATATTTTTATATCCCATTTATCACATAAGGCCCGGCAGACGTTGTCCTGCCCAATTAAAGCGATACGTACCGTGTCCAATTTTACGTATAAACCTTTTCAGGATCTATTCAAACACATAGAGAAAATTTCGTTAGAATCGGTCAAGCCGTTTTTGAGTTTAAGAGAGACTAACGAACGGCGATTAATTCACATATAAGAAAGAAGAAAGACAGGCGCGGTAGACGTGATTCTGCACAATTTTATGTATAAACCTTCCCTAGAACTATTCAAATACCAAAGGAACTTTCGTAAAAATAATTTAAGCCATTTTTGAGTTTTAGTGAGAGTGACAAATAGCGAATCATTTTTATTTATAAAAAGATAACTTGAATACTGACAGCCTAGAATTTGCACGGTTTTCGCTAACGGGTCATTGCTCATTGCTCTTACAATTAACCTACCGGAAAACTGAACTATCCAATTCTTTAAGTAATCATAACTTTTTATTGTAAGCCTGTTATGATGACATTGTAACGAAACGAGTGATGTTTGCAAATTAATACCGAGCGTTGGCATCATTCAAATAATCGTTGACCAGGGGCACTACCGTGTTTGCTTATAAGAGAGACACCGCTGTTGCTGCATATAGCGCCATCCCGATCTCAGTCATCATCATCATCACAGCTCATACACGTCCCCACCGAGAGGCTCGAGCCTACCCTAAATTACGGTGTTTAGGCCTTAGTAGCCACGCTGGCCCTATGCGGATTGGTCGACTTCACATACACCTTTGAATTTCTTCGCAGATTTATGCAGGTTGCCTCATAATGTTTTCCTTCACCGTAGGAGCGCCAGACAAATGTACATGAAATTGGAAAACGAAAACACATTGGTACATGGCGGTCTCGAACCCCGGACCTCCCAATTGAAAGGCAAGTGCCAAGTCCACAGCGCCACCGACGCTCCTTATATAAAAAGTTTTGCATACTCCCATAAACGAGCCTCTAGTTTTTTGAAGCCTGTGCGTTGAAATGGCAAGTTTATTATTTCTTGTGTGAGTTTACTTTTATTGTGGACTAGTTTTCCGCTCGCGATTCTCGATTATTGTTTTCCCGTGGGAATTTTATATTTTCCCGTAGAAAAAATAATTTTGTACCCTATGATACAGAAGACTGTTATTTATATTTGGAACATAGAAATTGGAGCATATTTTAAATATTTTCCGTAGAAACTTTCAACCCCTGAATGATGAATTCCAATAAACCATGAAACACGTGTTCAATGAAATGTTTTAAAGAGCATGAAGAAATGTTTTCTGTGCTGGCCGCCGAAGTTCGGAGTAGAAATTCATACGAAACGACAACATCAAGTTTTTAGGTTTCAATATCATTGCGTTGTCTTTCTTTTACTGATTTTGTACCTACAATCAATGAATTCAATAATTCGATTACCTTTTCGTTTCCACAAAAGTATCCACTTTCCTTACAATTGGCAATGGGAATTTAATACGTTTAGAATAAATAGAATTTAATGATAAAACCGATGTAATGCTGTACGTCCTTACATATTATAAAACAAAGTCCCCCGCCGCGTCTGTCTGTCTGTTCGCGATAAACTCAAAAACTACTGCACCGATTTTCAAGCGGTTTTCACCACTCGATAGCGTGATTCTCGAGGAAGGTTTTAGTATATAATTTGTTAAGTTTTTGTATTTATTTCTGTGTACATTAACGATATTTGTTGAAGATGTCGGGAAGAAATAAATTAAGGCGAAACGTAGTTCGCGGGTACAGCTAGTATTATTTATAATTTTGAAGTCGGTTTTGTTTTTTGTAAAAAATTATTTCAATATTTTTAGTAAATTTAATACATGCGTATTTGAATTTGAGCCAAGGCAAACACCAGAATAACTTAAAACGTCTTTCACTCGAAACAATATTAAAAGGATTATTCCAGAATTTTTCACAAATATTTATATTTCAAATTTATTAAGTATATTAATATAATGTATAATATGTAATTCTGAAATTGACAATCATTTCTTCCAAATCATTAGAAGAAACGATTGTAATGTAAATTGTGATATATTTATAATGTAAATTATGTTGAAATGAATTAAAATAAATCTAAAATCTAAATCTAATGTGGTGAGTATGCATGTTTTTTACAAGGTTTTCGTTTTTCGGCTTAACCACAGAAATGGTACAGCGTAGTCATTACCAATGTCAAGTTTATTTCTACACTTGGTTTTTATCGCTACTATACTAAAATGGTCCTTAACCATACTAGTCTTTACGAGTCTCTTTGCCTATTTTCTTTTTTTTCTGTCAAATCAAAATATTTAAGAAATATCATCTGCAAATAGTATTGTATAACACAGATTGTTAGTAAAGTGTGGGAGGTTATTTATGTAAATAAAGAAAACCAAAGGTCCTAATATTGATATTTGAGGAACTCCCATAATAATATAGATGTACCTGAAGACTAAGTTTTGTAAATAGAAACTTTCTAGACCCAAATCGACAAATGACATTCAATAAGTCTAATTGTTTCTTCAGATACATTCAAAATCCTTCGACAAGCTATCAAAATACACTTATCTGAATGTTTTGTTAAACATTTTCGAATAATTTACTAGCACTAGCACTTAGTAAAATATTCGAAAAATTAGAATCGAAAGTTAGAATCGAATTTAGTCTATAACTTGTAGAATCATTTTTTCCAGATTTAAATTAGGATATTACTTGCTATTCTTCATGAGGTCAGGGAAGACGCCATCGACATATTGATTCAATAATTATATATTAAGGAGAGTTGCGAGGCAAGTTCCTTTATTACGGATTTGATTATGTGGATCGCCACATTCCAAAGGTCTTCAGTTTTTTGAAATCGTGGTCCACCACAACAGAATGTCAGAGTGAATAGAGTAACTGTGATTCCACATGAAAGCCGTGGCAATAGTTCACATTTTAAGCCAGGTGATATTCTTTTCGCAAAGACTGAGCAGTTTCTACAATTTTCTAAATCAATAGATACATATGCGATCCATATTCAGTAGGCCAAGTAGGAATAGCTGGTGGCCAGTGGACTATGTCTGATCAGATGCCAGCCGGGCTAATGAAAGCGCGTGAGACCAGTGGCTTTGTATCTGTAATTTAATACAACGATACGTATACGATTGGCCGAATTAACAGCGGTTCGACTTTATCTCCCGCACAATGAAGCAACATGAGCTGATTTAGACCAGCAAAATAGTACGGAAAACTAATTATATTCTTACATTAAAAAAGCAAAATAAAACAAAGTGTAATTAAAGCACGCAGTTGCTTTTTGTTTCTAATATTCAAAAGGAAAACAGAAACTAAACTTGGGGCTTAGTTTTTTACGACATTAATCGGCGGTCCTTGTTTCAAGCGGTTATCGATATATTTATTTTTACGATGAATTGTTTGCCATATAAACTTTAAGAGATGTCAAGAAATAAAAATAGCTAACTTGGAAAAAGCATTTGAAGTTTTTAAGCCAAGTCCATTTTCTGATACACATCGTTAGAAGTGTGAACAAATGGTATGGAACAAATGGTAGTAACAGTGTCTAAAAACAATCTTCCCTTTATTAGTAACTGTAGGTCGAATAATTGTATATTACCTGGGACACTACTTATTTACGAATCATGTCTCTGGCGTCGATCGTAGTCTACACTCTTATTCTATTGATTTTCGTTTAATTTTCGATGAAAATTAATACTTTATTACAACAAAAACCAGTATTATTCGCTTGACACCATACAAATTATCCAAAATTAGCGCCTCTAGTTACGAGGAGACCAGAAGCTTTCAAGAGGCTAACGAATACAAAACATTTTACCTCTTTCTTTTTAAAACTAAAATTCAAGACACATTTGGTTTATTAATCGTCAGTCTGTTATGTTTTGTACAGTGTTTTTCAAAAGGAGCCGGGCTTAAATTGCAAAAATATCACATTGGTCGTATAAAATAGGATTATATTTAATGTTTTAATTTTTATTTTTATTCAAATATATCTGGTCACTATCCATTAACTCTTTACCTTAAATTTTAAATTGTATACCATAGATGAGGTTAACAAGCATACAGACTACATCAACGTAAACGCAGTTGAGGTTACTGCAGCTATAGACGTCTACGATACCGAAGGCATCACACGTCTGACCCTACAAGTATACTCCACAATCTTTTTCAAAAACTTCATGCTAGAGCTCTTATAGAAAACCTCAGAAGATACCTTTCACAATCTGATCTGAAGAAACACAGATCTATAACCGCAAATCGCTGCTCTTGAAACTATTAAAAACTACGATTGCATTAATCGTGAAACGGGTGGCACGACCTCTTCAAGCATATTAACAGATAGGCCTTCTCAATAACCTGAGGAACTAATTAACCTAAACTGGTCACACAAAACATTGGCCCAAATACGCCGCCAGCTGTGACAGCGAGCTCTCAAAACGGCTCGTTTAGACACAAAAATGACCAGGGGTTAAGTAACATGGCGTCGTAAGCTCAATGAGGCATTGACATAACTTGAGTTGCACTGTCACCATTGAGTTCGGCATGAAATCTGACAAAAAGTATTGACATAAGGCGAAGGTTGTGTCATGGGTTGTAACAGTCGACGGTTAATGTTTGGAGACTAAAAGTATCTTTTTTGTACTACACGAAGTGCAATTTCTTTTACAGGTACATTTTCTGCAGAAGGAATCAGCACAATACAGGACTTATTGAAAAAATAAATGAGACCAGGAATTTGGAATTCGAATTAAATTGTTTCAAAAACGCGACTTCTCATGTTAGAAATAAGATAATTGCTGGATGTTTTAATGAGATTATGGAATATACTTACCACAAACACAATCTTACAAAACGCATACGTCCTGCAAGAGGCTCTTTTAAAGTTAATCGTCTTGATACAGGAATAGAAGAGGATTAGAGGAATAGTGTGGTTGTTAGAGATTGCAAACTAGAAGATTAAATTGACGAATTAAATATTTGCACGCTAGACAATAAGAATTATTCCTTTTAAAAGATTACATTCAAAGATCATTCGTACATAGATAAGGACGGTGTACAAGCTGATCAACATTAATAGTAGGTACTAGTGTGATTTTAGAGTGAGGTTAAACTCCAAGCGATACTAACAAATAGGTCAATAGTCTATTAGCAATAAAAAAATAATTCAAGTAAATTGTTTAAGCAGACAGCTTTTTATTGAGTCTGAAGTCTGTAAGGTTAGCTTAATCACGACAATTTTACGGTTTTGTTGCACAGATCACAGTTTTCAGTGGCTTTGTGCAACCCCGAGGCAAATTCAGTGTTACGCTCTTATTTTTTCCTTCCTATGCTCTTTTTTGGTCGCTCTTGAAGCATTGCTGGTTGTTAGCATTACAAAAGAAAAGATAATGAACTTTGTTTTTCTTCTATGTCCATTTGATTAATAAAATGATTATTTTTAATTTAAAATAACGAATTGGTTAAGTGCATTAAAATCTCAATGTTGATTACAATACTTTTAATTCAGTGCAAAATTATTATCATTCTTTTTAGTCCTAGCTTTTTAAATTTTCAAATATTGCGATAAATCAAAAATATAGCTAAAAAGTGATCAAGAAACGCAAAATTAAGACTTTTTATATTCGTATAGGGAACTTAATATGTCAGTGAATGTTTTCACTCACATATTTTAACCATCACGTCTACGGATTTTATACTCTTTTGACTACCAATTTTATTTTAAGCTCTTCTTTTTCTATTGCATGTTTTACGGGCTGAGATTTCTTTGTAGAAATGCCACAACTTGTTTGCAAGAATATTCTACATTTGTTTTATGAAAATGTCGGATCTTTATTAGCTTTTACATAGGCAAGTTATAAAATTCATAAAGTCAGACAAAGAGCAAAAATAAAAATCCACGATAAAGTTTTTGAGACAAAAATTGATTACGGTAATTCAAACAGGAGATGATTTAGTTTAAATGACCTAATCGGCCCTTACGACATTCGAGCGAAGAATAAATGCCAAATGATTTTAGACCCGCGCGATATGAATCGCTTTGTGGTGCACAAAAAGTTAATATTAAATTCGTGTTGCAAGTAAGTTGCGTTCCAAGTTGCCTTACAACGCGTGAAAATGTACGCGAGATCGCAAAAAATGACCCAGTTGCGATATATCAGATCTCTCAAGAAACCCAACCAATACTATTCTGCTTTATCTACAACTGTAACGTAACAACATGTGTGTTTCATTCTATCTTAAGTTTCAGAATCTTTTTGATCTCAGAATTTGTACTGTGAAATGTTCAATGTTATGAAATTCAAAATTCTGAAACACAGGCATTTATTGACGTCAAAAACAAAACAAAATTCAAAATAAGAAGAGTACATACTGTACATAATAGTGCCAATGATAATCAAGATGTCTGCAAATACAAGGAGAACGACAAGAAATTAAAGTTGACTCTGCACCTGAAGAAGAGCAGGCGGTAAATCCGGAAGGTCTCGTTTTTGTCTATCTTTTAAATCGGCATTTACAATGTAGATGTTTTTGCACATGTGATTTAATGACTAAAAGAAAATATATAATAAAATTGATATGCGTGTACATACACTTACAATGTCAAAAACATAATTTAATGTGTACGAATAACAAAAATCAGTCAACAAAATTAATTTTACTAATGAATCTATTTGCCTTGATCTTTAAAGTTTTGGAATAACCGTTTGTAGTTTTGGAAGCCTTTTACGAAAAGCCACACATTTCTTCAAGAAAAGTAAACTATAAAACTTATACACATTAAAAGTGATTATCCTCTCATCTAATTTCACTTTTGTTTTCTTTATTACAACATGTCATTCAAGTGTGTCATAAAGGCGGTCGTTTTGCAAATCATCCAACTTTCAAGTCTCTCAAACAAGTCACAAGAAAAATTCATCACTGTAAATAGAGTTGATGTAGCTGAGACTTGATTAACTTATTTTATTTAGACTATTCAAAATATTATTTAACAAAGATTAATCTGTATAGTCAATTTATTTGTTAATAGTTCTGATAATAGAACAAATTGAATTGATACTACTGTTATAATGTTCCTTAATAGTTTACGATAAAACTCAATCAGTTACTCAAGATATGCTTTTTTTATCTCCTAGCTCCGAGCTAAGAATAATCTAGTAATCAATTTCTAATCGTTTTCCGTTCACATGGATATAATTTCGCCATCCACTGGATAGGCTTGTAAGCAAAAACCTTATAGTCGTGAGAAGCATTTCCAACGCACTGTTCTCGGTGACAAGCAAGTAGGACACTAAAGTCAGTCTCTTCCATTCATTTTATTTGTTTATACACTTAATTGCACATATAGTAAAAAAAGACATTAAAATAAGTTTGTATATTAATGGACATTTTCTGACAGAGATTTCTGCCAGTCAACCTATGTCAGTGTAATTAATATAAATTTTGTTTGAATATAAATATTGGTTTAAATCGAGTATTGAATTGGTAAAGGTAAAATTTTAAAAGCTGACGTTTGAACGAATGTACTGGTGGACTGATCTAATTCTATCAAAAACATAACATGTACGAGTACAAAAATGCACAAGTCTCACAACGCAGTTCTTCTTTTGTAAAAAGTATAAAATCGATTAATTCAGTACCTATCGTTCTATGGGAGCAGCTATCCAACCACTTTATAATAAATTGATACCTTGCCAGTTAGCTAACAACATTTTATAGAAACCATATCAATATTTTTTTTTCTCTTTAATAAGTACAAGGACCTGGCAAACGCGCATGGCAAAAGAAACTATACATGGAATGAAATCTATCTAATATTAGCGTTCCGTGCTTTTATTCATTTGAAAGTATCGTACCTACTTGACGAAGGACTATTTAAATTACTTAGTAGATTATGTTGCTGTGTGACATAGGTTATGTATCGGGAGTTTATTTCAAAGTAGAGCGGTATGAAAGGAGAAAGGGTGGACAGAAAACGGGAGTTGGTATTTGGAAGTTGAAAGTATACGTGAAAGGACGATTAGGAGGTGGTAATAATCAGAATCGGGTGAGGTGATAAGGAGTTTGTGGATTTTTTATAAAGATTTGAAAGGATGCGAATTAATGTGATTTTACGCTGAAGCGGAATAGGAAGCCGTTTCAATTGCATTCGAAACTTGGAAATGTGGTCATACTAACGGCGAACAAAGATAAACTGAATAGCGAGGTTCTGCAGGCGTTCCATTTTATATAACACTCAAATTCAATATAGTTTATTCAAATTAGATTATTACATAATCCCCTGTACACGTCAAAGAAGCTACGCCAATGGTTCACAAGTCTACGGCGAAAGACCTTGTACTAGAAAGAACATGCAAAAAAACCGGCAAGGGCTTTTTTTTCTCCCTGTATTGTTACAAAGTCGTCAATTGAAAGCTGACCTCAAAGCAAAAGTTTGAGCTCAACTTCCATTACAAGATTAGGTATGTCACTTCTTTCCAACTGTGTTGTTACCAAATATAACAACATTTGTTTAGATACATAATGACACGATTCATTATCTTATTAACACCAGGCATTGGTATCATCGGTCGGGGCAGCGTCGTCGGTGGCGCTGTGGACTCGGCACTTGCTTTCGGCACCTTTGGGAGGTCCGGGGTTCGAGACCGCCATGTACTAATATGTTTATCGCTTTTCGAATTTCAATTATGTATATTAGTCTGACGCTTCTACATTAAAGGAAAATATCCTGAGGCAACCTGCATAGATTTGCGAAGAAATTCAAAGGTGTATTTGAGGTCGACCAATCCGCACTGGGCCAGCGTTGTTGACTAAGGTCTAAACACCCTAACTTAGGGTAGGCTCGAGCACCTCGGTGGGGACGTATATGACCTGTTATGATGATTGGCATCTTTCAAATAATCTTTGAGTTTATAATAACCTTTACTCATTAGTCTTATTTACATGCGCTTTAAACTTGTGAAAAGGCAAGTCAGTAACACTTTGTGGAACTTTGTTGTAAATAGTTATACATTTCCCCAAACCCCGAACCTCTCGTTTTTTGAAGCACGTATGTTGGAACGGCAAGTTTATTTCATTTTTTTGTGTTTAAGTGGTCTATATGGAATTTGATATTAAATGTTTTATATAGATTTTATAGACATAAATAAAATTTTCATTAATGTACTGTCCTAATAAACACAATATTATTAATTTCTCAAAATAAATCTCTTAGAGAATCTCTTGCTCGTAGATTATAAATAGCGTGAACAGCTTTTTTTAAGTACTCTATACTAGAAGCCAATCCCCACAGTAGTATTCCATATATGACATCCATATATACATGACGCTGTGAAAATAACAAAAGTTAATCAATCTTGCCGTTTCAACATCAGTAAGTTGTCTAATTTTTCATTAGATAAGTCTGTCCGCCAAGAACTCAATATGTGGATCCCATTTCACCCTTGAAACTAGTGTAATACCCAAGAATTTAATAAAATCGATCAATTCAACAACTTGATTATTCATTGCTACAATAGTATCCACTTTCCTCTCCTCCTCTTTGTAACATCCAAGTAGCAGACATCGGCTAAGTTGAGATGGGGAAAAAGAAGAGATTACGCAGACTCCTAGTTTAAAAAAAAATTAAGTCGCTTGGGTTTGACTTGTCCTTGCCACACTATAGAAGCTACTAGAGAAATAGATAAATTTTGTTAGGTTATTGAAAAAAAACTGGATTCATGATTTTTGGTATTATATTTTAAAACAGTTCTAAATCCTATCACTAATACGCCAACTTAACATGGCTCGAATTCCACAGCAGCAGAAAATAGGTCGGTCAAACCTAACAAATCGACTGTTTTGTTAGAAAATCAGTTGTTAATTAAATTACAGTAGTTACGCTTAGTAAGAACATTTGAGTTTCTTGTTGCATAATAACGAGTATTTCTCACAGTACCGACAGCCTACTGGACAGCTTTTGGCGATGTTTGTATCATTAATTCTGCACGGTTCACGGGTCGAGCTGTTCTGTTCACGGTACAATCTTCACACCATAACAGTTGGCGTTAAATCATGAGCTCTTTCTTTTTTGTTTCTGCATTGTCGCTTACACTAATTAAATGTTTAAGAGCTGCTCTTTATTTCTATACAACACTGTAGGTAGGTTGTGACTGGTATAGCTTTATGTGCTTCCATCTAAAATATTACTTGTGGGTTCATTATCGTCGTCGCTCAATCTATATATTACAGCCGTCTCTTACAGGACCCACAGTATAAAACGTATTTTACTCAATCCCCCAGTCTTTCATCTCCTGTTATTAGAGCTCATATCCACCACTGGCTTTATTGTCACTGATCATAATTATGAGGTGATATGAAAATTAAAAGTCCTTATTGGCGAAAAAGGAAACAAAACCAGTCAAATACAAATCAAATATTCTTTATTCAAATATTATGATATAATAGAAAGCTCTTTTGAATCATCCAAAACTTTTACCTGCCACCCGTTCAGGACATCTTATAGCTGATAAGAATAATGGACGCAAGAAACTTTTTAGCTTTATCAGAAATGTACCGACATTTACAAAAAAAAATATACCATAGACAGCAATATTTGTTAACATAAATAGTAGTTCACAACAACACAATTCTTTATCTACAAGTTAACATTAGCATTAGCATCATTCAAATAATCGTTGAATTTATATATGAGTAAAGGTTATAAATTATAACCTTTAATCATAAGAGTCGTTTTTATATGCGCTTTTAGCTTAAAAAAACGCAAATTTATCATAAAAACTTAACTTCATTGTAAAAAGTTATACATTTCCCCATAACGAGCCTCTAGTTTTTTTGAAGCCCGTACGTTGGAGTGGCAATTTTATTTTTTAATGTCACAAAACCCCAAGTTTAAGAAGGAGTCGCTACACCAAAAGCAATTTCGATTATGTTTTTCGATTATATGATCACTCATGTTATAATATCCCGTTGCCAAATAATTATATCAAACGCCTTACGCAACAAGACTTTTACTACGGAAAAAAATATGTTGTAGGTAAGAGCTGTAGAGCCTCATTAATGTTTAGCATTAAAATATAATTAATCAATCAACATTAGCATTACAGATATTAATGATTTTGGTTTTATAAAACACGTTCAATTATCAAATTAATATTATATTATTAATATTGAAGAGCTCCGTAATGCAGAAGTGTGTACTTCCTTTGTTGTTGACAACGTTGGGCGTATTAAGATCTTGTCCTTACCTTTAATTTATAATACAATAGTATTTTTGAAATGAATTAAAAATATACCATTGTTAATGTTAATCAAAATCTCTTTTATATTTCATAATATCTTAAATAGGTTAATGTGCCGAATATGATATGACCGGTGCCTTTTCTAGTAATATTTTGTTATTCTCATATTACCTCAGTCATGTCACGACTAGCCTCGGATTGTTTAATATTGAATACTATTGAATTATTGATTTTATGATCTGCATGGCCTTAAACTGCATTTTCCAAGAATGTATTTGTTGCCATTATATCTTTGTTATGAAAAAATGGAGTTTGCTAGTGGTCTTTAATTGGTACATCTATTAAAGACCATAATAGTTTGTGGTCGGTATGAATTTCTTCCTTAGTATTATTTCATGTTTATGGTCTCTATGTTCTAGTGGTTGCTATCGCCTGGTATTGGTTTGAAGATATGGAGTTCTAAATCTACTCCCCATGGGGGCAAAAGTTCTTAACTGGCTAGATACCACCATCTTAACTGAGTTTGTTGCCATAATAACAATAATAATAACGTTGTTATTCCGACAAAAGTGGTGAGATAGTCAGGTTCTCAGTTGTTGAGGAGTCGAAATGAAGCTCACTTCCATCTTCAGGCTTATCATCATTTACCATCAGGTGAGATGAAGGCCAAGAGCTAAGTTGCTGTAAATAATGTAAGAAAATATATTGTTATTTAATACTATTTAAATACTCCTATTATTAATAATTTTATTTAGTGACTATGTGTTCTGCGTAAGTAGACTTATATGTGCAGAGGTTTCTTGAGTCTTTATAAATCTTTATATGTCAATTTGTATTGATTTATCTTGAAATATACTAATTTTTTGAGACTCATATTTTAGTATTCTCACAATTTCAAGTCTTCTATTTCATCCAGTAGCACAAACTCTACATTAAGATTGACTTTCTGACTCTTTGATTTCCTTGCAAAACGCAGCCAATTATTTTCTTCTTTTACGCCAACTCCCATGCTGACATAGTTTTTGTTATCACAACTAATTACCCTGTCAACTTTCCACCACTGTACAATGGTGGCTTCATAAGAAGCGGCATAATCTGAGCTATAGACAAATAGTTCATCTCAATTGTTATAGGAAAACGTTGCGCCGACTTTCTTTCTCACGAAAAAGCAAGTCTTGTGGCGGTTAAGTTTTCTAGTTCCCTGCGTTATGTAAAGATGAAATTAATTTTAATTTTTAAAACTGATTTACTTTAAGATGCAAATCCTTAATTAAGTGTAGGTGAAAGCGAACGGAAACCCGATTAAAATAACCAGATGACTGATGGTAGCTTAATAGTGACCAAATAGGAAAATCATATAGTCCGGAAAATGAATATTCATTACCAGCTTAGTCCTCACACATTTATAATGTTGACCTTCAAAAAGATTACGTCAAACTGTGGCTTAGATAACAGAAAATAGATGTGTTCAGATAGACGCAATAGTTCCGATAGTGCAGAGCTCTTCCCTTAATACAGTATTTCTTACCTCATCTATCTCTTGTGTAAATAAAGTTTTTTCTCTTATGTATTTGATTGAGGTAATTAGAACTGAAATTATTGAAGAATTTATACTGAATGAATCGCAGATTAATATCAATTGAACTACATACTTTTATAATATTAAAATAATTATTATTCATATATGAAGTGATGAGGATCGTCAATTTGAATCGTCCAAATTTTCTTTCGATTTTGATTAAGTCAGTTTAGCTACCCCTGTTCAGTACGTCTTTTAGCTCATAAGAAGAATGGTCGCAAAAACTTATCAGCTTTATCAGAAGAATACAAAAACATTAGTAGGACGTAGATAATTATTTTAAAGTCATACAGATTAAGTCCAAGCACATTGATTTTATTTAAGTTTTAATTGAATTTATTATACAATACTATAGATTTTCCTCCCTCGTCAAAGTTATGGAAAGGCAAATCAGCAACAAACGAATCATCATTATCATCATCACAGCTTATATACGTCCCCACCGAGGGGTTCGAGCCTACCCTATGTCAGGGTGATCAGGCCTTAGTCAACCACGCTGGCCCAGTGCGGATTGGTCGACTTCACATACACCATTGAATTTCTTCGCAGATGTATGCAGGTTGCCTCACGATGTTTTCCTTCACCGTAGGAGCGTCAGACAAATATACATATGAAATTCGAAACGAAAAACACATTGGTATATGGCGGGTCTCGAACCCCGACCTCCCGATTGGAAGGCAAGTGCCGAATCCACAGCGCCACTGACGGTCTGAACAAACGTATAGAACTAATTAATTCATGGGATAAACTAATTCATACCTGTGCAAGATTTAGCGGCGCTCTCCCGGGTGGCGTGGTCACCTGGCTGGCCACCAAAGAAGCCAAAGCCACCCTCTGGCTTCCAGACATTGCTCTTATTATAGGCAGAATCTGAGCGAATTTCCCCACATGATCCTTCCTCTCTAAAGCTCTTAAAACAGCGTCCTTTATCATGCTCTCCTTCGACCGTAACTTGTAAGCCGGCTTGTAAGCCACCGTTCTCCTCGTAGTAGTCGCTAGAAAATCTTCGAAATCCCCTAGACCATCCTCGAAGGAATCCAAATTGTACTGGGGCCTGTGGGAATTAACAACTCCTGTTGGTTTCACTATCCTCACGGGAGGTTTCACGAACGTCTGGTAATGCCGCGACTCCTGCGCTATCATCACTTCATCTGAATCACGACCATCGTTAAAATCGAAGTCTTTCAAATAATCCTTACACCATGAATCCGTAACAAAGGCTACCACGAAAAGAACGCCTAACAAACTTTGGAACGCCATCATAAAATCCTACTTAAATGTCATAACATCAAAAATGTATTCATTATTGAAAAACGTTGCAGTTTTTTGATGTAAAATAAAACACTTTTCTCACATGTTAATGTTTAGAAAATATAAGATGGATAAAATCACGCATATTTCCCGGTGCGAGTGAGTGAAGCGTTAATGCGCGCGCCGCTTTCCTCGGCTGAGCTTCGAGTGAGCCACGCGTGCCCACACAAACATACTCTCATCTCTCATATTTGCAGGTGTCAGATTGTGCCGGAACTCGCGACTTTCTCCCGCGGGTCAGATGATCGGTCACATTCTGATAAGATCTACTTGTCATCGGTCAACAAAAGGCCATAGCGCAAAAAATGGACGGGCAAAGATGTTAGTGGACCACAAGTCGTTGTCGAATTTACTTGCACCATCTACTCTCAACCTTCTGTCACGTACTTTACAGTTCAATTTGCATGTTAAGCGGTATTGTAAGATGTAAGTAATCGATGAGAGTACAATTTTGCATGCTTTTAATGCTTTCACGGCTAACCGACCTCTATTATAGCATTGTTACGAAACTTACTCAATAGATAAACGTGAGACTGCGAAATGCTTCGATAGGTTTGAATTTTATGATTAGATCTTAGAGGATCTAGACGGATAACACGTCAACTTTGAAAAGAGACACGAACAACCATTTGCAATTTTGGCATGTAGAAAAAAATCTCCTTGCTTTGATTTAGAATTATCATCCCAAGAATATTAAACAAGTGCTTAACCTTTAGCAAGTCACTTCAAATTCTTAACACTATTTAGCCGTGTGGGGACAATCGGAAATCCCAAACATGCTTTTCAAATAGTAATTAAAGAATAATAAATGCAAATACAAGTTGTCTTCTACAAAAATATATCTCATAACTTGGCACGGGAATCACAAACTTTAGATTGGTGTTCATTACAAACACATTTACAAAATTTACAGTACCTTTTTCAAGTCTTTAAGACGTCACACATAGATGATATTGGCATTTGGAAATACCAAATTGCCTCTTGATATTGAAATAAGAAATCAACGAAAGGGATTAAAAGGTACCACACTACACTAGTAGACGTATGAAGTCAAGTACCTCTATATTGCTTATACCTTTGTTTGGTTATATACTTGGCAACCTTTGATAACATACTTTAAGTATATAATCAAAGTAAATAACATGTTGTTTGTGCGGCTAGAGAAAACATCAAAGCTCATGTATGAATTAAGAAGTTACATGAACGCAAATACGTCTAATATTTGACGAAATATGAAAAAATCTAGTCGCTTGAGGTCCAACGGCAATTAAAGGTAAAATCAATCAAAAATTTGTAGGTAGCTATATGCGTAGTGAAATAGGAAGTAGGAATGCGTTTAGGAGTTAGGAAATCTTGTAAGTTTTTGAGTTTTAATTACAGTTCAGCTACTGCATGTAGTTGTAGGTATCGTAAAAACTGCAGTACAGTGAGTCAGTGATAGCTGATGTATGAAAATTGTTCTCATTACATATTCGCTTGCCGATAAATAGCATTACCTTAATGCAAAAAGCAATAATTCGTAAAATGATCTCAAAACACAAATACAACATCGCGACCAGTACCCGTGCCCTAAACTTTCCTGCTCTGCTTTTACTTACATTCACTTTTTGCATGTTTAAGCCCCAAAGCGGACTCGATCAAAACTGAGACAAAGGGTTTTTTGATGTTATGGTTAACCATATTTGTATAATATTGAAAGATAAAATAATATTGCAAAAATGTATTGGTTTGAAAGACTTTCACTAAAGAATATGTTAACATATAAAAAACTCTAACAGGCGATAACAATAAAAGAACATTAACCTAGTTTGAAAGTGCTATAGCTAAAATAGAATAAAAATAGGTGAAATGAAAGGAATTTGACAATATTTTTGCTTATACATTTTTTAGTCATCACTTCGAAAACCGTTGAATTTCATTGAATTACTTCAACCACATACGTCCCACTGCTGGTCATGGGTCTCTTTCCCAGATTCAAAGATGGAATTGGTTTACTTCACCACACTGACCTGAGTTTGTGTACAGTTTTGTTTGTAGCGGCGATACATGTATTCTAAGATCATCGCATGCACTAATGAATTTGCTATACATACTCGTATTATTTATGACATAAATTTTGGTTACTTGTGTTAGGGGTTCCGAACAACTGACGGGACCCATGCCAAAGAGTGTACATGAGTGACATGTTGTAACTTTCCCCTATTCAATACACCGCCTGTAGATTTGCATAAGTTTGGTTTTGTAATTTATCCCCGTTTTGCTCAATTCAATAAAAGTTAAATGATTGCATATCCACAGCAATATCTGAAATTACAATGGCACTACACTTTCGTGGCGACCGCAGTGCCTGCGCCTGCGCAACGGTGGCATTGTTTGCTATGTCTGACCTACAGGGTGGTCGATGTTGTGTTGGAAACATTTGTTAAATACCCGTAAATTAGAATTAAATATCGCAATTCTGGATAAATTTAATTAGACTACGATACTCATTCAGCTTCGGCTGTATAGTAGCAGGCCGCCTCCGCAAACCATTTTAGTGACGAGACACTGGCTATTTAGAAAAGAGTATAAGAGGCAGCGTAGGGTATTCATTGGAGACCCTATACTGTCCCATACATCTTTTAGATAGGTAGAAACCGATAACGCTTAACGGGTCGTGAAGTCGTGACCCAAGTCAATCTTTGTTTTTTTTTATTATTCAGGGACTTATGCCTTCAGGGATTTATGGTTCATAATTACAACAATACTTCCCGATGTTAATGTTTAGTTTTTCTTGCTTTTCATCTCTTACGATTTAAAGGACGTGACAATAAATTGAACCTTTCAGGTCTTTTGCTTGTCTCTGAAGGCTCTCCAAACAGGTGTAACTATTATCTTCTCTTCTACCTGAATTTGCCTACATCTAAACTATGATTTGGGTGTATATGTCGTGGCCATATTATAAAAGTGACTATTTCTTAATGTAGCCAGCCATTTCATGAAATGGTTGTATTTCATAAAATCGCCAACTAAAACCAAACCATTATCGTTTAAACGTCAACGTTAATGGAGAGTGTTCGTTCATGATATCCAAAGTTTAGTAACAATCCCAAATAAGCATGCAAACAAGCCTGCGCAGCGTGCAAACATGCATGCAACATGCAGTTTGATGTTCCGCTCGCTTCGCACGCTCCGCTGTATGTGGTCACAATGTCTAACTTTTTTTAGGGCGGGATAAACTCGGGTAGAAACCCCATACTCGGTTAGACCACCCTCCAATAACCTCTCCGCCTCCGATGGAGGCACGCTTGAGATCGGACTAGCCATTCCCCGAACACATCCAGACGTAGATAGGCCCAGAGCGGTGTAAACGAATTGGGACAAGCGCCTAGGGAGGGGTCACCCACCAAGTGCGACCCCCCAAAGGGGTGACCAGCAGGCTTGTTTGCTAACTACGGTTGGTAACTAGCACTGTCATTTTTAAAGAAATACTCATTAACGACACCATTACTAGTTTAGTGATCTTATGTGTTATGGGGTAGGCCTATGCCCAGCAGTGGGCGTCGTGCGGCTGAGATGATGATGATGATGTGTTACGGTGGCGTTCATGATAGCAGTAATGGATGTTAAGTTTCTTTCAAAAATGGCAGTTCTAGTTAGCAACCGAAGTTAGAATAAACCTAATGGAAGGAAAACGTAAAATCTCCCGGCCAGATTCCTCCCTGGTTCACAATGCCTAACGTAACCTAACCTACAAATTTCAGTTTTATCTTACAAGTTTTTCCTTGCTTCTTTTTTTTGTTAAAGGCCTGTAATCACCTGTGTTGAATAAAGATTCATCATCATCACAGCTCATTTACGTAACAAGGGGCTCGAGCCTACCCTAAGTTAGGATGTTTAGACCTTAGTCAACCATGCTGGCCCAGTGCGGATTGGTCGACTTCACATACACCTTTGAATTTCTGCGCAGATGTATGCAGGCAGCCTCACGATGTTTTCTTTCACCGTTGGAGCGTCGGCCAAATGTAGGTACATGTGAAATTCAAATAACAACAACACATTGGCACATGGCGGGGTCGAACGCCGGACCTCATGACTAGAAGGCCAGTGCCGAGTCTACAGCACCACCGAACGCTCCACCGAATAAAGATTATTGAGTTAAATAAATCTTAACTTTTAACCTTTCACGGACGAAAATTTTATTATTTTATTAATATTTCAAATTTTATTTCTTCCAACATGTTTTATTCTTCTTCACAAATGTTTAACATTGATTTAAAATATTTAGTTATTTGCACTTTAACAACTGATACTGTTCATACTTCCTTTTTCGTTCGGTCTATTCTTTTATGGAATGCCCTTCCTCAAGAAGTGAGAAACTCCCCAACAAGCTTGACTTTAAAAATAAATTGCGCATGATTTTCTTTGACCAATGTTTTAAGGGGCCACAGTACCTACTACTAGCGCCGCCATTCGTTTTTTTATTAAATAAGATGAATAAAAGACGTTTCTACAAAAAAGAGAACAGTCAGGAACTCAATATAGATATTTTAGATTTTTGGGAGCAATTCAGGCATAGATTAAAAGTATAGGAATAATCATAATCAGAATTATTACTAAAAGTGACCACTTTAAGCAATAATTATGATTTCGACTATTCTATACGGTTAATGTGTACAAAATACGTAAATATAAATCTGAAGTATCTATATTGAGTTCCTGACTGTGCTATTTTTTGTAGAAACGTCTTTAATTTATCATAATTAATAAAAAACGAATGGCGGCGCTAGTAGTAGGTACTGTGCACTCTTAAGCAGTAAAACTTAAGCTGTTGAGAATTAAGTAGGCTATAGTGTCATAAACTTTCCTCCAAGAAATTTTAGGCAAATATATTATAGTAGTGTATTTTATATATGTTATTTTTGTATTAGGGTTTTTTTTATATATTTAATTATCTATGTCAATATAAGTATTTAAATATCTATGATCATTTTGAAATATGCTTTTATTTATTTCTATGTTTTTCGGTACATCTACCACATTGTTTCTCTGCATCACCCAAAGGTTGACCATCAGAAAATGTCTCAGGCATTAAGTCCGCTCTGTGCAACAGTTTTTGTACTTAAAGAATAAAATAAATAAATATACAAATAACATACATAAAATTTTGTTAGAACCGATCCCAAGCCTATAAAATTGCTAGCTTATTTCATACTGTATGTAAAACACAGCCTGTATAACTCCACAGTAGGTAATAAACGAGAATACTTCAATCACAAAGAAAGTAACAAGTCATATCGCCGGACCGCAGGCTTTTAATATCAAAACAATTTCCTTCTTGCGTTTAGAGGACTTTATAATATTCACAATTGCAGTGGTTTAACAATCTTGAAAATTGTGAATTTCAATATGCAATAGGAATTTGTAATTATGTATTACTAATCTTTTATAAATAAGAACAGCAAATAATTTTCCATAAGATAATAATGTCGTAATACTGCACAAATGATTTATGTAATAGGGCCAATAATTTTTTTTTATTTTGCCACATCCGACCTATGAAACAGATTTTTATCCAATCACAAATGTATGATATCACAAATAAGTAACTAAAGTATAATAAAACGACGTTTCTGGAAAATATCTACATGTGTAATATTTACAGTTTTTTGGATAATTTGTTGTATCCATTTTATTTCTTTAATGGACAACAAATTCACAATCCTACTCCTAATGATGACATTTTTGTTGCTTTTTCTTTAACTTTAAAATACTCTTCTGTAATGTTGTGTATTTGCAGATACTTCGTTTTTGATAGAGGGTGGCGATTTATATAATATAAGTAGGGAAATAGTAGATTATGCACCGCGGGATTAAAGCAGTGTATTACAACACGGGCACCATATCGAAGCCCGAGTGTAACGAGGGACTCTAATATTCCTAAGCGAAGCTAGGGAGTTATGTAGAGTCCTGAGTTAAGCGAGGGATTAAATCGCCTGAGCTGTATGGGCGTAGAACCTATGCCTTCCTAAGCTAGCATCTATGCTAAATTTTCATACGAATTTCAAGTTCCAAATTTAAAACACTGTACTCCCTTGGGAGGTTTATACAACATTATCTCCCTCAGGATATAAAGTCTTGCTTAACGTTGAGATTAAAAGAGTTATAATTGAACATTGTCGAAAAAGTGGTATGAAAAAATTATTTATACCAAAAATCTAAAAGTTTTGTAAGTAAAGTACTAGTCGATTATGTGCTTCAAGGATCTTATAGTAGTAAAATGTCATTCGAACGTTCGTTTGACTTGACTCCACCGGTCTACCATTGCAATCGTCTGTGATTGTTGCTAGTTATACCCAATAATACTGATATTAGTGACATAATCAACCTATTCATTATATCACTAACATCAGTTGCCTTAAAGTAGACTTTTTAATCTCACTTCTAATTTCAATTTACTATGAAAATAACCATTTTCATTTTTTTCTTTTAGTTCTAAAATAATAATCAGTGTGGAGGATTGATTTTACATCACTAACAAAAGTTGGTGTAAGTGGATACCGCATTCATGCTTTGCGATATACTAAAATAACCCTTAATTAAACGGGAATTCGACGGGATGGGAACTTATGCTCAACTTAAAAGTAACGCTAAATTCACGGTCTTATATTCCTATACTTGTTGCAAATGTAATATTCCTTACTTACTTGCTGAAGAATATTCCTTATTGCATAAGAATATTTCGCGATTCTTTGATTTAAATGAGAAAGAGTATCTGAAAATGTTTCTGGTGATAAGTGCCTACAAGGTTAGATGAAAGAGAATTCCACCTAATCTAATTAACAACAATGCGATCCATCGGGGTGAAATGATGAAGGGTGAATGCAACAATAGGTCCAAGATCGTAAAAGTTTATTAGAACTTTATCACTCAGTCACTCATTTTTAGCGCAATATTTTATTAATTATGTTATTAAATTAGTAGGATATTCGGATAACTAGCGTAACCTGACGCAATGAAACTCTAAAGTCAATAATGATCATCGATTAAGTTTAAGAGCAAGTGATTAGATCTTAGATTAGATTTAGTTCTAGCGAAAAAGAAACTCCTCAGTAAATAATAAAAAAACTTCTTAAAAATATACCACTAGATTTAAAATGATTCTGGACAAAAGATCTTTTGAGATTCAACCCGTCAATATAATTTCCTTACAAAGAACATGACAACGGTTATAATAAAACACATCATGAAATTTGTAAATCACTATAATAATCATAATAAAATAATTCATTCGCACTTAACATAAGTCAGGTCTTAGAATGCGGTACTACAACTAAAATTTTAAGACTAGAAAAGATTATTGAACTGAGATACGAAGGTTTTGAAGATTTAACGACGCAGTGTAACAAAAAGCGAATTGGAAATATTCCCACTATATAATTCAAAATATTAGCACCATTGTGATCCCTCTTTGTGTAAAAAAGTGCGGTTATATTTAACAAACATAAATATTCCAAAAAAAAACAAGTCATTTGGGTAAACTTATGAACGAGTCATACTGAAAACAACATTATAAACTCATAAAGTCATTTACAAAACATTGCGTAAAAATCTAAGCGTTCACATACTGAAACTTTAGCTGTAAGCGGACTTACAGTTTTGTGCAATTGCTTGTTGAAATCAAAATATTAACATAAACTTATTACAAAATATATATGTATATACATAAGACAGTTCTTTATATTCATCAATCATACGTCTAAATTCTACACATCTATTTACAAACAATAACGTAGTTTAACGTCACACCGTCAATACTGTTATAAATTACAAATACTTGTATATACAAAACATCAAGGTTACGGTGACATAAGTTACATAATTTCAATTTGATTGAAACCAGAACTTAAGATCAAAGCATCTCACGAGCACACGGGTGCCAGCAAACGTGTTTTTACAAAATTACATAGTGCCAGTGTTACCATAAAAAAATCTTCACGAGAAAAAATATTCGCCCGAACTTCGTGCGGCCATTGCGAGATTCAAACATCAGGAAATACTGTACTGAAATCCGTAGGACTCAATCTAGTTCCAAACAGCAATTCTAGAATATGCTGCTAGTCTCAGCCTTACTATCGAATGATCATAATTCATATTTACTCCAATCCGTTAAATGTCACATTCAAATTCTGAAACTCTCTTATTTCTCCCATCTGGGTTCATTTGAAAATGGTTCTCTCTTGTTCCTATCCTGGGAAAGCCGTTAAAACTGTTCCGGCTGACTATAGGATTTTCTCTCTCCCTTTCTCTATGAAAACTTGCGGTGGACAGTTTCCCATCTTTCCTCTCAGTGAAGTTGGGATCACTGAAGTTATTCTCAGTGAAATTTCGTTCGTTAAAGTCCGTATCGGTGAAGTTCTTTTCCGTGAAGTTGCGTTCGTTAAATTCACCGTCAGAGAAGTTTCGGTCGTTGAAGGGCACGTCCCGAATACCGAAGCCGCCCATCCGGGGGGTGCCAATGCCGAATTTGTTTCGAAGCTCCTCATCCCTGAAGCTGAATGCTCGGTTATCGGACTTCGGCGCGCTCTTTGTCAATCTGCAATGAAATTGAGTAATGTTACTACAAACTAGAGATGGGTGGGCTGACTATGGTTTTTGAAGATAAGCCGACTAATCGGTGCTGAGATGAGAACTATATTATAGTCGACAGCGCCGATTATTGACTCAGTTCGGGTAGCGTTCGTTTCGGTCTGCTAGTCGGGTCACTCGTCATGTGTAGTAAAACGACGTAGTACACATCTAAAATACTTGTAATTATATTTTTGACTATTTAATAACTCTATACTATGAAAATGACAAGTTACTATTTGTAGATAATGACTTTTTGTTATATTTCATATACATTACTATTATAGTACAATACTTGAAATATGAAATTTAAAGTCAATATTGGCAGTTTATTTTTTGTTTTCTAAATTCATTACGTTTGTACTAGATGTAGAGACTGGTCGGAATAGCCGACTATCCGGACACATTTATAGTCTCCGAATAGTCGGCAAAATACACCGAATATTGGACACTTAATGACTTATTACTAATAAGTATTCCTTCACTGTATACCGTCAGACAAATGTACATATGAAAAGACGAAAACGAAAAACACATTGGTACATGGCGGTCTCGAACCCGGACCTCCCCATTGGAAGGCAAATGCCGAATCCACAGCGCCACCGACGCTCTTATGCTTGAGATTAATTAATACTCTACTTTTTGAACGACTCGCAAGAAAATATAAACGAATATATAAGAAATACACACAGCATTTATTCAAAATCATACTTTAATTGTACATACATCATAAATTATTATATTATTTAAATAATTTACAAAGCGTCTGTATTGTAAAAACTACACAGAAGACGTGGCTGCATGTGCTTGAATGCCTTTGCTTTTTCAGATTGGAAAAATAAAACCTACAAATGTTAACAACCTATCGAGATTCAATAGGGTAGTTGACTCATATCAAAATTTATTAAAATATTGTTTATTTCTAACAGTATTTGGCATAGGGTTCCACAATATACCGATTTTAATAAATAACAATGAAGGATTACTGTTAAATTTTAATTTGAAAATGCTAGATATAATCTTTTTTTATCTCACGCCGTAAACGCTTTGATATCCTGTGGTCAAGGCCGTGACGTCACTCATATAGTAAACAAAGAAGTGTCAAATTTGTGTTCAACAACTCGTCGATTTGCTCTATTCTTTCCTAAAACTGGCAAAAAATCGTCCAAATCTCCATTATTATATGTGTAAATATCGTAAATTATTTGTATTAATAGCAAAGTCAACCATTGATGTTGGATTTGTGAGAGCAGATAGTACAAATCTTCCGAAAATCGACATATTGATGGTCAGATTCTTTGTGTATCACTCTAAACAATAAAAGTACAGTTTCAATACTGTTATAATGAAGAACAGGTTACAAGTGTACTTTTCAAGATTGTCACGCGGCAGAGGAGAGTTGCAAACATGCATTTTTGGTGTGGTTGCACCATCACAGTGAGGAGCTATTTTGTACAGCAGTTGAATGCTATTGGATAGAATCCTATCTCTCAAAAGTCAAATAAACACTAAAAGTATTTACTTCACGAGAAATATTCAAAAGAAAACATCAGGATCATGTGTCAAATACCAGTGTAGTACTGCAAGAATTTGTAAATGAACATAAAAAGAGAAAGATTGGCAGTTGTTCATTTGTCAAGCATGAAGAAAATTACTGGGAGGAAAAATATATATACATTCACAGACACAGATTGTGACATATTTCTTAAAAAAATTAAAGTCCTCTTCAATGAAGAAAGAATAAAGTGCATAGAAAACTAAACCAGGAATCATCAATTCAGAAGTGCGCTTTAGTTTGAGCTTCGTTATGAAGAATAACAGCTTCCATGTGCTATGAAGTCAGCCAGTGCATAACACATAATGGTTCTTTCGATGGGAAGATTTTTGGTGGGAAATCTTGCAGACACCTATAATGAAATGTGGATAAAAGTTAAAAGATGAAGATTTGGGTTGAAATTTGCAAAATGTGACCTCTTCATTTCTGATTAATACCCTGTAATAGTCAGTTCAACAATCGGTATCCATAAAATTAGATTAATACAAAATTGTCGTGCTCTTTTACTGAAGAAAATGCTAATTATCAAAGATGGAAAACTGTGAACAGTATGCTTAACTCAAGTATAGATGCAGATGTTTTGTGCTAAAGCAAAACTTATATACTTTTGTGTTGCTAGCAGTCATTTCGAAAACACTCAAAAGGTGACAATATTAGCTATAATAGGTATTTGTTCTAACAATCTGTATGTCAAAAAACTTATTGATCAAATAGTGCCATTTAGGAAATTATACTACATTTTTCCTAAATTATATGAAAGTATTACTTCATAATAAATCACTTTACTATTATTTTGACTTTTAATACCTGCGACCCTAAGGCAATATTATGACAAATTAATAAATTTGATCTAACTCTATTCAAAGCTATTTGTACTTTTGGAACATATATATTTGAGTAAAAATGATAAATATGGACAACAAACCTATAAAATATTATAAATCTTTTAAGGTGTAACGGAAAAATAAAACACATGTATTTCAAATTAAAAAATTTTGATTCAACTTAAACCTTTACAAGTCATTATTGTCAAATAAACATGCAACATTTTTTTTTATGAAGAACAATGTTTAATATTGTACAAAAATTTGTTGTCATCTTTAGATGTTAGTTATGCATAAAGTAAAGAAAAAAATTTTCTTTATATTATTTATTTATTAAGAAGGGTCTTGTAAATTTGGAAGAGCACAGGCTGACAACACAGCAATCACATTTAATATATTTGTATACGGCTTTAAAATTGATAACTTGCATATTCTTGCTTAAGCTGTTCTGAAATTTACTTTCTTCTAGTAAGTTAATATCACTAATACTGCTTTCATATCCTGATTATATTAAGCTGACTAAACCATCAGGTAGTCACACTAATAAATATTCAATAGTATTTGCTTTTTATACTCAGGCCAAGTTAGTGCTTGTTAAATGACTTGATTGGGTTTTTGAACTTCATTTCTTCGCAATCTATGATTACCCTTTTATACTTATGGTGAAACACTAGAAGTAACTTTTTTTATTGTGCTTTTGGTTAAAAGGTCTAATAAAAGGTTCACTGACTTTCTTCCTTCTTTTCTTCATAAGTTTCCTCAAGAGCTTTATTTCTTTAGAAATAATATACCAATTACTATAACTATTAAATAAAGTTCTTTAGGTATCCCTATCTGTATTCTTGGTTTGTGTGCCTTATCATACATAAAAGTACTGTTAATTAATTTTTGGTTATTGTGGTTTTTCCTTTTTATATGTCTTCAGTTGTCCGACTTGATAGCTTGTTGGAAAAGACTTAAGTAATGACCCAACTAGTGAAGGTATATGAATGGTCATTGTCATAATTTTCCTCACTTGGAAATAATAATTTTAAATAATGTTTGGCCAGATATAGTTGGTTTGCAGCACTTTACTTCAGACAATTTTTTGGGCGATGTTGCAGTTGATTGGTGGTGGGCAGCAGGTTTAATCAGTGAAGATATAACATCTTTCAGTTTTACTAAACTGGACCTATTTACTTCTATGGTGCTTTGGTATATGAATACTTGAGTTATTTTGTTGACATAATGTTGTTCTAGTTGACGGGACACATTTTGATGTTGTGGCTGAGCATGCACTGCTTTGTATTATGTTGCACAACTTTTACTGCCTCATCAATCTCGTTGTCAATAGGAGAACAGGGTAGTATACAATAGTTCTCATTAAGTAACCTCTGAAAGCAACAAATTTTAATTAGGTACTCAGTAAATTCAAGTAAAAGTTGTTTAGATAAATATAGTCATTATTATGAAACTGGGATAGTTTGTATTACATACTTTTAAATTAATATTCAATTACATCATTATTCAATTGGACATAAGTACATATTCTTTTGTTTGAAACATCATCTAGTGTCAATATATAACTTAGTTTAAATCAAAAAGGCGTAAATGGTCAAGTTTTCCAACCAAATTTTAACACCAGACGTAGTCTGGTGTTAAAATTTGGTTGGTCGGCTGCAGTCAGTTTTCATTCAAACTGAAAGATAAAAATTTAATTAATGATTTTACATACAACCTAAAAACTTCTATTTTGTTTAAGTTGAAATTGAAGTACCTACACAGATTGAGTTATTAATTTATAGTACTTACATTAATGTGATTTTCGCAAAAATACATTTAGGTTTCAGTAGATAGTAACAGGATTTCTTTATGCGAGTGTTAACCAAATATTTCGTATGTTTATATCACTGGGTACGTCTAATTAACAGCTTTTCTGGATTCTTTGAAGAGATAATTCTAAATTCCTGTTCTATTGTCCCGTTCCATATACAGTTTTACTATATTTTGTGATATTTAATAGAAAGCATTGTTTTTGTGAGGTTATTTCGCCTCAGTGCTTTGTTTACTATAAGACTGACGTCTTTGATGTATGCCACAGATAATCAACAGACTATCATGGCTGACCGTGTTTTCGGCCCAAAATTGAAAATCTTAATTTAAAATAGATTTTTTGCACTTTTTAGCCATCAAAAAAAATAATATTCATGTGCTATGGTCAAATACAACAATTCTGAACATTTTAAGCCCTACTTAAAAAAAGGGTCAACTAGCCTATTGTTTGATTTTGTTATAGTTGTTGTATTTGTGTTTGTGCATAATATGCTGTCGGTTCAGAATCATTATTTTTTCGCTCAACAATAAAGATCGGTGTTTATTAACATTACACTTTTGGTGCTCTGAATACAAATTAATTCAAGCCCTAAGGAGAGAAGGACATTCAGTTCATACAATATCCGATCCCTTTTTTGGAGATTTTAAATGACCTTCTTTATGTTGGGTGAGGGGTGTAAGGCGTCCCGAGTATCACTTAACGGGATCCAAGCCAGGTGCACCGCGTGCAGGTGGTTGGCTTGGATCCCGTTAAGTGATACTTGGGTGCTGCTGAACGAATGAGACTCTTGCGCATCTCACCAACCCGCACTGGGCCAGCGTGGTTGGAGTATTGTAGGACTACCCGTAGTCCGAAGAGAGGGTGAGGACACGATTGGCCTTAAATCCGACAACCTGTTCTATATCCGGGACGAAAATCGGTCCTAAGGTGGCGTCGGGTTTATTGGCCACAAGTCTCTCGTGAATAACGTGGTGCAGATCGGAAGGGTGTAGATTAGAGTGGCCTACTTTATACTCAGAATCACCAAACGGTATTCGTTGAAGATCAAACAGGTATACGCCCCGACCTCGATGCACTTCGACGAGAAAGTGGAGGCTATGTATTAGAACATTTCTCGGGCAATACATGCTACCAAGACTCACTACACCGTTGTCATGAAAGACTAAAACGCAAGGCTAGGCAAGCTTGACGATAATGAGTTGAAAGTGGGGCAAGTTGGAGCTGGAATACGGAATTACCGAGGTCAAATGCTAGGCGGTTACATGGAGAGAGAGGGACTCTATGTGATGAACTCTTTGTTCAAATAACGGCTGCATCGAAAGTGAACCTGGAAAAGTCAACTGTGTGACGAGGTTGACATCATCATATCGACTAAGACTGGGATATTCAATGACGTGTCAGTGATCAATTCGTTCAACACGGGGAACGATCACCGAATGGTAAAAAGCGCATTGAATCCTAACATAAGAGCCGAAAGGTATCCACTGGTAAAGTCTACGCTTCGTCCTGAAGCCATCCAAATCCAAAACCCCAAGTGTTTTCAACTCGAAAAATCGCATAGATTGCCTGGTGGTAAAGAGCGTCGGTGGCGTTGTGGCCTCGGCACTGGACTGTAACCCGAGTAGAATCGGGAGGCCTGCGATCGATCCAGTAATGTAACAATGTGTTTTTCGTTTCTCGAATTTCATATGTACATTTATCTGACGCTCCAAGGGTGAAGGAAAACATTGTGAGGAAACCTGCATATACCTGCGAAGTAATTCAAAGGTGTATGTAAAGTCAACCAATCCGCACTGGGCCAGCGTGGTTTGACTAAGGCCTAATCGCCCTAACATTACTAGTTAGGGTAGGCTCGTGCCCCTAGGTGGGGACGTATATGAACTGTGATGTCAACAACTTCCAGTGTAGAGCCTCCAACATTTGCAGGAGTGGGTACTACATGGGAATTTGACATTATTTTAGTCTTATCCATGTTCATTTTAAGACCTACTTGTTAGTAAATTTTACAGAGGTCTTCGAGCATTGTGCCTAGATCTTTCACGGTTTTAGCCATGACTATGATGTTATCAGCAAAACCAACGTGAGTCATGAACTCGCCGTTTATGTTGACGCCGAGTCCTGTCCAGTCCAAAAGCTTAAATACATCCTCCAACGCAGCTGTGAACAGTTTCGGAGATATAACCTCGCCCTGCTTCACACCGCGCTAAAGTCGTATTAGTTTCAAGTTTTGGTCCTGAAGGTGAACTAACATGGCGATGTTTTCGTACAATGACTGCAACACTTGGATGTACCAATAGTCTATTTGGCACCTCTGGAGTAACCAAAAAACGGCGCAGGTCTGAACAGAATCAATGGCTTTCTCATAGTGCACAAACGGCAAGCATAGTGGTAGGTTATAATCCTAGGTTTTCTGTATAATCTACTACAGCGTATTATTGTAGTCTATGGCACAATTTTTTTCACAGACCAAACTATTTGTATGGCGGATTTATATATAATATTACGATTTCGAATATCCAATGACACTATCACATGGGTATATTTCAGCTTGATAGGGTATTGACCAAATACCTTCTATACCAATAGTAATGTCACAGTTTAACAATCATACAGTTACGAAACAAACGTGTTTGCGCAGAGCAACGGCGGAGAACTCACGGGGCAGTGGGCGGCGCGGTCCGTCGCCTACAAACGCGCCGAGTTTGTTTACTCGAACGCTGAGGGTTAAAGGAAACGACTGTGTGTGACTGTGTGATACGCGAGCGAAATTTGTATTGGTTTTTTACGTGAATTGTTTATTACAATATTTATAATGATGCACACTTGTTCTGTATACGGATGTTTCTCGACCGCAAAATACAATAAGGAATTAAGATTCCATAGATTTCCCCGCGACGCGAGGTATATTTATTCCTATAATTTCTTATTATTACTTAACCAAATTGGTATCGTCTAGTACTATTATTTATGTTTAACCAACTTTTGAAAAGGAGGAGGTTCTCAATTCGATGCGTATATTTTATTTATATATTTTTTTGTGTGTATGTTACGCGATTACGCCGCCAATTGTGGACCGATTTTCAAAATTCTTTCTGTATTCGATAGAGTATACTCCAAGGGTGGTCCCATGGTCACCAAAGGATCTGATGATGGGATCTAATAAAAATCGAGAAAAACCCTTAAATTTTCAGGTGTGTCCAACGTGTTTTGTGTGATGTAACGCGACTACTCCGCCAATTGTAGACCGATTTTCAAAATTCTTTTTGTATTTGATAGAGTATACTCCTGTGGTAGTCTTATGGTCACCAAAGTCAGGATCTGATAATGGGATCCTATGAAAATCGAGGGAAACGCTAATTTAGGGTTTCTTTCACTAAAAAGATTTCATTCACTAAAAAGTTAAAAATAATATAACAATAGGTACAGACAACATCACACTTTTATATTGAAGTCGGTGACAAATTTTAAGACTTTCTATGAGATCATCGTTTGGCACCGACTTCAACATAGAAGTGTGATGTTGTCTGTACCTATTCTTATATTATTTTTAACTTTTCCGTGTTTTCGAAGTCAGTTTTTATTTTTTGTATACACCATTTATATCCTTCGTATAGTGATATTATACTAGTCAAAAGGTTAAAGCATAACTTCAAGATTTAAAAAGTTACATTCTGCTTCTATGCACTATGAGAGTTTAGTGCAATAATAATAAATACTTCCTAGTTAATTCTCTACTATATTTGAATAAACTAGAGAAGAAATGTGTCGCCGCTCTCTTCCCGTGGATGTCGAAAAAAACGAGTTATAGTTAATTCTGAACTATGAATAAACTCTATAATACATGTATCGCCGCTACCTAGGTATCTTCTCGTGGATGTCGTAAGAGACGACAAAAAAGTTTAATGCATTTTTTTTACTTTGTAGACATTTTTATACCTTAAAAATATGGCGAACTTAGGTAGGTATTCGGTGTCTGTACTTTAATTCACCTACGAGCACCGATAACTTACCTGACAAAGCTACCTAACATATGTAAATGTAGTTAGGAATATGGGTACTTCTTGTAAATAAATTACTTATAATCGCATTTAAATTATTTTTCTTTTTTGACAACCCTTATACATTTGCGAGTGACAGCGTAAGTTCCCACGCTGCCGGCGGCATCGTCCGACACCAAACGCGTTTCTAAACTGTATGATTGGTAAACTGTGGTAATGTCGAGCGCATCCGCTGCCGCGACACCGAGCTCCTTGTTCAAGTAGGATACTATTAACTTTTTATATAGTGTAAAACTATTCGTGGACGATAAGGCAATAATATAACAACTTGATTAAAGCAAATAATATGTAATTTTATAATATTCCAAATATACAATAATAAAGTACGTGAAATTAATTATAAGAAAATTGTCAGAATGACACACTGCTAAAAGTCACTCTAACAAGCATTCAATTAATAAGTAGGCAAAGAGATATACCATCTCTTTACACCCTCGTAACTTTTTAGATTTTTGAAATTCTTTTTAAGCCAATCTTGTCGCTTAAATCTTCTAGTCTTGGGCCAAAGAGTGGCTTGGTAAGCATATCAGCCAGTTGCCGTAAGGATGGTACTTGTTTTACTTCAAGTTCACCATTTATAACACATTCACGCACAAACAGATGCTTTAACTTAATATGTTTGGTCCGCTTATGATGCTCATATTTAGGGTTATGAGAAAGCTTTACAGCTGATTCGTTGTCTAAATATAGCACAGGTTTCTGTAAATCGACCAAATCTTTCAGTAGGCTGTTAAGCCACATAATCTCTTGTGCGGTCTCGCTAGCTGCGATGATCTCGGCTTCAGTCGACGAGAGGGACACGACAGTTTGTCGTTGACTTCTCCAGCTGATAGCTGCTCCTGATAGTAAGCACACCATCCCAGACGTCGATCTACCTGTTGTTTGATCTCCTGCAAGATCGGAGTCAGAGTAACATACCAAGCTTTTTGCCGATTCTAATGTGTGTCTATATACCAGACCTTTGTTTATTGTGCCGTTTATTAGGTAGCGAAAGATCCGTTTCACTAACATAACATCATTTATAGAGGCACCCACCCTCTAAGTTTCTGGATGCTTTGCTTACAGCGTAAGCTATATCCGGCCTTGTGCCCACTGCTAAGTAAGTAAGGGCTCCAACAGCTTGTCTATAAGGAAATTTCTGTCCGTTTCCAATATCCAGTGCTGTTTCGTCATTACTCTCCTTAATTATTGGAGTCGATGTAGACTTTCTGTTCATCATTCCGAACTCTTCAAGTACCTTTTTGGTATAGGTTTGCTGGCGTAATGTTATTCTACTCTTTCCTACTTTTATCTCCATACCTAGGAAATAAGAAACAGGTTTCGTCGTAATCTTGAAACGATCTTTAAATTCATTGATAAACTCATCTCCGGCAACAGCTGTGATTGATGCCACAAGACCGTCATCAACATATAGTCCAATTAAGACTTTCGACACACCCCTGGATCGGGTATACAAGCAAGGGTCTGCTTCATTTTGTTTGAACCCACTTTTTATCAAAAAATCGGCAATACATAAGTTGCGTCGCGGCGCTTGTTTGAGACCGTAGAGGCTTCGTTCAAGTTTGCATACCCGTTTTGTTCCGTCTTGGAAGCCTTTTGGTTGTTCAACGTAAATTTCTTCTTCTATTGAGCCATTTAGGAAAGCTGTTGATACATCGAATTGACGCAAATTTAGGCTTTCCTTAGCAGCTATTGCTATTATTGTTCTAATAGGGCTAAGTCGAGCCACAGGACTAAATGTCTTATTATAGTCGACACCTTGCTGTTGTGAATAGCATTTGATAACTACTCTAGCTTTAAATTTATCAACAGAACCATCAGGATTTGTTTTCAATTTGTAAATCCATTTACATGGTAGTACTTTTCGTTCTTTAGGTAATTGTACTAAGTCCCACGTGTCATTCTCTTACAGTGAGTTTATTTCGCTTAGCATTGCTTCAAGCCATTTTTCTTTATAAGGCGAGTCCAATGCTTGCTTGTAAGTAAGTGGATCCTTAGGTAAATTTTCAACTTCAGCAACAGCTGCCAGTACGAAATCATCGTACCGTTGTGGCATTTGTATTACTGATCTGTCTCTAAGGTTGTAGTTATTGAGTTCAGATTCTATTTCGATTTCAGCTGTGTCATCAAACTGTTCGTTATCCGTATCAGCTATTTCATCATCAACTGTTTCTGGTTAATAATCAACAGGATCTCCTTGCTGAGTGGAATCAACGATGTTCTCGACAAAATTGCTTGGTTGCGAATCGTCAGCGTCATCAATATCTAATTGCGTTTTGTTTCTTTCTGGAACAGAATTACAGTTTTCTTTTTCGTTGTACGTAAAGTTGTTAGCATTGCTTGTAAGTATTGAGTAAAAATTTGCTTTAACAACCCTTACATCTTTAGAAATTAATATTTTGCATTTGGATGGAACGTAAACCCTGTATGCTTTGCTAGTATGTGAGTAACCGACAAACATTCCCGGTATTGCCTTAGACGCGAATTTATGCCCTCTGGGTCCTTCCTTCAGTACGAATGTTTTGGGTTCAAAAGGGTGGAGATGATTGACGCACGGCTTTCTTAGTACCCATTTCTCGAATGGTGTTGCGTTGTCAATAGCACTATTCACACTTCTATTAGATAAATAGTTTACGGTGCTTATTGCTTCAGCCCATAAATGCATTGGTGCTTTTGCGTCAATAATCATAGCTCTGGCTTTTTCAACTAGAGTTCGATTCTTCCTTTCAGCGGCACCGTTTTGGTGTGGGGTATAGGGTGCGGATAAGCGTCTTGCAATCCCATGTTCCTTTAAATAGGTTTGGAATTCCGCATTGATGTATTCCGTGCCATTGTCTGTTTGCAAATATTTAATTTTATTGCCCGTAAACTTTTTCATTTCTTGTTTATACTCTTTAAACTTGTCTAATACTTCAGATTTCTTTTTAAGAAGAAAACCGTTCCGTATCTACTATAATCGTCAATAAAAGCGACGAAGTATCGATTTTGAGCAAAAGACAGAGTGCTGATTGGACCACATACGTCGCTATGTACAATCTCTAAGCGCTCGGTAGTTCTAGGAGTAGTTCTTTGAGGAGGACTTGGTACTCGAGACATTTTTGACTGTATGCAGGTCTCGCAATCTGATAAAGTTTCATTTTTATCAAAATTTTATCCAATCATAGTCTCATTGTTGAGAGCTAAATGAAGATCTTTATTGTTCATGTGTCCAAGTTTTCTGTGCTAGTCTTGTATGGAACCCTGTTTTGCGTTTGTTGAACTTGTTGCTGGCGTTGCCGCTAAGCTTTGCTCAATGTTTGGCGATGTTATGTAGTATAGCCCATTTGACTTTTCTGCTGTCAATAAAAACTTCCCCATCTTATTGTGTACGACTGCTTTGTCTTTATCAAATTTTACTGAAGCACTGTGATCTGTCATCGGCGTATGTCTCGTTGGGCTCGACATACTCGTAGCTTTGCAAGAGTAGCCATGACACCGAGGAAAATGGAATAAAGTGGAAACTTACTCCCGAAAGCACCTCCGATCGCAGTCGTACTCGACCGACAGGCCGTCGTCATCGTTGATGATGGCCGAGGGGTCGCTGTACACGGAGGAGTCCTAGTAGGATGAAGCGAGGTCGGCGTATATCTCGGGCTCGGTATATCACCGCGAGAGTAGCCAAGACACCGGGGAAAATAAAATAAAGTGGCAAACTTACTCCCGAAAGCACCTCCGAATTAATGATTGCCGAGGGGTCGCCGTACACGGAGGAGTCCTGGTAGAAGGAGCCGAGGGCAAAATGAAATAAAATGGAAAACTTACTCCCGAAAGCACCTCCGATCGCGGTCGTACTCGGCCGACAGGCCGTCGTCGTCGTTAATGATGGCCGAGGGGTCGCTGTAGACGGAGGAGTCCTGGTAGAAGGAGTCGAGGTCGACGTAGGTCTCGCTGGGCTCGGCGCGCAGCAGCTCGGCCAGCGTGGCCTTGAGGTCGGCGAAGGGCGGGCGCTGCGCGGGGTCGGCGGCCCAGCAGGCGTGCATGGCGCGGTACAGCCGCGGCGCGCAGTGCGCCGGCCGCGCGGGCCGCAGCCCCGCCGCCACCGCGCCCGCCACCTGCCGCCCCGACATCGTCGCGTACGGCGTCGACCCTGCGCAGGCACACCACACCCGACCACACCACGTTATTCTTCAGTACGACCACCAATTTTTTTAACACGAACCATACATATATTAAACCACGGTAATTACTACACGTGACCGTACGGTGATTTAAACCCAAGGATGGATTACCCCCACCACCCCCTAGAGCCTCGCCTAGGCGGGACGCGCAGGGGGGACTTTGTTTTGTTTATTATTTGCAATTACAATACCTTTCTTTTGCAATTTTAGGTATTTTCTATACACCAATTACAATAATGTACATCCTGGATCCGCCCTTGTTTAAACCACAGTAGTCTTTACAATTTTACATATCCGTGTGTACTTGAATACATGAGTACATCTTCCCGTGGATATCGTAAGGACTGACCGAAGGAGTTTACAGCAGCTACACTCTGGTAATACCATGGAAAACTCGAAACAAAACCCCTACATCAACCCGACTTTACAGCGTGATATTGTAGGCCAATTCCTAGGTCGTCTTCCGAGAATTTTCCATACAAAATGTATGGGAAAAGTTTTTAGCGATTTCTGTCATTTCCAGTACTCATACCTTAAATGGTCCCATAGAGTCTTTTGATCCCTACATGAAATAGGATCGATAGGCATAAAAATTTTGTTTTTGTTATCTCAGCATTTTTTTTTTGTTGATTGTAACTTTTTTCCAAAATCTGTGAATGCAGATCAGAATATCTTAAAAAGTTATGGATGGTTGCCTAACAATGTTTTCTTGTAACTATAACGGTTAATGTACCTGCCCTTTAAATCCCATCTCAAAAATCCATCCTGTATAATAGGTTATAGTCGATTATTATTATTTAAATATAAAAAAAATTATATTAAAATACGATGTCAAGTAATATTCGTATCGAGGCATTGATGCGAGAAAATTATGACACATGGCGGATACATGCAAAGGCCTTACTAACAAAATGCGGACTGTGAGATCACGTAAGTGGAAAAGTACCTAAGCCCTTGAGTAGTGAAGACTTAGTCAAATACACCGAAAAAGACAATCTTGCTTTATCCGAATTATTATTAATCATAGCTGCTTCAGATTTAAAACAAGTAAAAAATTGTAAAACTAGTAATGAGTTATGGACGACTCTCGAAAATATATACGAAAGTAAAGGTCCCGCTAGGAAAGCAACCTTATTAAAAGAATTGGTTTTGCGAAAGATGTTAGATAGCGAAAATATAATTGATCACCTAAACAAATTTATGAACAATGTAGATAAGCTAGCCGACATGATATCAATAAAGATTTGCTAAGCATAATGTTATTATATAGCCTCCCTCAATCTTTCGAAAATTTTCGTATCGCTATTGAAACTCGAGATGAATTACCAGACCCACAAATATTAAAAATTAAAATAATTGAAGAAGCTGAAGCTAGGAGAAATATTGGCAATACTAGTAATAATATAGAAAATGAAGGCGTGATGTATAGTAGAAATAAAAATAAAAACAGAAAAATAGTCGAATGCTATAAATGTAGAAATAGAGGGCATACAGCAAATGAATGTAAAACTAGATATAAAAATTTTTGCAAAAATTATCATAAAGACCATGTATTGTACAGAAAAAGTATGTTTGTCAGAAAATAATATTGAAACAAAAGAAAATGACTCTTGGTGCCTTAACAGCGGTTGCACGTCGCATATGACTTTTCAAAGAGACAGATTCACAGAATTTGAAGAAGAAGGATCTAAGCCATTAAAACTTGCTTCGGAAAATTGCACAACACAAGTGAAAGGAAAAGGAAGAGCAAAATTAAATATAAATAAAGATGGCTAGAAATCTAGCTAATACGCTCTTTGTTCTAACACTTACAACCAATTTATTGTCAGTTGTAAAAATGACGGATAATGGTGCAACTATACTGTTTAAAAGGAACAACGCAACTGTTAAGCGAGATGGTGTTATTGTAATGAAAGCTAACAGAAAAGATGATGGATTGTACTTTGTTCAAGAAAACTTTAATAAAGAATAGCGAAATCATGCAAAATAACAGACATAGAGAAATGGCATCGCAAACTAGGACATCTGAACGAAGGTCAAATGAAAATAGCTTTAGAAAAGGAACTAATAGAAGGATTGGAATTTAATAAAAAGGATACAATCAATGACTGTGGTATATGTATAAAAGAAAAAGCAACAAAGTTACCTTTCAAAATAAATATTAACAAATATGACAGAACTAATGAACCACTGGAGATCATACACACTGATGTATGTGGTCCAATGAGAGTTGGGACGACTGTTGGATCGAAATACTTTATTACGTTCATTGACGACTATAGTAGATATTGTCGAATATATACAATGAAGCATAAGAACGAAGCGTTGATGAAATTTAAAGAATACAAGAAAGAAGTAGAGAATTATACCAAAAAGAAAATTATTAATTTACAAAGCGATAATGGGACAGAATATATAAATGATGAATTTAATGAATACCTTAAGAAACATGGTATAAAACGCAGACTTTCTTCACCTTATACGCCGGAACAAAATGGCACTGCTGAGAGGAAGAATAGAACTCTTCTAACAAAAGCAAGATGTATGCTTATTGAAGCAAAAATGCCTAAAAAATTTTGGGGCGAAGCTGTAAACACTGCTAACTATTTAGCAAATAGATGTCCATGTAGTAGCATACACAATGTTACACCATTTGAAAAATGGGTAAACAGAAAACCATCAGTACGTCATCTTTATGTTTTTGGCAATAAAGCATTCGTATTGAATAAAGGGAAGAAGTTAAGCAAATTTCATCCAAGAGCAACTATTGGAATATTTCTAGGTTACTCTGAAAACTCAAAGGCATATCGCATTTATGATGAGATGTTAAAGTAATTGATAAAATGTTTTATGATGAACTGATTCAAGAAGATGTAAATAATAAAGATAAGCATGGTATAGATATAATATTTACAGATAATGAAAGCGAGGAAGATGAAATAGAAAATATTAATGATAATAATATCATAGATGAAGTCATTGATGATATTGATGACGTAGAAGAAAATAATGTAAATAATGATGTAAATATTATTCCTAATGAACATGAAAAGAGACAAAGAAAAGCTCCAAAGTGGCAAGAAGATTATGTGATGTTTGATGAATTAGCAAATTATTGCGAAATAGATGAGAATAGTGATGAATGGATACAAGCAATCACAAGCGAGGTTGAGTCACATCTCAAAAATAATACTTGGAGTATTGTACACAAGAAAGAAAGCAAAAATTTAAATGACAGCAAAATGATTTTGAAATATAAATATAATAGTATTGGAGAAATAGATAGAAGGAAAGCCAGACTAGTAGCAAGAGGCTTTAATCAAATGGAAGGCATAGATTTTAATGAAACTTTTTCTCCTGTTTCAAAGTTGAGTACTATACGACTTTTAGCGGCATATACTGTAGAAAATGACATGAAGTTATGTCAATTATATGTTTGCACCGCATTTTTGAACGGTGATATAGAACAACAGATTTTCATGAAGGTTCCAAAGAATTTAGAAAAATATTTGAAATATATTGTAAATAGAGATACAGATGAAGATATAATTAGAAAAGCGAAAGAAATGCTTAAAAATATTAAGAAATATAAATGATTCTGTCTGCAAACTGAATAAAGCTATATACGGACTAAAACAGGCCAGCAGGCAGTGGTATTTGAAACTTCATAAAAAGCTTTTGGAAATAGGATTCAAAAACACAACTGCTGATCCATGTTTATACATTCTTGAAAGAAAGGGCGAAAAACTACTGGCAACAATATATGTCGATGACCTGGTTTTGTTATAAATCAGAAAAATTTGTCAAAGAAGTAAAAGAACAGCTGAAACGAGCATTTGATCTAAGAGACATGGGTGCTCTTCATCATTACCTTGGCATTCAGTTCACCCATGTAGGGGGAGAAATTACAATGTCACAAAAAACATATATTCAAAAACTCTTAAAAGAATTTAATATGCTCGAATGCAAACCAGCTTCGACGCCAATTGAAATAGGTCTCAAACTGGCAAAGGCTGAAATCAATAGTAGCTCTCAACCATTTCAAAAGCTACTTGGCTCACTTATGTACCTGGCTATAGCAACGAGACCAGATATAATGTATACTACCAGTTATCTAAGTCAGTTTACGACATGTTATGGGTCAGAGCATTGGCAAGCTGCAAAAAGAGTTTTGCGATACTTAAAAGGTACTGAAAATTTATTATTAAGTTATAAGAAGACCGGGAATAATTTAATGGGAATGGCCGACGCAGACTGGGCTGCGTGTGCTTTAGATCGTAGATCGTACACGGGCTACATATTCAAATATGGTGGTGGCTTGGTAAGCTATGAAAGCAAAAAGCAACGTGTAGTAGCTTTGTCAACAGCTGAAGCCGAATATATGGCAATGACAGAAGCGGCAAAGGAAGCCTTACACTTGAAAAATTTACTCAAAGAGATTGGAGTACAACAAGGTCCTGTAACACTGTTTAATGATAACCTTGCTGCGAATAAATTAGCAAATAACCTTATGACTGGAAAGAGATCAAAGCACATAAGCATCAAGGAACATTTTATAAGAGAATGTGTAAAGAAGAAGGACATTATTATAAAATACAAGTCTACAAATGAAATGGAGGCAGACTTAATGACTAAAGGATTGCCTCAACCAAGGCTAACTAAGCTGCGCGAAAAACTGGGTCTTATGGAACATCTCGTGAGATATACTCTAGAACAAATATAAAAAATACACGTCGATTTAATAGCCTCCTTCTTTTTGTGAAATCGATTAAAATTTCACAGGGTTCGAGCGTGATTATCCTAGCCACAATACAGTCACTGCGTCACTGCTACGTATAAATCTCCCAAGAAATAAGTGTTTGAACTGTGTCCCACTTCGCTGCAGGTGGAGTGCTAGAACCTCACTGTTGATCCTACGTGTGGGTGACGCGAGCACTTCGCTTACTATTATCTACCCCCACTTACTTTCTATCTATCTAATTGCAGAATATGCTGAGGATTATTAAAATGGTCCTGGATGGCCACTACAATCAGTTTGGACTATAGTGGCTTACCTTTCATGTCTCCTATTCCTTAATATAATATTATCATGTTCTGTAATAAGAACTCGAACAATCTTTATAAAAGCACAGCCGTCGCTTTATAAGTGGACACTCTAGAATACTCTAGATCTACTCAAAGCACCCGATTTCTAGAATGGATAGCATAAATGTGAAGAGATGGGATCATATGAAATACTCATTATCATACAAGGTGAATCGAAACTGGTCGCAGTGGCCACTGGAGAATGCTTTTGTCACCCTTAAACCCTTTTTTCTAATAGATAAATATATGTTAAATATTTCATAATGCGACTCTAAAATTATGGAAGCAAGGGAGATCGAATGAGCTAATACAGTAAGCCTGGGGACTGGGCCTCCTTCAGTTATCCCGAAATGCTAGCGCTTGATATACTTACAGACTATAAATTCACCCAACCTACTCGGACATCTGATACCCGTAAAATATTGCATACAAGATTCCGCACATTCTATTGCCCGCGGAAAAAATTACTGGATTCCCGACACAATATCTTAAAAGTGTCACACAAGTAGCAGTAGTTTGTTTAATCAACTTACTTATTTTGTAAAATACCAAAACCAAGTCAGTCAACTAGAGGCTGACCGAATAGCAAAATTGGCAATACTTGAAGATAAGCATAGATCAGTTAAACAATTTTTTACATTTGTTTTGACAATTGGAATGAATTTTTCGAAGTTCGTTCAAGAGAAAAAGGTATTTGCTATAATACAATTTATTGTCAGCCTCTTCGTCACCCGCGGTTTTATAATTTTAATTATAGTAGACAGTATATAGTTTTATTCAAAAGATTGCGTTGAGGACACTATCCATATAAAAAGTTCGGTTACTTAATAAAAGAAGTAGAATCGCCCTATCGTAAGATATGTGGAACTGTGGAAGACGTCCAACACTTGTTGGTGGAATGTGTCCGGTTTCAGGATGCTAGAAGAGCCGCGACAATCTTCTACTTAATTGTATATATATATATATATATATATAGAGTGTTTTTCATTGTGTGTATATAATTGTATATGCTGCGATAGAACTGAAATATCCAATGGGATAAAGGTCTAAAAAGTCAGCCAACCGAATTTGAACATTTCACTAGCATCATTAACACTGCATGAGTTGTAAGGTTTACAGCGCTCGAGGCTACTGACCGAGCGTAACAATTTCCCAGAGCAGGATCCCGAAGGCCCACACGTCGGAATGGTGGCTGTACGCGTTGTAGAGCAGCGCTTCGGGCGCCATCCAGCGCACGGGCAGCGCCGAGCGCGCGGCGCGCGACGCGTCGCCCGCGCAACGCGACATGCCGAAGTCCGCGATCTTGCACAGCTTGTTGTGGTCCACGAGTACGTTGCGCGCTGCGAGGTCGCGGTGCACGATCTGGAAACAGATTGGACACATTGTCAGTCTGATAAAATAAAATATTCTTTAGAATTTCATAAATTTTACAAAAGTCTATTTATTTTGACATACGACAAAGTCATATAAAATACAAAATAAATTAAGTCAATGACAAACTGCCTTTACAACCTCTTAACACAGTCCGCTCGGCGACAGACATTATGTGTCGCCGCTCACTTTATTCCTATGATAACGTAGGTGCCGACTCTAAAGAGGATCTGGACTCTCCATGAGGATTTGGAGCTAGATAGTTTGCTAGAACTTTGCACTTTACACCTTTGCATAATCTCGAAAGAAACCCAACAATAATCCAGGCAACCATGTAGTAGGCCAATTCCTCTTTGTCTAAGGAGGGAGCCGTACTCAGTAGTGAGACGTATTGGCTTGTAGTGATGATGGTGGTTGTCAATTACCATGATTAGCTAGCATCAACGGTGCATAATAGAGTAGGGAGGCATACACTTTTCGAATCTCGATTTAATCTATACTAATATTATAAAGAGGATATAAAGAGGAAAGATTTGATTGTTTGTTTGTTTGAATTGAAAAAGCTTCGAAAGTACTGAAACGATTTTGAAATCTATTTCAAAAAGAAATCAATACAAGAAATTGGAATCACCTCTGAGTGAAATCGAACCTGCGTCTTAGACGTGCCATGACCACTAGCAGCCGCTTTCAAAATCTTATCATCTATTTCTGGATTTGTTTACTGAAGACAGAATTTTGACGTATTCTATATAATGCCAAATATATATCGCTAGTTACCAAATCCAACCCGAAAGAAAGGACAATGTCGAAAATTGCATTTTAACATAATTTCCTTCACAGTTTATAAAACAAGGTTATATAAACCCTTTTAAAGCAATCGAGTAGCTATATAGATGAGCTTCTTTTTTTTATAAAAATACTTTATTATTAAGTATCGATTCTTGTTATCATAGATCTCAAATGTTAACACTCATCCCTTTTCACTAAATCTATACATTCCTCACGTTAACACACGCCACGCCAATACTCTAGCGTTTCAGATTGTTAGCTTGTGTTTTCGATTTGATTTAAAATTTCGAGATCTCTTGTTCTTTATACTACGCGGCTATCTCAACGTAGTCTCACTGATTGCAGTAATTATTATTTTTAATAATACTATATTATATAGATATAAACTTTGTGTACTGCTCTAACGAAACTCAAAATTCATTTAGATTTATAATTCGATTTCGAAGCTTGTCCGAACTAATTGATATGGAAGTACAGTATTTACTAATGTCCGATTATACAAAAAACATTTTTTTACTGTTGGTATTGCTGTTGCTTGCTTGTTGCTAGTTTAATATAAAAAAGAAAAAAGATGCAACGTCAAGTTTTGACTACGTTCCGTGCTAGGCCTGTTGGAGTCCTCTGAAAAACACCTGGGGTAGTCCTCCTTTGGCGTTGGCCTGGCCAGCCAATAGACAAATGCCATTTTTCGCAGTCGTTCCGTAGAAAATATGTATGGAAATGACTTTAGGTTGAGACAGCCTCACGCTATTTTTTCCGTAGCTAATGTCATCTCCATACATTTTCTCTGCGGAACGACTGCGGAAAAGTTAGCGTGTGTCATTTGTCTAGGGGGGCAGTACTGCTAACTGGCCGGGCTTTCCAGAGGGTGATCTGGTGACTTGAGTTACCCGTATTCCAGGTCACCTCACGATTGGATTGACGGAACACCCCGGCGGTTTGTAAGTGGATAGGCCCCAATTAGCGGGAGAATCCCACATAAGCACGAGAGACAGTTTTTTGTGTTAGATCTAAAATCTTTTGTTATCGGATCTAAAAAAGGCCTGTTAAAGTCCAAAAGCTCTGAGGGTATCTTTTATGACCCAAATAAGGCGAAGAGATGATATTAATGAGGTAAGCCTCGCCCATTGGTAGACATCGGACTCCAGGAGTCCCAACGAGTCGCCTGAGTTTCGGGTAGTACCCGTATCCATCTCTCTATCTAACCTATTTCTGCCGCAAAGCAGCGATGCTTGCACTTCTTTGCTGAGGTTTGAAGGGACAGACAGGGAACCTGAAATTACTGCCTACTATGACTTGTCACAAGTTGCCAACGTACAACGGTGTCCCTGTAGAGGTTGCAGATTTACAAAACTTACAGAAACCACTCATAGTATAGGCGACGGTAGGCACTAACTTAATTGTAAACTATTTGTTTGTAATATTGTATATTTTACCCCTTTAGAAGCGATGTATTCCATGCCTCTCGCAACGCAGTAAGCGAAGACAGTCAGATCCCTTGAAGTGAGAGCGCCGCTGCCGCTAAATCGATCGGGTCGAGAACGCCTCTCGCGCAGGTATGTTAGCAGTTTTCCGCACATCACGTACTCCATTATCAAAAGAAAGGGTTCTGGAAAAAAACATTTTCATGTAACATTTAAAATCATCCCAAAAGTGCTTAAAAAAGTTTTCAGTTCAAAAATGATAACTGATTTAGTGCCCAATACATAATATTGCCACTTACATTAATCTCTTACGTGGTCTTTTTAAAGGGTCTTAAATGTAAAAATAACTACCACCAATTATTAAAAATCTGTGAAATTTTACCAGCTAGTTTAAAACACGAATACCTACTAACAACTAACAACCATGAACATCGGAAGCGTTTGACACCACTGCAGCACAGCCACCACACAAGGTCTGCTGCGAGCGGCAGGTACGTTGTTCCCAGGGTTCGAAACTATTACGGAGATCGTACACTAGACCAACGTTTGTCATACTTGGTCAACGCGCTGCCGCCCGAATTAGCCTCACGGACTCATAAAAAAGCATTTGGTAGTAAGCTTAAAAGATACTACTTAAAAGAACTGGACACCTAAGCAATAAATATAAAGCATCATAAGCGAGATTCGCACTCGCAGTCAACCACGAAAGTGGTTTGCGAGACTTTTATTTGAAACTAGCTGTGCCCGCGAACTTCGTTTCGCCTTACGATAGATTTCCCGTCATATTTTTCCCGTGGTATTCATTTTTCCCGTGGGAAATATAGCCTATGTTACTCACGAAGGATGTAGCTTTCTAATGGTGAAAGAATTTTTAAAATCGGCCCAGTTGTTATCGAATTTTCCCATAGGAAAGAAATATTTTCCCGCGGCAAAAATTATAATATAGCCTATAACCATCAGGGACAATGTAGCATTCTAATGGTAAAAGAGTTTCTCAATTCGAACCAGTAGTTTCTGAGATTTGCGCTTACCAACACATTTTGCGATTCATTTTATATATAAGACTAGCTGTAACTTGTATCTGTTATAATAATAATAAACGAGCCACAGACATAACCAAGCAGCCAAAATACTCCATCTCGAGTTAGTTTCCAAATATGGCCTTATAGATGACAAGGTACCGTATTACAAGTACTCGCCGGAGACAGTGCTCGAAAACGACCGCGCTCGATCATACTGGGACCGGTCCATCATTACGGACAGGACAGTTCCCGCCAACAAGCCTGATATCGTACTGATGGACCGGGCGGAATCGCGTGTGTGCTTAGTGGATGTCACCATCCCCTTTGACGAGAACCTCGTGAAGGCCTAATCAGATAAAAAGATTAAGTATCTGAACCTGGCACACGAGGCTACCGACATGTGGCGGGTGGCATCCACTGAGATCATACCAGTCGTAGTCTCAACTAACGGCCTCGTCCCAAATTTTCTTCATGGCCATTTAAAGAGATTGGAACTGCGTGAAGGACCACTGATAGCGAGGCTCCAATATGCGGTATTGCTCGATAACGCTAGGATTGTCCGCCGATTTCTCTCTTTGTCGCCCTGCCTCTAGACCGTCTGGCCTCCTTTGCTGAGGGGTGATCTCCCCTCCTTCGATTTGTCGAGACACCGGGAAGGAATTAAAATTATTTTTTCAAAATAATGATTAAAAAAACTGAGTTCAGACGGGACGGGACAACTGAGAAGCTCGGAATTCCAATTCGTCCAGTTTAATTTGGTCGATGGAATGTCTTCTGAGTCTGCCTGACTGTCGTCATTATATCAACGTTTACAGTATTTTTGTGTTTCGACAATACCAAAATCTTTATTTCGTAACTTCCAGTCTAATACAGTTTGTTGTGGCTGGTGCTTCCTTTCGCTTTCCTGTGCTAGGAAGCACAGGTAACATAGCCTTTGTGGATGAAGAATCTGATAAAATGCAGTGCTAGCGGATTTATACTCACTTATCACCAAATGCGATGAAGGCTAAGAACTGCCTTTGTGTATGTAAATTAAAAGAAATAGAACCAATAGCTTAGTTTTATGCTTAATTAATGTGTGTTTGAAACATCGCTCTTACATACCTTTTTTGTACTTTAAATGATAATATTAAAATCAAATACAACACCAACCTTGTTCAGTACAACATCCCAACAGCGTGACTACATTTGGATGAGTCCCGATCTTCTGCATTATATAAATTTCGTGTAACAGCTCCTGCTTCTCCTTCTGCGAAGCTGTTTCTTTTATGCTCTTTACTGCAACGAGCCGAGTCAGACCATCGTGTCCATTTAAATCGTCGGCTTCAGCCTTCCAAACCTTAAAATAACATGATAGCTTGGTAAGATTACAATATGCTCGTCAATATTGAAACAGGCAGCAACTCAAGGAGAGTAATAATTTAAGCGTAATAAATACTCATTTATTGCCTTAATAACACTTTGAAGAAGTAATAATACATAATGTTATCACTTCTTAACTACCACTCAGACTATGAAAACCCGAACATTTTATACTCTCGATGCTTATAGAAACTAACCCACTTTACCGACATCTATTTTACCGACAATATCCTGCTGGCCAGTGGTTTTCTGTGCCAACACTAACAAAATAAATATTATTATTTCTAAAAACAATTATAAAAAATTACTAAAGCTAGGTACTATATAAGTAATAATTAATTACATGATTTATGAAAAATAATAGAAAATTATAATATGTATCATTCAATAGAAATGCATTATTTTAATAACGAATGTAGGTATAATATAATTGGTTACAAATATCAAGATGTGAGCATTTATTGTACAAGTTGATATAAGAACTATAACAATATGTATGATAAAAAATCATTAAAAATAAGTAGAAGCAAAAGCATACAAACCTGTCCAAAGTTGCCTTGTCCTAATAATGTTTGTAGTCTTAACTTATTCCTTGGAAACTCCCACTTTTGATCAGGTTTTGTTGGCGTCGGCAGTGGTGGCCTTGCTACCGGTGTTATCTGTGACTCTTTTTTGATATCACCATCCTCAAAGTATCCTTCGTAATCAGTGTCAATTTCTTTAGTTTTCTTATTCAAGATATTTCTTAAAACAAATGCTATGATTGCTGCAACAGGAAGGAAACCTAGGCCAGCTAACACATATGATGCCGTGTAAGATTTTTCGGCTTCGATAACTACTTCTTCATTTTGTGATGATGGATCATCTTCCTCCTCGCTATTATCTATTGTTGTGTTGACTGTTTTTGCTGTTTCATTTACCGGGCCCTCCGCCTTAGGTACTGGCAATGGTCTTGAAATCGATTCTGAAGAAGTTCGCGATGTTACAATAAATGGTTTGAATGTTGTTGTTGTTTCTGATATTTGTGTTGGAGTCGTGCTTTCGATCGTAGTTAGAGAAGGCGTTGTTACAATAACAGGTGGTTGCGATATTCCCTCACTTGGATATAAGAAAGGGATAGCTGAAGTGCGTGTTGTGCTGGTAGTAGTTGTTGACGTTGTCGTTGTTGGTCGACGTCTCCGTAGAATATTTTTTGGCCTTGTACTATTTCCTATAGAAGAATGTTCAATATTAGGCCTGTATAAGTTGTAGAGTCTTTCGGGTAATTTAGAAGTTGCTTCGTTATTGAATACAGCAGTTCGTGTAGACAATTCACTGGCTAAAGGCAGACCAGAACCAGGTTTGGATGTTACTGGTCTCGGACTAGGAGTTAAATTTAGTGAGTTTTCTGTTGTAGTTGTTCGTATTCTAATTCTATGTTTATAGGATTTTGGAGATGATGAAAAAGGAAATAAGGTTGTTGTTGTTGTTGCCGATGTTGTCGTCGTAGCTACAATAATTTCGGATTCATTTTTTAGTACTGGATTTATTGATGTAACGTTTTTTTTGTCAATGTTATCAATATCTAAAGTAATATTGTCGTTATCTTTAATTGCTGAATCCGTTTTGTTTTGGCCTTTCACTGAAGATGTTATAGACACTGATGTCACAACCGCTGTATAAACAGATGTTGATCCTTTTTCTGTGGTAGTTGTATTTACAACTAATATATTCTCTGTACTAGGTAATTCTGTCACCTTATTTGGACGTCGCCGTATATTAAAGTAGTTCCTTGTATAGTTCTTAGAAAAAACTGTACTATTACTTTTAGATAATACTTGCGAATCTTTGACATCTTGAGTAGTATTTGTACTTTCATTTATAGAAACATTAGTTATATTAATCCGGTCGACGTTTTTGACTTTATCAATAGCTGGCACAAGGCTTTGAATAATGGGCTCTGTGATGTTAAGCTGTGAAACGCTAGGTGACTTTGTCGTTGCTTGAGTAGTACTTGAATATTTTCTATAAGCGTTTACTAAGCCTACAGATCGAGACGGTGCTGGACCTTTAACTGTGTTTCTTATTTTATTTTTCTCGATAATATTCTTTACAACCGACACATCCATATCTTCATTGACTTCTTCTTCTTCGGTACTAGCACTTCTATATTTTTCGGTTGCAGAATATCTTGAATTAAATTTCCTTTTATCGGGTGGTGCTACTATGAAATTAATAGATTTAGTTGACGCAGACAAAGATGGAGAATTAGTCAAATTGTCATTAATTGTTTGTCCGCCAATTTTTTGCCCAAAATAAATAAATGGTGCCATGTCTTCCACAGGAAGTTCTGGCTCCAAAGGGCGAAAGTGATTGTAAATTTCATCAGACATAAATAAAGTATGATTTTCTTTATCCTTATCACTATCGATTTTAACCAACTTAGTGCTTTTCAAATCAGTACTATTTGCAATAATATTTGTCTTCTCTTCCAAGATTATTTCAGGTTTCTCAGTCGGAATTTCTTTAGATATGTTTTTATTATTTAATGTAGTTGTTTCGATTTGAACCGTACTATTCTGATTAATTTCGTTACTTAATGTTTTATTTGAATCAATATATTTTGTCATATTATCTGTGTTAGAATAATTGAGCAAATAAAGTCCATGATTGGATTCGTCTACTTGAAATTCTTCTTCTGGATCTAGATCTACTTCTTTGTCAAGTCCTTCCAATTTATCTGGTGGTACATAAACGATTCCAATCTCAGTCACTGGCTCAGTGTTTGGTATAGATTTAGTGGCGTTTGTCAAATCTTTCCTTCTATTATTCACGAAGGCAGCTCTACTTCTACCATCTTGATACCCTTTTGGGATAAAAAGATGTCTTATTTCGTGTGGTTTGACTAATTGGCGTACTTCTTTAGTGCCATCGGTGGTGATAAGTTTTAACGTTGGTATAGGCTCATTGCTTGAGTTGTCATATGTTAACCTTTTTACTATAGAACTATTTGAGTCGCGTATTTCTAACTGGGCGAATGTCGTATTACTCCTGAAACAAGAAAAGAAAACAATTTAGTACACTGAGCAACAAAGTTTGCTTTTCATTTAGGCTGAGGACATTCTCTAAATTCACTCTTAAACCAAGTTTGCAGAGAAACATATCGTTAGATAGTCAGTAAAAAAATACATATTGCCTTTAAGTATTCAGTTATTTATGAACTTATCAAGATTTAAATTTTATTCTGTGTTCAAAAGACAAACTAATTCTTGAGAAAAAATATCTGAATCTTTGGTCAATTCAGAAATTACATTTTTTTTTTTTTTCATTTATTATCCAACGTCACAATGTGTATTATAATTTTCCACTATTTAGCAGTTACTTAAGCTAGTTTGCTTATGTGTAACAACGAGTTGTACTACAAAAGAACGCTTATATGTGTATAGTTTTTCCTATGTGCTATAATAGGTATAGACCGTTTGCTATTATATTATTAATTAATATATAACTTAACAGTAAATATACATCGACGGTGTAACAAATATAACCCTTTAGTACTGTCTGGAGACAGTGAACCTACTTAAGATTTCCTTACAAAATCTTCGCTTATGTAAAAATGCTCTTTTATTTTTTTGGAAGTATTTTTTCTAATTATATAATATTCTAATATATCTCTAGGTAATTGATTTAATATATCTGGAAAAATATATTCTAACATCCTTTCTCCGTACGTGTTATTTGCTTTTGGTATTACAAATTTCCTTAAATAAGATAATTCTCTTAATCTGTCTGTTCTCTTGTTATATTTTAGGTTATTTATTAGATTTGTGTTTTCTTTTATAATATTAAATTTCACTTTATTAAATACGTCAATTACCTTACAATATGAGAATAAGCTTTTGTAATTGTTAACTTTATGTTGTAATTTAATTTTTTTCGGTACTATCGTTTTAAGGAGCTTTAATTGTAAATTGTATATATTTTCTAAATATGTTTTATACGTTAAGCCGTAACAGCTTACTCCATAATTAATTATGGAATCAGCAAGTGCAGTATACAATGTTCGCCTAATATTATAAGGTAATATAAATTTTAAAATTGACATTTTGCAAATGACTGCTCTCAGTTTATCACACACTTTTAATATATGTGCTTTCCAATTGAATCTGTTATCGATTATGAGTCCTAGGTATGTGTGCGTGCTTACTCTGTCTAGGCTATTACATTTACAGTTTCTTTATTGCTTGTGTTGACAACTGTGCCCATGTGCAACGATTTTCGGTTCGTGTACAGAGATGTTTTGTGATGAATGTATGTGCATCATTTTTGTTTTTTCGTAGTTGATAACTAAACCGAGATCGTGTGCCCACGAGCACAGGTTGTCAAAACAAGACTGCATTTGCTCTTCCGCCACTTCAATACGTTTATGAGCCGTAATAAGACAGGTGTCATCTGCAAATTGGTATACTTGTCCATTTTTAATGATATTCGGCATATCATTAGAGTAGAGTAGGTATTCTGTAGGCGCCAAAATTGATCCTTGACACGTACCCACATCGCTGGGTATGAGCTCACTGCATTGGTTAGCAATTTTTACCGTTGTATACCTATTGCTGTGATAATCTTTAAACCACTCTAAGAGGGGACCCTGTATGCCATTTTCCTGTAATTTTAAAAATAATGTTTTGTGACTGAGTGTTTCAAAAGCTTTACTGAAGTCTATAAATATCGCTATTATGTGTTTCTTTTCATTGAGAAGCCTGTTTATGTCGTTTGTAAATTTAGATAGTAGTTGAGTAGTGTTTTTATTTTTTTGGAAGCCAAATTGATTCGAGTTTATTATATTGTTTTTATCTAGAAAATAAGCTAATTGGTCTCCGAAATATCTTTCAATAATTTTATCTATTATTGATAGAATTGTAATTGGCCTATAATTGTTAATTTCTTTGCGTGTTCCTTTTTTATGTATAGGTCTAATCACTCCTATTTTTAGTTTATTAGGATATTTTCGGGTAGCAATTGATCTATTTATTAAATGAGTTATGACAGGTACTAAAAAATTACTATACTTTTTTATATCATTAGCTCGGATTCCATCAAATCCGGGGCTTTTCTTCTCGTTAATTTTTTTAATTATTGTTTCTGTTATTTCTTCACTGCATTTATTTAATTTTATACATATATCTGTATTTTTTATATATAATACTTTCTGTAATAGCGGTTTATCGCATGAAGTGCATATTTTGTTCACATTGTCTCGAAATCCGTAGGCAAATTTATTACAAATGTTAGTTACGTCATCGTTTTTAAAAGAATTTATCACTATCTTGTCAATAGAATTCACGATTTTACCCGTTATTGTATTAATGATATTCCAAAGTTTTCGCGGGTTTTTAAAATTTTCACTTATTTCTTTTTTTATACTCTTATTCCGTAAAAATCTTGTGTACGATATTATTTTATTTCTGTATATATTATATAATTTTTTCTTTATCATGTTATTTTCGTCTTTTTTCCAAATTTTAAATAATTCTTCTCTTTTTTTACACATGTTCATTAACCTATTATTTTTCCATTTACATTCTAATCTCTTTGACACACTTTTACATTTTAATATTGTGGTACATCTTTCGTAAGACGTAGAAAATTTATTTATAATAAAGTCTAAAATTTCGTCCGGTTCATCTAATTTTAGTGCCTCGTTCCAGTGGATACTTTGGATCTGTTTATATAATTCCTTTTCGTCAATACAGTGGATGTCGCGTTGTTGTTTACTATCGCGCAGCACGTCTGAGCTCCCGATTATCAAACCGGTTATGTAGTGATCGGCCGGCGCGCACTGAATCACCCCAGTATTTATGTCACACTCCTGTACTGTACGAATAAAAATATGGTCAATGCACGTTTTAGATAATATGCCGTCTTTCGTTTCCTCTCTTGTGTACATATTTATCCCGCATTGCAGGCCCAGCTCGCTTAATAAATTTAAATAATTAATTTTAATAGGATTGTCTTTTTTAAGGTCCAAGTTCATGTCACCTAATAATAAATAATTTTTATTCTGAGGATACGTTTTAATATGTCTATACAGCTCATTACAGAACAGCATTTTATTTTGGGCCGGAGGCCTGTATACTACACAAATACCTATTGAAAAAGTTGAAGTTGGAGAGGTTATTTTGCCAGTTAAACATTCAAAATTTTTTGTTACGACAAATTTTCTTTCAAAGATTAGACTATTGTGTATATATAAAGCTATTCCTCCCCCCTTTTGTTTAGTTCTTAGTTGAGTGTACATAGTGTAATTATCTAATTCAAATAAATTTGCGCAGTTATAGTTTATGTTTACTTCTGTTACACAAATTAAATGTATTAGATTTAAGCTGTTATTAATTATATATTCTAAATTTGCGAAATTTTTGATCATTGATCTTATATTTAAATGCAGTACGACTAAGGGGTTATTTTTGTTACTTACATTTGAGACATACTCATTCCATTGGTGATATTTTTTTTCATATATATAATTGTTATATAGATCCACTTTTGTAAATTATTTTTTTGCCTATTAGACTATTGTTCTGTATATAAAATTGCCACTTAAATTATGTATCACGCCGCCACTGGTTGACAATTCTTTCCAAGTCTCTTTCTGTTCTAATTATGGAATATTTCTCGTTTTCTTCTTTACGAACCATCACTACCCCGTTGCGGCACCATACGTATTTACATAGGTTTGATTCTTTTAGGTCACTCTTGGCCTTCCATAAGAGGTATGCCGTTGCAGGTGACAGTGCTTCGCGCAAGTATATCTTGTTAGCATAATTTTTATCTTGTAAGTATATCTTGTTAACATAAATAATACCAGTAAACTTACTTATTAGCTTTATGCGCTAACGCGGCTAGAGTATTGATGTGTGTTGTTAGACGACCAGTCAGCAACTGTCGCCGTCTGGCAGCCAACACTGACAGAAGTTGTGAGTCTCTGGTGGCATTGGTGCCGCTTGGTGTCGATGCTCGCCGCACATTCCCTGAAATCCAACCAAAAAAAGATTTGAAATACGTAACTAAATGAAGAAATTACGCTTCGAATTAACCGGATGATAAACCTTCAATATAAATAAACGATTACATAAAAACCTAAACAGCTGAGCAGTTGAAAGTTGTTTATATCTTGATACAAAATAAACTGCACTTTGGTGAAAGTAAAATGAATTTAAAAAGTTCGCAATGACTATAAAACAACTTGGGTGGAACAGTTACGCGTAAAGAGCATGATGGCTGAAGCAATATTTTTTGTATCCAAAATCACCGATATAAGAAAACAGTCATTCAAAATATTCGAATAAAGTATTCTTATAACATTTTTAATTAACATACACTTACAATTTTCAACCTACATATTGTATTTGTATATTAGATAATCTACCCTATTAAGATTTTAAAAATTGTATTTAGTAATTTCATTTACATAAAAAATATTTCATAAATGAATAAAATTCAATTCAATTCAATTCAAAATCTTTATTGCATACCATAATGTGTAAAATAGGTGGTTCACAAAAAATAAGATCATTATGGACCCGTTGGGCACGCAATCGTTGAACAAGAGAGAGGAAGCTTATTATTATTAGGTACGAGAACTACTAATTGTCTTATTTACAGATTATAAAGCTTAATTATACGAAGATCACGGCAATTATAAATATTAGAATAAATAGACAACATTAAACAATATTTTAATATGAAAGGTTTTTATTTAATATGGTATTATTATTGTATTTCATAATTAATTTTAAAATTCAGTATAGTTTAAATTTATATTTTTTAATATTTTACATTGATTTGGTTAAATTCATTAGGAAATTAAACAGAAAGATTAGATTGAATGTCAATTTCATCGATTACTTTCGAGTCGTTCAAAATATTACTTACTTAATTAAAAATATTTGTAAATAAATTATTTGTAAAAAATATTATTTAAATGTCATGCATGTAAATATTATGATTATTTATTGTCAATCATCATTATCATCAAATTAAAAATCATGTTTTTTTCTTGTCGTCAAAAATTTATTTTAGTAGATAAAGTTTTATGTACTTATTTATTTGTGTAGACCGATTATTTTTAATGTTATTTATTAAGTAATTTTGTGTCATTCAAGTATTCGTTAATAGTGTAATAGCATTTGTCAACTAACAACTTTTTTAAGTTATTAAAAAATGTATTATCGTTTTTTTCTTGTATAAATTTATTAGGTAGTCTATTGTATATTTTTATAGAGAGCATATAAGTACTCGAAGAGGTTAATTTCAAACGGGAGTTTGGTAATATTAATTTATGTCTTTTTCGTAAGCAATATTTTGTCCGCATATTATTATCATCACGCAGTTCGTAGAAATCTTTATGATTACGCACAAATTTGCAAATTTCAAAAAATATATTGGAAAAGCATAAAGAAGCATTGTTAGTGTATTGTGAACGTAGAAATTATCCAAATAACAACTGTGTCTGGTTTTTTACCCACAAACAATATTTAAGATTAAAATATATAATAAATTACCAAAATCTCTCAAGAATGAAACTAAATACAATACATTTATCAACAAGCTTAATTTTTTTTTAATAAACAAGTGCTATTACAGAATCGAAGAATATTTTAATGATAAATTGTAATAAATGTACATTTATTAACAGAATGAAATTTTGCAGTACATTTTGCAGTAAGGGCTGCTGGATTTGACGAATTTGACCTGCAATTTCTTCTTTGAGTTCCTCAGTTGTCTCAGGCTGGTTCGCATTGACCTTACTTTTCAAAAAACCCCTGAAAACCACCCTGAGACAACTGACGAACTCAAAGAAGAAATAGCAAAATTTACTACAAAATTTCTTCAAAAGAGTGCATACCTGCCAACAGAGCCAACTGTGGCCATTTAACCGATATTTTGTGTCATGTGTAAATGTCATCACTACATCCATACATATGTAGATAAAAATGTTAATAAAATATTAAATAAATATATGTTTATTAATTTTTAAAATTCAAGTTCTTGCTGAGACACCCTTTACAAAATGTCCAACTAGAAATCCATTTACTAGTTTTATCGCTATGAGTGTAATACTTTTCTTTTTCAGCTAAGATCCATATATGTCAATGCCACCTAACAAGCGCTCATTTCAATGGAAGATTCTTACTAAAACTTAGTCCACTCCTGAAACTCATTATTCTCATCAAGTTTTTCAGTGAATAGAATAACAATGACTATGTTGTACCCTTAAGCGACGGATCTCATGATGACGCTACAGTAACTATACGCTATAATCCAACAGCCTTCACCCACTATCGTGACGTCTGTTACTTTGTACTTTGTATGATAAGATTCACCGCATGATGAAACAATGTCGATGCCAACACAGTGGATAATGATGGTGTGCTTTTAAGACGTCACTTTACGAAGTAATAAGAGTTGAGAAATTTCTTTTTTCAATATCTCTTTCTTTTTTCTTATTTCTATGCATAATACGGAGCCATTGGTTACTGTGTGTAAAGTATTAAAAATCGGTTTCCAAATCGATCTATAGGTAATCGGAAAATCTGGATGTAAGTAACAACATGTGTATATCGTTGGAATTGCGACACAAAACACCCTAACTCAGATTAATAAATTGGCAGAGGCTATTACTTCAATTCATCTTAAGCTATTTGTGTCCCACTGCTGAGCTTGGATTTTCGTTCGACGAGGAGAAATAGGCTTTCTACGCTACGGTGGCCAGATAGATTGACGTAATAAAGGCCATGGACCTGTAAACTATTTTTGCATTTAACCTTTAATTGTGAACGTGGGGTTTCAAAAGCCCCGCCTTATCTACAAATCATTCATATTAGTCACTGCCCGCTTTCCCTGGCACAGAGACTCTCAGTACCATTCATGTTCATCGCAAAACGAGTTTAGATAGAGGTAGTTTTGTTACCGACTTTAAAAGACGTGAGTATTGAACTTGTAGTTTGACCGGGGCTTTGGAGACCCCACGCCTATGTTTTCTACACATAACATACTTAAATAAAAATATGTTATGTTAAATAAAAGTATGTTACATACGTCAATAAAAATATGTTATGTTATGTATGGAGTTTATACGCAAATTTCTAAAATAAAAGTGGACAATAATATTTAAATGAAAAATACAAGCCAAATTCAAATATAGATACAAAAAAAACAATAGAAACAGATATATTATCACTTTATTATTCTATTACTTACGAGACTACTTTTTTATTTAATTTGTTTATTAGAGTTTATATTTGAGGAAAAAAGTAGTTTTTTGGGAGATTTATTTCTATTATTATTTATACATAATTAATGTCATGTCGCCAAAGGCTGAAAATGTTACTTAAAGTTCCTTAATTTGTTATACTTCTTTTGTTTGTATTGGGTTAGTTTCATTGGAATCTATTTATTACGATTGATACATTAATTTTATATTAATATCTAAAAAAACGTGTGAATTGCAGTCACAAGGAACAGGGGCCTCAGTGACCCCACGTCCATAAAAGTGTAAAGGCAAAATGAGGTTCAGAGGTAAGGGTATAATCATTTTAGCAAGCACTAATAACTATAAAACACATGCTACAAAAACTATCTAAATAACTTTACTAGTACATACATATCGGTTCATTCTTTCGCTAGTAGTATTGAAATGTAACATGGTGTAAATGGAAACGACAAAGTCTCCAATACAAAGAAGATAAACCAGAAATAAAAACGTAGAAACAGGCGTAAGCTCTATATTATCTGTAGCTTGATTAGCAGAATATAAATCGGGGAACGGATGTGAGGAGTTAGGTCCTTATTTTACCAGAGAGGATAATCCTAAACCTTGAACTTATAGAAGATATTCAATCACTTCAACACAATCTTTACCATCAAATCGTCAATGTTCATTAACAAATTGGATTCTCTGATGGTTAATAGCTTTTGTTTCTCTGACTGTGCCACAGGCTATATGATAAGAATTTACAGAGCAATCAACCTGCCAATAATAAATAACACTTTTATCTAAGATCTCGATAGCGGTTCGGCGGAGCTAGGATCATCACTTATCTTAAGCAATAAAGCGAATAAGTGCGCAAGATAATGTAACCGCAACATTGAAATGTAATCGAAACATACTTCGTTGCGTGGCTTAGACTTAATGAAATCTTTTGTTCTATGATTATTCAGTTTACCGACATTCGATTTTTTTATATTGCCTTCATTAATTTAAAATTCGTGGTCATATCATATTACCCAATTTCGTGCATTTTATGAAAAATATGCTCTATTATGCTATTTTTATTTAATTCATTAATCTTTTGACCGAATAAACAAATACGAATATTTCTGCCTATTCTTTAGATTCGTGCTAGTATCAATATTTTGCTTAATTTGTTGTGTTAGGTACGCTATTTTAATTGAAAGGCGCAGCTTTAAATATTAATTATTTTAAGGGCGTGTTTCACAATCGGAAAGTAAGTTTTGAATAGCTTGACAGTTTTTATATGAAAAATATGTCAAATAATCTGTTAAGTAAGCTATTTAAAACTAATTTATTGATTGTAAAACAGGCCCTGAATTAATTACAGAAATTTTCTTAAACATATTTGGCAAATTAAAAGGAAAGTCCAGACTGCTCCTGTGTGATTGGTCAATTTGGATAAAGCTCGGTGGAATTCTTGTCAGTCATTGATATGACACAGAATCAACCTACAGGAAATAAAAAAACTATTATTGTTCCCAAATTCATGATAGAATCATTTTTTTATTACACAGGATGTACATGATCTCTTCATTACTTGCAAAACAATTAAACTTGTAATAACCAGATCTCGTTCCTTTCCGGCTACACTAAGACTAATTCATCGACCTCATGAATACAGTTGCGAATCCATAATTCTTTTTGACAGATTCAATTACTATTGTTGTAATACCACTCGTGTCTTCCACTATATACAAATAATATTTAGATAGATAGATAGATAAACAATTTATTTAATACAACAAATCTGGGTCAATCGCTGGAACGGATATTACACTCGTTATTTTAAGGCTTTCAAATAAGGTTAAGCATTGCATTAATTTGCTGCACTGCCTCTACATATCTTTTTGTATGTTGATGCAATATATTAATTAATTAAGTAGCATCTGTTAAAAGGATAACAGTTTACATTCAATAGTTGATTTTCTAAATTACCGGGCTTAAATTTTTTAATGTATAAATACAGGATGCAAAGTAGTACAAACTATCCGTGTGCCAAAGTTCATCAAAATCTTGTGTGTGGAATTAAGTTGACAAATACAAAACATCAAAATCTATAAATATGTCTAAATAATAAACAGCTGTTTAATCCAGTAACGGTTTTACACTATGAACCACTATGCCGCCACATCGTCGTGGCCATACATAGCGAACAAACGGCTATTACCTGACGTAACTATGGTATAACGGATTGCAGTTTGCGAGCACTTACGGGTACGTGCGTGACATTAGATAACGTTGAAGTACACTACGAACGTATGGTGTGAGAATAAATATAAAAACTGTAATCCACATATTGAGTAATCAAGTGGACACCACAATGGCAGCAACACGTGTGGACGCCACACACAATGGAAGAAGAAACCAAGAAGCAAACGAAAAAAGGATTGAAACACTGCATAGAAGAGGACCTTAGAAAGATAAGCAAGTTTACCAATTGGAAGAAGGTTAAGGATAGCAAAAATTGGAAAGAAAAGTGGAGGATATTGTTGATAACAGGACTCTGATGTGTTAGATGTATTTAGATGTGACTGTTACCACTTACCATCAGGTGAGCAGTTTGCTTGTTTGCCAACTTAATTGCAATAAAAAAATACAGTATTGTTAATTCAGTAACGATATAAATAACGATATAGATATAATATTCAGTAAAGCGATAGCTCACAACTTTCACGAAAGCTATCGTCTGTAACTTAATTGGACCAAAGGCTTTAAATTTTCTTAATATATTAAAGCCATTGACTGTATTTAACTTTAATAGATCTGCTATGCTACGAGCATTTGACAAAACTATGATACATATTTTTACAACTTCCTTTCATATACCTTAAGAAACATTAATGTGTACTACAATGCAATCAATGACAACACAATTGAAAAACACTAATCTCCGATCACCTTGACCACATCCGGCTTTCATGATGTCTGCGACTACTGTTATTATCTAAATAGCCAAATACTCCAGCCTAATTGTTCAGCTACCCGTTTAGATCTAGACAACGAAGGAGGTTGCCCAACTCCGACGAAACTAGCTACCGAACTCCTCAGATTACACCTTGTCAAAGATCTCTGAGTCAAAATCTAGATAAAATGTTTCAACATTGCAAAGCGATTGGCAATTCGAGACATTGTGTCCGTCCACACTTTAATTATACGCGTCCCTTCGGCTAACTGACGTTGATTACACGTTACGTTGCCAGATTAGAAATAATTACCATTGTAACACCTTTTAATTACAACACAATTTATTTTGCGGGTAACCGATTATCATTTTGACGCCCTGCGGTGTCAAGGTCTAAGTGAAATTGATTTTGGCTCATTTGTTTATCTGTATCGATTAGTTGGGATCGATGACAGCTCATTAAATAACGTTACGGTATATTAGATCGGTTGGGTCTACCTTGGCTCTGTTTATTTAATTCACAGTGGGGAAGTTCTCGACCTTCATATTAGATGAAGGCTTAGCGATAAGGCCGAAAGTTGCAAAAAACTTTATTAGGATTACTGAGCATCAAAGAATCAATGTAACTCTGTAGGAAAACAATGATTTTGTTAACGTATTTTTAGACCACAAAGGTAGCAAACAAACACGAAGGCCGCCTGATGGTATTTTTTTTTATGTATGACCCGGCAAATGACCTCCTCCCGCCTGATGTTAAGCGGTGAAAGAGGCCCAAATGAGTTGACAGATAGAGTAGGGACGACATCCACTATCCTACCTGCCCGCCCCTTGCCGGCCCAAAAGATGCTTTTTCACGCCTCTTTTGAAGGAACCCATGTTGAAGAATGGAGGAAACACGTGCGCAGGTAGAGAATTCCAAGTGTGGGATGAACGACAGAAGAAGAAGTATGTGATCACCACAGCCAATTGGCACTTGCAGCACCAGTGGCATCACTCGCACGTTGTGGATGTAAGTAACTCTTCACGAATCCCATGTTGTAATCCTTATCGAAAACCTCAGAAGGAAGCTCATCCCACAACCTGAGTGTACGCAGGAGATAATATCTTAAAAACCATACCAGGACCGTACGTGTCCATTTTGGTTCAAAAATGTGAGCGTGGACTCATTTTATTAAGAGTGGTGCGCTTGTAAAACGTAGCCGTTGTCTGTTGACATCTTATCATACTTATTTTGGCGACAGATATTTCAAAATAATGGCGACTAAGGGATAGCTTAGAAGTTATACATAAAAAATTATTGGATTGAATCAGATTCACCCAAAATGCAGCACTACAAAATTAGAGATGTATTAAACAACCTATTTGAAATCATAAACTTAAGCGTGCTCCACTGCGTGCTTCGAACTCGCAATAGTATGCTAATTATATACATATGTAACTCAATTGTACCACTAAATTACGAAGTGTGAATCGAAACAGACTTGATGAAACACTTCAACCAATGACACTGTTTCGAGCCATTCATTCGCGTGGGCGCAGTGACAGTCCCTATCATTACCGAAGGATGATATAAATTCAAAGCCAAACGTGACTTTAGAACATTTAAGGTTCATCTGAAGCTTCATAAAAAAGAAAAATGAAGAAGCCAATTAATAAAATTACTGACCTCTGAGAAAATTAAGCGAAAGCAGGAGGAAGAAAAAAATGTGTAACCATTACCATACCTGGTCTAGATTTGCTACAGCAGCCAATGTTTGCAATAATAACAATCCTTCCCAACGATAATAACACATAACATAATTACAGTGTTACTCATACAGGCTGAATTGCTGCCCTCTTACAGTTTGATTCTCAATAAGCAAATTAGCTACATGTTTGCATCGTTTCGCCACAGCTGCCTTTAGCGGCTCGACCATCCGATTGCACAACGATAGGCACACAGTCCGCAAAATCCCGGCAAAGGGCCGAAGGCTGGGAAAATTCAGAATTGCGAAAGGAGGCCTAGGAGCACTATGAGTGTGCTTTGTTTAGCGGATACGTGTGAAGACTTTAATAGCTGATCTAGTTATAGAAATCGTAAGATTTATCTTTTTGGCTGATGCAACTGACTTTATTAATTTAAACTTATAATGAACTTTTGAGACATTTTGAGTTACCGATATATCAATTTGAATTAGATTTAATTACCAATACTTTATGAAATAATTTGCGATAGGAACTTATGTAGTCACTTAGATATTAGAATAATAACGGATGCTAAGCCTTGAGATACTTCGATCAAATTAAATAAGGAGTTGATCTATTGTTGTAAAACGCATATTTGTAAAACATAAAATAACAATCCCTATGCAGATACTATTTAGTAAAAGTTGAACCATATCTGTATTTCAGTAAGTAAGTACATAATCATAATTATTAGTCAGAGTATAAACATAAAAATTTAATTTTATTACTCTTTTTTAATTAGGTGTGCATTTCTTTAAAAATTGTAAATAAATTTTAAAGAATTGATTCTTGATTGGTTATTGATTTTGCTATTGAAAGAAAGTAAAGTCAACTTTGGCATAACAAAGTAAAGAGTTGGATAACTTCTAGATCGCCTAATTATCGCCATGACGTCAATACTGTATAATAAAGTCGCGTAGTAAAACTCCACAATCATCGCATTAAATACTAAATTTACTGATGTTTTTCAAAACTATCTGTGTCCTTACATTTAAGCTGCCAAGCGAGCTCACCATATTCGCATCCACATCTAATTGGAACGGATCGCTCCTTTCGCTTGACCAGTAGATAAACTAGTAGTCTTCGGTTTGCGCTTAGATATATCAATGAGAACAGATTTATGCCCATTGATAACCATTTAGTTGGCTTTCAGCTCACTTTCAAGCAATATTTTGTTGAACATTCTCATAGTGCAATATTTATTTCTTTAGCTGTATACTAACAAGTGGACTGTAAATTGTCTTAAATAAATATTATTATTATTATTTAGCAGATTCTAATGCGTAATACACCTAGACTAATTTTAACAGTAACAATACTATTTATCTACTAATAACATTGTTAAATTATGTAAATTATTCCGTAACATTCACGCACTACATCGAACTCCGAGAAACATAAGCCACTTGATGGTGCTTAACCACTGCCATTACCATGGCTAATGCTATAATTATCTTGCAAATGCGAGATTCTTGCGTAGACAAATTGCAAATAAAAACGATAGTTTCACCGGTTCCCACCGCCTCTGTTCTGTTTATTTCCGCACTTTGCAAAAACTTCGGTCTCATATTGCAGAACTACGCATTGTGTGAGCGACGAATCAAAGTTCGCAACTGACTTGAGCAATAGCTCTGCAACGAATAATTATTGGGTAGTATTGAATCTCACCTATTGATTTAACTTATAGTTGGTGTCGATATTGCGTGATTGATTTTGGAATCAAAGTTTATTCAGTGTGTCGGAAAACTTTCTGGGTCATTCTTTGTTCTCTAGCGTTTATCTGTTCGTATGTCTGTCAATGTCCTTTTTCTCGAGAACGTGTAGATTTAAAAATGAAATTTATATCAAATTCTAAGGTCTACGGTCATTTTTAGCTGTGAAAATATCAAAATTGTATGTCAACACCATCAAAAGATATGATAGCTTTTGTCGTATATTTTCGCATCTTTTGCGATTTCCCAAGGGAATCAAGACCTATAGAGTACTTCCCGTTGACCTAGGTTCATGAAATTGAGCAAAGAGCAATGTCTTACAATTGTATTGATTTTGAAAGTTCGAACTTTACTAGGGAAAATGTTTCAATGAACTATAAATCCAGTTACAATGCCGACAGCCAAATGTTGCGTTCATTGCTGTATGTATAGTATGTTACACATTGTTTATGTGATGTTATTTCATGTTCTTAAATTAATTCTTATTTCAATCGGAAAATCTTATTTTCTTTTGATGCTAAAAATCTGTGGAAAAACATTTTAGTCAATAAATTGATCAAAAACTGAATAAAAGTTATCTACGACAGTCACCTATAATTTTTTTTATTAGAATATGAATGAAAATGAATCTTTATCTGTCCATTACAGGAAAATTGCCTGACCATTATAAAAGAAAATGTTTTAAATGAAAGAAAGAATTAGGTTAGATAATAATCAATGCATGGCATAACACAACAATCCAAAGTTATTCGTTGTAAAATATTTGCTTCTAAAGAAAAAGTAACAATTAGTAGGTACATAATTATATCAAAGACAGCTACAGTCTGTTCTTAAATACCGGATCCAACAACTTCAACCTTTAATGCTAATCCTAGGCTACCCCGCGTTACCTTGAGTCGCTTGTAAGGACGTTGCCTACCATCAATAATTCAACATAACCCTTTCAAAGATTTCGTGACCACTCTCAGATGTATGACATATGATTTACTAGCTTATTTACTTGAACTTAAGATCTACAATCATTGCTCTTAAGTCGCGTGCGTTTGTAAAGATAAAATCTGCATAATCAGCTCTTATATGCAAAGTCATAAGAATAGTATTCCAGTGTGCTGCTGCAGAGTTTTCGGTACTGATAACATCTGCAGGTGTATTTTCGGTGGGCACAATAGTCGGCGACTAGCGATGCGGACCGTTAGCTTAGTGAAGTACGTCTTACAACTGATGATGTGTACTTTCGATAAAAATATTCAATAATTTTATCACATCAATAATAACAACGACTTGACTGGTGATGGCTAAAACAATAGCATAAGGTATATGAAAACGAACGCATTGTATGGAAATTGTTATCGGTTACAAATTTAATTGTGATTGATTTAATATTGATATTTTGATGTGTGTACACTGTAATTGTGTCATAAATAAATAATAATAAAAAAATAACACTGAAAGCATTGCAAATTAAACACTTTGAATAATAAAAATACAATAATATAATAACTTAACTTAAAATAATATACTACTATAACTAGAATCAAATATTGTTATGTCATCTCAGCAGACAGTCCTTTTTTCTCGGGGGGAAATACGTAACCGCACCGTACCCACCGTTGCCTAGACGGCGAGCGTGTGTGGGGCTCTGCCGGCAGAGTGCCAGGTCTACCCACTAAACCCCCCGGTGTTCTCCCTGCCCCTTTGGGAGCGCTAGGGAAGGTCCACACTGCAACTCCACTACCCACGCGGCCTAGCTCCATCGCAACACGTCAACGCATCCATAAAAAAGTGAAGTTCCATTACAGTAAGTAAAGTACTTTTTAATACAGTTGCTCAAAAAGTAGTATATTGCAGGGCTGTTTAGCGTGCGGGATGACCACCATTACGCACTAGTGCTTTTTCTTTACCAAATGTCAAATGTCTAGAATCCGACACACGTTTTGCTTTTTTCCTGCTTTTTTCTAGCATGCTAAGTTAAGATTGCGCTAAATAATCTGACTGGTCTACCAGATTTTGTATTGTAAAAGCATGCCTAAAAGCAAAGCATAACAAAAAGCACGGCCGGACCTTGCTTTTAAAAACACGACAAGCAAAGCATAGCACGCATTTGCTTTGTCACTGCTGTGTATGTACGACGACATATTTGGCGCCATTTTTCTTAAATTTTCTCTGCGTGATTATTGATTGTTGTTATTTGCTTAAAAGTTTAATAATTCTATAAAATGAGTGACTTTGATAACATATTAATTGATTTAACACCACCGGAATTATGTTTAATTGCTGAAAATGCGAGTGTAAGTATTTTACCTGTAAAGTCCAAAAGCAGGTACATTGCTACATATGGTTGCTACGTATTTATTGTTTCATTTTTTCGCAACTGTATTAAAAATAGTTGTTCAATACACGTGCGGGACTGTCATTTCCACTCGTTCCGACTGTCAACCCTAGCCTTCGGCTCGGGACGACATTTGTCGGAACTCGTTGCAATGACAGGCTTCCCGCACTTGTAGTGAAAATAACTATTTTGTCATTTCTGTCATAGGTGTCGTATCACAACAAATCTTTTCCATTTACATAATACGCACAACATAAGGAAGCCTGTATCTTAAACACTTCTCGTGTAGTTCAGAATTCTATGGTACAGATACCATCTGTGGCAACAGCATAATAATATAATATCCCAATTAATGTGGCACCTAGACATGCATTATGAATCAATTTGAAAGTCATCAGTTACAAAGTTCCTAAATCAAAAATATCTATCAATTTTTCACCAACGTCTTTTATGCTTCAACAATGATGTCAATGATGCGAAGCTTTTAAGAGCCAATTGAATGCAATGGATTTTAAAACGTTGAGTACAAGCAGTTCTATTGACAACGTTCGAAGCTATTAATCGTCCTTTCATTATCGCAATCATTTTTATTTCGTTACAAAGCAACAACATTTATTGGTAAATTGCTTTATGTTCGTCGTTCTTAGCACGTCTATTCTTATAACTTTTTTTTCAATAGCCTTCGTATGATCTAATGGCGAGTGACGTTGAGGCGGACGATGAAAATAAGATTTAGAACCCTGTGTTAATTTGAGGTAAATCTCACCTTTGCTTTCAGCCAAATTGTGTATCTATCTTATCTTTAATTTGTAAGAGCACAAAACAAAAAGTACAAGCTCAAATTAAAAAGATACTTCGTTGAAGAAAACCCAGGAAGCGACAGTTAATAATAAAGTGTACTTTTTTGTTTTTTATCTTTAAAATATTTGTAATAAGCAACACAGTCATGCCATATAAACCGTTTAGGTTTTTAGGTGTGATTTCTTTTTTTTATGGAATAGGGGGCAAGCGAGCAGACGTATCACCTGATGGTAAGTAATTACCGTCGCCCATGGACTGGTAATTTCAAAACATAATGTTATTGAATTGGAATTACAGCGCACTTGTAATTTCAAAACATAATGTTAAATAACTACCTATTTAGTAAATTAAAAAAATGTTAAAGGGACAAGAATGGAGAAGATGGTGGCTAGCCAAGCTGACCCAAAAGTTTTCGTACATATACTCATCCCGAGTCGAACCAAAAGTAATCCATCCATAAAAAGGCCAGTGCCCCTGCATCATGGGCACTGGCCTTTGGACCTAAGGACTTTCAATGGCTGTGATGATGATGATTAGGTATTTCTTCCTGTACCGCTACTTTATGCTTCTGACTGTCATCATCATCATCATCATTTCAGCCAAGAGACGCCCACTGCTGGACATAGGCCTCCCCCAGGGATCTCCAAACCGATCGGTCCTGCGCCTCCCGCATCCAGCGGCTTCCCGCGACCTTCACCAGATCGTCGGTCCACCTTGTGGGGGGCCTACCAACGCTGCGTCTCCCGGTATGCGGCCGCCACTCGAGGACCTTTCCGCCCCAACGGCCGTCAGTCCTGCGAGCTATGTGTCCTGCCCACTGCCACTTAAGGTTTGCAATTCTTTGGGCTATGTCGGCGACTCTAGTTCTTCTACGGATCTCTTCATTTCTGATGCGATCGCGTAGAGAAACCCCGAGCATAGCCCTCTCCATTGCCCTTTGAGTGACATTGAGCCTTCTGATGAGACTCATTGTAAACGGCCACGTCTCAGTTCCGTACGTCATCACTGGCAACACGCACGTATTGAAGACTTTCGTCTTAAGACACTGCGGTAGATTGGCCGAGAATATGCTGCGTAGCTTCCCGAACGCTGCCCAGCCGAGTTGGATTCGTCGATTTACCTCTTTCTGGAAGTTGGACTTACCGAGCTGGACTATTTGTCCCAGGTAAACATATTCGTCAACAACTTCCAGTGTAGAGCCGCCAACCTTCACAGGAGTGGGTACTACATGGGAATTCACCATAATTTTGGTCTTGTCCATGTTCATTTTAAGACCCACTTGTTGGGAAACTCTACAGAGGTCTTCGAGCATTGTGCCTAGATCTTCCACGGTCTCAGCCATGACCACGATATCATCGGCAAAACGAAGGTGAGTCATGTACTCGCCGTTTATGTTGATGCCGAGTCCTCTCCAGTCCAAAAGCTTAAATACATCCTCCAGCGCAGCTGTGAACAGCTTCGGCGATATAACGTCACCTTGTCTCACACCTCGCTGAAGTCGTATTGGTTTCGAGTTCTGGTCCTGAAGGCGGACTGACATAGTGGCGTTTCCATACAATGACTTCAACACTTGGATGTACCGGTAGTCTACTTGGCACCTCTGGAGTGACCTAAGCATGGCCCAGGAGAGCTATTTTTGAATTACGTATGCGACTTCGAAATCACCGATGTGACTAATAATCACCGATTTTCAATAATTCTTATTTTTGAATATCACTTAAGTGACTACCTTAGTCACGGATGTGATTTCATTACGAGTGCCCTCACCCACTCGTAAACAAGTCATCTGTGGAAACGTTATCTGTGTTTTGTTTAGAGAACATATTGACAAGTTTGAAGTTGATGTGTGTTGATTTTTCAGTCAGTCTTCTGATATAGTTTTTTTCATCTTGAAATTAGTTAGTTGAGTAACTTTTACGTTGGCAGCTCTGCGTTCGACTTTCAAAAATAGGATGTTTTGGAATTCGTGACTTCAAAGTCATCGCTGACTATTTAGTCAGCGGTGATTTCTAAATCGCATACGTAATTCAAAAATAGGTCTCCAGGTCTCGACAGAATCGAAGGCTTTCTCATAGTCCACAAACGCCAAGCATAGTGGCAGATTATACTCCTCGGTCTTCTGTATAACCTGCCGCAGCGTATGAATGTGGTCTATGGTACTATAGCCTTTACGGAATCCGGCTTGTTCGGGAGGCTGGAAGTCGTCAAACCTGCGCGTGAGACGATTCGTGATGACTCTCGAGAACAGCTTGTATACATGACTCAGGAGCGTGATGGGTGTGTAGTTCTTCAACTGGGCCCTGTCGCCCTTTTTGAAGAAAAGTGCCACCACACCCCCGTGCCATGCTTTAGGCGTAATGCCCTCGAGTATGATGGAGTTAAATAGCCTCTGCAGCGCTTTCCGGACTGGTAGTCCACCCGCTTTTAAAAGCTCAGCTGTAACTCCATCATCACCCGGTGCCTTGTTGTTTTTTAGCTGTTTGAGAGCCACACTAATCTCGTACAGGCTGACGTCCGGGATGTCTTCGGTGTAATGCCGGATCAATTTGGCTCTAGGGTCTGTAGCCTGAATGACAGGTGCCTGCGATGTTGTGTAAAGCTGTCCATAAAAGCGTTCAATCTCAGCCATAAGTTCAGGTCGAGACGTGACGACTCTGCCGTCCTCTGTCTTCAGCTTCGTCAGCAGACTCTGACCGAGTGACAGATCTCTTGCGAACACTTTGGAGCCCTTGTTCCGCTCGATGGCTTCCTTAATACGTTCTGTATTAAATCGGCGTATGTCGCGAGTCAGAGACTTCGAGATCTGTTTGTTGAGTCGCCGACGAGCATCTTCAGAGGACTGCAGACCCATCCCACGTCTTTCTTCCATCAGCTTAATTGTCGGCTCTGAGATCTTGCTCCTTTGCTTGGTACGGCTGGGTTTGAAAAACTTCGAACCCACCGTAAGGACAGTTTCCACAAACCTGTCATTATATGTGTCCACATCCGTGCAATCCTCCAGGCAAGCGAACCGATTCTGTAATTCGAGTTGAAAGCGCTCGGGGTTTTGGATCTGGATGGCTCCAGGACGGAGCGTTGACTTCATCAGTCGATACCTCTCAGCTTTTACATTAAGATTCAATTCGCCTCTCACCATTCGGTGATCGCTTCCCGTGTTGAACGTTTTGATCACTGAGACGTCATTGAATAAGCGAGTCTTAGTCGACATGATGAAGTCAATCTCATTTTTTGTCACGCCATCCGGACTTTTCCAGGTCCATTTTCGATGCAGCCGTTTTTTGAAGAAAGAGTTCATCATATAGAGTCCCTCTCTCTCCATGTAATCGGCTAGCATTTGACCACGGTAATTCCGGATTCCAGCTCCAAATTGCCCCACTTTCAACTCACTATCGCCGCGCTTGCCTAGCTTTGCGTTGAAGTCTCCCATGACAACGGTGTAATGAGTCTTGGAAGCATGTATTGCCCGAGAAATGTCCTCATACATAGCTTCCACTTCCTCGTCGGAGTGTTTCGAGGTCGGAGCGTATACCTGTATGACCTTCAGCGAATACCGTTTGGTAATTCTGAGTATAAGGTACGCCACCCTATTCGACACACTTCCGATCTGTACAACGTTGTTCGCAAGAGACTTGTGGACGATAAATCCGACACCACCTTGGGACAGGTCTTCGCCCTCCCGGAAATAGAGCAGGTTGCCGGATTTGAGAACCATCGTGTCCTCACCCTCTCTTCGGACTTCGGACAGTCCCACTATACTCCAGCGAATCCTGCTCAACTCCCTCTCGAGCTCCAGCAGCTTCTCCTCGGTCCGCAGTGTGCGCGCGTTATATGTGGCCAGGGCCAAGGTCGTCTGACGGGGGATCTCCGCCGCCCGGGGATTCTTTGCACCCCAGGTCCCAGTACCGCGACGACGGCTTCTGACTGTACCGAAACATATTCAAATGTAGTTGTAACAAATATCAAAAATATATTTTTATTCTTTTATCGATATCGATAGATCCAACCATCACTTGAGCAGCTTCTATTGAAGTGCAGCGTGCAGTGACCGGCAATGAGGCCGCAGTACATACGCGAAGCGTCTATGCAAACATGCATTGCTGCGTGATTGTTTTGTTATAGGTACATAGTAAATACTGAATTGGGGTTAAGACATACCTCTGTTATTATTTTTATCGAATTATGTAGATACGTAATAAACAGAATTATAATCAGCTGACCTAAGACCCTTTACAAATACTATCCTTAGTCATTGCTGATTGTATGACTAAATCATACAATCAGAGTCAGATGTATGAATACTAAATTAAACCGTCTTTGTTCATCTCACATTGAACTGAGAAAACTGATCAATATGCTGACCGACCACTTATATGAGACAGTTGGTGACAGGTCAACATGCTAATTAAATTTAGCTTCTGAATACAAAACTACAACTAAGATTGAGCACAGATTCTGTTCGGATGTGTGGGGTACCTCTCACACACGTAAATGTCTACTTTCATCTATACTTAAGTTTTTATAATTTGTTATTTCACAGAGATTTTAATATATCTGTTGATATTAATTTATCTGTACATACGATGTATTTCTTGCCCTTCCATTATGCTTATCGTACTGCCGTGGTCTTTTTAATGACTGCCTTACGTAGAATTTCTGTTTAGCTTCACTGGTAACTTTATTATTAGTTCGCTTATTTTTAATTTCAATTTATTCAGTAGTAAATATTACAGTAAATATAACACCCTAATTTGACATCAGTTCATAAACACAATTTATATTAATCATGACCTCGACAAACTCTTGTCCCATCGAATAATCTGTAGTTCTGTACAACTCTTATAATTGCTGGATTACTGCAAAAACGAAGGAGCAGAGCCGAGCCTCAGTTCGTTAGGCGAATAACTAGTTAATGATTCAGCGATGACTTTTAAGTCAATCGAGTCTGCAATGAGTTTATCTTCGGGACCTGTTGCAACCGAGAGAAAGGAACCTGTTGAATTAGAACATAATGAATGTAATTCGTGATCGAGAACACTCGTTAAGCTATGGAGGACTACCACTTTTCTCACATCAATAGTAGTTGCTGCTATATTAGTATTAGCTCGGATTCGAATTGATTCTTTTAACTTGCTAGTCGCAGTAGCAGATCCTTTGTAATTGCTTTAGTATAGTCATGACTATTTTCATAGTAATCTTTACACAACGTGTTTGGCACATACCCTTTCTAGCCGAAACCTACCCATATTTTTCCTTCTAGATGATAAGGAGATTTTTTTATTGGACAATTATTATGGCGAAATGTAGTTCGCAGGCACAGCTAGTATGGTCATATAAAAATTATGGCTTCATTGAAAATTCAAAATTGTAAAATTAATTCTGTAATCCCATATACAAATAGTTGGGTCGGTGAAAAAAATGTATGGTATGGCGAATTAGAAAATTAATTTTACGATTTCGAATTTTCTATGACGCCATAACATTAATTTGACCATTTGTAAAAAAATACAATTTGTTTTACAAATCGTTAAAATCTTTATTAGAATAATTTTGGTAAGTTTAAAGTTAACCACGAAATATTTTTAAATACAGTAAACCACGCATACAACCAGTACATACGTAACTAATAAAAATTATTGAAAATTCACAATAATCGCACTAGGCAAGTATGCTGCTCTTATACGTAAATAACAAAATTTAGATTTCAAATGTGAATTTTCACTTTGATCGTTCAGCTGCATATTTTTTAAATTAGTTGTTCATTTGCAACATTTATATTATACTAGCTGTACCCGGCATGCGTTGCAATGCCACGTAAATGCCTTTTTTTTGCTAGGAACCCTCACGGGTGTCCCCATAACACCCTACCAAAGTTTCATTACAATCTGATGAATGGTTTCGGAACGCATAGAGGACAAACAAACATAGTAATACATTGATTTTTATTTATATAAAAGACTAGTGAACCCGGCAGACGTTGTCCTGCCCGATTGTTGTTGTATATAAACCTTCCCTGAACCTATTCAAATACACACAGAAAATTTCGTAAGAATCTGTCGAGCCGTTTTTGAGTTTTAGCGAGACTAACACACAGCGTTTCATTTTTATATATAAGAAGACTAGCTGTACCCGGCATGCGTTGCAATACCACGTAAATGCTTTTTTTTTGCTAGGAACCCTTTACGGGTTTCCCCATAACACCCTACCAAAGTTTCATTACTATCTGATGAATGATTTCGGAACGCATAGAGGACAAACAAACATAGTTACACATTGATTTTTATTTATATAGATTATAATCCATTTCTTATTTCTTTCATTTGTCACTTGCATCTGCGAGACATCGGGGCGAGTCGCTAGCTATAAAATTAAATTTGTAAGCGCTAGTTGCAGTAATATAGACCTTTAGTTTTATATAATTACATTTAATAACTTTGATCCTTTCGATGAAGGCTTTGATTTTGTAATAGTTTACTTCCGCTGTATTATTTATTGTCATATACAATATACAATTACATACTGTTTTGAAAGCTTCCGTTTGCAGTGGCTTGTATACAATTTCTGTTTCCTAAAATAGCCCTTGATTTACGTCATTTATATTTATGTTTACTTTGCGTTTTGCTATTTCATCTGACTCTACCTTCGGTCTTATGGTCAATAACAATCAAAGTTATATGACGGACGCTCATGTGACCCGTTCCCTTATTGCGCAACTCAAATCTATCACGATTGCTTTTAATTTGACAGTCAATGTACAGTCAACAGCATGTCAAGCTTAACACTTGTACTACTACAACCACCGCTATTTCGGCATAATGGCCTATTTAATTGTTGTGTTTTCATCCATCACATTATTACCAGATATAGTTTTTTTATACTAAGTTCATCTTTTACCTAGTATTGATATGAGACAGTCGATATAGTCTTATATTGACGCCGCAATGATTATTAATTTTAAGGCGATCGTGATAGAATTTTTTTGACAAAAGCCCCCCGGTTCCAATATCCTATCATTCTCAAATCTAAATGGATTTGTTTAGTGGCGATAGAATTTTGACGTATTTTGTATGGAGCTTATGTCAAATACCTATCGCTAGTAACCACAACCACAGATAGAATATTGGAACCGGCCGTTAGTTGGCATAGAAGCAGGCTGCCTTGCCTTACCTAAAGAATCGAAACTGCCGTAGGGAGACTGTACCAGGGTCGCCTGCTTGGCTACCTCCGTCTCACCTATTTCTGTCGTCAAGCAACAGTGCTTGCCTTGCTGTGTTCCGGTTTGAAGGGTAAGTTATGGCAGTGAAATTACTGGGTACCGTGACTTTACATCTTATGTCACAAGTTGGCAACATACACGTTGGTTCTTGTGGGGGTTGCAGATTTGCTGCAAATCTCACAAGAGCCACATGTACTGTGTGACTGTTACCTTACGATCAGGTGGGCTGTATACTTGTTTGCCAGCTTAATTGTATAAAAAATGTGGTTCCTGTAAGATTTAAAAACTGCAACCCCTACAAGGACGCAAATGTTCGTTGCCGACTTGTGACATAAGATGTCAAGTCACATTACCCTGTAATTTCACTGCCTGCCTTACCCTTCAAACCGGTACAACAATGCAAGCACCGCTACTGAGCGGCAAAAATAGGTACCCAAACCACATGAGTAGAGAATCCGTTTCTCTACTCATGTGCCCAGACGACTCTAGAAACCAAGTTAATGCGAACGCACACAATCGACTCACGAACTGATGAACTCGAGAGTTCACGTGGATCCCCTTGGGGATCGGGCTAGGGGATCCTGGTGGCCTTACTCCTGTCTATGACAGATTTTTTGTGCGTTAACGTATACATTTCCAAACGTTCCATTTTTCACAGATAATCGTGTCAGCCGGGATTCGGCGATTTTTATTTGCCGACTTTAAGTAGGTATTGTGTGTGCGTTGCAACATAGAACTTCATATGTTTCATTTTCCACCGTCGAAAAATCGATCACCGAGTCGGTTGTGTGCGTTCGCGCTTACTGATTCCCCCTTTTGTATTGACGCCGCATTAACTGTCAATTCAACAGCAATGGCAAAAGATTTTGCGTTAAATAAGCATAACTGTTGTAAATTTAAAAAAAAACCTTCAATTACCATGCGTGTTGAGTTCGTTCTCGTGATTACTTTTAATATATTAACAGGACAGCTGATAAGCTAAGTTATTTCTATTGAAATAGCTGCAACGCGTTAGGGCGATGAGGTCAACAAATAGTTATCGGCGTACGGAGTCATGCCGGCACGTCACGAACGGTGCTGATAGCACAATAACAATAACATACAGATTATGGCTGTATTAATATCTAAAGCTGATAATTTGTTTTCACGTACTGCATTATTCATACACAAATCCTAATCCTTAGCTTAGTCCCATTTCATAACTACCAGTTTTAGGTTATGGTAGAGTTCGCTTAGAGTAGTTCATTGGCGTAGTGGTTTGAACGCATTGGTTTCGATATTGAAAACGAAGCAACCTTCGCCATGGTTAAATCCCGGATGGGTGACCAAATCTTTGTGATTTCCAGTTCCTCCGCGCTTCGGAAGGTACGTTAAGCCGTTGGTAACAGTTGTTGTTGCAACCGTTTCAAACCAATTCGCATTGGCCCAGCGTGGTTGTTTAGGCCCATACTCTTCATATTATGTTTCTTACATGTAGGAAGGCCTGTGCCCAGTAGTGGGACGTGTAGCATGTGATGATGAGCGTTTAAGATGCGAAAACCAGCCAAAGTTATTTCATTATAATCGCCTCCACGGTTTAGTGGTTAGACTGAAGATCTGGAGGCCCGCGGTTCGATTCTCCAATGGGGCAGTCTGCGCTTGGTGTACCGGTAGGGCTTTTCATCCCGCCTGGCTAGCTACCACCGTCTTACTTAAGTTCATAGTCATAATAACATTATGCTGTTTCGATGATGAGAGAAACGATAGCCAGTTCCTCGGCTGTTAAGAATTGCAGATGAAGATCGCTTCCAACTTCTTCCTTATTACTTACCATCAGGTGAGATAAAAATGGTAGCTCATGCTACCCTGTTACCCCGTAAGTAATCTTCTTATCTCTATCCTATCTTCCACGTTTATTAAGTCCACACTGCCCTTGAATACCCTGCAGGATGAAAAAATATAAGGTATGGCCACTCTGAAATCAAAAATATCAGTGCCAAAATTACAATTACACAGGTACTTGCTCCTCATTTATTTTCTGAATGTGGCCACAAGCACGGTAATAGTATATATTATTACCGTGCCACAAGGTTGGTTGATTAGTTGTATATTTTCTGAATGTTGGACCACCTTGTCAAGCCCTCATAATATCGACTGCGTCGCATCGTGCCCTATCAACTACCAGCGTCACGATTGCCTGAACGACTTAAATATCCTGGTCTGTTATTTATTAGTAATGAAATCTTTCTTTATCAACAATACAATTAAAAATAGTACAACATTTACGGAAGAAGGTTTTGTTAGTTTCCTTTAAGAACGAATTTTACCAGCAGAAAAATTGTTCATTATATTGTGGCCTATTAACTATTATTATGCAATAAGTAACACAGATTTTTCTTATACTGACCCAAACTGAAAAAAGGAGCAAAAAGAAATATCATATCCAGCCATTAAAATCTGAATCTTGTACTCGCTAGGAATGCTGACTCTTCGTAAAGAGCGAGTCAGAAAGTCGAAAGTTACTTTTTTCAAATAAGTTTAAAAGTTACTCGCATATAACAAGTGTTAATGTAAAGAAAAAACCTTGTCATGGAACCAAGCCGATTTCATCCATGGATTATCGTTAAAATTTAAGATAATTCATTAATTTGTAGTGAGCTTTAATACACAACTTTTATTTAAGTAAAATATTATTAGTATTTTAGCTATCAGACGTGAGATTACAAATTAATCAGACCGGTACCTACTTGTTGTCTGTCCAACCACCATGCTAATCCACAATGACTAATTCCATAATTTCGCCCACATCGCCAATTCACACGCCATAACCCGTTGACTTATTTTTATGACATATTTGCCAGACAGTCGAGAACATGGATGAGTTGAATGATTGGTCACCGCAAATACCGGTTAACTAACCTTCACTATTATCTGTTTGCGTGCAAAACTGAGGATTCTCTATGTATTTTTCTCTTGAAACTTTACTATTGTAAAGGCTTCTGTGGTCTTGTGTACCTGGTTTGTTTTCATTTACAATTAAGTCGGTAAACAAACTTTCTGATGGTAAGTGGCTACCGTCGCAAGGCTACAACCCCTGCAAATGACATAAGATGTCAAGTCACAGGTAGGACCCAGTAATTTCACTGCCTGTCATGCCCTTCAAACCGCGAGATCCGCCGCTTGGCAGCAGAAATGTTTATGAATAGTGGGTCCGACAGACATGGTCCTGCCCAATTATTAAGCAAGACTCAAACAAGAATTGAAAGGTGTTCTTGAATGGAGCAACCTTGGTGGTAGAGTCTCGTAAGTCTGCAAACCCAAGACCAATTTTGGGCAACACTACTTCACCTGGACTCCTCATCAACTGAGGAACTGGCTATCTTACCTCCAATTTGTGGAAGTCTGGAACACGACAAAGATATTAACATTGTTTCAACAGCAACCGTATTAACTTAGGCAAGACAGATAGAATAGATAGATGGTTAGTCAGGCTACCAAATACGAAACTAAGCAGAGAATCATCCGCCCCAACAGGGAATCAAATTTATTCCAAAGCCTCATTCCAGAGATCACAACCAAGTGTTGTCGACTACTAGACTACGAATGGATGCGGCTAAAACTACAATACCTTATAAGAGCGTAACGGGTTACTTTAATTCTACACATTGCTTAATTCACAAATAACCTTTGAGTAAGACAGCCTCTGCCCTTAAATAGTTGTTTTGCGATAATTGAGAATGTTTACTATTTCGTAACTTGAAGGGAAATGTAGTTGCTTTTTGATTATATTAATTCAGAATCGGGTTAAAAGCACTGGAAAGGAATGGAACTGTATTTATTTAAGAATGTGATATATCTATAGGTTCGCCTTGGCAGTACCGACTCGTATGCCGTGATGGCAAACGGCATAACGCTGCTACCATGCCGTGATGTCCCTTCTACGCCAACTGCTCTTGACTCCAAAATAAATTGATTTTATTAATGAACTGTATTTTTTCTTTTTTCACTCCATATTTCGTTTTAGGTATTTAGTAACTATGAGTTCCAATAAAAATATAGGTTTTTCACATCTGCCGGGCGTCCCGCGAAAGCCAACATTTTTTATTTATTTATGTACCTATAGTCCTACATACAACAAAAATGAGACAAGAATAACACAAAGCACGACGAGTGCAGAGGTGCAACATATTTCTTAGCATTTTTCCAGCAGACCTGCGACAATTTATGTAAAATACCTATATTGAACGCAGTGTTCAAAATACAAACAGCCGTAACTCCTAATAATTACAGTAATGACTGCTACGCTGATTGTCCGCTTGATCGGAGAAGGAGTGGAAGTAAAATTTCGTATCTCGGGGATTGAAACTGAGGTACGGTTTCGAGGTGGACTTCAGGATTTCCTGTACCTACCTTTGCATGTAGGCCCAACAGTCTAATAAGTATAGTTTCCTTCCACATGTAGGTCCTTCCGAAAAACTTCTTTATTAAAAATGACGAATAAATCAATAAAGAAACAAATCCCGCCCAAGACCAATGTTTTTTCTTTATTAATTTATTCGTCATTTTTCAATTTATTTAGCATTTTTAAAGAAAATGCAAAGTCACATATAAAAAACTTCTTTATTGATTTATTTGTTTGCTCATATGTACCTGCGTATTTATAGGTATCGCAATACATGCTTTACATGCAGTATGTGTATGCTTCCGCGCCCTGAAGAAGCGTCAAATGACCATGAAATAAATTTTCTAATAAAACATAAAATATCAACCCTAACAGCTCATATACGTCCCCACCGAGGGGCTCGAGCCTACCCTAAGTTGGGGTGTTTAGGCCTTAGTCAACCACGCTGGCCCAGTGCGGATTGGTCGACTTCACATACACCTTTGAATTTCTTCGCAGATGTATGCAGGTTACCTCACGATTCCTTCACCGTAGGAGCGTCAGACAAATGTACATATGAAACTCGAAAAACGAAAACACATTGGAACAATGGTGGTCTCGTCTCGAACCTCGGGCCTCCCGATTGGAAGGCAAGTGCCGAGTCCACAGCGCCACCGATGCTCCGAAAAATTCCAACTAAAAAATTATCTACGAACATGACAAAATAAATGTATATTGAATTAAGGGTAAGATGGATAGAATTCAAAAATTCCGTTGCGTTGGAACCCAATTAAGGTTCACCAATTTCAACATCGCCGAACCCCGTTCGCTAACGAATCGTAAATTAATTTACTAGGAATTCGGCGTGATTGTTTGTGCAACATTAAAAATGATGGTATTTTTAACCGGTAACCCGGTAACCCGGCTGAGAGCGAGCAACTTGTTCACTCGAAGGCTATTGGAACCACTTTCGAAGTATTTAGTCTCAGTTATGTATTACATACGCCCACTGGACCTGTGCGTTCTAGAAGTTTGATCTAGGGACAGTAAGATGGATGGATGGAATACAATAAGATGGAAATTATTAATTTGAACTTGTTTTGACTTTTAGGTTGTTTTGTACAGTTATAATTAAAGTGTATACCTAATGGGGGTAAGTTCAAAATTGAAATTATAAAGACTATACAAGCGGCAGAAAACTAAATCACAGGATTTGTTACATAAGTGCGAAATTGAGGATAACGTACACATGTAATATGTACATGTGTACTTAATGTATATTTTGTAATATCTGGTTTTTGTTCTATTCTTTAAGCTCTCCAGATTTTAACAATCGAAAAGAATTTACCATTTTTTCACTAGTTGCATAATCTACTATTATTCATTACAAATTAAGGCTATGTCACAAGCTCACATGACGCGTTTGAAGTATAAACTGTTACATAATTTAAATTGCTACCTTTAAAATTAATAATGGAATGAATTATAAACTTTTAATTTTCTTATTAGCTGCAAATTTGCACACAACCTTGTGAACGTGTTTATATCGAATGGTATAACCACGCGTGTCATATGAAAGGTGTTCCATTTGTATATTTAGAGAGTAAACCCATAATTATAAGTAAAGTAAAATTAGAACATATGTAAATAATTTTTCTTCTAACCAACTATTAATTTTACTCTTAATCACTGGAGAAGGCAACATTAAGTAATACATTACTACCCTGGGAGACTCGAGGGCAGTAATGTTGTTTTGAAATTCCATTAATGACCTGTTCAATATTAATTCCTGTTGTGTATTCTAATTTATCAAGAAGTTACAATAAGATTCATACAAAATTTTTTAAAAGAGGCATACGACGATGCCCTGCGCAGATATAAATTACTCAGTCTCTCTAATAGGTGAAAAATGTTCGATATCATATTTTTGTACAAAATAGTAAACTCATTAGTCGATTCTCCAGAACTTCTGGCACAGATATCATTTTCAGCTCGTGCTCGGCTTCCAGTGCGCTCCTCACGTATGTTACCACTTTTTGTCCCCCAAAGACTAAAAAAAAAACTATACTCGTAATTCCTTTTTATTTCGTTCCACCAACGTATACAACAAAGAATGTTATAATATAGATTTATTTAAGATGTCTCTCAACAGCACAAAGTTGCAACTGAAACTGTTGTTTAGCAGTTAATTTTTAATTTTTATACCTTTTATAAAACACTAGAAAGTATTATAATTATAAAATTCATTTGCATGTTATGAATGTCTTTTGGAATGTTTTCGCGTTATTCCATATCGTTTTTTGTTATTATATAAAACGAAATACTTTTCGGCACTATAGGTCTTTTATATAACTTTTGTAACTTTTATTATTTGTGTATATTGATGACTGTTTGATGCCATAATAAAAAAAAAAATATAGGCATTTTTCCAAAGTGGTTCGAGTGGCGTATAAGATGTCATTGTCAGGGTGGTTTTCTTTTTTTTTTTATGTAAGGCCCGGCAAATGACCTCCTCCCGCCTGATGTTAAGCGGTGAAAGAGGCCCAAATGAGTTGACAGATAGAGTAGGGACGACATCCACTATCCTACCTGCCCGCCCCTTGCCGGCCTAAAAGATGCTTTTTCACACCTCTTTTGAAGGAACCCATGTTGTAGGATGGAGGAAACACGTGCGCAGGTAGAGAATTCCAAGTGTGGGATGAACAACAGAAGAAGGAATCTTGGAATTTCTTGGTACGGTGTGAAAAGGAAGATACAGTTTTAGGGTGACTCCGAAGGCCCTTACGCGTGTTTCTGTTAAGGAATGGAGAGGGAGGGATAAGGTTAATGAGCTCCTCAGAGCATTCCCCATGGAACATTCGCTAAAAGGCGCTAAGAGAGGCGATGTCACGACGAAGTTGTAGAGGCTCGAGGGTGTTAGTTGCCTCTACATCGCCAATTATTCGAATAGCGCGACGCTGCAATCTGTCCAGAGCATCGAGGAGGTACTGAGCGGAGCCGTCCCAAAGGTGCGAGCAATATTCCACGCAAGACCTAACCTGAGTTTTATACAACAGGCATAGTTGGTCCGGCGCAAAATACCTACGCACCTTGTTTAGGACACCGAGTTTCCGTGAGGCAGCAGTTATAACGGATTCGATGTAGTCTCTGGGGTTCAGATCGCAGCGAATGTTCATTCCGAGCAAGGTTATGTTACTCTGTGTGTGAAGGGTTGTGCCCTGAAGAGAAGGAGGGGGGAGGAAAGGTGACCTTTTCGCCGAGAACGCGCACACCTGTGTTTTCTTAGCATTGAACTCGACAAGATTGTTGGAACCCCATTCGGAGATGAGGTCCAGCGTCTTGTTGAGCTCAATGATAAGATTCTGCCTCTCCCTATCAATATTACCACGAGCAGCCCCTGAGCTTCCGTGATATCCCCCATGCACTGTACTGTCGTCTGCATAGCAATGTATACTTCCCAAGGAAAGCATGTCATTGATATGCAGAAGAAACAATGGGGATAGAACGGAGCCTTGTGGAACACCAGCATTCACTGCCACGAACCGCGAAGCGCAGCCGTCAACGACAACGCGAATTCTACGCTCGTGGAGGAAGCTGGCAATCCACGTACAGAACTGAGCGGGCAATCCGTATGCCGGAAGCTTGGAAAGGAGAGCCTTGTGCCAGACTCTATCAAAAGCTTTGGCGATGTCGAGACTAATAGCCACAGACTCGCCGCGCTTATCGATAGATTCACCCCATTTGTGCAAAAGGAACGCTAGAAGGTCACCTGTTGACCGTTTAGGACGAAACCCATACTGACGGTCATTAAGCAACGAGTGACCTTCCAGGTAACGGATCAGCTGGGTGTTAAGGATCCTCTCCATGATTTTACACAAAATGGAAGTGACGGCTATAGGGCGATAGTTAGCCGGATCAGAACGATCTCCCTTTTTGGGAACCGGCTGGACATTGGCCTCTTTCCAAGATTTCGGCACACAACCAGCAGAGAACGACAGACGGTATAGACGTGTCAGGACCGGAGTCAACTCCGCTGCACACTTCTTAAGTACAATCGCAGGAATGCCGTCTGGTCCACTTGCTTTTCGAATATCAATCGACTGTAGTTCCGCCCGCACATCTCGCTGTCTGATGCGGATATCGGGCATAGTGCTGCCACAATGGGACAGTGTCGGAGGTTGTGCACCACAGTCATCGATACGGGAATGGGCCGCGAAGAGTTTTGCCAGGAGGTCGGCTTTCTCCTGCGGCTGATGAGCAAGTGAGCCATCGGCATGTCTCAGCGGTGGCAGCGAGGGTTGGCAGAAGTTTGATTGCACAGCTTTGGCCAGGCGCCAGAAAGAACGGCTACCCGTAGGGTGCGCTAGCAGTTCCTGACCCACTTGTGCAATGCGCTGAGCATCCGCTCTAATGTAAGCCCTCTTACAAAACTTGGTGGCATTATTATAGGCTGTTTTCAGTAGGTTAGTATTGGGATCCCTAGAAGCTCGACCTCTGATCCAAGCGCGGTAAGCTAGCTGTTTGTTTTCAACAGCAGAGGCGCATTTGCGATTGAACCAGAGGTTACGTCTCCCTCTACTGACGAGATTGGAATGTGGAATATAATATCCCATTCCTAGTCTGATCTCGTCAGCAACAGAGGTAGCGCAGGAGTTAGGATCCATCCCACTGAAACAGCGCTGCCACTAAGGGACAGACGCGTAATAATCCCGCATACCGTCCCAATCTGCTGACGCATAGTGCTACAGACGGCGTGCTGCAACCACAGGCGACGGTCGCGACGCCTGAGGCACTGAGACGGATACCAGGCAGTGATCTGAAGATCCTAGTGGGGCTCGAATCACCACCTGATATCCTTCGGGGCGATTTGTCAGCAGAAGGTCCAACAAAGAGGGCGTTTGACCGATAATATCTGGTACCCTGGTGTGCTGGGTAACCAATTGTGTCAGGTCGTGCGTGAGAGCGAATGCGTGGGCAGTCCTACCCACATGGTCAGTTTTAGAGGAACTTAACCACAACTCGTGGTGAGCATTGAAGTCCCCTAAAAACACCAGCTCGGCGGAAGGAAATTGCTCCTGCGCGTCATCTGCCACCCGACTTAGGTGTTCAAAAAGTCGAGTTGTCTCCAAGTCACTATGGTGGGAACGATAGACGCAGACGTAGACACTGCAATGAGTGCCAAAATCGACGTGTACTACAAGGAGGGAAAAGGAAGGTTCCTCCAAACAGCGCAGGCGACGACAACAAACGTCCGCCCGGACGAACAAGCAAACACCTGCCTTTGCCTTGAAGGACTCCTCAAGAGCGTAGCCGGGGTAATTAAGGTAGCTTGTATCGGCCGGGCAGATAATTTGCGTCTCTGTCAAAAACAGCATTGCTGGACGGGCTGTCTCGAGATGGTGGTGGACAGCCAAGAGGTTAGAATGGAGCCCGCGGATGTTAGCGAGCCCCACCTCGAATAGTGGTGTTTTGGTGGGATAGTGCACCGCTGTATGACCAGTCCTAATATTGTGCGCTGTTTGTTGGAGTGAGAGGTGTGAAATTGAAGTGTCGTTGCAGCGATTAGCATAGTTAACGTGTGTAGGCCTGTTTCGCCAGGGAACAGCCGACAGCTGATTTGCGCTGACTCTCCGCACGAAAGGGCCCCCGAACCCCCCCGGAAGTGGTCGCTGGGACCCACCGTCCGTTCACCAACCGGCACGACGGACCACCCCGAGATTATGCGTGGCATGGTGGGGCAGCCTCACGGACTGGTTAGGTCCGCTTGGGCCCCTGTACTGTACCACGGGCGGCCAGCGGAACAGCCGTTTCTTCGGGTCTTCCTGGGCGGAGGGTCAACGCAGTCAACCTGGCACTGGGTCGACGGAAGCCCACACAAACCACACGAATCGCAGCAACGACCCCTCAAGCTCTGGCTGTGCGATGACTGATCCCGAAACGCGGACACAAAATGCCCACTTGACGGGTTTTACGTCATACGCACGGTGGTCGCTAGCCAGTCGGGTTTTTCAAGCCCTACCACCAGAAGTTGGTCACTCGATTAGCACCACCCGGGGATCACGTGTAGGGTCTCGAGGGTAAAACCTACGGACGTGAGCGACTCCAATCCCCAAAAAGGTTTAGCCGGGTATGGGGTTTTTACCCGAGTCCTACGGCATATCCATGGGGCAACCTTATCAGCTTCAGCCCCTTGTGAATCGTAAAGATATTTCCACGCCCCAAAAACAGAGTCCAAATAAAATAAATTAAAAAAATACATTACAATACTTGTCCATCAGAAATCTTCATAATATTAAAACGGCGTTTTTCACCATCCTGTGCGTTTTAATAAACTACATATAACTTAAACTGATTTCACTACCAATATCACTTGCCTTGATAAATATAGGAAAAGATACTCGCTTTAAACTAGTCGAATATCTTTAAATGTTACACGCTGATCAACTTTACTTTTGAGTGCTTAATGGCAGAGCTTTTACCATATTTACTTTTGACTGCATATTTGCGCGCAGAGAAAAGCCCTTGGCGACGTCTTCCGGGGCGACACAAGGTCTCACGGGACTGGTCGAAGACATAACTTTAAGTATGCATATCTTTCATGGTTATAATTCTCGACTTTTGTTTCACTGAACTTCTTGTGTCCGCAAAATAATGTTTGTTTGTCCTAGTTGGGTCTGGAACAATGAAAAAAGCTGATGGTAAATAATAATAATAGTTTATTTACTAGAATATGGTTAGTAGTATAGTTAGTGCTACATTTATGGTATCCCGACATACTGTAATATTCTATCATCGATTCATTGACGTGCAAATTTCATAGCATAAAAATATTATAATATTATAATTTTGTTAGAAAAGTTAGGTAGTCGGTTGAAGATCAAATCAAAATAGACTTAATTCAATCATGACTTGATACAAAGCTCCATTTAACCGTTCAAATTTTTACCTACTACCCATTCAGGGCGATATCCACCAACTTTCAAAGGAGGTTCTTAATTCGACACGTATGTTTTTTGTGTATGTTACTTGAGAACTCCGTCATTTAATAAACGATTTTAAAAATTTATTTTGTATTCGAAACAGTGTACTCCCGTGATAGTTCCACTTATACCAAGTCAAGATCTGGTGATAGGATCCTAGCATAATTGGGGTACTTAAGCCCTTAAACATAGGCACGCTCAACGCCTTTCATGTTTTTTCAAGTCATCTTCCAAGGGTTCTTTCACAACGCTGAACTGAAAATGAATCCTTAATTTTAGGAGTTGGAGGCTAGTTTTTAAAAGTACAGGCAAGGATATATTTTCAATAATCTCTGAATGAAGTTCTGCTTATTTACAAAAATACAGGCAAGTTTTGTTATCTTCAGTATTTAGCGTACTTTCTCTTCGGGTAGGATACGAAGATAAATATTATGAATTTAGAATCTTTTTAACAAATAAGTTTTATATGAAGCGCAATTCAAATGATAAGGGTGTGTAAAGAAATGTAAAAATTGTAATTAGCTAGTCATGGAGAAAGAAAAGAATATGAAATGTAAAAAGATACAGTTAAGTCTGTACTGAGAATATAAAAAAGAGATTATTATTTATAATTAACCATAGTATTATCCCAGTAATATAATTAAAATGAAAGTTTTAATAATAACACGCCAGCGTTTGCATTAGGATAACCAAACACAATAAAATTGTCTGCAATAAAATCGGAATAAAAGGAAAAACTAAATAATTTTCATCATGGGAATACAATGACACGACTAGACTGCAAATTTCAAACATCCTGTACCAGATTTATAGCCTATTACGTATAGGGCTGCCACTAGCTCTAATTATATATTTTTTTATTGTACCTGTAGATAGAATAAAAAGTAATCCGAGCCCCTCGGCTACAGAAACAGGATTAAACAGTCATTTTAATGTTAGCGAGAAACAAAGCTATGTGAAATAAAATAAAACTAAATGGTTAATGGTTAGAAACCATTGAATTCAATTCATCATCTGATCTAATATTTCTATGTATTAGTTATAATTTTATTTAATTATTTGTTCCCCAAATAAAAATTATAATTATCTTGAAAATCCTAGAAAATAAAACGAAGATGTGTATCTTTAACATGCAAGTGCAAAACGTTCAATTTTGCATAGTGTTATATTCCATCCATTTATTTTTATAACTTAAAAACGAATCAAGTTATTAAAATAAATAAACGTTAATCACCTACATGAAAATAAATTACCTATATCACATATAATTGGCACCCCTTCTCGTAGGGCTATGTGACATATGGCAACATTCCAAGAATAGCACTAATGTAGATCGTGTATTTACTTTTGCAGTTCAAGGAAAATCAAAGCAGGCACAATTCTCGAGAATAAAATTATAAATTTACAATTTATAAGGCGAAAATTTGTCCTCTTTAAGGAAACCGACGGAGGAAAAATCATAATAGTTTTTCACGCAGACGTTCTACTTATGGCTGATTAAACGTCTAACCTATAAAAAAGACCTAAAAGTGGTAATATTTTCGGGTTAGATCTCCACACGGTAGGTATAACTACTAAAATAAAGGTAAACAAACCGCACTGGACAGTAAACAGACATAGTGAATTATTATTATAGGCTAGATGACTAAAAAATTTTTTTTGCTTTAATAGAAGCTCATTCATATAATAAACAGAAAGAAAAAAATCGGTTTTCGAATAACTATAAAAACAACCAAGATATAAGGTATTAAAGATTTTCCTCCATCTCTGTCTAGCAAAACGGCAATTTACAAGGAGTTTATACGGCCGTACTCAACAATGACGTCACGGTTGATGTCGGATCTCTCTGTCTAATCGCCTTCAAATTAACAACTTAAAATGCTTGTATCTAATGTATTTCTAAGCCGATTTTAAATCTGATTTCACAGGACTGCATCTTTTTCCACGGTATTTTAATATTTAATGACGAAACGTAAAAATTAGAATTCAGTCATCATCCCAATTGCTATCACGGTCACCAAATAACACTACGACCACACTGACGAACACTGTCTAACATGACGATGCACAGCCGCCTTAAAAGCAGTTAAGCGTTGATCCGAAGATGTCGAGATTCCTATGAAGATCATTGTAATGTCTGAATTCAAAAGTATTAAGTATTGAAAAATGAATTAATCAATGAAGGAAAAAATCCCTCTCGGACGGGAATCGAACCCGCGTTTGCAGCATACCGTGTCGACGCTTCAACCACTGGGCCACCGAGCTCTTACCAGCCCCGGCGAAGTTTCAACTGTTATAATGTTTACTGTTAATAACTACGTATCAACAGGCAATTTAGAAATCTCTACAGTTTCCTTGAAAATTGGTTACAAAAAGTAAACTTACAAATTATGTATCTTTTCTTTATTGATTTATATATTTTTCTATTTATTTAGTAACTTTAAAGAAAATGCAAAGTCACAAATACAAAAAAAGACTATCTATGCTGGTTCTTGATAATGTAATGGTAAAGGTGTACTGGAATCTGATGGCAGTTGTAGAGCTGAATTCACTGTAATAAAAACGAAGTTATTTTATTTAATAATATATTTATATCACTAATAACGTATTAATTAACAGTAGAGGTTTAATAATTTGTTTTTAAATAGCTACCCCAAGATTTTTATTAAACAAATTCCCGCTCTACTTTTACCATCAGATTCAGATACACCTATCTATACCTCTAAAAATGCGAATTGCAGGTTCTGCTTGTTAGATTAATTACACCTACTTAGATGATTCTATTTTTATATCCTTTACTGGGTAAATTTGGTCAGAACTATTTTTGTAATGATGTGTTAATGCATATATCTTCACAAGCTATTTTTATCTTTGTAAGCGTAATTGTTTAGTAAGCCGACGCTTGAAGTGTGTAGCTTGAAAAACACAAACTCGCTAATTTGAAAAGACATTAAGGCTCGTATTAATAGTCGCATCTCAAGTGCGAGCTCGATCTTGAGCTGTTATTTTTGACAGATGTGCCATACATTAAACTTCAGAACTGCTACTCAAGATCGAGCTTTTACTTGAGATGCGACTATTAATACGAGCCTTAATCTTGTTTATTGTCAAACACAAACGAACATATTCTGTGTTCGGATACGATCACCCAGGTATTGGGCCTCCTTCAGTATTCAAAATCTCAAGATGACTTATAACAGTTATTTTTTCACAGTATTATTTCGAACGGATTATTGTTATGGGGTTCGGCCGCGCTTATTCAAAGAATTTTTCGGTTACAGAAGAGACACGGCTCAAGACGCGCTTAGAGAATAATAAAAAAATAATATCATAAACTTTAACTGGTCAGTATATAGACAATTTGGTTCAAACACTATAATATATTCGACTAAAATAGCATTTTTTCATTATATGAAAATAAGAATGAAATCTATATAAACAAAAATGGATCGCCAAATGTGTTGCTAAGCATAAAACTCGAGAACGGGTGGACCTCTTCTTCTCTTCAAAAGAGGGTATTAAAGCTGTTCAGCAAAAATACTTATTATAGGAACTATGTTATAATAATCATCTCCTTGATTACGCATGTTAAGCCTTTTTTATCTCTAATGTGTAATTAGCAGAATATTTATTTTATAAATTTGTATATATTTTTTTTATCACATCTATTCGAAAAGAGCTACTTGGTTCCTCGTAAATGGGGACTAAATAGCTTTTTTATACCTTAGGGAATAAAAGTGATTTGAATTTAGAATATGGATACTGTTAGTAAATTTAACAACATTTATAATAACACCTGAACATTTGTTCTGAAAAGAATGTATTCAATTCAATGGTTGCTTTCACAAGCACACTACATGAGTAGGTATTTGTTTCGGAGTAACGGGTGATTGATGGACCAGATTTCATGGTCCATATGAGCGGACGCTCCAAATGAACCGGACGCCATACTCCACTGACTCTTATGTGGCTTTGATTGAATCATGAGAGGAGGCTAATTATTTTCCTATTAGTTCGTAAAGAACAACTTAATCAATTATGTCAGTGTATCTAATGAATCTCTTCTTTATTTATAAAGGGCTTTGGTGACTGACTAAGGTATCATGAAGCACGAAATTTGGAACGTGGGTTCGTTGGCTAATGTAGGTGCTCACTAAGGAAGGATTTTTCAAAATTCCCATAGGAAGGTTAGGATTCCCCATCCAAAAAAAGAAACTTGAGTTTTACTAAACCGAAACGTATTTCGCGGGCACAGTTAGTATATCATATTAAAAGTTTTAAGTTTGCAAACAATCCAGCTGATGGTAAGTGGCTTTAATTGTCTAGTAGGTTTATGTGGTTCCTGTAAGATTGCAACCTACAACCCCTACAAGAACTCCGATGTCATACTGAGGAATGCCGCGAGGAAGACCTGTCGGGCGTCCCAAATACAGATGAAGTGATGAGCTGACCATAAAGACCTTAGAGAGCTGGACGTCCATTACCTGGCATGAACTTGCACAGGATAGAGAAAGGTGGCGCCTTAGTATCGGATGGAGGAGGCAAAATACGTTTTGGGTAGCTGCGCCGACAATGATAATAAGGGTAAAAAAGCTCATCTGATGGGACATCCCGTCAAAAGCTGGAAACAAGCTTCACCTGAACTCCACAACAACAGAAAAAACTGCTTAAAACCATTTTACAAAATGATTTATTCTAAACCATCTTATTTTAAGCTAATTTATTCTAAAGTAGTATCCGGTTACTAGTACTTCATAGTAAAATACACCAGCTTATCAACAATTCTTTCACCGTGTCGGCACGTGTTTTCAAATCAAACAACTGACAGTCGCTATGTGAAAATTACGCAACTGCTAATATTAATACTATAAATATTGACCTCGGATACGGAACGAGACGCGAACGAATAAAAGAAATTAATTATAAGCTTTAATTAAAGAATTCGCGTCCTCTATAGATTTAGCTTCACACCACTGTAATAGCATTTTTATTCGACTGTGTATGGCCTAATTCAAAGGTGTGTGTGAAGTCGACCAATCCGCACTGGGCCAGCGTGGTTGACTAAGGCCTAAACACCCTTACTTAGGGTAGGCTCGAGCCCCTCGGTGGGGACGTATAGGAGCTGTTATGATGATGATGATGATGTGTTGTGGCTATTAGTGTGTTTTGGTTACTTCACATACACCCTTGAAAAGTTCTTCACAGATGTATGCAGGTTGCCTCATGATATTTGCCTTCATCGTAAGAGTGTAGGACAAATTAATGTACATATGAAATTCGAAAAACGAAAAGCACATTGGTTCATGGCAGAATCCGAGTGCCGAGTGTACAGCGCCACCGACGCTCCATCACATTTGACTAATGTGTGAATGAAACTATTCATTTCACACGGCTCAAATGATTGATGTTTCCTCGGCAGCGTATCCAGTTATTAAATATTTCTTCATCAACTCGCCTGCCATTTTGATTGATACATATCCTTTTTGCGAAATTTGGTCATGTGTCCTGTGAGTAATCGCAAACCGTCACAAGATTTTGATTATCAGCTAATGATTATTTTATCTAATATGTGTTTATGCATATTAATTAATTAGTTTTGAAATAACTACAAGTACTTTAGTACCATTATTTATTCTGTGCTACAAGTAGTCAATCGAAGCCGGGCAGAAATACGAAAACAAGCGTTTCGTTATTTTCCGCGAATATGAATTACTGCAAAAAAATGAATTTTTACATGCAAAATTTTATTTCAAATATACATCTTCAGATTCATTTACCTATTTATTTTAACGTTTTTAAACATCAAGTCTTAAAATAATAAAAACATGCCATTTAATTTTTACCAAACTATTTGAACTGATTTGAAAACTAACTAATTTTGAAATAAAATAAGGAGAAAAATCTGTATCGCAATTTTTTTGTCATCTGTTAATCACAAGTCAATCATGTCAAAGTATGGACTAACCGAACTTTTACCCTCCACCAACCCATGGCCCTACTCAACCGATCGTGGTTATACGGGCCGAAACAGCGGGAGATGTGCGCGGAACCTGCGTAATCGCACTCTAGCCGCGCACACTTCTTGACTCCCTACAAGTTATTTAAATCTTTCTCCTGTTTGTCCCTGTGTCCCTCTCCCCTTACGGGTCGGACAACACACGTCACGCCTTCGGTGTCCGCCACCAGGTCGCCGTGTGCCCACCGTTGTGGTACCGCTGGCTTCGTCTACCTTTCGTCTCCTATCGAATCCACTCCCAATCTTAAACCACCATCGCGCGAAGTCCCGCAGCCGCCGGAAATTCGCCTCCGTCCCCATCCGGACTGTTAAATTCCATGTGCGCAAACGCAATACTCACAATTACACCCATGCGTCACACACAGACAGCGCTCGCATCAATCAGTAGAAGTGCGTACCTGTAACCAAAATAAAACAATAAAGTAATGATTGCCTACACTACCCACAAGCTACTACACACAGTATAAAAATACAAATAAGTAAGTAAAGCACGTAATAGAATGAATAATAATAGCGACATTTGAGAAATCAATGAATTTATAGCATCGTGAAAAATGCTATCCTGTTTTGAAACAAACTTCACCGCATTTTATTAATGAAAAAGATTTACACAAAAAAATTGAAGATGATGTACGGACGACAGCATATCAAGGTAAACCGCTTATGTAGTTGCAATGAGTACCATTTTGCATGAGAAATGTTTAGTCTGATGTGCTGGCGTGTGTACGTATGCATTGCAAGTTTGTAGAACATTTTATTTTGTGTACACTTGGAGGTCGTAAAAAAGAATTTAGACCATAAGCGGCAATAAAAAAGTTTGCTTAAAAAAAGAAAATTAAAATACCACACAACTAAAATAAATGTAGTGTCATTTTTTTTGGCAGTACCATATTTTTTGTAGGTAGCATATAGGACAAGTTACTGAATAAAAAAAATAAACATTGCGATTTTTTGCAATAATGAGCACTTACGACCGTGACGTAGTAAACCGATTTACTGAATAGCTGCTGCTCACATTGTATCGGACGAATGAGTCTGATTCTGATATAGTTGTACCAGAATCTGATGGTAAATGTAGAGTTAAAACATGTTCGACAAACAATTCAAGGGAAACTATCACGAGAAATCAATTGCCATTTTATTGCTTATCTAAATATTCTTAATAATTTGAAGTAAGTGTTTTATCTTTCAAGATCAAAATTCTGTTTTATTACCTATAGCAGTTTCGGCACTGCGTTTGCCATGAGATTATGGTATAACTATAGTAATAGTATTACTACGTCAAAATCTAAGAATAAACAGTTATCTAACATAAATATATTTGGAAGACGCAATGAACACAAGTGTATAAATATCATTAAATCAACACATTAAATTAATACATACTTCATACTACAATACGTACAAGTACATACACAGTTCATGTGAAATCAATTCAACGATAAAATTAAAAAGCTCACAGCACATGTGGAAATTCGGTTGTTAAATAATCACTACCAACTCCGAAACAATAGCCATATCAACCTTCAACCTATGATAGCAAAAAATAATCATGAATGGAATAAAAGAAGAGGCTAGCCGGCGCGGGCGCATGCACTCACGCACCCCAAGTAACATTTTTTTCGGGTCTCGGTTGTAAACTTTACCTCAAGGTTTTAAAAAAGTCATAAAAAGGTTAACGTTCTGCTATCTGGTCGTATTTAGTATTTCAGAAAGATTAATAAGTCCTAAAACTAATTGACTATTATTACAACCTTGGAATCGCTGACAAGAGTTTAAATTAACGTTAATTTTACTTAGGTTTTAGAAGCATATAGTCCTAAGATCTTAAAGTTGTCGTAGACTCCTGATTCAGTTCTAGAAAAGACTAAAGTGAGATCTAAAGGTTAATTTTTTAACTTATATACAGCTATAAAGTTATGGAATTTTAAAATCACCTATAAGTCATTTCTAAAACCTACATGAAACCTTTAGGCTATATTAGAGTTATCTAGACAAACAAATTAGGATTATGTGGTTAAAACCCAAACCAGTAATGCTATTGTATAAGCTTACGGCATGATTTAAGTCCTACGAGAATATTTTAAAGCTTAAGAAACATCCTCAAAAAATTTCAGTTATCTCCGCGAGTTTTAAGCAACTGCAAAAATAGCCTAGTAGTTTTAACTAGCTCCGCCAGATAATCTTTAGATCTTATTTTGGCAAACATAATTAGCTTTTAGCTGTTACAGTTCTGAAAAGGTTAATTTAAATTCTTTCTAGTAATTTCCTAACGGCAGCCATATTTTTTATTGAAATAAAAAATCTATCGGAACAAAAAGCAATATTTTGAAAAATTAAATAAGGCAAAATTAAGTAATGTGTGGTAATATTTAAAATGTATGTTTTAGATGGATAGAAGTTTCATTTCTAATGCGATTTATCACAAACTATCGTATTTTATAATTTTTATTTTATTAAAATACTATCTTCAGAATTTTAACTTACGAAGGGCCCACCTCTTATACAGCTCTATTATCATGAAGTTTTACAATAAAGTGCCAGTCGCAATATATTTTAATTTTTTCTGACGTCAGCAAGCTACTTATTATTTTTATGAATACAACACTTACCTTATCTCGCCATTTTAAAACAAGGAATCGTCATTATAAATAAAGATTTGAAATGCACTTGTCTCTGTGTAAAAAATCTTAAATAGAAATATTTTAAAACCTGGGAGTCTCGGAAAAGCACTTATTCGTGTCTAAAAATGGTTTTAAGTTATCATAAAGATATATCCAACAACATTTTAGAAGGTTATATTAACCTTAAATAAAGGTATTGTGATTTAAACTATAGGTTTTGCTGTAGCTCTCACAAAGGTTCTAAAACGTGGGCCCTTTTTGCACTCAGGGGGTTATTATAAGGTTAATATAACAATATTGAGTCTATTAAGACTTAGTAGCAGATATCCATATATAGGTTCTAGAACCTTTTCAAAACCATTCTAGAACCTAAAATGTTACTTGGGACGCTTGCGTCACTGGTGTTACAACGCGCTTTGTTTTCAACATTGACATGCTGCGGACGCACTGATACCGACTAAATCATATTTTATAAGTAGATCTTCTATTTTTGTGCTTCCATTTTGATTTCAATACGTCATATCTTTTAATATTGTTTTATAACTGTTAAAATTAGTTTTGATTTTTGGAGGAAATACTGTCAGTACTTTAGTGCTGACTTTGTGGGTTCGGAACGCGCACTTGAGCCTGGATCTATAGAGGCCAATAACCACTTCAACATTAGCGTCTCTATACGCTAATTATGGTTGCCAATTTTGAACTACGAGTATTATACTGTTGTTTCAAAATGACAATCTTGAGTTGACAACTGAAGTTAGTGTATACAGGGTCAGGTGGGCCTCGTGGCTTTCCACCAATCTGCAGCAGTTTTGCATTTCTAAGTTAAGAGTGTGATTTTGTGTTCCGGTTTGAAGGAGCGGACAGTGTACAAAAACAAATTGACAACGCACGCTGTAACTTTACAGATTTACGAAACATACAGAAGTCACATTACTATCAATGACCAACTACATACTATCTGGCGGGCTTTCTACATTTTCGCCAGATTAGTGATATAAAAATGACACAGTTGCACCATCATCACGTTGATATGACATAATTATTGTTATGATATTATTTCATATATTTTTGCTATGTGCTATGACTTTGTTCGATAAATAAATTCAAAATTCAACAATTGTTAATCAATACTTCTGCCCTAGAACTATGTTTCGCTTTAAAAAAAAGTTTAAAAAATTTCGTAATTTTTTGAACTGGGATTTCTCAGCTACCTGCAGGAATTTTTAAAAATTCTTACATAAGTCAACAATCCCTGTACCAAATTTCATGCTTCTATCTCCAGTAGCTTGGGCACTCTGGCATCAAAAAAAACAAAATTTCCAATTAAAAGGGACATATTTAACCTGGAGCGTCGGTGGCGCTGTGGACTCGGCACTAGTCTTACAATCGAGAGGTCCGGAGCTCGATCCTGTTATGTACCAATGTGTTTTTCGTTTTTCTTATTTCATATGTACATTAGTCCGACGCTTCTATGGTAAAGGAAAAACATCGTGAGGCAACCTGCATACATCTGCGTAGAAATGCAAAGGTGTAGGTATGTAAAGTCGACCAATCCGCACTGGGCCAGCGTGGTTGACTAAGGCCTAAATACCTTAACTTTCGGTAGGCCTGAGCCCTTCGTTAGGGACGTATATGAGCTGTTATGATGATGATGATTAAAAGCTGAATATTGCATGTCCACAAATACAAGTAGCAGGAGAAAAAAACGGTGACTCTACACCTATTCGGAAATTGGGAGAGCCTTAACGAAAAGAACAGGCAAGAAATTCTAAATTTCAAATTCTGGTATTATGGTTTGAAAGCAGGTCTCTATCTCCTGATAGCTTAGTCAGATAGAGATGTTTTTGTACAAATCGGCAATTTTTCATGTATCACTAAATAGTTAAATAGGAAAATATCCAGGAAATAATGGTAACTACCACCTATAAAATATCAGAGTGATCCGACAGGCCTTTTCAACTCAGAACTTAATTTTCGTTAAACACCAAATCAAATGCAGTACGATACAATTGTAATGTGTTGTTGAGTAGACATCTCAATTGCGCCGTCACAAAATCCAAATGACTGCACAGTGGTGTTACAGTGATGCATTATTGTGTCAGTAATTGAAATGTCTTCTTTGACGGCATAATTTCTGTGCCGCAAGCGCCTACGCTTGTCACCGGACATGATATGATCAAGGCGAGCGGCGCTAGGGAAAGTTGACAGATGTGTTTTGATATGTGCAGTGACATTAATGCCCTGCTGCTGTTCTGTACTCAGCTTAATGTGTTGCCGAGCCTTATAAACCTTTTTGTGTGCTATTCATTTATAACAGCTCTTAAACATTCCACTGAGAGGCTCGAGCCTACCCTTAGTTAGGGTGTTTAGGCCTCAGTTAATCATGCCGGCCTAGTGTGGATTGGTCGACTTCACATACACCTTTGAATTGTTTCGCAGATATATGCTGGTTGCCCCACGATGTATTTCTTAACTTTTATTAAATTTCTGTCAGACATTATCTCCTGTTGGTGTCTTGTCTTGTGGCCGTATTTGTATGTAATACTTCTCCAATTAGTTTGTTCTATTAGTTGAAAATTTATAAAAGATACGATCCACTGCTCTCCGTTACAATTGGTTTTTCCTTTTTTTCGTTAAAGTTTTGATAGTGTATATGTAGGTTTAGTTTAATTCTCTTTTGCTTTAACATTTTGTTAAAAAATGCTAAATAAATTGTAATATGACTAAGTTAATCAATACAAGAACCTTTGATTATATACTTTCAAAGACAAGAACAAACAGCTTAGTATTCGACACCAACGCCGAGAACATTGTTTTAACAAGGGAATCTCTTGGCTTTTATCTCATCTGATAGTAAGAAAAGACAAAGCAAGCAGGAAACAACCTTCACCTGGACTCCTCAACAGCTGAGGAACTGGCTATCTCACCTCTAATTATCGAAACACAACAATGCTATTAACATTGTTATTATGGCGACAAACTTACGCTAAAAGGTAAGATGGTGGTAGCTAGCCACGCGGGCTCAGAAGCCCTACATCAAGCAAACTAAGCAGAAAAACTTCGGTTCAACGGGGAACCGAACCCCAGGCCTACAGATCAATACTATGAGACCACGAAGGTAGTTGGTTGACTTGGCATAGTAACGCGGTTAATGCGATTCTTATTAAAAGCTACGAGTTCTCTTTTGGGTCGCGTATGACGAAACACTACTAACGACAGGTTGGCCGAGTTGCGTATACGCACACGTTGTGCCAGGGTTGTCGAAACGCGCCAAATTCTATGTAAAAGACCGAAGTAACAATTAATTATGTTAAATTATGTTAAAGAACACAAATTGCGAGATTGGTTGTGTGAAACAAAAAAGACATGTGCGGAGATTTTCCCGTTTGAAGTAAATTATAGGATGCAACTTCTTTTTTCGAAGTATTGTGAAAAATTCTGATTTATAAAATGAATGTTGAAATCCCCCATATAAATATGTAGTTGGGTCTGTGACAAAAGTGCATGGGGAATTAGAAAATTAATTTTATCATTTCGAAATTTCAAAGACACCGTAACTTTTATTGACTATGCTGATATAGATGCTGGGTTTCGACTTGATATTATATGTACGGTGGCGTTGTGACGAGCGTCAGTGGCGCTGTGGCCTCGGCCTGTGCCCGGAGTAGAATCGGGAGGCCCACGATCGATCCTGCCATTTACCAATGTGTTTTTCGTTTCACGAATTTCATATGTACATTTATCTGAGGCTCCTACGGTGAAGGAAAACATCGTTGAGGAAACCTGCACACACCTGCGAAGTAATTCAAAGGTGTATGTGAAGTCAACCATTCCGCACTAGGCTAGCTTAGTTTGATTAAGGCCTAATTGCCCTAACATAACTAGTTAGGGTAGCCTAGTGCCCCTCGGTGGGGACGTATATGAGCTGTGATGATGATTGTACCTATGTACCAAACACGTTGTGTATACTATACAGGTTCCCTAGAGATTTGTTCCTTGTGATCAACTCTATTAATTCGCATTTTTAAAATGCAGGATTAAAGGCGACCTCCTTACATCATTACTGGTGCCTTTATTACTTTCCCTATAGTTAAATCATAGATAAAAAAATAAGAAAATCGAAGCTATACGTACAGCCTAATGTCAACCTATTTCTGAAATGAACACGTTGAAACGAACATGTTGCAAGGTTTAAATAGTTTCAAATAAAATCCAAGTAAACATTTCTCACCAAGATCTGTCTGCCTGCCATGACTAACAGTAATTATTGCAGATTCAAAATATCAATAATGTTAAATTATATTTCAATTTCAGGCTTGATCAGTAGTTGTTTTTTGTCAGCTGTCAGGTATTGTCACTAACCGAAATCATGTTTGTGGTCACGGTTGAGTGGCTTCAACCGGAATGGATAAGCGAAAAATCTAATTTGTTTGATGTGACGGTGCTGAACTGTTGACTACATAATCATTGCTCCATTGTTAGGATGTTTCGCATTCGAATTAGTCTCGATGACTTGTTAGTTCGAAATAACTTTCGAAAGCTAAGGGCAGCGAAACCCTCAATTCCTACGACGGTTATTATTACGCTCAGATTTAATTTTACATAATTGCTGTCATCTTTTTATAACCCTTAAAATTTTGGTTTTCCCGTTAAAATACAGCCTGTGGTTTACCTTTGTAGGATGACAAGTAAGTTTATCAATATTGAACAGACAGAAAGTTGTAGACAACACTTTAAAAATAATACAATTCTAACGCTTGTATCGATGTATATATTATTATTAGAGCTGTGCAAAAATGTACGTAGATATCCTCAATTTTTTACGAAAACAATAGATGGTCCATGAGGACATTTAACCCGATAATATGGCCGTAAAAGTATTTATAATAAACTCCCAAGTAATATTAAATCTATCGAAAAAGAAACTTTATATATAAAAGAAACTAACATTATTTCTGGTGAACGAAACCAAACGAACTTAAGATGAATATTTTAACAACAAAAGTAAAGACAATAATTTATTAGACACAGTTTTTACATAGAATGTGATAGAATATCACTCTAAATGCTATACCCTATCATGGACATATGTTTACGCACTTACTATTTTGACATCTAATTAAAATGTACATATGAATGCAATAGATAATTGAGTATTGACTGAAAAAGTGATAAAAGGCAATTATATCAAACAAAAAATTTTGTTATTGGAAATCGAAACAATAAAATTCCTGAAAATATTACGGATATAGCAGATAACAGAACAGCGGAACGGAAAGAACTTACTGTTCATTCATCTAGATACCAAACTTTTATGAACAGATTTACAAACTTCGAAACATTGTGTACTAAAATTAACTGTTGTTTCATTTTAACCCATATGCGCATTGTATACACAAGACTTCGTTAAAGTGGAATTGAGAAATACTTTTTAATGAAGCAGATTGCGGACTAGCATGTCGTCATCAATTGGTAACAGAAGGAATGAACATACACACTTGAATTAAGTCGAAAACAACTAACTTGATTTAACAGTGTAGCAAACACTTTATTTGCACTGTAGGGGGACATAGTTAACGCGATACAAATACGATTTACGATTACGATTAATTACTGGGAAATATATATTAGGTCCAAATCTACGAATTTCGTTAAAACCTGAAAAGCTTAATGTAGGAAACGTCATTATTTTATGTCAAGGTTATCAAATATTTAAGTGTTTCAAAAAAATACAAAAAAGTGTAAAGGTTCAAAGTGAAGTGTGATGAGTGATGACTGATGTGTGATTCATCATCATCATCATCATCATCACAGCCCATATACGTCCCCACCGAGGGGCTCGAGCCTACCCTATGTTAGGGTGATTAGGCCTTAGTCAACCACGCTGGCTCAGTGCGGATTGGTCGACTTCACATACATCATTAAATTTCTTCGCAGATTTATGCAGGTTGCCTCACGATGTTTTCCTTCACCGTAGGAGCGTCAGAAAAATGTACATATGAAATTCGAAACGAAAAACACATTGGTACATGGCGGGTCTCGAACCCCGACCCCCCGATTGGAAGGCAAGTGCCGAGTCCACTGCGCCACCGACGCGCCATGTGTGATTCTACATAGACTAATTTTCGTTTTTTTACGCACAACAGTGAAGCTCCTAGCCTTCAATTTACTTGATGGTAAATGACGATAAATCCGACAATTAAAGTAAGTTTCACCTGGAATAAATTTTTGGAGCACACAATGTTATTATTTGTTATTATGGTGACAAACTTAAGTATCAAGTCAGAAAAGTTTTGTCTCCATTTTTCTATCATCAATTCACAAATACTCGAAGTAAGAAGTAACTGAATATTATGTTTCCTATTTGAAACTAAGTTTCCTTTCAAATCTCTACAAATATTATCAGTCAAAAAAGAACTCCTGTCTATAACGTTTTCACGCCTAAGCCGCTTAACTACTCGTAATTATAAATTAAATTTGATATAGAGATATTACTTCGAATTTCAATTAATTCCTTGGGGAACTAATTGAAATTTGAATTTGAAAAGGGAACTAGCAATATCCTGTGTTTCACGGCAAAGAAGTTCCGGGATTTGCTAGTCTATATACTAATACCTATTATAAAGAGGAAAGATTTGATTGTTTGTTTGTTTATATTGAATAGGCTTCGAAACTACTGAACCGATATTGGTATAAGTTGGTATAGGGATAGTTCGAGACCAGGGGAAGGACATAGGGTAATTTTCCTATGGGAAAAAAATTCCCACGGGAAAACAAAAATAACGCGGGCGAAGTCGCGAGCGGAAAGCTATGGTTTATAATTATAGCGATATACGAGTAATTGAGTATTTTTTAAGCCAGTGTTATTATGAATACACGCAATCATTACCGCTCCACTCCAATTGTATAATTTGCATGCGCGAGAGCAGCAGCGTGTCGCAACGACGACGTCCAGTAGCCGATCATCCGTCACTCGATAATCTGTATTAGGTATCGATTACAAAATGATCGATCCTCAATAATTGAAGGTCGATTTTGATCGATCGCCTCGAGACATTGAACCTGTGTTGACATTGAAATGGCAACCGATTCTAGACGTTCCGATGGAAGTGCAACCAACTAGTGCAGCGGCGAAATAATGAAGCTCCATAAAAACTTTGTCTCGTCTTTAATATAACGCATTAGCGTAGGTGAGGGTGGGCTTGGGGCACATTACAATGAACAAGAGGAATAAACAAAAAGGTATTCATTCAAATCAGTCGAACTGAATTTCGCGAGACAAACAAACGGCAATTCGCGAGACAAACAAACGGCAGTTAAGATAAATATAATGTCAATTGCAAAGTCAAGTCTGTTATAATTGCTTCATGGTTATAACAGGCTAGACTTTGCAATCACATACCATTCGTAATCCTTGTTTGTAAAAATAAATATGGAAGTAATATACCATTATCATACATGCAAAAATTATGTAATGCGATTTAACAAAACTGTGGATGTTTTTCGGACAATTTTGGGCTGTTTAATAAGATTTTGCTTAGCGTGGATTAGCCCAAATTACCTACAGAACATTAACAAATATAATAATAATTTTAGGAAAAAAATGACAAAGTACTCGTACCTATGTCAGGATATTCAAATGATATATTGTAGTTGTTGTGCATGCCTATAATTTGAATACATACCAGTATTAACCCTGCAATATTGAACATTGTATGTATTTAGTTGGTAAGCCTTACTTAATAAATAAAGCTAAAAGTTTCTCGAGCACATTCTTCTAGTCAGCTTAAAGTCGTCCTGAATGGGTAGCAGAAAAAAATCGACAGTTCACAAGGGCTTTCCATCAAGTCATATTTTAATAAACACTATTAAAATTTTTAATAAATGGTTTTATACTGAAAACAAACTGAAAAAGTAGGTAAATCATTAATGTTTGGTCAAAGCCATGATAGCATAGCGTGACCTATCGGCTGCCGCTGCCTTAACTGTCACCGCGCACGCCAAACAGGTGTGAACATAATCGCGGGCCGAGGGATTACGCAACAAAACGGTCGGAAGCTTGAGAGGTGTCAGCGAATCAAGTTACTAGTGGTATTTGGTCGCACTAGTTATCGAAACAATATGAAGCTCAACCTTGGGGTGAAAGAACAGTAGTTGTTAGAAAAGCACACGGTATTGTACATTATTTTAAAAAGATATTTAAAAAATTAGTCAAAGTAGTTTTTTTTTAATCCTTAAAATATTTAATATTTACTGTGTACCTATATAAAAATACAGTGTGCACTGTATTAAAAGGAGAATTTCGCAAGTCTGACTAGACAATAGAAAATTAAAACGGAAATAAGTACCATTAAATGTGACAAATTAGATAATTAGTTGACTACAATTAAGTATTAGAAAACAATAAAATTTAGATATAGTTTCAACATTCTAATAATTTGTTGAAATTAATTACTACTGAATAAATCTATGTGAATATTTTTTAATGGCGCTAAGTTTATTACTCATTTGCAACAAAATTTTCTTCTATCGATTCACTATCAAATCCTATTGATAGCTATTCAACATTTATATACCACTGCAGATGGATTTCTTAAATATACATATCTTAAATATATTTTGTTTCTCTGTTAGTATAGTATTCAATCAATTTTTATTTATTTGCACTGAATTAGACTATTATTCCTGCATATTATATTATAAAAATTACTCTCACATAGATTATACAGAAACTTCTGATTATATTCAAACTGCATAATGTTTTAACATTTAACTTAAGTGCCATTTAGGCTGTGACCATATTGCAACTAAGTTACTCGTATTATATTAAAACAAAGAAATAGCCTTCACCTATAATCGCCTACCGCTATCTCGGAATCTATAAAGTTTTACAATTATTTTTACTATGATAGCCACAGATAATGACATTTTTATTTATGTTATACAATATATTGGGAAAAATAACTGGCCGCGAGGCCGGTTCTCAATGTTAATTATTGTTAGATGCTGATAAATAAACAATAACGTACTGAGGTTCGCTTAATCGAAGCTATTGTTTTGGACTTTAAAAAATATGCATGTTTTAATGATAATTACTTGAAAGAGAGATCAGATACTCCCCTTTCACTAGGATTAAAACTGTAAGTATGTCCTGAATCCAGAGAGAGGCTATTTTAAAAAGTTTTAGGGTAGATGAGCGCCTGAAGTTGAATTGATGTACGAGTATATGTACCGAATTTTGGTGTTCGATCGAAATATTCTCCAGCATATACTTACTAGTATTATGTAACCTGTGCTGTGGAATGAACTCCCTTCTGAGCTTTTCTATAAGGACAACAGTATGGAGTACTTCTAGTAATAAATCAATAATAGTATTGAAAAATCGCTTCGGAAACATTTAAATATTACGTTAGGTTTGATGTCTCCGAAAAAATCACTCAGAATACACCAAGCCTTCATGAGATAATAAAAATATTTATGCCAAATATGAGTAACTAATATTGGAAAAAATCCTAACCAACCCAGCCATATGGATATTGGCTGGGTATCTATGTTATAGCTATACCCCTAATAAAATTCGTTTTCGTATTCTATTATTTTGAGTGGGTATACACGATTAAAAAGAAGATATATACAGTCGAATATAGAACCTCCTCATTTTTTAGTCGGAGCCCCTTGATTGTGACACAAAAATCGATCACGATCGCATTCAGTTTTGACAGTTAAAGTGCATCCATCACTATTTTTATCAGACAACCGACTCAGAGGCTGGTAGAGACGTCGCAATGATTAGTAATTTCAAGACTATGGTAATAGATTTTTTCTTAGACAATAACGATTGCCAGTGCTTTAATAATCTCATTGTTCACTAAAAATCAACCATGGGTTTCGAAACTAAGCAAATAACATACTAGGTTTGTACTTAGTGCAGTAAAGTTTCTGTTGGCGTATGTATAACATATGTGACCTCGTTGCGATGTCCTTTCTATCCTGAAACCGGTTTGCACCTTGCTCGTTCTACCGTTAGTGTAATTGCACTGAGAATGTCTTGCTTGATAAGGGTACATAGAACTCGTATAATCAGATAGACAGAAATCACTTTACTTAGTATAGTTTTTATGAAATTTCTTATTTACATGTATACTATCGGTTATTGCATTTACAATCTTATATTATATAATTGGGTTTTTTAACAAAAAAAAACAATTATATAAGAACATACATGTAAATTCATCAACAAGTCACGTCGTAAGTACAGCTCTGTACTTGCAGTACGAAAACGAAAGTCTGACTGACCTGTTGTCATATATACATAATTCTAAGTAGGTATAGACCAAAAATAACCTTAATTCACAACGGGGAGTTCTATAACTCACAAAACAGAGGCAGCTTCATTTAAATCTGTTAGAGTTATCTCAACACATAATCATCTTACCTCATCCTTTCAATTGTATTTCCTTCCTACATATATAAGGACCTGCTATCAATTTGATCATCGATCTTATCATTGAAAGTATGAGTACGCAACCAAATTCTAAGTCCACCCTCCGCTGCTCAAAATAATCGAAAAGAAAAAAAGCAATAATACCAAACCAAGACGACAGCAACTGCAAAAAGCGACACGCGAAGTGAGCTGAACTCCGAGAATCTATTCCAATAGGTAGTCGGTAATAATGTTTCGTGTTCATCGTTTACGCTTCATTGCTTGCTGCTATCTCCATTTCACTAAACACCCAAGGACTTCCATGTGTTTCAATAGGATAAGCTATTGGAAACTGAAATTATGTCAAAGTCAAAGCTGGAGCGGATATGGGGCAGAAGCAGTAAAGTATTGCTTCTGTACGATTCTGAATACTGATGATGTCTACTTATTTAAGGAACTTTTTAATGAATACCAAATACCATTTACTAGTAATCCTGAATTATCTTATTTTTAAGAGGTAATTTAAAAAATAAATTGTATCGAGGCAAAATCTTTAAATCGCGTTTCCGGTTCTTCTCGTGTCTAGCTAAAGATAACTAATTTGAGTTTTAGATCTGTCAGATCTCGCAGTGACCTATGACATTACCGATATTAAAAAAACCGGCCAAGCGCGAGTCGGACTCGCCCATGAAGGATTCCGTAGGATTTATGACGTATTAAAAAAACTACTTACTAGATCTCGTTCAAACTAATTTTCGGTGGAAGTTTGCATGGTAATGTACATCATATATTTTTTTTAGTTTTATCATTCTCTTATTTTAGAAGTTACTGTGTGTCCCCCACACATTTTACCACTTTGGACGTGTCTCTCGCGCAAACTATTCAGTTTAGAAAAAAATGATATTAGAAACCTCAATATGATTTTTGAAGACCTATCCATAGATACCCCACACGTATGGGTTTTCTGAAAAAAAAATTTTTGAGTTTCAGTTCTATGTATAATGTATACTCATCAATACTATACTCATCATAATCAAATATTGTAGGGAAGAACTAATATCGCCTATAACATTTTTAATTAATCAATCTTTTAATGACGCAGTTTTTCCCGACTTATTAAAAATAACAATAATAAAAAAGGAACGCAAAAGAGCCTCAAGATTTTCGTCCGATAGCCAACCCGTGTTAAATCCTTTTGTGAAAAATATAACATATTTAATGAAAGCCAACATGGTTTTCGTAAACAAAAATCAACAATTACAGCAGTATATAAGTTTATGAATGATATATTAAATATTTTAAATACCAATCAATATGCAATAGCAATAATGTTAGATATGAGTAAAGCATATGATCGAGTGTTGCATAGTATTTTACTCAAAAAATTATATGAAATAGGAATACGTGGCCGAGCGCACTTGTGGTTCCAATCATATTTAAACAGGCGCCAGCAATTTGTGGAAGTAGAGTATTACGATAACAGTACCAATAGTATAAAAAATTTTAGATCTTATGAACAGAATGTCGAGCATTCAATACCTCAGGGGAGTATTTTAGGATGTCTGCTGTTCCTAATTTATATAAATGATGTGGTAGAATGTATTAATTAACAATGTATACTGTATGCTGATGACATCACAGTTATATTTCCATGTGTCAGTGTCCAAGATCTGCAAGTACAGTTTTATAGCACGCTAGAACACATTATAGAATGGTTACAAGATCACAATTTAGAAATTAATATATCGAAAACAAAACTGATGCAATTTAAACCCAGACAAAAACAACCAATAGGTACATACATTACATATAACGACTATAAAATAGAATTTGAAACCTCATGCTCTTTGCTAGGAATAGAAGTTGATACAAATGTTGATTGGAAAGCACATATTGAAAAAATTGCCGCAAAACTCTCGAAATTTACATACGCTTTGTATGAATTAAAAAAATGTACCGACTTAAATGCTACTATGAGTGTTTACTATGCTTACGCTAATGCATGGCTGAACTACGGGGTCATCCTCTGGGGTAACAGCACTCATTTACAGCAATTGTTTGTTATACCAAAACGATGTATCAGAATACTTGTAAATATCTATGATAGGGAAAGTTGCAGACCTCATTTTGTTAAGCTTAGAATACTAACACTCACGTCATTATATATATTTGAAATGTGTAAACTTGTCAGGAAAAACAAGCATATGTATGCACAAGCAAAAGATTTTTACAATCAACCACGTAATCTAAGACATAAAAATAGACTGGCTCTACCTTTCGCTAAACTACATATGGTGAGCTCAGGAACTTATCACATGTCATTATAGATATATAATAAAATACCTAAAGATATCCAAGAAGTGCAAAAAGATACAGAGTTTATTAATAAGTTAAAAGAATATTTAATAGAAAAATGTTATTACTCATTAAAGGAATTTTTCGATGTTTAAAGATTATTAAGTAGGTACTTAAATTAAGTGAAAATTATTATTTATTGCTATTACCTCAAAATACCAAATAATATTTTACGTTTATTTATAGTTTATATTTAAACATACTTTTTTTACATACAAATGTAACATCTGTTATACCAACATGGGGCAATAAATGATATGACTATGGCTATACCCCCAAAATTTATTGCATTTTTCTATTTTTATGTGAAAATCTTAATGCGGTTCACAGAATACATCTACTTACCAAGTTTCGACAGTGTAGTTCTTATAGTTTCGGAGAAAAGTAGCTGTGACATACGGACGGACAGACAGACAGACATGACGAATCTATAAGGGTTCCGTTTTTTGCCATTTGGCTACGGAACCCTAAAAATAACCAATATTTTCGATATAGCGCCTTTACTTCGTATCAACATTAAACTACAAAGCAAACTTATACATTTTATATAGAACTTTGCATCGGTATGTTGGAGACGCGGATTCAAATCCCGTCTGAGACGAAGTTTTTTCTTTATTGATTTTATTCATTTTTCAATTTATTTTGCATTTCTAAGGAAAATGAAAAGCTCTATATAAAAGAAGGCAAGTCAAAATTAAAAGTCAAGTATGTAGATCGTAATATTAAGATAGAGGTTATGATATGCATGTAAAAATGTAAACGAGAAAAATGTTATAACCTAAACTTTCAAAAATTTTTCATGTATAGATTTTTTTTTAAATTTATTTAGCACTTTTATAGAAAATGCAAAATCACAAATATAAAACTTGTAAGTTTGCTTTCTTCTCAACCAATTTTCATGAAATCTGTAAAGATGAAAAGTCGAAGTTATTAATAGTGAATAAACAAAAGAGATAAATACAGTTGGAATTTCGTCGGGGCTGATAAGAGCTCGGTGACCCAGTGGTTGAGACATCAACACGGTATTTTGAAGACGCGGGTTCGATTCCCGCCTGTGACGATTTTTTTTCTTGTATAGACTTATTCATTTTTAGTGCCTTATTAAGTCTGCCTTTGTACATCACTCTTAATGTATAACATTTTCTTTTTAATATTTGACCCAAGCTTAAAGACAGAAACAAACTATTGTGTCGTGTTGTGTTGTGACGCGTCAGAAGCGTATCGGTTGCATACAAATAATATGACTAGAAACACATTGCCGCCACAACACAACACACTACAATAATTTGTTTCTAGCCATATTAATGTATGAAACCGATACGCTTCTGACGTGTCACAACACAACCCGACACAATAATTTGTTTCTACCTTAATGAGCAATTTTGCACACAGCCTTGCTAGAAGCCATTGTAAGAAGCACGCGTACGCGTCATTGTACAGTTAACCGCGTTTATCGATTGTGAGAATACTCCCTCTGCACTGAGATTTATGAAAGTTTTCACCGGTTACGGTGTCGTGACTCGTGCTTTGTCGGTACGTGCGTGGTGGTCTCTCGATTAAGCCGACCGTAATTGGTGTTGCACAATAGTTTGATTGCAAACATTTTAATGACTGTTCGCAGCGCTACCTTTGACAAACATCTGTTTGGCGTAATCATTATCACGTTTAGTGTTTGTTTGGTCATTAGAAAATTAAGTTTCGCCGCTTACATCAATTATATAATTATTACTATATACTAGCTATTGCCCGCGACTTCGTCTGCGTGGAATTCAGTTACATCGCGAGTTCGCTTTATCACGCGTTTCATAGGCTTAAGTTAACTCTATACAAAATTTAATTAAAATTGGTTAAGCGGTTTAGGGTTGCTACACACATAAGCGGGCCGGCAATAATCGACATAGCCGGGCGATAAAATCAAATATAATTATGTAGATGGCTTTACCGCACCTATTATACATATAATAGGCCGGGCAACAGCGGGACGGCATTAAACGGTACAGCTAGGCGGTAAACTTGAATATATACAAATGAATATTCGGGACAAAACTTAGCTGTTCATCAAATAATTGATACGATCGATGTGCTGACCCGAATGAACTACCCGATCGGCATTAATTAAATGAAGCTGAACATGTGTAGTAATTGCTTTGGGTTGGCTTTGTTGTTAAAACAAATACTGCCGAACCGACAATGCCTGCCCGCTTATGTATGTAGCAAGACAGTAAGTTTTGCGTTTAGAATGGTACTTAGTAGGGATAATTTTTACGAATTTGTACTGTAACTCAATAACGGATTCTTATAACCGGATTTCGATCATGGCGGCCAATCTTAAGAGAGACTAAAAGCTCGCGCACACAAGTGTTTTTCTAATGTCCGTTAAAATGCGTTTTACATAAAACAAAATGTAATGTGTGTGTTCACGCTCGAGGAAGAGCGAGTGGCACACTGCATTGTGGTCTGTGCAGTGAGAGCCTTTTTGGCGGCCGGCCGCATGTGACATGTCGTTTAGTTGAGTCGAGTCGAAATGTCACGACGTTGAATTAGGTTAGGATGATGTCCGGGCATCCATAAAATATGCGGGCCGGAATATATAACTAACAAATTGTATTTTGCGCGGCGCACCTAATATCGGGGTGCGAAAGCCCGCTTTGTGTTGTGCAAAGGTGTCAAAATCGCGTGTGTGAGCCGTGGTGGCCTAATAGGCATTTGTAGTGCTCCGGTCTCCACCGGTGGATCCACTGCAGAACTTCAGGAGCCGCGACTTCCTTCGAGCTAGCTCAGGAAGTCCACCGGCTACACACGGAGACAATTGGAATCGGGGTAAGCCACAATGCTTTCTATGAGTTGGTAGTAGGGTGCAAAATTCAGCAATACAAGTCGGCGAAACGCCGACGTGGTGGTGTCTACCTTGGGCACCACCAGTGTGTTATTCCCAAGTTTATTCATCATACGGCAGCGCTTTTAAAACGCGACGCTTTTTATCGAACAGTGTTGTATTTTCAACGCTGGGCGTTGAGCGTATAGTATTATACCGTATAGTGAACGTTATAAAAGCGCTAACGCCGATATTTAACGCGACGCTTTTTTAACGATCATGCGAATAAGGTGTTACGGCTGCGCAAGCGCAGGTGCGCTGTGTGATTCCTCGCCTCGCCTGCATTATCCCATGGCACAGCTAAAGACTGACAACAGGAGCTATTGGTCACCTTGCAACCCTTCACGCTTATCATCATATATACAGTTTTGGTTGCCCATCACGATCCCAACCACGGCGGACGTTGCTTAACTTAAGCAATGATAAACGCACTTGTCACTCGTCTTTGAGAAAATAGCATGGAAAATCATACAATAACAAAATGTCTTAATATTCATTGCCTCAGAATATTTTCAGACAAAGTAGTTATGTAACTGTATATAATTTAATTGAATTGAATGATTTAATCACGGACTAAGGTTAATATGGTCAAAATAAACCCGACCATGTCGTGTCCCATGATTAACTGAATTGAAACAAAATTACTTTGAACCCGGTAACGAACAATGAATTGGACAAATTACGGGTCATCGGGCTGTTTGCAGTGGAATGACATGAGAACATTTACTGGAAATAGTTATTATGTAATTTTCTACAGAGCTCAATTGCTTATTGCTTTATTGAATTAGGCTTAATCGGTTTCTATTATGTACAAAATTGCGATCAATGCGATTTTAAGCAAGATAAAAAGGAATTTTATGATTTTTCAAACTAAATTAACGTTGTTTTAACAAATATTTACAAATTGGATAGTATTTTTTCAATTTCAAGATGTATTGAATGTGTTCTAATATTATTTAAAGTCAGAATATCAACATTTGGTTTTGACTTTCTAAAAATAAAACATTTCCAATTAAAAATATCGTGAACCTTGTGTTGCTTTTTGGTGTGATCATTATTTTTTTGTTACTCAATTTAAATATATTATAATGTTTTCACTGCTTACTAGATATTTAAAAAAATGAAAGTACCTACTTAATTTCTTTGATTGCCACATTTCCCTAAACACTGTTACCACGAAGATATTGACAACAATCTACTCCGGAAACAATTAACAATAACAAAAGGAAATAGTTTCCCAAAGAATGAATGGATTGCGGATTGTGTAACGTTCAGAACGAACTCTAGGCTGTAAATTGCAATTTGATCACCTCAAATGCTTAATTATAAAATAATCAACAAACAATTTTTCATTATTCACAATATCCCACGAGGCTGCTCTGGTCGGGTTACCTAAAACATAAGCACATCAAGAAATCTCTTGAGAAAGCAAAGTGTTACGCGATTTACGAGTTACCTACTTATTATTTGTGGTTGCAGTAAAAAATCAGTACGTAAATGACGCTAAGTAATTCGCGAGAAAGGCTATGAGCTGTGAGTACTGTGGTGGACGAAACTACTAAATCTGTGGTTGAAAGTTTCTTTTTCTTTTCAGAGAGTGACGTCATAATTTCTTTAGCCACATCGATAAAAGTAGTTCTAGATCATTTACTAAATTGTAATGATATAAATTTAGCTTCATATGGATTACGTTATTGAATGTACATTTAAACAAGCAAACTGCCCGCCTGGTGCTAAGCGCCGGCCTAAAGTGTATTCCTTCTTTTAGAAATGGCAACTTGATCTTATTTAAATTTACAAAATAGAACTTTACCTTTAATAGAACAAATAATGTTTTTTCACGATCATACTTTGAAAATTTTAATTATAATTACTATTTTAGTATAGGTTGTTCAGGTTCAGAGGCCCAATTCCGCTAATAAGTTACAGCCGAATTGAAACTAAACCGTTGCGATCGACCAATGGGACGAGTATATTGTCATTCAACTGTTCGATGACGTGATAATGTGGTGTTGTGATTGGTCGATCGCAACGGTTCAGTTTCGGTTCGGCTGTAACTTATTAGTAGAATTGGGCCTCTGATCGTCAAGCTGAAAAGCTTCGAGTAGGTACTGTCTTGTCGGACGCTGTTGATGGAGGGATCGGGACTGGTAATTTTACTACCTGTTTTACTCTTCAAACCACAGCAATGCAAATACCGCTGCTTTACATCACAATATAGTATATTCAATATACTGTTAACATTACTATGATAACAACAGATTTGAGTAGAATGCTATTAAACAAGGTAGACTTGAAAGAAAATGCTCCAAAGAAACGGCACAAAAAATCGATGTATTTGAATATGGAGTAAAAATCACATAAAATCCCTAAATAGGGGAGTATACATATATTTCTAGAAGAGAAAATCATGTTATTTACACTAGCCAAGTCACAGGTTGAAAACAAGTAAGCACATTTACGAGTATATGCAAATTTCACCAATCCACAAATGCCAGATAAAGCAACTTACAACACTTGACTTAAGTATGATACTTCTTTATATTTATCGCACACCCACGTCTAATTATTAATAAATACGTCTCCATTGAGATCTATCTTAAGATGTAGTTTTAACGTTTAATGTACAGATAATTATCATCTGTCTGTCAAAAACAGTATCTTAAGATCGATTTCATTCTTGAGATGCAATTATTAATATAAGCCTAAATACAATATTAAACAAACACATCTGTGGCTTATTTCGATTAGGTGTCAATGTAATTGTCCGTACAGTGACGAATTGAATATAAATGTGTCGCGGCTTCATTTGATGATACGAAAAAAAAACTTTTTATCAGGTCATATTTTAAAAAAGATTATTTTGATGTTGTTTTGATTTCTTCCCGCAGATATCGTGAATGGCAACTTAGACTCAAAGCATAATCCTACTCTATTAATACATCTGGCAAGCGCGGCTTAGGCCAATTCCTTATCGATTGAGGACAGATATCTGAGATTCCCCAGCAGCTGGACGTAAGAGTTGAAACGATAACGAAGGTTCAATTCAATGGAATACGAATATGTTTCGTTCAATTGCTAATGCGTTTTTCAATTGTTTTAAAAAGGTTTAAGTGATGCTCAAAAAATAATAACTAATCATGTTGCTAAGTTGGTTTTGTCAAGTATTATGAGACTAGGTTAAGATCACTATGTGCTGAACTTACATGTACAATATTAATTGAATTAACAAAAATATTTGAAAGTACGATAGTCTCGATGATAGGAGGAACTCCAACATCGGCAATAACGAGACACAACAAAACAATATCCTTCAAATATAAAATCCCTTATAACACCTCCATTTCAAAAACACATTCTTCCGATACTCTCATTAAACAGAACCATTTCAACACAACCAACATGGTTAAGCGACACCAAACTTTAACACCTTCCAATAGGCTTAAAATCGGAACAGCTGCAGTTTAGAAAGCAATTGTCCTTGCGAGTAAAAGTGCTCCCGAAGGTGAAAGCAGCCTGAACTGGTTTCTCTATCCCTCATAATCTGACAGGCCCATTCATCACGCCGCGAGCAAGTCACGGTGGATTTAGGAGATCGATGTATTCGTTCCAGTTTAAGTGTTGGCTTGTTACCATTACCAGCCATCAGCGTTTAGGTCGGTTGCTCCAGCAGAAGGTATGTTTCAAAGGAACAACATTGATTGCATGAAAATCATGAAATGTCACACAAATTATCATCTGAAAAGGAAACTAAAAGTGCTTAGTTGTTGAAAATCTGTTCTTGTAATAATACGAGTATAGGAGATGCATGCAAACTTTGTCAATAATATAGATGCAAACATAAAAAATACTGGAAATGAGCGAGCATTATGAATGACGATGAAAATGATCGAAGCGGTTTCTATTATCGACGAAACTGTATTCATCGCGATTAAAGGCAAAATTTCATATTTTTTTTCCTTTGAGTGCGAAAAATACAGGTTGGTAAAGTAAGTAGCCGTCAAAATATTCAGAAGGCTTATTTTAATTTAAAACATTAGAATCAATATCATTATCACGTATAAATAATGTATTTATCAAACGCAAATTATCCTTATCAACTATTAATTCAATAGAGGAGTCAGACCTGTTGCTTCTCCGAGATCCATATCAAAGCACGCATTTTGCTAATTAGGTATAGCTTCATCAACGCAAACATTTAAATACGAGGAAGACTGTACTTTCCGGTGATTGTTGTTCCGCGGTTTTTATTAGACAAACGTTGGAACAATGAAGATGGGGCAGTCACGAACAATCATCAACATAAGGATTAAAAAAATTACATATAATTATACATACGAGTAAAGTTCAACTAAGAATACTTAAATATTTGGTACTTGACGTAAAAAAAGACTCAACTTATGGCAGGCACACTATGCCCAGTGCACATGTAGGTACACCATATTTTAGAGCACATTGATAAGAAAAAAATCAGTAGTTGCAGACTAGTGTTTAGAATATCTGTAGATAAAAGAGATTTCGCGGGACAACCGTAATGATAGTTCACCTATGACTGAAGACGTACAACTATTCGCTTTTCACACTCTCTCTTTGCCGCAAAGCAGCAGTGCTTGCATTGCTGTGTTCCGATTTGAAGTGTAAGATATGGCAGTGAAATTACTGGGTACCGTGACTGTACATCTGATGTCACAAATTGGCAACGTACACTGTGGTTCTTGTGGGGGTTGCAGTTATGCTGCGAATCCCACATGCGCCACATGCATTCTATATGACTGTTACCACTTACCATCAGGTGGGCAATTTGCTTGTTTGCTAACTTATCGCAATAAAAAACACTCCTGTTTAGATGATGAATAGCACAATATACACGTGTATTTCTGCATCCACACCAGTGAACGCATATGAGAAACGGGAGATACGGGCATTCCCTTCTTACTTACTCCATTGTCACCTTATCTCGCTAAAAATGTAGTTATATGTACTTACACAAAAGTGATAACTAACATACTTAAATATGCATACGCAAAAATTTGCGTAAAGAATAAAGGAAATAAGTGGGGTCGCTAATAGGTTGTATTTATATATGTTGAAAGTGTCATCAGCCCCGCCTATTGAGAAACACTTCGAAAAACTTTTAATGGGGCTAGAAGCTTCACTGGTTCGTTATACGTGGAGGTGACATGGGACAATGGAAGCGTAAAAATATAGCACTTCAACATTCACCGATACTGCGTCGCTCGTATTAAACCATCATATTATTTCCATCGCTTAATAAATTGAAAAATGAATAATCGTTAATTGTATAGTATATTATTATAATCATCAAATCTACGTTAGAGCTAAATACAGATTGAAGTCATATGTAATTAGAGCTTCATAAGTTATACAATATATTGTGTTTGCGTATACTCTTTCAAATAATAATTATTTGTTACTCGTGTAAGGAAATTAAAAAAAAGGTTTCACTTTAAATTATTTTCCACATAATTGACCTTTGTAGCTTACTGACTAATTAATTATTACAATAAATAATTATCTGACTAGATATGGGTGAAAACTCGTGATTGGCTGTATTTAATCTATCAAGTTAATTATAAATTAAGCTAGCTTTTAATTTTCCAAAAATTTTAAAATAAAATAACATAAATCAAGAAGATTTTGGTCGAAATGCAAAGCCATAAACATTGTACAGCTTCCGATCAAAAATTTCCCGTAACCTCGGATTGAGTGATCATGAATATTAAAATTAGCATCGGACAAAACGAAATCTCGCATGGTTGACCGCTGACCTATAAAGCGCGGCCTACACGCAATTAATGCACAAGACAGTTAATAATATTGTGGAGATGAAACAGCTAATATTACGGCCTTTTATGCCGTACAATATGGGCGTTAAAAACAAATAATATTAGTTAACAGCCACTTATTCAACTGTTTCTTTTAAACAGCTGCGAATTTATTGCGTTCTGTTTTACTGACTCTGCAATGCACCAGGGTCGATCACAGAACACAGAAAGAGGTTTCTGTATTCTGTGGGGTCGACTGATTGGGTATGTCCGTCTTACCTATTTCTGCAGCAAAGCAGCAGTGCTTGCATTGCTGCGTTCTGGTTTGAACGGTAAGGCAACTAAAATATGGCAGTGAAATTACTGGGTTCCGTGACATTACATCTTATGACACAAGTTGGCAACGTACTCTGTGGTTCTTGTGGGGGTTGCAGATTTGTTTCGAATCTCACAAGAACCACATGTACTATAGGTTACTGTTACCACTTACCATCAGGTGGGCAGTTTGCTTGTTTGCCAACTTAGTTGTATAAAAAAACTACTAGCTACCTGAGACTCTACGGGGAAAACACTGGTAATGTGACATGACATCTTATGAACTACACCTTAAGAACCACATCTTAAGAACCACAGTGTACTAACTGACTTGCCTTTTCATAAGTTTAAAGCGCATGTAAAAAAGACTCTAATGAGTAAAGGATATTATAAAGTCAACGATTATTTAAATGATACCAATGCCTGGTGTTAATATGAAATTATTATTCGTTATAATGTCAATAATCGTGTTGTTGTGTATAGCTATTGATGTTAACAAATGTTGTTGGCAGAAAAGAACTGACACTGATTTTGAATTAGACTAAGTTATCAAATGTTTGGTAACAACATAATTTATTGTATTATGATTAATGTATACGTCTATAACTTATTTTTTGACATTTTAAGTGTATGTAAGCATACCGATTGTATTTTAAAAAAAAAGTTTCAATGACTATGTAACAAAACCAAAATTGTAAATGGCGATTTAAAAGAGGAGATAAAAAATTTGACCTTTCGAGTTTCTTGCCTGTTCTTCTCGAGAAGGCTCTCCCAATTTCCGAACAGGTGTAGATTCAACTTTTTTTTTTTTCATTACTACTTGTATTTGCAGACATCTTGAGTAGGTATATTCAGGATGTATGCACATACAAGGTTAAATTTATGTTTCCTTTAAATTAGAATGTTTTGCTTTGTTTTGACGTCAATAAGTGCCTGTAAAGGCCTAAGTTGAATAAAGATTTTTTGAATTTGAATTTTTTTGAATTGAATTTATGTCACAAGTTCGCAACGTACATTGGGATCCTTGTGGCTGTGTCCTACTACTAATCTTACAGAAATCACATGTACTTTAGACGAAGATTGTGACCATCAGCTGGGCAGCCTGCTTGTCATCACAGCTCATATACGTCCCCATCGGGGGCACGAGCCTACCCTAACTAGTTATGTTAGGGCGATTAGGCCTTAGTCAAACCACGCTGACCCAGTGTGGATTGGTTAACTTCACATACACCTTTGAATTATACTTCGCAGGTGTATGCAGGTTTCCTCACGATGTTTTCCTTTACCGTAGGAGCGTCAGATAAATGTACAATTATGAAATTCGTGAAACGAAAAACACATTGGTACATGGCAGGATCGATCGCGAGCCTTCCGATTTTACTTAGGGCACAGTCCAGTGCCGAGGCCACAACGCCACCGACGCTCTTGCCTGCTTGCTTGTATGCCAAGTTAATTGTATAAAAATTTAATTAATCATAATAATAAAGCTTTTATAACCGGGTATGTGAGAATTCCTGTTTTGTTCAGGATACGTGGTGTCAGAATATCAATCATCGTTATAACAGCAACGATGACGCCTTAATTGATTCCGGCGACATTAAGACGCTTGTTAATGTCTGCTGAAGAGGAAATAGAATATTCTGAAAAAAACATCAATTTTATTTAAAGCAAAAATAATTGATACGAGTACTATAAAGTCTGATTTAGAATTGCCCAATTACAGACATTTAATTAAGTGTCTATACGTTGTTGATTGCTTGCATGATTTTTGATGAATCTTCTTTGCTTGCTTATTCCAGAATTTGCATCATTATGTTGACATACTTTTGAAAAGATATTAAAGCAAAGCTTTAGCAAAGAAATTTATAAATAAAAACAAACAAATTTGGTTTTTCGCAACAAGACAACTCTTGACCTTTATCTTAGTTGGTGGTAAAACGATAAGGCCGAAGCTGGAAGCAAAACCCCATCTGGATTCTTAAAAACTGCCACCAATTGTACCTTTTATTACCGAAAAACAACAATACTTGTGACATTGGTATTATGGCGATACTCTCCAGTAAGATACAACGTCAAAGGTCCAACAAAAACCATACCACCAATAAAATAAACCTGGACTCCCAATATAAACCAGGTAGTGTAAACCTGCAGACCATAAAAGCGGTTTAAGCGACAATGGTGGACAAATGTGATCTATGATCACAGCACGCAAGAATGATTGATCAGTCTATTTATAAAAGTTATTAAATAGGTCAAAGATGAATCAGAATGTTTGACCTACACATCACAATTATCTTCAAAATCACGACAGAAATTGCCCATTGCGCAGGACCGGAATCATAAGCGTTATCATAATTAATAGCTTTTACTTCCTGCTACGTAACCGTCATAATGAACTGAATGAATATAATCACAATACGCTTTCAAAACTTGCCGGACTGTTTATTAAATTTGATCTATCAGATGATGACACTAATCAATCTGTTATTCGTTCGTCAGCGTCATTCTGATGCGAACTCTCAATATTGAGTGCATATTTGCATATTTTGCATCGACGTAAATTATGATGGGTCGAATATGAATATGGTTATGTCATTTGTTGGGAGACTTCTTATGCACAGTAATTTTATTAATAATGTACTTTACGAATATATAAATTTTAGTAGATAAGTATAATCTTCAATCTCCAAGACTAATGTGTAGGCTTAGTTAGTGGCTTCTAGTTTAGAACCAAAAAATACTGTTTTTTTTATTGCTAACGGTGGCAGACGAGCCAGTGGCCCACCTGATGGTAAGTGGTAACCACCGCTCATGGACATCTGTAATTCTAGGGGCACAGTTCAATCACTGCCTACCTGGAGAGAAAGGAAATCACTTTATCGGTTGGACTTAAACGTTTTTATTTATTACAATAACATGTTTTAACTTGACTACATAGGTGCAAATATAAACTTTTTACCATCTATGATTTCAGTTCGAGGTGTATAAGTGAATTTCAAACTCAATTCATTATTGAAAAGAACCCATAGGTGTCTACTCTGAATAATATAACTTATTCAAAATCATCAACAGTGTTTTATGCAAATGGCTTTTAAGATAACTACTATTGAAGATAAAAATCTTTTTCAATGTACGTTGGCCTTTTAGCAGACATTTATTGACGCCAAAAACAAAATAAAATTACACATTCAAGCTTGTATTTGCATACATCCATAACATAATAAAGATGTCTGCAAATACAAGAGAGAAAAAAAAGAATCACCACATGTTCGAAAATCGAGATAGCCTTCGTGAGAAGAACAGACAAGAATCACGGAAGCTCTATTTTTATTAATGAAAATCATCATAATATCATTTCAAGTGATGTACTCAAACAACTTTAGTTGCGCAACTATTCGCGCGGTTTTGAAACAATATGCAATTTCTGGTTGATTGAGCATCAACACCTTTGTGCCTCGCAGGTACAGTTATTCGCGCAACACCATCAATCTCCCGCTTAATAAACTATTTACCATGAACCTAATCTCGTCGTTACAAAGCCCAATTTCATGTAGCGAGAGCAAAACGAAGAATTGTACTATGCCGCAGATAATGAGCACCCTTTGACCCGGCCGTTCTCTGCTAATTTTCACTACACTTCCCGTTGCGGGTGATGTAAGGAGATTTTTAAGGAGATAACAATCAAATTTCTCTTTAATATGCGTATGAGTTTGAAAGTCGATCAATAGATGGCTACATTATAATAATAGTTAGACGCTTTAATACATGCATAGCACAAATACACAGGTTTACTATATACATAATAGCTTCTTATTACGATGCAATACAAAAGTAAACCAAAGACAATTATGTGTTCTAAACCTTATCCAATTTTAAAAAATGCAATTTTAAATTGAATAACAGGTTTCGCAAAAAAGTACTGTACGATAACTAAGAACGGACTAAAAATTACCAATAAGAAATAAAACAGTGAAGTACAAAATTTTACATAATCCCATACAGGTTACGAATGTAAGTTGTGTGTTTTTGTGTATGTGTGTGAGTGTGTGTGAATGTACTTGTGTGTGTGTGAGTGTGAAAGGGCGCGGGGAGTGGGGAGGGTTTACAGATATGGAGCCCCAAATATCCGATGTAATTGTTTGTTTTTTAATCAGTTTTTGAAATGTCTTAGAAGAGTATTGAAATGGGTCAATATGAAACAAAAACAAAAGATGAAACAGTAGCTTCAATTAAATACTTTTATTTATAATGATCGACCTCGATACAATATAGTATCTCATTACATAATGCCATGTCGTTCAACGTTACAGATCAGTCAATACGTCGATGCTCGCTTACGTCACATTCACATCATTCGAAAGAATAGAGGGCTGTGGGATCGTGATCTGTTCCACTTAATCGAATGAATATCGATTGAAGAATCGATAGTTATCATCGTGTTGAATGCTCGATTCGTATCGATAGAGAAATCTTAACTGCAGTTATACATTAGATAAATGTTTAAATACTGTATATGAGGATGAGGCGTGGTTCAATACTTTCTAATACGTTTGACAGAAAACCTTTATAAAATTACAACGCAAGGTTCCCAAAATTATGAAAAGTTAAAGTCATTGCAAATCGCTCCAAATTCTATTTTCATCTAGTCAACGCACAATCTTCGAGTACTTTTCTTCAAACTTTAATACGGTAGGAAATACGAAACTACATGAAATATCATATTTTTCATCACAGAACGAAGAACTGATATCCTGAAAATGAGTGCTTTGTCCAAAGACACGGGCAATCCCTGATAACTATCTTCATTCTGCTGATACGATGCCATTTCGGACGCAAAGTATTTCTGCATTCTTAGCTAAGTGATTGAGCTAACTGTTCCTTGATATTTGATATCAAAGAAGAAACAGTAGGCACATAGACGACTGTTATATAGCAATCATGTTTCCAACCTTAGTTTGTTAAGATAATGTTTGTAAAGATTTACCATCAGTCAAATCTTAATAAAGCGTACTTGCTTCTTTAGCATAATCATGATGGAAAATCATCGCCTCCGTAGTCCATGTAGTTATTGACACCACACGATATTAATTGAAGGTCCTGGGGTCAATTCCCCATGTGTGCAGGACTTTTTCTACTCGGTCTAGTTGGTGGCAGTCTTCGAGCCTGCCGTACTAGCTACCTAAGTTTGTCGCCACAATAACATTGTTAATTACATTGTATTCCAACAATCAGAGAAAACATAGCCAGTTCCTCAGACATTGAGGAGTCCAGGTAAAGCTCGCTTTCATAATTGACCTTATCTTCACTTACCATCTATACTAATATTTTAAAGCTGAAGAGTTTGTTTGTTTGTTTGTTTGGTTGAACGCGCTAATCTCAGGAACTACTGATTCAAATTGAAGCGTCCATTTTGTGTTGGATAGCCCAATTATCGAGGAAGACTATTGGCTATATAGCCTTCCTCGATAAATGGATAAATGGCACATCACAGTGTTGTTATTTTCCGACATCCACGCGAACGAAGTCGCGGGCACAGCTGTCCAAGTCAAAGGCCAAGAGCTTCCCTGTTGAGAGTAAATAAACGCTTGTGTTTCAAACCGCCGAAGAAGTTCGACATATCCAGTCGATCAAAGGTGAAACTGATTATGGTGTTGCACGTATCATTTCTAAAGGCGACCAAGTCTGGCTCCCATAATAGCTTGCAACCGTACGTGCCACGTCCCTCGAGGTGCTGTGGCGAAACGCGCCTATAAACCGCATCTTTTACGCAATTTAATACGTGAGGGCCTGTAACATGATAGCCGTTTACAGCCTATTATACGATGGTTTCATCTCGGTGAAATACCGGGCAGTTATGGCTTATAAGTCGTTGTTAATCAAGATTTAAAATATTATGAGCATTGCCTTTGCTAGATGGAATCTGGTTTCGAAATGATTTTGTTTGTTATGTTAATGGATGTTATGAAGAGAAGGAATTTGGGACTATCTACATGCAGATCAAATGGATTACCAGCATTTTCTAGTTTTCTTCACCTGGTTTGTATATTGTAAGTTTTTTAAATATTTTCTAGCAACGGTTCCTTTATGCTACTGAACACATATTTGACTACGAAGTAAAGTGCTTTAGTACATATTGACCTGAATAAAATAGAAATATAAGGTGTTGCTTCAAGGTTATTTACGGAGCAACATGTTTGCACCAGCAAAAAATCATCCTAAATATAGAAAAAATATTGTTAAAAAATCATAGTCGTGCTGTATGGTGAAACAATCAAGCGTTAAAGATTAAACATCAATCTAAGGTAAGTGAGCTTGACAAATTGAATTAACCAGTTGGTGTAATAGCAAACGATACCTTGCTCAATTTCCATTTCGTTACATTTAGCGGAGAATTTGAAATGTGATAAAAAAAGAGGGAACGATGTCCGAGCATGATATTTCAGAAGAGATTCGCTACAGCGATTTGTCATGGAATTTTCCCAAAGACTTGGGAAAATTCCGTGAAATCATACACACACTAATGTACTATACACCGATATTTTTGAGCTGTTTTCAATTTTGCACAGTTCGGTATGAAAAAGTAAATAAGTCTGTAGTTCATCTTCATCATCATCATCATCATTTCAGCCGAGAGACGCCCACTATTGGACATAGGCCTCCCCCAAGGATCTCCATACCGATCGGTCCTGCGCCTCCCGCATCCAGCGGCTTCCCGCGACCTTTACCAGATCGTCGATCCACCTTGTGGGGGGCCTACCAATACTGCTTCTCGGTACGCGACCGCCACTCAAGGACCTTTGCTTTCAAGGAAATAAGACCGAAAATTCCATACCTTATTAGGTATAATTTCAAGCTAAATGTAAAGAAGCAAGATAACATCTAATTGAACATGTAAACGTTAGAAACATTCCTTCGAGTGCTTATAATTTTTGACAGCGAGATGCTCTAGATTTGTCAAACACAGATGAAGTTGTTTTGGTCATTGGATGTAATTCGATGTCCTCCTCGACGTATCAGTCGACGGCGATGCTCTGGCCTTTTTCTGTCATGAGTCCGGATGTGACTAGCGAAGCCAAACTTTGGTCTGGAAGTTTCAGTCACAGCTCGCAAAATATAGCTTTCACATAGCGTCGTAAGTATAAATATAAGTTTGCTTTGGCCGGATCTTTGTAAGATGGCCTTTTCCATCTAAAATTTGAAGATCTGGGAACGTTGATCTTCAACGTTAATGTTTCTGTTTCACTCTGGTCGTTTCAGTGAAAGACGTTCCCAATTTTTGCTAAGATGTTACAGGCAGCCAGACATTTAACAACATCTTTGTAGCGCAAGTATTGCCCGCCAACCTTAAGCTTGCCGTATTGTAATTCTGCATAAAACACGGACTTGGGCAATCGAGTATCGTTCGTACATACCTGGAAAATTATTAGATGTGACACCATAACCAAAGCTACTTCACCAACCAAACAAAATCAGACTTATACGTAACATTGAAAATTGCAGAAATTAAATTAATTGATTAATACAAAAAAAATATCGCTTTTGTGATAAACTAGAGGACTCTTATAAACGCCTAGACAGTGGCAATATCACGTTATCGTAGGTATGAATCGCAAATAATACAGATTGTAATAATGGATTTGTTGAAAATTACTTTGTTGCCCATAAACGCTGCAATCTCCTTTCAAATCTTTGTTGATATTTCACTTGCTAAGGAAAACGTGGTTAAATAATCAAAGTCTTTGTATATTTTACTTAATTAATAAACTTCTGTGCCGTTTCAATTCAACAAATGAAAAGTAAATGTAATCTCTGAATAAGGTAAGGTTATCGGTACTTAATTAGAGTTTAAAGCAGCCTCTATTGTCTAACGTCACAAACTCTCGATTCGAAGATCCAAAGAAGGATAAGCAACGGACGTTTACTGGTGACTAGATTTTACTTTAGTTGAGCTTACAGACTTTAAAACTATCAAAATTAATATTTGCGATTTGAGAAGATTTATGATTTCCGCAATTAAAATGAAGATCCAGATCCTCTATTCGCAAGGAAACTATGTGAAATTCGTTTCTACGTCCGATACCGTCACCAACCAAATTTCAATATGTACTTCAGAAAATAAAGAATCATTATTTGCAATTTCATTACATAAGCGCTGTTAGCCTTTTACGTCTACCTAAATTGATATTTTAATACGCTATACAAATATTATGATTTATCTGACATTTACTCCTTGCATGATGTTGGGAGTTACATGAAAGTGACGTGCTGACATGATCTCGTAGCAATAAATATAACATAATAACATCTACGAACATCACCTCGCGTAACCGAGGAAGCATCGCTTTCACCCAGACCATAATGGACCGGACTGCTTACCTATTGTTATCATTGTTACATGCCGCATGAATTGTATACCACTCAGGTGTATTAACAACTTCTGTATCTGTTATTTTCATAAACAAAGCCTTACTTTCACTAAGGACACCAGAGAAACGAAACCAAAAGCGCATCCAGGTGACTTAAATAAATTCTGCCACGGTCAGCGTCCAGGGAAAAATGAAGATACTTTTCATTATACAATGTTACGCTTATTGCATACCTACATTTGTCTTCTTTCATGTACCATTTATTAAATTTTAGTTGAAATTTGAAAAAAATATTTGTATTTCTTTTCGAAATAATAGCCAGCGAATAATGAGATCTTACATCGCTCTTACTAGAAAAAGTGGGGAGCTGTGGTACTGATTAACAATCTTATAAAAATATAAAGTCCTATAAAGAATTTCTGTCAGAAATAGCTCAGTCAAAGCCCAGCAAAAGTCAAGCCCAGTTAAATGAAGAAATTAAAAAACCTATATCTACTTGCCTAAATGAGCTAGTTAAAAATGGACCATACCAACTCAACGTTTGCTAGTCACATTGCCGCGTGATGCATTCATTAGGTTCTGCAAGACTGTCATAAATAACGCGAACTATTGACTCTCGCTGACAAATGCAAATAAATCACATACCCATGAACTGGGCTAATGATTTTAACACCAACTCCTTGACATTTTCGTTTCTCCGTCGCAAAGCGTAAAGCACATAACAAAAATTGACTCGCGAAATCCAACATTATTGCTTACAAAATAGAGTCTGTAGAATTTTGCGTGAACACCATCCCGGGAACCATTGTTATGGTGGTCCATCCATCATCAGTCCGCTAAGGAGACGGTAATAAGGCTTAATGTGTACAGCGGGTGTTGCCCAATGTTAACAATGGCGTGTTCTCAACGTGACCGCTGCATCGCATTATAAGGTGATTAATTTCGCTCATAACTCTTTAGGATGTGCAATTATGATGAAAAACGTTTATCTCGTCCATTTCGTATCAGTAAGCAGAGCTAATGCTATAATTTCTGTATTTATAGTTATATACATTTTAAATATTCCAGGTGATACTAGAACATCGATACGTTATGTTATTTATTTTATATTTAACAAGCTGCTAGTTACGTCCTTTTAAGCATAAGTCTACATTAAAAGAGCTTGTATTTTGAAAGACTCCTATTCAAAAATCACAAACGAATCAAATGCTTTTGAAAAAGATTGTATATTAAATACAGATGTTTCATCTGTAGTAATAAAGATTTACCTATGTATTTTAAAAAATACATTAAGAATTTTGTTAGGTATCCAGCTACCGACCCTATTCTGTTTTTTCCAAAAGTAAGAACATTTTTCTGAAAAACATCTTCACGAAAAGATATTGCAGTATTTGACTTCACATATCTGAGGCAAGTATGATTACGATCATATCTATAGGTAATGTGTTATCATACGAAGAGATGACGCGGAAACGAAAAAAGGAAGGAGAAATGAAATAGATTTAAATATTACGTGCTGATAAATTGTGCGAAAAAATGTAAGTCAATCTCATAAATAGTAAAGAAAATAGTAGAAAAATTATTAAACAGCGGCAATTTTAATAATACAAGAGACAATCATTAGGTTATGCAACAATTCGTGAAATATCTCTGTTATTGGAGTTCCAAATAGAGGCAGAAATATAATAGACGTGCTTTATTCCATTAGCCGACATGTAACAAGTGTTGAGATTACTAACAGTGTTAAGAATAATATTCTCTAATAACGTGCTAATGCACGCTTTTGTGTCGCCGAGGCGTTGCGGCACAGCGCCACATATTATGATGATACTCTGACAATTTTTTCCCAACAGTTGCAACACGATGATTGGCACAAAATGGGCCTATTGTTGTTTGACATACATCTGTCAAATATGTATAGATATTTGTGTTTACAATAAGTTTAGCAACTTCTTTCTTATAGGATCGGTGTATGAAAATTTGATCTGGTTTCTGTCTGTGTTTTTATTTTAAGCGGATGAGACTATACTATTTCAGAACAATCAATGAGTAGTTACAAGGTTTGAAATGTATTTAAAAAGAATGCGTAATTCTTTTTAAATTATGGGTTTTTGTATTATGTAGCTGTATATTGAAAAAAAAACTTATAAGATTTGTTCTTGTTTGCTATTATAATACCAACTGTACCTACTTCGATTGCCTCACTAACCTAGATGATTACAATATTTTTTGTTATTTCAAAACGATGAAATTAGTAAGACGAAATAAATCTATACATATTTAGACAAATAAATTGAAGTGTCTGTTTGTAATGTCAAAATAACAAGTTTTTACTAAATGGGTATGAATGTATATCGGGTACCAATAACAAAAACACAATTAAAAATTTTTTTGTCTGTCTGTCTGTCTGTTTGTTCCCGCTGATCTCCGGAACGGCTGTATCGATTTTGACGGGACTTTCACTTATAGATAGCTAATTATATAAGGTATAACATAGGCTACAACTTTTTATCAACCTTATCAAAAGTTACTATTTCACGCCTAAATCCCAATTTACTATTTCAAGAAAAAAAATTTTCCGTTTTTTTTTTCTCTCGAACTAAGTATTAGAACTTTTTTGTTTTTGAGCTTATAGTTTTGTTGGTCGAATATAATATAATATATTCAATATAATATATCCTAGAGGGTCCAATCTATTACATCCTACTCTAATGTTCAACTATATCAAACAGTTTTCTTGAATAACATAAATTTCTGAAAAATCTATTATTATACTAAAATAAAATCAACAATCCTATTCAAATATGTCAATTATAAATATTTATCTTAATGGTTTTAAGTAGTATTATCTAAACCATTTCATGATATACAGTTCCTTGTTATAGCCTCAATTTGTTTTGAAGCGAGCCGCTTAAGGCCATTACTGGCTCCCAGTGACAGGTAAAGGGCCCAAATGTCAAAAACGTGCGCGCGCGCAGTACCGGCCCGTTTGACGCTGCATCGCGCCTTTCTTCTATCTTACTGGTTATTATATAACAGTCGTTGTGTGTTTTGTTAAATCGGCGATTACCTTGATGGAAGACAAGACAAAAGTACCTGCAAATAAAAAATACATGTTATTATTAACAAAAAATGTAACCGAGCAAAAATTTTTACAAGACTTTTAGGTGTAACTGCAATTGATTTAGATACTTATTTTTTTCATTATAAATAAAATTGGTCAATCCTCAACACGTTACAAATTACCAAATAACTTCAGATTACTGCTTTAATGTTAAAAAGGACGTCTGTTCAAATTTCTACTATAGTCAACTCTAGTATGTTATTTCTCAAGAGCTCATAATTACACCATTTCCTTTGATATGAAACGATAAACAAATCAATTCTCTGTCGATGCCGCTATGTTACTGTAAACCGCAGTTTATGAAATCCGCTATCAATGTGGTTGGTTTGTATTCAACTTCCTCAATTATTGTAGTTTTGTTGGATACGAGTACAAACTCCTTGTGGAGTACCATATAAACGCTAACATTATTATGTAACTACCATAGATTCTATATCATAGGAAATATGCAATTTACGCATTCGAACTAAACAGTGCTTTTACGTAATACTTATATTCCGTTATGGGTTTAAACGAAGGAGAATAAGGTATCTGGATTTAAAAAAATCATATATTTAGCTCTTAAAATCTGACATCTCGTTCTTAGTCCTTTACTAGCATTTGTGCTCGTTTTATTATCTCTATGATATGACATGGTTATTCTATGACATGTCTATGACATAATTCTACTATCACTGACAGAAGTAAATGTCAATTCTACGAAAACATTACAATTGCTGACCTTACTAATTTCTGCTTTTGAATCCGTAACTAAATAAGTATGTTTAACTTTCCGTGGTCAAAAAAAGTGCGGTATTTGATCGAAAAAGTTTTGTGCTATGGGCTGGTTTTCTTAGTGACCCCCAGCTTCTTCATTTTTCATATGACAATAGTGCGACCATACCTGGTGGAGATGTTCAAAATGGGTGCTGCAAAGCATTTTTTCCACGTTACATTTGCAACCTTTCTCTTTGTCAACATCTATGGAAACATGTTTATGGCTTTCTTCACAGAAATAAAACCTCGATCCGCAAGAAGAACAATGAGCAGGGAAGACCCTTACTGCAATGATTGTAAAATGATGCAGCCGCCAAAAAGTTTTCATTGCAAAAAATGCAACGTCTGTGTCGAAAGAAGAGATCATCACTGCATATTCTTTGCCCGCTGCATCGGTATCTACAACCAGCGTTTCTACCTCATGTACCTCGCATACGTCAACATATCCTTAATATACTGCACTTACTATGATTTCTACTTCGTCTCCTCCATGTACGATACTTATGACTTCTATATTTCCGCACTGAAGATATTCAATCCAGTACTTGCCTTACTAACAATTGAACCCATCGGAGCGAGAGAGCTATACGTTTTGTTTTTCGTTTTTAATGGGATTTTTATATTTTGGGCATCGGGATTATTTTGGTTTCACGTAAAAAATCTATTACATGGTGTGACAGCGTATGAAATGAAGAATTGCAATAACGCTGATTTTACAAGATGGAAAGAGCACATGTTGAATATTTTTGGAGAAAGATGGTATTTAGCAATTATTTGGCCATTTGCAGAAAGCGCACTACCATTTAAAAATAACTTAGTTCGTGCTACCTAAGTTGTGTAAAATACTGAAGCGACATTAAAATTATTCCTAATGATAAGCCATACCAGAATTTACTTAATAATTAGTCATTGGTAGTTTGCAGCGAAACTTATAGCAGTTGAACAGAAATAAATGTATACTTAACCTACACAATAGTGTATTTTTGTGTCGTTCATCATCAGATATCCAAAATCCCCGGAAAAATATCCAAACAATAACCGCAAAATAATCAAGTCAGTTAAATTTCTGTTATCATTATTGACAAAGGTAGTACCATGAATCAAGCTATCTTTTCCGATTTTATCTTACTATACCTAAAATTTTTACATCGTATACATAATGTATTATCTAATAGCAGTAGCTTAAAACAATACATTTTCATTTAGCTAAGCAAATTAGTTAATTTCTTTTAAATATTGTGTCTGTAAGTTTTTCGTTCTCAACTCTTTCAGAACAAAATTGTATTATTAAAATTGTAATACTTATTATTTTCATTTGGTGTAACAACTGTTGACAAACCAATTATAAAAGCATTACATTAAGTACTTCCATGTCCATTGTTTTAATAGTCATTACAGGTATCTACTCAGAAGTCCAAACAATTATTCTAATCGTCTCCCGTATCATGGCACAGTTCGCCAGCCATTGACTCGTGGTAATTGTGTTAATTAATCGAATCAGAAACCATTATCTCACAGTTAGCACTTTCGTAGCTTAGTGCTGCCATTGCGTAAGCTTTGTTTGTCACTTTCTGTTAGGGCTCGGTTCTTAAAACTGTTGTGGTGGTTCTTTGCGAATGAAATGAAATGAGCGCAAAAATTTTGTCAGGACTAGTAAATGTTACTCACTTAATATAAAACATACGATTACGATAAAACTCGATACAAATTTCAATCCAATTTCAAGGCGTATATAAAATGATAGAACAAACAGCATGCAGTCTAAAATGCTAAATAAACAAGTACATATATTATCATCTACTCGTATGTGTGGACAGAATGGTGTTTGTCTTTCGCCGTATGGAGTGTTTCAATCGTATTGTCAAATCGAACACTTGTGTCCTATCCTACTCCTGTCTGTAGTAAGTGTATGCAAATATTTTTGTGTGAATTGATGTTTGTTGATCTTTCACGCGAAAAACTGCTAAACCTATTGTCAGAAACTCTATACGTTACTGTATAACTACTGTATAACTCTATACGTTACTGTATACTTTTTTAAAGTATAACTACTATACTGTATAACTTTAAACTGTATCAAAAAGTGCTATTTTACGAGTATACGAGTATTATGAATATGCATAGGTATCGATTTTCATGTTCACATCGACGTTGCTTTTGCATCCATCAGAAATGCGTTCAGATTGTCTTAATACCAACGCAAGAGCAAATAAAATATAGACTTACAACTTTACTTTTACTTATACGAACTCCTGTATATAATTATTTATTTTATCTTTTTGTATAATTAAAAAAATGTACAAATGGCAGATGGCATTTTCGATGAGATAACCATTGGGTTTAACGGAGATTTCATGGCGGTATTTTTAAGCACTAGCATTATTGAGTATTTTCCTTTGATGGATTTTAGGTTTTCGATCGCCTCAAAACCTGACAAGAAATAGCATCGATACACAGAGAACACTTCAAAGTGGGTGCGTTTGCACAAACGCACCCATTGGTACCTATATGTTATCTGTGCTTACAGTGCGACGCATGCTAATGCGACCGACAGGAAGCGCCCACTCCTGTGTATGCCGATTCAGACGCGTTAACAATCGCTTATTGTGTATAATGCATGTTAATATTGTACTCAGAACGGAAACCCATACTATTCAATACTATGTATGACAATATTACACCACGTCCACTGTTGGTTAGAAGCCCTCCACAAGGAGTTTAGGGGCCTCTACCAGCACGACTGACCTATAGTCTGATTTCCAATGTTTCCAATGTTGACAAGACATCAGAAATGTCAGAATTCCGTCGAATTAAAAATCAGACTTTAGTGCGGGCTTGTGAGACACCAGAAGGTATAGTATGCATCACGAACAGGTGAAGTTGACCTGGGTACACAAAGCTGTTCCTAATATATAAGGCTACTAAATTAATACCGAACTACCTCGTTATGATCTGGTAGTTCGAATAGTTATCCAATAAAATCCTCGTCATCTATTTTTTGTCTTGTACCCCAAAATGTCGAATGGCTAGTTTAATCAGATGGAGACTCTGTACCAGAACCACACGTACTATTATATACTATAGGCGAATGTAGCTATTTACAATTAGATGCCGCCTACTTTTTCTACACCTTAGTTGAATATTAGAATCTAATATGCACAATGAGGATTCTTAGTTCTCGATTTCTACGATGATTGTCTTTCTCCACCTAATTTTAAAACGATTTATTCTATTCGTGTCTTCATCAGCACTATGTCAAAATTAACTATATGTCATAATCTCTGTTACAACACATTAGATAATGTTGTCAATGCTATTGTCATCACGTAGCCATGACTGACGCCGGCGCATGCGCCGAACTGGGCACCGTTACACAAACCCGTTACTATAGAATCGCTAGATCACAATGGCTTCCTAATAATACGCGTAATATTGATTCAACTTAACAAAGCGGATTGCAATAGCAATGTCTGGGTTTGACTAAAATCTATCGATTTTACAGTTACAGATGCCCGAGTTCCTTAAGCTTAAGTAGGTGTCTATGTAATATCTTGTGGGATTTTTTTTTAAATTCACTATTTCTCACCTTCCATCTATTTATGATTCAATATTTACATTGAACTTTTGAAAATAAAGTACAATTAATGGAACACCTCAAATATTTTTACTATGATTCAATACTTGACTTCCGAGTAATGGTATGTAAACAATGTTAAAAAGGTTTTGTTAATTTGCGAAGACAAATAGTTTTAGGACTCAAAGTATGTCGAGGTCCTCTCGAATTGATAGAACCGAATTCGCCGTGCCAAGACAACACCAATAATATAAAAGGGGCAATCCACAACTGTTACATAAACCACAGAAATCTTTCACGCAAAACGAACTATTCTCGTGATGGAATGACTTTAATACAATTCAATTTACTTCGCCTCTGGTCGGTTCTAGATGGTTAAAAATATTTATCGAATATAAACTCTCTAATCGATGTTTCGTGAGGTCGAGAGTATCGATTAAATGTCGATTTGCCCTTTAGGATTCAATAAATGTGAATCCAATTTGATTTTACAGTTGTTTCATTATAAAATCAAACGAAGAGTGCAATTTCTGTACAAAATCCTACCTTCAGAAGTCGCCAAGTTATTTTGCGACCTGTTTTAATATCTTTAATATCCATTTTATCACTGGATTTGTTAACTGAAGATAGAATTTTGACATTTTTCGTATGACGTATAATTAATGGTTAAACAAACTTACCTTTGTGATGTTTGACCATAATTATACGAGACGTTGCATCCGAAGAGATTTATATATTAACCAGGTAGTCCACTTTCCAATGTACCGGGCACCAAGCACAATTTTAGAGCGAAGACATAAAAATAAAAAGATAGGTAGGTAGTTTTACTATTATTCACCCGCTTGCGCGATGTTACGCCGTTTGACTCATTCCTTTAGAGCAAAATTTCTCAAAAACATTGGGTATTTATTTGCAACACAGCAAATAATGGGTAGGGAGGGAGTATAAATCTCTTCGGATGCAACGTCTCGTATAATTATGGTCAAACATCACAAAGGTAAGTTTGTTTAACCATTAATTATACCACGACGTTGCATCCTCGAGATTTATATATTAACCAGGTAGGATGTTTAGAGTATTTTGAGAAATTTTTGATTAGAAGAGAGAGAAAAAAGAAAGTTTGTCGTTAATTCGGTATATGTTGACTTTTTTTTTTATAATTTATAACAAAATCTAAATCAGTGAATAAGAGTTTTATTACGCATGATAGACTCTTGATAGAATCTTGATAAGAATTTCCAAGGCATAGAAAATCACCTAAATAATTTATAATAGTAAACTAGACTTCTAAGATAAGATAATATGGGTTTCAAAAGCTTAGTGAAAATGTATGAAGCTGAAGCAAGTGCAAAGGGAAGACATTGAAATTCTTAAGTTATTTGCTTAAATTTAAATCTAAGATAATGTTTCGACGATTAATGCGTAGTGGCTAAAAAATAGACATCTATATTGATAGTTCATAACAAGAGTTTCATAGGTGGTGTAACTGGTTGGGGTATTATGGGTGTGATTCCTTTACCAATACCTTGACCTTAGGAAAATCAATCCCTAGTTATAATCGAAGTATATCATTTCTTCTGCTTTTCATTTTATTCAAGAAAAATTACGAAATAGTTTCGTTGGAATATATCAAGTGCACGCGACCTTCGAGGTTTTGTTTCCAGTTCGAGATCAAGGCTCAGGACACGCAATACATATTTAGCTATAAATAATAAGGATTCTCCGAATGATTCATCAATTTGTTATAATAATTTAAGTACTTACGCTAATTACCAAGGTACCTTAGGTATATCTTAATTACTTGAATTTTCTTTTTGATTTAGAACAGATTTTATTAAGTTTTTTGGTAGGTAGGATTTTTTTTTTTTTCAAACACATTATATTCCCAAAATCCGTCTTTTAAATTATAAGTTATTTCATAAAATTTAATTTAATTAAGTTATTTCATAAAAAAACCTGATAGTAAGCGGCATCTTGGTGGATTAATGAACAATATTTACAGATTTCATGTTATAAATATTCTAGATTTTCACCATAGAAAGTTTCAGATCACTCCTTGGCAAATAACTCACAAAGGCTATTTTCTTTGAATTAATGGTAGTAGTTGTACACAAAATAGGTGCTCTCTGCTCCATATGTTATTTTTATAATCCAACAAATAACAAAATATAACAATTTATTAAAAAATATGTTTGTAAAACCCAGTGTGAGAGCCCCGGGCCATATGATCATAGACATGTTACATATATTTAACCCAACACTACTATGAATCTCCAGGGCAGTTCCCTTAAGGCATGGCTGTCTGGTTTTTCAGTGGAGGAACTAAGAAACAACTAGTATAACAAGGAAGAATTCTGTGGAATTACATATCTAAAACATATAAAATCTAAGGAATTGGAGTACAGTATCATTGACCCGTGATCGCAAGAAATTAAAGTCGAAGGTACGATCTACTAACCACCGTTACGGGGAAGGCTAATCTTAAAAAAAGAAACAAAACATTTTCATTTGGTGTATTCCATTACCCAGATTTGTACGCAATTTTTAGCTATATTAGTTTGATACCGAGATTGATAAAAAATCCTGAACCATTCTGCCCTTTGATTGTATAGATTTCTGTATCTATTATAATATACCTGATTCTCTTTAATTTAACTTACAACTCTAAGGATATGATTGTATCTGGCTATTATTATGATGGCTGGCTTATGATTGTATTGTTCTCTTATGCTTATGCATAAGGAAACTGTATGTAAACATATAAAGCTTATTATTTCAATAAGTCAAGGATTAAATTTGTTTTCTTTTCCCAAATTTTGACAATTAGCAAGAAAAGAGCATTACAGGTGGGAAATATTATGTTAGTTAGTTTATATATAAATTGATCTAATTCATCATTGCATCATCTTACTGCTCTCATTTAGTATAAGTAACTTCTTAATTTCATAACGTAATGTCACAATATTTGACTGTGAAAAACGTGAACTTATAGTTAAACATGTTTGAGATTCGGTTTCTTAAAAAGAAATTTGTAATCCGTTTTACCCGTTACAACTCATAAGAGAACTGGATCGATTGTATATTTTTTTCAGGTGTGAATAAAATATTTTCATTTAAGTACCAAAATAATAATAATAATAATATATATATATATATATATATATATATTTCTATTATGTTTTGATCGGCGCCTTTGGTCGAGACTTCGTTGTCTGATATCGATCTACTACAGGTGCTTTCCTCGCAGACTAATGGTACGAGTGACTCCTCGCCTAACCACGTCTCTGCGTGCGTGGCATTTGACGCGGGGTGGAGCTTTGCAGTTTCCCTGCTGGCTGACTGAAGGCCTATTAGAAGAAGAAGTACTCGCCGCTGGAACTTTCTTGATTTGGAGTCGATATTTCTGCCAACTTCGATGCTTTAATTTTATTAGTGAGATTCCCGCCAAAGAGAAATGAATCACTTCGTACACGTGCAATATCTTTTTAAACTTATAATCTAATGAATACATTATTAATTTCCTTCGATTAAGCGTGTTTTATAATGAAGGTCCAATATAAGCTGATTTCTTTGAGTAACACAGCAGTGATTTCAGGATTTGATTTGGGTGTTTTAACCAATTGAAAGTTTTCAGGTATGAAGATGTTGCCCTCTAACTCTTTCTTTTAATCCTTATTTAAGCCTCCGCACAATATATGACCCCAACGTTCAGAGATTTCATCCTGGATTTTTGTTCCGAAAAGCTCGTGTTTCCCTTTTGAGGTCCCTAAGACCTCTAAAATATTCTCAAATAAATTGGTTGCTGGAGGGTTAACATCATTTACACGTACCTGAGAGCTAGTGGATGGTATGGGACACTTGGCTGATGCTTCTGATGTCATCACCTGTACATTACTAGGTTGTCACTCATTACAAGTTTCAGTCACATGAACCACTGACTGAACATATGGGATGTATGATAACACACTGAAGCCAATTCATCCTCTCCATAGATTTTTATTTTATTTTATTTAACAAAATGTACTATTATAAACATAAACACAAAACTACGAAGTAGTTTGTCTGCGAGTAACATTAGTAATATTCTGCGAGGCGAGTCATATTCTGCGAGGCTATCCTCAGCCTGTGTACTAATATATATGACCAAAAAACATGACTACAATCGCATCGTAGTACCATTCTCTATATTGTGGTAGTACTGTGCGCGACTATGATCGCATCATAGTACAAAGGCACACTGTTCTATTAAAAAATAAAGAAATAATAACATTCCGTTGAATAAATAAGCTAGATCATGCTCACACCATGACAGGAAGTGCTGTGGTCGAGACCGTAATCGCGTCACGGTACTAATAAATATGACCAAAAACATGACTACAATCGCGTCGTAGTACTGTGCGTGACTATAATCGCGTCATAGTTCCAAGGCACACTGTTCTATAAAATATAAAGAAATAATAACATTCTTTCAAAAAATAAGTTAGGTCATGATCGCATCATGACAGGAAGTGCTGTGATCGAGACCGTAATCGCGTCACGGTACTAATAAATATGACCAAAAACCATGACTACAATCGCATTGTAGTACTGTGTGTGTCTATAATCGCATTATAGTTCCAAGGCACACAGTTCTATAAAATATAAAGAAATAATAACATTCTGTTGAAAAAATATGCTATGTCATTATCGCATCATGACACGAAGTGTTGTGATCGAGACCGTGATCGCGTCACGGTACCAATAAATCTGACCAAAAAACATGACTACAATCGCATCGTAGTACTGTGCGTGACTATAATCGCATCATAGTTCCAAGGCACACTGTTCTATAAATATAAAGAAATAATAACACTTAAACACGTGTACAAGGCGTGTTTCAAAGTGCCGATTCACGGTTCTTTAGTAATTATGAATTATTGCTTGAATAGACGTTTATTTGGTACAAAAAATACAACACAAAAAATGTAACAAAAAAATATAAATATATATTCAGATAGATTTTAGGCCAAATAGGCCCCGCATGCAGAGGCACAGAGTGCTTTGACGCTGATATTCTGCGGATACCATTTTATTTAACACTGTATACAGAATATTTTCTAATTAAACAGTAACGTTAGGCAATGCGCAAATAGCAAGGCTCTTTTTGTTGCTCAATAAATTTCAAAATGAAATTAATTAGTGAGCTAAATATAATCTACTGATTCGAACAAACACGAAATAAAGTTTTGCTTGAAACGAACGAAATGCAAAGATGAGAACGTGTCGAAAAAATAGTACAATGTAATAAACAATAAACACTTTAATTTAAACTTACATAGGTACTTCCAGCACCATCAAAATGCTCGCAGCGGCGGCGGCGGTGACGCAAACGTTTCTCTAGTTTACGAATCTTTTCCTTAATATATTGCTTAGAATACTTACGTTTTCATTTACACATATTGATATCTATAACAACTACACAACACACTAAAAATAAAGTTATAAAATAATAAAACTTTGATCTTTAATATTCCGATGCTGTGATGCCCTCACAAAGAAAGCGAATGAGTCAAACGGCGTAACATCGCGCAAGCGGGTGAATAATAGTAAAACTACCTACCTATCTTTTTATTTTTATGTCTTCGCTCTAAAATTGTGCTTGGTGCCCGGTACATTGGAAAGTGGACTACCTGGTTAATATATAAATCTCGAGGATGCAACGTCGTGGTATAATTACAAATATTAATCGCTAATCTACAAATAGATAGAATATTGAAAACGACCGTTAGTGAAGCTTCATGTTCGTACGTTCAAACATTGCAGCTTCGTATGAAATATAACTTGGAATTTAAGTGTTTCTTTCATTTAAATACGCAATCGTGATGGATCCTCTGATCTCAGATTCTTCGAGATCTGAGCATCGCGTTTGACTGAAAAGTCATGTCATAATGTTATTATGCTTTAAGTAATTGCAAGTGCATCGTATAGTGACGTGAACACGCAACGACATAAAAAATTGCGAGATCGTTGAACTTTTTCACGTTTTCAATAAAATGATATTACTTTGACATTACACTAACATAGTAATGCTGCCAAATGATTAGACTTGTTTTTATCTTATCAACATAAAATTTTAAAGTCGCTTATTGACGCCAAATAAGTCAAATTAGTATGTGACTAATCATCGTCATTTCAACTAAGGGACGCCTACTGTTGGACACAGGCTTCCCACAAAAACAGATAATGCAGAATTCTATTTAATAAAGAATATAAGTATTAAAATTAGAGTATTAGAGAGTATCAAAAGTATTAAAATATTACTAACACAATTTATACTCTAATAATAAATGAGATGCATGCAAATACAAACACATCTATTTCGAAATTGACAAGAATTTAAGTTGTGATGTTCTTTTACGTACGATTAGATTGTAGAATGATCTCCCTTCTGAGGTTTACTATAAGGGCTACAACATTGCCTCTTAATAGGCATTGGATCGCATTGACTTATAAGTTGGATTTTTTCACATCTGAAAGAGACCGTATACCCGAATTTTTTATATAAATTTCTGTTTTAATATCTTGTTCGTGTTCTTACGTGTTCCTTAGAAAGTGGATCTTGACAGACGGACAGACTGACAGACAGACAATGAATTAATAATAATAATCATAATCATTTATTGCAGGTTACTTGGAATCATATACAAACGAATAACAACACAAACATAGCATTATTATACCTACATAAAATAAAAGAAAAGGGTGTACAAGTCTTAAAAACTATGAGATCATTTAGGGACAGGTGGGGTACAATGAAACGGAAAAAGCATTTTTATTTTTTAGAAAAACTGTGCTTTATATTTTGATTATATTTGTTTAGAACGATCAACAACGGTTCATAATCTACCTATTAATAATAAAAATAAGTAAAAAAATTAAAATGCGTTTTTCCTCAACGCCTCTTCTGTTTCAATGAGCCCCAGGTCTGGGGTACAATGAAACGGTGTCTGGGGTACATTGGAACAAGGCTAATAAAGATAAAAAAAATGGAAAATTCTATATTCACTCCTGCGTCTCTATCTCCTGCTGCTTTGGTTTTTTTATACAAATCGATGGAATTTTACTGGACTTGGCATTTTTAGGTCAGCAGCAGTTCGTTAATTCGTACCACATCCTACAAGTTCAACAGCGCTGCTCGCACATCGTTTTATTATGCAAGCTCTTATCTGTCTTTTTCTTACGACTTCTTACCATTATAACTTCAAAATCTGTAACAAAATTCCAATAATCTATCCCGGGCATATAATAACGGAGCACAATGAGCACTGTCTCATAGTACCCCGTTCCATTGCGCCCCATAAAGTATCTGAATCTTTTAAAAATATCTTTAAAATGTTGGGTTGTGTTTTCCATTCTACATGTTACTGCATTTAATGCGTTAATTGATTCAAAATCATGCAAGAAAATATAACATACCTCTTATTGATAATTTTGTTGTGAAATCGAAAATTCTTCGTAACGACATTACAACTTTGGAGTCCTCAAAACAATTTTTTTCACATTGAAACTTTATTGTCGAAGACTGGCGATATTGCACTGTGCTATCATGTGCCGCATGAGATGCTCTTATTGATCGAAGCAAAAGTGCGCGAATTTATTTTAAATTACAATAATTATTGTCTTTATTTTATTGTACCCCGTGTTCCAATGCGCCCCACTTGTCCTACATTAAAAAAAACGTCAAATCGTTACGTTACTACTATTTTTTATTGCAGTTCTTACGCACAGAGAGTCAATATCTATAAATGGGACTATACAAGTCTTTGTATACGGTTTTGAGTATACCATTGGCAGAGCGGTTACCAGTTACCGATTACCAATCCGGTCCCAAAAAGACGCTGTTCTCATTCGGATTACCGCCTAGAAGTCCGAGACTCTAGCATCGGTGAACATAGTCGAGGCACTGCAAAACCTGAAGAGATCTTTATGGGTTCTGTTTTATCCTTTTGGGTTATGGACCATAACCCAAAAGGAATATTTTAGGGTACCCTAAAAATTATTGGAGCCTTTATAAAAAGAACAGGCATGGTTCGTATTTGTTGTTGAATATTGCCCAATATTCGCGACAGCGGAGTGTCTGTCTGACACTGGTTCATCCTTGATTCCTGCCACTATGAAATGGATTTCACCTTAGTCCGCATTTCCAAAAACATATCAAAAGATTCTTCAAGGCAAGAATGAAATGATTACCGGCGCAGCGTATCAGGATAGATAGAAGCCAGAATACGGTGCTACTCGATTAACCGTTAATGTAGGTTAAGTTTAAACCTCAGGAAAGTGCTTCCCATATCTACAAGGAAACTGACACCTATTACTACGATAACATATAAAGAACTAGAAAATGGGAAATTAGTTTGTCAGAAAGATTATAGTGTTATTAATTTATGACACCAATTACATTTTTTTAAACATGGACAAATAAATCATTGTCATTAGCTCCATTAAATGATAAAATGTGGTTATATTAGAGAATTTCTTATGGCGGAATACTACATTATTAGGTTTACAGTAGCGCTGGCTTCATTTCTAATACTATCCATGCAATATACTACATCAGATACACCGCAACTATCATTACTGTTGCTTTAACGAGGAATTTCCTCAGCTTATATGGATAATATAATCTAAGATATCATAAATTCTTCAATGGTGTAAGAAATAATATTGATGTTGAACTAGAAAAAAATATAATAAATAAGGAGTCTACTATACATTATTATTTCAAGTTACAAATGCATTGTGAACATAATTACTAGTATCTTCAGTTTTTAGGAAGGAATTTCATATGCCTTACCGGAAAGATTATTCGGTGAAGTTACTGGCGCCGGATACTTACGTGTTGTGGTTTCCGGTTAACATCCTACAGTTGGTGGACGAAACCCTACATTCATATAGTTGAATGCATATTAACATGTCTTTTATGGAATGTGCACGTAGCAATAAGTTTTATGTATAACGGAAAATCCAATTCAGACCCATAAAAAAACAATATTAGACAAATTAATATTAAACCCAAATGATATTGCAAGAACAACAAAAAACATGTACTACGTTTTAAACCTATAAAGGTTATAATCTTCACCGCAGTTCGGAGATTAGGTCACTTTTTATCGTAACACGGTTACAATTAAAAAGGGCGTTACTAAACCGAATCTTTCAATAGATATTACTAAATACAACAAACCTCCTGCAGCTAACAAAGACCCAGAAAAAGAAGACAATCCCAACAAAATCGAAACAGCGAATGCGATTAACTAACACTTTCAACATATCGAAAATCATAAAAAGAAAAATAATCTTCGATACAATACACTAGCAATTTGTTTTGTTTTCATCATCCAAATGGTTCATTGAATTTCTAAGTGTACTATTACTTATATCGGGTATTTCGCCAACAATTGCGATAGCCGATTAATAGATCGTCTTTCTTGTCGATAGTTACAAGGTACGATTGTGTCAGATGTAGCCCTAGGAATCAGCTGCAGAATAAAGTTTCTGAATAGTTTTATAATTGTGTTTGTTGGTGTCAAATCAATTATAAGTAACTGTCGCACTATCAGCCTTTGCTATACCTTATTATTCTTCTATTATAAAAAAATATAGATACCTTTGAGACCTCACAACGGTTTTTTTTATTTATAGCACGATTTCGACTGTGAGAAAAGATGGACGAAATGTATTATTTGGATAGCGAAGTGTGTGGAGATTTAACTTTAATAAACTAAGAGTATGTAACGCATTGTTGCTTAGTTAGGGCGATGAGCTGTTAGGTGCTCAAATAAGGTATACATAAAATGATATAGTGGGAATATTAAATTTATATACTGTAGATCATTGATGTATTTAAAGCTTCAGCAGTTTCTTGCTCTCTTGACTTACTTCGCCACTAAATAACTCTATCCTACTTTAACTATCCCATTTAATTTGGTTGTCCAGCTAGAACTTTCTGTTACTAACGATAACTTACCATGGAATCGTTATAGAACCAAACAAAGATGGTTAATCCTCGTGCTCTATTATGCAAACAAAACCGGATAAGAGCCCACTTTCTCCGAATGTGACTAATGCCTGTGACATTTATTTGTTAGGCGGATCGTAAACAATTACAGATCGCCACTCGATATCGATGTCCATGACTTGACAAATGAGCTTGGAAGTAACTGCTCAGACTTTGAACTTGGCTCTCCACTAATTTTTCACTTGACTTTTCATGTGTTTGAATGTGAATGAATATTCGACTTCAATGCAATTACCAGTGAGCTAGATATTCCTTAAATCAATACCATAATCAAATGTAGCGAAAAGCAAAAACTTAAACCGATATAAGATTGAAAATGATGAATAAATCAATAAAGAAAAAAATTTCGTCTCGGGCGGGATTTCAACCCGCATCTCCAACATACCGTATTGACGCCTTAATTATTTTTTTTTGAAATTGCAAAGTCACATATAAAAATGTTATAAGATTATTATTGAAATGACGCATAATAATCTTAAAATTGGAAATTAAACACATTGCTCCTGATTTTTTTGTTGTAAAGAGAACATAAATAGGTACTCTAAGAAATAAAAACTAGATTTTAACTATGGAGATTGATGTGGTCAAAGATCTCAGTATATGTAGTGTCAATCGAAAAATGATACCTACAAGCAGCGGGTCAACTTAATAGTTTTTTTTAGATCTCATTAAATTCCTACCTGTATCTTGTCACGCAATTTTTATCACGATTCAGAGTTTTCTCTTCTTTATGATACGGCGTTAATAAATCTAACCACACATTAATGTCAACTTCAAATCTCCTTAAAAGTGTATTAAAATTTTACACGATACCTACAGAATGACTCGTATAGAATTCACGAGATTATAGAGCATGAACTCTATTCTTTTTACAATAAGTTAATACTTAAATGACGACAATATGAATAAAATTTCTCATCCGCCCTCACCTTATTTGTTATTGGTGATTCATTAAACTAGTTCGTTTGGATCTACAGAGGAGTCAACAACGCGAATTACTTTACCAGGCTTATTCTCGTAAGCAGTCTTTTCACAAACATTACATAATAGTGTCATAATCATCATCAGTTTTGGCGGCATAAGACACCATATTAGACGTAACTAATGAATATCGTTCTATAGCTAGTTCACTAATTGCTCTCATTACTTCTCGAGCTGATTCCATGTTTTGGTCTGGAGTGAAAGCCGCACATTGGCGACGTTGCATCACACGCAATATGTTATAGCCACTTTGTTATAGATGCTAGCGTTATAAATAATGATGCACACTTTGTTTATACAGGTAAGTGATATATGTCTGCGCTATTTTGCTGATCTGTTTCAATTTGTACAGAAAGTGAGCAGGTCCATTGTTCAAATGATACAAAGGTCTATAAAATAATATATTTGGCTATTGAATATTGTAATGCAATGCTTCTAAAATTGAATTGTTTGAAAGGTTATCATTAATGGTGAACGTACTGTTTGGTGAATATAATTACGAATTACTTTGTTGGCATTATTGATTTGAAGACATCGGGATGACTTAGTGGGTGCCAAATTATGAGTTAGAAAACAAGTTTCTATAATACATAAACTTTAGCCTTTGCCTGCTTAAATTCAACGACACGTTAATTTCAGAATTGACTTAAAAATTAATCTCTACAGACCGGAAGAAATTTACAGCGCTCTGTATAACCTCATCGGTAACGAAATTTTTTTCTGCATATTCCAGTCTGAAGTACGCTAACGGCTTTGTACTAAAAGTAGGTCTCCACACGGCTTAACAGCCGAGACTAATCGTTTTCTCGTACTGCGGTCACAGTGAACCAATTTTTCAGACGTAAAAAATTGGAAGTAAATTTGTTTGTTAATCGTCTGAATAATCAAGTCCGCTTCATCATTCCGTTATGTCGGAACAGACGACGTCCTACATCCGTTCGTGATGTAACACAACTATACCTAGCTTAAGATTCTATCTTTGGTGTCTTGAACGGCGTAGTGAGTTCTGTAAATACGAGATATTGTTAATGACAATTTGAAAGAGAAAACAAAAAAGTATGACTTGCAAGTTTCTTGCTTGTTCTAGCGAAAGTTCATCCGATTACTACATAGTTTTAGAGTCAAGTTTGTCTCCCGCTTGTATCCGCAGACATCTATACATATAATAATTGTAACGTATGCACATAACGGACTTGGTTATTGGGGGATAAACGGAGGATGAAAATTTGAATGTGAAATTCGTAATTTTGAATCCAGAATCATAAGTGTGACGACTTTATACGAGTAGTTTGGTATTTTTTAAGATAAATTTATTAATTTGTCTTTACCCAACTTGCACTTGCTATCTTTAGAGGTCTAACCTAACGCGAGAGTGAACACAAATATAAAATACATATACACCCACTTGTAATATGATGCTTGTGAATTGATGCAGTTTTTGTGAATTCGCTCAGTGAACATGCAAACAAATCGATGTTTAATCGATCGAATATGCTTTATCAACAGCCAAAAACCAAATTATCAAAATCGCATGTGGGAGATACTGCTGGCGGAAGACTTATGTATAAGCTGTGCCCGCGAACTACGTTTCGCCATAATAATTGTCCAAAAAATTCTATTACCCCTAAATCACCTAGCTTGGGGTATAAAAATAGCCTACCAAACCTATTCTCAGACCTACCAAATATACACAAAAAAAATCATAAAAATCGGTCAAACCGGTCTCGAAGGAGTTCGATAACAAACATTGTGACACGAGATTTTTATATAATAGAAGATTAGTAAACAAAATCTCAAGCAAAACTGATTTAAAGCGCCTAAATCATGGCTGGGTCATGCTTTTCAGTTTCTCGCGTTCTACAACCTAGGCTAAGTCTATTAGATCAACTAATCGGCTGTAAAGTTCCTTGACGAGCCATTCTAACAATTCCCACGTACAAATATTACCTTAGTTACCCAACCAAAGTACAACTTGAGTGTCAGACCGGTGTCATTTGGATTATCCTATTATATCTTTTGCCACCATCTAAAGTATTTCTTAGCTGAAAATTTTTTGTACAAAGAATAAAAACCGACTTCAAAAATACCAAAACGTAAAAAATAATATATACACAACATCATATTTTAATATTGAAGTCGGTGGCAAATTGTATCTAACTAACAACAGTCAACGGAGGGAGACTGTACCAGGGTCGACTGCTTGGATACCTCCGTCTTACCTATTTCTGCCGCAAAGCAGCAGTGCTTGCATTGCTGTGTTCCTTACGATTTGAAGGGTAAGATATGACAGTGAAATTACTGGGTACCGTGACTTTACATCTTACGTCACAATTTGGCAACGTAGGTACACTGTGGTTCTTGTGGGGGTTGTAGATTTGCTGCGAACCTCACAAGAACCACTTGTTCTATAGGTGAATGTTATCACTTACCATCAGGTGGACAGTTTGCTTGTTTGCCAACTTAGTTTTATAAAAAAAAACAATACTAGTAAAAAACATTTCTTAAGCCTTTTTAGTAGATAATCGCTAATCGGTAAACATACATAAAAAGATACAGTCGAACGTAGACCCTTCTCCTTTTTCAAGTCGGTTGATTAAAAAATCAATATAAGAAAAAAATGAACGCAGGCATGTTTCGAACCTTCGTCATAAGATACCGTGTTACCGCCATGAACAATTGAACTTTTTTTTTTTTTATAGTTGGGAAATGCGTTACGCATACCTCGTGCTTGGGAGGCGCGAGGTTATGTCGGACTCTCCACGGCCCCTGGCAGACGGGATGGTATGTCCACCAGGGAGTGCAATGCCGCGGCCTACCGACTAAAACCCAACTATGCCCCTCACATGCGCCTTGGTGCGAGCGCGACAACCGCCACCACATCCTCACCGTCATCAGACGAAGAGGATCCGGCGACGAGAGTCGTCTCGCTGCCAGACGAGGTCATGAGAACCCTTTCGGAAACTACCACAACCTCGTCGGCGCGCACTCGCCCAAGGCGAGTCCCTCTCACCCCCCCAGGTTGGGGGGGCCGGTGATCCCCCGGGGCATCCAGGGGATCAGCGACTGGCGGCAACCGATGCAATGCAGGGCCCGGGCCTCCCAAGCCTGGACCCCGCTGGTTGCCGTCAGGAGGAAGAAGGCGGGCGTAATTCCGCCTCCTCCGTCCCAGCCTCCTGCGGCGGCACGGGTCAGCAGAGGGATCTTCCTCCCTGCCCCTCTCCGCCGTCTCCTGCGTCATCACGTCCACGCAGAAGGAGTTCACCGCATCCCACGTAGTCTCCCCCTCCAGCATGGCACAGACCACGTTCTGGAGGGAGAGATCTTCGCCAATTATGGTGACCATCGCCCGGCGCTCCGAGGAGAAAGCGCCAAGGTGTGCTGCGCGGTGTCCTCGGGGGCACCACAGTGGTGGCACCCAGGGGTCGGTTCGCGCCCAATATGGTGCAAATAGCGGCCAAAGCAACCATGGCCGCTGAGAATTTGCACCAAATGGTACGACAGCGACCCGTGGTGCCTGTTCGCCCATGTCGAGAGGAACGGGTGCATGGCCTCGACGGTCCTGGACAGAGTGTCCGATCCGGAGGCCGAACCCGTTAGCTCATCGGACCACAGGCGAAACATCTCCACTATGGCCTCCTCCAGGGCGGAGGTCCTCTCTCTAGGCGCCATGCGCCGGATGAACAATTGAACTACCTTAGATTTACCCAACACGAACGAAATTTCAAGTGTATCTCTTTGTGTATCTTTTCACTTTGTTATGCCATAGTAGACGTTATTCACTCTTATTTTTTTTTCTTGCTATAAAATAATAGCTGTGCTCGCGAACTAGGTTTCGCCATAATAATTGTCCAAAAAAACTAGAGGGCCACCCTTATCACCGAGGGATATAAAAATATATTCTATTCCTATTCTCAGACCTACTAAATATATACAAAAAAAAATAATAAAAATCGGTCTAGCCGTTTCGGAGGAGTCCGACAATTTTATATATTAGATTTACTATTTACAAATTAATACATACATGTAAGTACTCATCCGCAAGAAAAAAACATTTCATTACAATTACATAATAAAAAAAATATTGGAATGCAAGTGCAATCCCATCGAAAAGATGATTGTTGAAACAATTTAACTAATTTAAAAAATCAACATAAATAAATTATAGAAAAAAAATATTTTGTCATCAAAAATATATTTTGTCATCATTCGTAACAACTTCATACAAATAAAGTTGTTACGAATAAGTTTTCTATGTTTGATTATAATTTCCTTAAAATGTAAAAGACATCTATAATAGACATTGCCAGTCTCAATACCGTTTACAAATCACGAAAGATTTTTGCAAGTTTCTTCTTTAAATTTTGTTCAAATTCAAATTCAATTCAAATTCAAAAATCTTTATTCAACTTAGGCCTTTACAGGCACTTATTGACGTCAAAACAAAGCAAAACATTCTAATTTAAAGGAAACATAAATTTAACCTTGTATGTGCATACATCCTGAATATACCTACTCAAGATGTCTGCAAATACAAGTAGTAATGAAAAAAAAAAAAAGTTGAATCTACACCTGTTCGGAAATTGGGAGAGCCTTCTCGAGAAGAACAGGCAAGAAACTCGAAAGGTCAAATTTTTTATCTCCTCTTTTAAATCGCCATTTACAATTTTGGTTTTGTTACATACTCATTGAAACTTTAAAAAAAAAATACAATCGGTATGCTTACATACACTTAAAATGTCAAAAAATAAGTTATAGACGTATACATTAATCATAATACAATAAATAATGTTGTTACCAAACATTTGATAACTTAGTCTAATTCAAAATCAGTGTCAGTTCTTTTCTGCAAACAACATTTGTTAACATCAATAGCTATACACAACAACACGATTATTGACATTATAACGAATAATAACTTCATATTAACACCAGGCATTGGCATCATTTAAATAATCGTTGACTTTATAATATCCTTTACTCATTAGAGTCTTTTTTACATGCGCTTTAAAGTTATGAAAAGGCAAGTCAGTTACACTATGTGGAACTTTGTTGTAAAACGTTATACATTTCCCCATAAATGAGACTCTAGTTTTTTGGAGTCTGTATGTTGGAACGGCAAGTTTATTTTTATTTCTTGTGTTTAACTGGTGAACGTGGAAATTGGTTTCAAATGTATTATAATTCTTATAGACATAAATCAAATTTTCATAAATGTATTGTCCTGCTAAGGTCAATATATTAATTTCTCTAAATAAATCTCATAGAGAATCCCTTGTTCGTAAATTATAAATAGCGCGAACTGCTCTTTTTTGAAGTACGAAAATACTTTCTATACTAGCAGCCGATCCCCACAGTAGTAGTCCATACGACATGACATCTTGCCGTTTCAACATTAGTAAGTTGTCTTATTTTTTAACTGCATATGCCGCAGAACTAAGTCTGTTTGCCAAGGACTCAATATGTGGGTCCCACTGCAAACGTGAATCTAATGTAATGCCCAAAAATTTGGTACAATCAATGAATTCAATAATTTGATTATTCATTTCCACAATAGTTTACTCCACTTTCCTTTCATTTGGCAATGAAAATTTTATACATTTAGTTTTATTTGAATTTAATGATAAGTTATTAATTGTGAACCAATGCAATACATTAGAAAGAGTACTATTTACAACGTCAGTATTTTCATTACCTCTGTCAACCTTAAATATTAAAGAAGTATCATCTGCAAATAGTACTGTATCGCACAGATTGTTAGTGAAATGTGGGAGATCATTAATGTAAATTAAAAAAAGCAAAGGTCCCAATATCGATCCCTGAGGTACACCCATAGTTATAGATGCACCAACAGACTCAGTTTTGCTAATAACAACTTTCTGGACCCTATTGGACAAATAAGACTCCATAAGGCTAATTGCTTTTTCGGTGACACTATAATGTTTGAGTTTATTTAAAAGAGTCTGGTGACTAACGCAGTCGAAAGCCTTCGACAGGTCACAAAATATACCAATCACATCTTGTTTACACTCCCAAGCGGCAAAAATGTGTTTGAGAAGTGCAACTCCAGCATCTGTCGTGGAACGACCTTTGGTAAAACCAAATTGGTTCATATGAAAAATGTTATTACATGTAAAATGATCTATTAACTGCTGAGATACAATTTTTTCGAATATTTTACTAAGTGCTGGTAGAATCGAAATTGGTCTGTAATTTGAAGGATCGTTTTTATTCCCAGATTTAAATAATGGTATTAACTTGCTATTCTTCATGAGGTCGGGGAAGACACCTTCATCAATACATTTATTGAATATCAACGCGAGTTGCGGGGCAAGTTCTATTATAACCGATTTGATTATGTGGGTCGAAATACCCCAAAGATCTTCAGTTTTTTTCGTACTAATCATACGAAATGTTTTTAGCACAGTGTCAGCGTCAATGTGACAAAATTTGAAAACCTTGTTGCACCTCTCTACACTCTGCCCTAGGAGAGCTACAGCTTCATCAGAACACGAGTTGAGACTACTTGTAGTTTCTATGGGTATGCGAGAGAAGAAGTCTTCGAATGCATTGGCAACTGCCTTGTCTGATTTGATTGTTTCATTATTGATTTCTAATGAGAAAGAATTTGCAGTACTTTTAAGTTTACCTGTTTCCTGATTAATGATATTCCAGGTGGTTTTTACTTTATTTTTAGATAAACTAATTTTGTTACTTATGTACATAGCTTTTGCGGACATGCACACTTTCTTAAATGTTTGAGAATAATTCCTAACATAATTTATGAAAGAGGGGTCACTAGAGGTTACTTTTAAAGCATAAAGGTCAAACAGTTTCCTTCGACTTTTGTATATACCCGGAGTAGCCCAGTCACTGAATTTCTTACTCCCGTTTTTGACTTTAATGACCTTTTCCTTGAATATATCATTACATTCATTTTTAACTACATGGAATAAATTATTATAGAGATTATTGGCGTTCGTCCCCTCGATCGACAAATTTGCAGTTTGATTAACAAGATTTTTTTTAAATTTCTCTATCCCGCGTTTGGTTATAGGTCTACAGGTAATCTCACGTATAGAACAAACATGATGGTGCTCGAACGAAGCTAGTTGACCGCTGTGGTCAGAATTAATGCAGTTAATAATTAACTTATCTTGTACATTACAGTTACAAAAGATGTTGTCTAAGCAAGTAGCAGACGTAGCTGTAATTCGGGTTGGTTCTTGAAAAACATAATTCAAGTTAAATGACTTAAATAAATTAATAAACCTACTAGATAATTGTGATTCCTCTAAAATATTTATATTAAAATCACCGCATACAATGATTTTTTTAGTTTTGCTAGATACTATTCTTAATACATCTTCCATACTGGATTCAAACTCTGAGTAATTTCCAGAGGGGGGTCTGTATACACATATTATAATAAAATTATCAAGTTCCACACATGACAGCTCAATGATTCGTTCAATGGAAAGAGAAACTATGTCTTTTCGTTCTTTAAACTGTAAGTCATTATGTAAAATGATTAGGGATCCACCTCTAATAGCTGTTTTTCTAGTGAATGAACTCACAATTCTATAATTATTTAAACTTATTAACAACTCATAATTGTTTAGCCAATGCTCAGTGTTAAGGGACGTATAGACTGGGTGCTTTTCAATGAGAACTTTTATTAACGACTATGACGAATACGTTTATTAGAAGTTGTAGCTTAGACCATTTAGTACTAAATGGTCTAAGAGTTGTAGTTACAAAGAGAGTACGAATATGAATGAATGAATCTTGAATGATCCGTTTTTATATGTTTATTGAAACGCTGCGAATTTGTCTTCATGTGGGTAGCTTCTGTTTTGCATCAATTTATTGTTACCGCCCAAACATGCCGGCCGCCTTGGAAGATCCATCTTCCAACAGTTTCAATTGTCAGACTTGGGGATTTCTTCTGCATCCACGGGAAGAGGGCATATCTTTGACCATGCTCTGCGTATCACGCCCGCTGCAGTTCGAATCTCAGCAACTCTGGAGACGCCATTGTTGTCGGGGAATACACGAATGATCCTTCCCATTCTCCACTTTAATGGTGGAAGATTGTCGTCCTTGATTAGAACTAGACTGTCGCATTTGATATCAGCTCCTTCGTTCTTCCACTTTGTACGTAGTTGCAGCTCGGAGATGTATTCTTTCGACCATCGCTGCCAGAAGTGCTGCCGAAGTTGTTCCACTCGCTCATAACGTCCAAGGCACGTAGATGATGTCATTGTTAGATCCTTATAGGCAGGCGCGGTCAGCGGACGGCCAATAAGGAAATGTGCTGGAGTAAGAGGAAGGTAGTCATAGGGGTCAGTAGAAAGGGGTGACAAAGGTCGAGAGTTTAGGACAGCTTCGATTTGCGCAAGTACTGTGCTAAATTCCTCATACGTCAACTTCGCGGTTCCTAAGATACGTCGTAAATGATGTTTACATGACTTCACCCCGGCCTCCCATAAACCGCCAAAGTGAGGAGCGTATGGTGGGTTGAACGTAAATTTAATTTCGTTATCGGATGTGAAGTTTATTATATCTTTTGAGTTTTGAAAAATTAAAGAAAGTTCCCTTTCTGTTCCAACGAAGTTTTTCCCATTATCAGAAAATATTTGTTTAGGTTTACCATGACGCGATATAAAACGTTTAAGAGCCAGTAAGTAGTCCTGAGTAGTTAAACTGCTAACTAATTCCAAATGAATTGCTCTAGTACTGAAGCATATGAATAAACAAATATAACATTTGTTTAATTTTGATCCTCGGCCTTTACGACTAAGCATAAGCATCGGCCCAGCATAGTCAGCGCCGCAACGCAGGAAGGGAAAACCTGGTTCTAATCGCTCAGCTGGTAAGTTTCCCATAATAGGATTGACAAGTTTTGCCCTCATACGCGCGCAGGTTACACATTTGTTTACGACTTGTCTAGCCAGGTCACGAGCCCCCAGGACCCACCACCTGTCACGCATGGTACTGACTAAAAGTTGCGGTGCCGCGTGCAACAATCGTTTATGTTCGCTAACGCATAGAATCCACGTAAATCTATGTTTACTAGATAATATTACGGGATGTTTTTTATTATAATCAAATCCATTTGCGTTACACAACCGGCCGCCTACTCTTATTATTTTATTTTGATCTATGAAAATATCTAATCCCGCTAATTTATTAATTTCTTTATTATTTTTAATTTTTAAAGGCTGTTTATTTATCAATTTGAAATATATTTCAGGGAACGAATATCTTTGCGCCTCGCGCGTTATTACATTCAGCGCGGACTCGAGCTCGTCAACAGATAATAAACCTGTCTGACGGGGCCGCCTGCGCATCCCTCTCGCGCTAATATTATTTATGAAACGTAACACGTATGCAATTGTGCGTTTTAAACGATTAAAAGAAGAAAATCTATTAAAGTCGATTAATTCCGATGATGCAGTAATTGTCAAAATTTTTGTATCTTGTGGTTTTGTCTCTGGCAAGTTATTGCAAATAAAGCCTCGTCGATGCTTGGTAATTTTAGATTAGAGTCACGAATAAACGACGGCCCTTGCCACCACAGATTATTATTATTATGTTTTAAAAAGTCTAGGTCTACGCCCCGCGATATTAAATCCGCTGGGTTATCACTACCTTTTACATGATACCAAACTTTGTCCCCGGTTAATTCATTAATTTGAACGACTCTGTTTTGCACAAACGTTTTAAGGTCACGTGGTGACATACGAAGCCACCCTTGAACTATTGTTGAGTCGGTCCAAAAACAAACTTTATCAAACTGTAATCTAAGTGCACTGGTTATTTTGTTATAAAGCTGAGCGCCCAGTAACGCACCGCATAACTCCAGTCTCGGTATACTTATTGACTTTAACGGGGCGAGTTTACTTTTGGCACACAATAACTGAACATTGACCGGAAAATACGATTGATTATAGGAACGAATATATGCACATGCACCGTATGCATGTTGTGATGCGTCCGAAAAAATATGCAATTCTTTATACTGCATATCTTGGCCGCATAATATGTGACGTGGTATTCGTATAATATTAAAATTTTTTAAATTTGATAAAAATAAATACCAGCTTTTAGCTATTTCTAATGGAACTTGGTCATCCCAATCTATCTTTATCAGCCACAATTTTTGTAAAAGTATTTTTGCCTTTATAATAACGGGAGCTAATAGACCTAAGGGGTCATATATTTGCGCAATTGTAGACATGATTTTCCGCTTAGTTAATACAGTATTATCGTCCGTTTCTAGTTTCGACGTGAAGTATAACACATCATCTTTATTAGACCAACCTAAACCTAATGTTTTTGATAAGCAGTGCTCGCCCACGCTTAATTCTTTGCTGAGCTCCTGCACAGGTTCGTGGTTGAAAGTCCACTTCCGTAACGGAAAACAACCGCGATTTAATGTCGTAGAAACCTTTTTACAAATATCTAGTAACACGTCCAATTGATCACTCCCGGTTATCAAATCGTCTACGTAAAAATCATTCAATATTACTTGAGTGGGGATTGGAGTCGCTCACGTCCGTAGGTTTTACCCTCGAGACCCTACACGTGATCCCCGGGTGGTGCTAATCGAGTGACCAACTTCTGGTGGTAGGGCTTGAAAAACCCGACTGGCTAGCGACCACCGTGCGCATGATGTAAAACCCGTCAAGTGGCCATTTTTGTCCGCGTTTCGGGATCAGTCTGCGCACAGCCAGAGCTTGAGGGGTCGTTGCTGCGATTCGTATGGTTTGTGCGGGCTTCCGTCGACCCAGTGCCAGGTTGACTGCGTTGACCCTCCGCCCAGGAAGACCCGAAGAAACGGCTGTTCCGCTGGCCGCCCGTGGTATAGTACAGGGGCCCAAGCGGACCTAACCAGTCCGTGAGGCTGCCCCACCATGCCACGCATAATCTCGGGGTGGTCCGTCGTGCCGGTTGGTGACCGGACGGTGGGTCCCGGCGGCCACTTCCGGGGGGGTTCGGGGGCCCTTCCGTGCGGAGGGTCAGCGCAAATCAGCTGTCGGCTGTTCCCTGGCGAAACAGGCCTACACACATTAACTATGCGAAGCGCAGCAAGGACACCTCAGTTTCACGCCTCTCACTCCAATAATTATGGCAGCGCAAAATATTAAGACTGGTCGTACAGCGGTGCATTATCCCACCAAAACACCATTATTCGAGGTGGGGCTCGCTAACATCCGCGGGCTCCACTCTAACCTCTTAGCTGTCCACCACCATCTCGAGACAGCCCGTCCAGCAATGCTGTTTTTGACGGAGACGCAAATTATCTGCCCGGCCGATACAAGCTACCTTAATTACCCCGGCTACGCTCTTGAGGAGTCCTTCAAGGCGAAGGCTGGTGTTTGCTTGTTCGTCCGGGCGGACGTTTGCTGTCGTCGCCTGCGCTGTTTGGAGGAACCTTCCTTTTCCTTCCTTGCGGTACACGTCGATTTTGGCACTCATTGCCGTGTCTACGTCTGCGTCTACCGTTCCCATCGTGGTGACTTGGAGACAACTCGACTTTTTGAACATCTAAGTCGGGTGGCAGATGTCGCGCAGGAGCGATTTCCTTCCGCCGAGCTGGTGTTTTTAGGGGACTTCAATGCTCACCACGAGTTGTGGTTAAGTTCCTCTAAAACTGACCATGCGGGTAGGACTGCCCACGCATTCGCTCTCACGCACGACCTGACACAATTGGTCACCCAGAACACCAGGGTACCAGATATTATCGGTCAAGCGCCCTCTTTATTGGACCTTCTGTTGACAAATCGCCCTGACGGATATCAGGTGGTGGTTCGAGCTCCACTAGGATCTTCGGATCACTGCCTGGTATCCGTCTCAGTGCCTCAGGCGTCACGACCGTCGCCTGTGGTTGCAGCACGCCGTCTGTGGCACTATGCGTCAGCAGATTGGGACGGTATGCGGGATTATTACGCATCTGTTCCTTGGTGGCAGCGCTGTTTCAATAGGATGGATCCGGACTCCTGCGCTACCTCTGTTGCTGACGAGATCATACTAGGAATGGAATATTATATTCCGCATTCCAATCTCGTCAGTAGAGGCAGACGTAACCTCTGGTTCAATCGCGAGTGCGCCTCTGCTGTTGAAAACAAACAGCTGGCTTACCGCGCTTGGATCAGAGGCCGAGCATCTAAGGATCCCAATACAAGCCTACTGAAAACAGCCTACAATAATGCCACCAAGTTATGTAAGAGGGCTTACATTAGAGCGGATGCTCAGCGCATTGCACAAGTGGGCCAGGAACTGCTATCGCACCCTACGGGTAGCCGTTCTTTTTGGCGCCTGGCCAAAGCTGTGCAATCAAACTTCTGCCAACCCTCGCTGCCACCGCTGAGACTTGCCGATGGCTCACTTGCTCATCAGCCGCAGGAGAAAGCCGACCTCCTGGCAAAACTCTTTGCGGCTCATTCCCGTGTCGATGACTGTGGTACACAACCTCCGAAACTGTCCCATTGTGGCAGCACCATGCCCGATATCCGTATCAGACAGCGTGATGTGCGGGCGGAGCTCCAGTCGATCGATACTCGAAAAGCAAGTGGACCAGACGGCATTCCTGCGATTGTTCTTAAGAAGTGTGCAGCGGAGTTGACTCCGGTCCTTACGCGTCTATACCGTCTGTCGTTCTCTGCTGGTTGTGTACCGAAATCTTGGAAAGAGGCCAATGTCCAGCCGGTTCCCAAAAAGGGAGATCGTTCTGATCCGGCTAACTATCGCCCTATAGCCGTCACTTCCATTTTGTGTAAAATCATGGAGAGGATCCTTAATACACAGCTGATCCGTTACCTGGAAGGTCACTCGTTACTTAATGACCGACAGTATGGGTTTCGTCCTAAACGGTCAACAGGTGACCTTCTAGCGTTCCTTTTGCACAAATGGGGTGAATCTATCGATAAGCGCGGCGAATCGGTGGCTATTAGTCTCGACATCGCCAAAGCTTTTGATAGAGTCTGGCACAAGGCTCTTCTTTCCAAGCTTCCGGCATACGGATTACCCGCGCAGTTCTGTACGTGGATTGCCAGCTTCCTCCACGAGCGTAGAATTCGCGTTGTCGTTGACGGCTGCGCTTCGCGGTTCGTGGCAGTAAACGCTGGTGTTCCGCAAGGCTCCGTTCTATCCCCCACATTGTTTCTTCTGCATATCAATGATATGCTTTCCTTGGGAGCTATACATTGCTATGCAGACGACAGTACAGTGCATGGGGGATATCACGGAGCCTCGGGGGCTGCTCGTGGTGATATTGGTAGGGAAAGGCAGAATCTTATAATTGAGCTCAACAGGACGCTGGACCTCGTCTCCGAATGGGGCTCCAACAATCTTGTTGAGTTCAATGCTAAGAAAACACAGGTGTGCGTGTTCTCGGCGAAAAGGTCACCTTTCCTCCCCCTTCCTTCTCTTCAGGGCACAACCCTTCACACACAGAGCAACATCACCTTGCTCGGAATGAACATTCGCTGCGATCTGAACCCCAGAGACTACATCGAATCCGTCATAACTACTGCCTCACGGAAACTCGGTGTCCTGAACAAGGTGCGTAGGTATTTTGCGCCGGACCAACTATGCTTGTTGTATAAAACTCAGGTTAGGTCTTGCGTGGAATATTGCTCGCACCTTTGGGACGGCTCCGCTCAGTACCTCCTCGATGCTCTGGACAGATTGCAGCGTCGCGCTATTCGCATAATTGGCGATGTAGAGGCAACTAACACCCTCGAGCCTCTACAACTTCGTCGTGACATCGCCTCTCTTAGCGCCTTTTACCGAATGTTCCATGGGGAATGCTCTGAGGAGCTCTTTAACCTTATCCCTCCCTCTCCATTCCTTAACAGAAACACGACTAAGGGCCTTCGGAGTCATCCGTACACTGTGTCCTCCTTTTCACACCGTACCAAGAAATTCCAAGATTCCTTCTTCTGTCGTTCATCCCACACTTGGAATTCTCTACCTGCGCACTTGTTTCCTCCATCCTACAACATGGGTTCCTTCAAAAGAGGCGTGAAAAAGCATCTTTTGGGCCGGCAAGGGGCGGGCAGGTAGGAGAGTGGATGTCGTCCCTACTCTATCTGTCAACTCATTTGGGCCTCTTTCACCGCTTAACATCAGGCGGGAGGAGGTCATTTGCCGGGCCATCCATAAAAAAAAAAAAAAAAAAAAGCGACGGTAACGTCATTGCATTCCTGTGCCAGTTGATGTAAACAACGCATACTAAGGAAAGGAGCAGATGCAGTACCGTAAGTGACGGTGTTTAAACGATAAGTTTTTAAAGGTAAATCTCGACTAGGCCGCCATAAAACGAGTTGCAAATTTCGTTGATCTTCTTGTATTTCAATCTGCCTATACATTTTCTCGATGTCTGCACAGGCTACAAAACGATATTGACGGAAACGGAGCAGAATGGAAAATATTTCATTTTGTAACGGAGGACCGACATACTGCACGTCATTTAAAGACCGACCGGTGGAGGTAGCTGCGCTCGCGTCGAAAACCACCCGCAATTTTGTTGTACTACTGGCTTCACGATAAACTCCATGATGGGGTAGAAAATAATACGGCTTAATCATCATGGTAACGTCTTCGGAAACAGGTGTCATATGACCTAACTTTTCGTACTCCATCATGAAGTTGCAATATAATTTCTTATATTGAGGTAATCGATCCAGCTTTCGTTCTAATGAAAAGAAGCGATTCCTAGCGATAAGGTAGGAATCGCCTAATGAATTAATTGATTCTTTCAACGGTATTCGTACTTGAAACCGGCCGTACTTATCACGCTTCGTTGTATTTAAAAATAACTTTTCACAAGTACGTTCTTCATCGGTCATGACTGAGGAAGTGTTATCTATTTCCTCTAACTCCCAAAATCTCCGAATTTGAGAATCTAGTTGCATGGAATAACATTGCATTATATTATTATTATTATTACGCGTTGAGCTACGATTATAAATTGGACCAGAAATAATCCAACCCAACTTAGTGTGATGTAAATAAGGACCCGAATTAAGTTTTATTTTTTCCGATTCTAAAAGTTCCCAAAATAAGTCTGCCCCAATCAATAAATCTATTTCTGACGAAATATTATATGTAGGGTCTGCGAGTTGGATATGATCGGGTATACGAATAAAATCAATGTTACGAGTAATATTCAAAGAAGGCAAACATGACGTTATGTTCGGTAAAACTAAGCAATTTATACCGGCATTATAGTCGTTTATTTTTGAATGTATTTTAAGTTTACACGAATAATTTGATTGTGAGACAGTTTGTCCCACACCAGAAATACGAATTGTGGACTGTACTATAGGTAAATTTAAGCGTTTGCATAATTTCTCAGTGACAAAACAGTTTTGGCTGCCACTGTCAAGAAGAGCGCGTACCGTGTGATAATTATTACTCGAATCTATAATGTCTAAAAGGGCGGTAGATAACAAAATATTTTGCAAGTTCAAATTCAAAGATGTTTTGTTAGCTGAGACGAGTGCCGTGCGCTGTGTGCTTGCACAATCCGCCGCCTGCGTCGGCTCAGGGCGAGCGTTACGAATGTTATCAGTGGATGTAATTGTGCTGTAAGTGTTCGAATGATTACTATCAACGTGAAGTAAAGTGTTGTGTTTCGTATGACATATTTTACACGGTCCAAACATGCATTCGTTCGATGAGTGATTATTTTAACGAATACAGTTCTGACAGAGTCCCTTATCACCTCAGACTATAGAAAAAAAGAGGACTCGGCATAACGAACGTAGTTATAGGAATGTGATGTATTTCGACGGCATAGTTTCTGACATATTGGCATCTCTTTTTAACTTATGAGGATAATCATAAGTAAAAAAGGACAACAGTAGTTTTATCATTACCAAAAATGGCAACATTATCTTGGCGACGTCACAGAATACCTCACTGCGACCGGTCGCCATGTTTTGTCACAGTACTCACAATGAACAACAAGTACATCAGTTGTCATCGCGACTTGTTTGTTTCAGTGTTTTGAAGAAAATTTTGTTATTAGGCGAAAATTGTGCTTGTTTAAAGTGTTGAACTTGCATAATACTGCATTTATTATGGGTAAGTGCAGTGTGTTAGGCTGCCGCATGAGCAAGCAAGCCGCCATCTTTGTGCCAGATTCACATTTAGGTATGCACGTTTTTTTCGTAGGTATTTCATGTCTATTCTTTTTTCCTTAGTCTGAGCTTATCACTTATTAATTTCAACCTATTTTGTATTGACATGTTGAGAAATCTAGCACACGAGTATATGTGATGATTTTCATTGCACACTACACAAACGCGGTTTGGTCTGTCATTTGTTTTACTCGTCGAACCTGCGCCTTTGCTATTAGTCGAAACATAGGAAAACGATTGCGATTGTTGTGTACGATTTTTATACGATTCATGTGTATGTTTTGACGCGGCATGGCTGGGCTTGACTTGTGAGAGTTGTGAGTGAGATCGCGTTACATTATTGTTAGACGTGATCATGTCCAACATGTCAGCTCGATTTCTCAAGAATACAAATAAACTATCCAATGTTAGTGAGTTCGAATTGCCTTGATGATCAGAGATTAGGGTACCTTTATGTTTTTCCCATTCATGCTCTGTCACTGAATCAAGTTTAGAAACAACTAAGTAAATAACCAACGTATCCCAATTGTCGGTAGGTTCGTTTAGTGATTTTAGTGCGCGGAGGTTGCGTAACACAGTGTCAATTAATTTTCTTATTTGCGATGAGGATTCTTTATTAATAGAAGGCGCGGTAAATAATGATTTAACGTGGTTATGTATTAATAAACGATTATTTTGGAATCTATTTTCAAGTAATTCCCACGCATGTACATAATTGTCAGGGGTGAATTCCAGTGCGCTTATGACCTGGAGAGCTATTTTTGAATTACGTATGCGACTTCGAAATCACCGATGTGACTAATAATCACCGATTTTCAATAATTCTTATTTTTGAGTATCACTTATGTGACTACCTTAGTCACGGATGTGATTTCATTACGAGTGCCCTCACCCACTCGTAAACAAGTCATACATAACTGTGGAAACGTTATATGTGTTTTGTTTAGAGAACATATTGACAAGTTTGAAGTTGATGTGTGTTGATTTTGAGTTGGATTTAAAATTTTTAAAATTTGTCAAATAAGTAAATATACACGGTTATTTTTTATCACCCTGGAAAAATTAAGGGACGCTTCACGACATGGTATTAGAATGATTTAAATATAAATAAAAAAAATAACACACTTAATTTAAAAAAAAAATTTTAAACATACAAAAATGCTGCACTAGTTGAGAGCAGCATTTTTAGAGATTTTTTTAGTTTTTTTATACACGGTTATTTTTTTATCACCCTGGAAAATTTAAGGGACGCTTCACGACATGGTATTAGAATGTTTTATATATGAATAAAAAAAATAACTCGCCTTAGTTGAAAGCAGGATTTTTAGAGATTTTTTTTATTTATTTGTAATTTTTTTTTATTTTTTTTTTATTTTTATATAATAATGGATGTGTCCTGAAGCATCCCTGAAATTTTCCAGGGTGATAAAAAAATAACCGTGTATATATTTTTTATTTCATTTTTTTATTTTTTATCTAAGTAATATTGGATGTGTCCTGAAGCGTCCCTAACATTTTCCAGGGTGATAAAAAAATAACCGTGTATAAGTTTAAAATCTTTTAAATTTGTGTCACAAACAAACTTAGACCAGTATTTTCTTATATTTTGGCCTAGTTGCAATGAATTTTTAGCCGTATAATAACCGAATGTAACCGTTTTCGGTAACGGAACCCTTACGTATGTGTGTACTTTATCTATGTTGGCAGCTCCGTGTCGACTTTCAAAAATAGGATGTTTGGGAATTCGTGACTTCAAAGTCATCGCTGACTATTTAGTCAGCGGTGATTTCTAAATCACATACGTAATTCAAAAATAGGTCTCCTGGGAAGCAGTTCCGCACAAAGATGACTTTAAATAATGAAATTTCTGAATTGCATCTAGATCTTGACGATTATGTATTATTGTGATATAAGAATTCCTAAACTCGAGCCATTTATCAAACGAACCGTCAAAAGCGGGTAGCTTGATTTCAGGCAATTTTACGCTGGTAGATTTTAAAATTTTAGATTTAGAAATGTCATTTTGTTCAATATTATTTAACAAACACTTAGCGCTACTCATAATAGAATAATATTGTTTTTCAAACAAATCCCTATATTCTAAATGTGTAATAAAATCGTTTTCATCTACCCCGTTTTCAATTTCACACTGAATTTGGTTAAATTGTTCGAAATATTGTTCATTAGACTTAATACGCATACTCAGTTCTACTTGTTGGCTATCTGTTAACTTTGTTTGATCTAAATTTTTTAAATACTTTTCAAACAAAGTCAACCTTCCTTTAACTGTGCTACGCTGTTTTTTAAGCTCAATGATACGCGAATTTACTACAACACCGACCGGATTAGGCGATTTTGACCTCCGATTTGATTTGAGATTACCGTCGGTGGGTAATTTAACAATTTCATCGTCACTCATTTTAGCGGTTTATGAAAGACACTAATGTTCACACAAAACAATTACGGAATTCGCGTGCAATTATTACGATTGTGAGAAATTTAACACAGCACTAACGCACAAAGCGAATGGAAAGAAATAGGAATGTCTTGACCGGTACCTTGCCTTTGGACTGCCAACAATTCCTCTTCTTTAGGGTAGTTATAATAATCTTTCGGACACTTCTTTCTTGAATAGTATTATTTCTTCTATAATTTCTCTGTATAATGTTCGGCTCTTGAAGGACCAGATGTTAAGGGACGTATAGACTGGGTGCTTTTCAATGAGAACTTTTATTAACGACTATGACGAATACGTTTATTAGAAGTTGTAGCTTAGACCATTTAGTACTAAATGGTCTAAGAGTTGTAGTTACAAAGAGAGTACGAATATGAATGAATGAATCTTGAATGATCCGTTTTTATATGTTTATTGAAACGCTGCGAATTTGTCTTCATGTGGGTAGCTTCTGTTTTGCATCAATTTATTGTTACCGCCCAAACACTCAGTAATACAAAGTATATCTATGTTTTCATAGTCTAAAAGTTGTTCCTCAAAGCAGTATTTTTTGTAATCGATGTTATTAATAACTTTTTTATAACTTGTTACTACATAATCACAATTTGGAAATAATATTACAACTAGTGAAGTATTATGTCGAAAAACGCGGAAATCGTGATGCCTGATCGTGACTAGATCATAAGGCGCATAGTTACCAGCTCAGATTAACTCGTAGTTGACAACAACAACATACACATTTGATTAATGGCAACACTGTATCGAAAAAGTGTTATTACACGAACTCACATTTATCTCTAGCTGCCTTTATACTATGTCTTAATTTTTTATACGCAGCAAAGAAGTTTTTGGCCTTCATCTCACCTGGTGGTAACTGACGATAAAGCCGGTGGTGGAAGCGAGCTTCACCTGGACAAATTCAAAATTCTTTATTCAACATAGGCGCCTTTACAGGCACTTATTGACGTCAATAAAATATATAAGTAACATGTTTCAGAAATATTCTAAAAAAGAAATAATTGAAAAAGCCAAATACTACACGCAACCCTAGTAAGCTTCAACTCAGAGAAAAGTCTATCTATGCCAATTCGAAATTGGCATAGATAGACTTTGAATTTAAAAAAAAAAGGTTTATACTTCAATAATAATTATTTTATTTCTTGTTGAAAGGTTTTTACACAGCGTTGTATATAAAAATATACAGGATCAATAATGTGTGGATGTCTTCTTGCCAGAACACAAAAATAATAATAACTCAGCTAGTTGTAGCTAGCCAGGCAGGCTCATAAGCCTACCATCAACATCCATATTAATGGAGTGAAGCTCCATATTAAGTGAGTGACACCAGTGGTGTCAACCACTAGACCATAACAGTGGTTAAAGAGCTGATTACACTATTCAATTTGTAGAAATTCTAAGTAGGAACGTTCTAATTAGCGAGGCAAAAAAGAGTGATCACACTACACTAAATTGAATCCTAAATTGGACTGCAGTGTTGCCGTGTTAGTGGATTTTTCACTAGTTTTGGTGTTTTGGCTAGTGGTTTTTTTTTTGGCAAAATATAAACATATGAACCTCTTTTAATGAACTACTACTAGTCTATCATTCCGATATGTTATTCCGAGATTCCGCCTAATACGAGTTATTAGGAACGGACCATTATTTTCTTCAAATTAATGTTTTTCGAAATAAAATCTTGCCAACAATACATACTACTCGTGTGTTTATTCTTACACATTGACTTTTATGTATAAAAAGAGATTTTTTGTGAGTAACACTTTTTTTGTGTAAAAAATGTTGAGCTGGTTAAACACTTTTTCAACTTTGGCGTTAGACCATAGCCAGGAAATAATGGAAAAGAATTAAAGGACAATGTCGAAAATCGCCCCATGACCAACAAAGATTTGATTTACGTCATAATTATATGCATATTTTATAACACTCTTAAACAAATATTTGTATTCGACGGACAAATCAAAAGTATATAAAAGTACTTTTAGAAACAAAACCAAATGAAGTAAAATATAGGAACGGTTATTGTTACCTTTGCTCGACTGAATAGAATTGAGTGGATTTTATGTAGGTATGGACATTTATTTATTTCTATAAATTAAGTTTTTCATAACTTACAACGAAAATTAAATTAAAACATACGTCAATTGACTACTCACGCACTATCGCTTGTTAGTTCGTCGTGTTTTTGACTTGCTTTATAATTTCGAGATTTCTTGTTCTTTACTACGTGGCTATAATATCGTTCTTTGATTGTTTGTAATAATTATTATTTCAATAATTGTATTTGTATGGACTATGTGTATTGCTCTAACGAATTAAAGTGTTACTTCAACTAACCTCAAAATCTGATTCATTTTGATATTTAATTCGATTTCGAAGCTTGTCCGTAGTAATTGATGTGGAAGTACAGTATTTACTAATGTCTAAATATACGAAAATCATTTTTTCATCCCCCCATCTCGGAAAGAGTATTTTTGCTATTCGATATCTGCCCGCACAAAGCCGTTTTTATCCGCTTGAGGTTAAAGTAAATTTGAATTTAGAACATCGCGTGCACTAGGTAGGTATGTGATTTCAAAACATCATTAAACCTATTTACTTCCATCTCCACAGTGCCGAATTTATCATACAACTTTTTTTAAATTTGTTAAAAACTCTGACTCTGAACCTCCTTGGTGTACTTTTGATTTAATTTGCCTTGCGCGCGCCATGTTGTTTTAACGTCGTATTGTTATAAATAAGAAACTTTAAAACAAGTAAAAAAGAACGTATTACTCGTTTTTGTTATTTTGTTATATAAATATTTTCTGTAATACTTACCTATCATAATGTTGTAGTAAATATATAACTAAACTGAAATAAAAGTATCTTGCATTTAGTCATTTCCTCGCTTAGGGGGGATGAAAAGTTACGTGTTGCACTCGAGTGCAAAGATTTTTCACCTTGTGCTCTTTTAATTCCCTCGCTTACGCTCAGGATTCTAATTTTAGAATCCTTCGCTTGCTCGGTCATCAAAGATGAGCACGCGGTTAAAAATCAACTTTGCACTCATGTATAACAAATAAATGCTGTTGGTATTGGGGCGAACAATGTATGGACGCAGAACAATGTCCTTTAACAAGGAATTGCAATACAAGAATAGAGTAGATAGTTTATGCATAAAAGTCCTAAAAAATGAGTCTTTATGTTTAAGAATAGAGTTGGCAGCACTGTATCTGTAAATTGTAGACAATTTAGGAAGAAGAGCGGTTGGAAACCTCCTTGCTTCCTAAATCGTATCCATTCTGTTCTAACTGCGATTACACCTTCCTGTTTCCTAGTCAGCATCTCTATAATTGAATAGTGTAATAACTATAGGTACCTAATGCTGTTGATATGTAGCTATTACAAGCGACTAAAGTAAAGTTTAACAGATTTTTTTTTTTTTTTTTTTTTATGGATGGCCCTGCAAATGACCTCCTCCCGCCTGATGTTAAGCGGTGAAAGAGGCCCAAATGAGTTGACAGATAGAGTAGGGACGACATCCACTCTCCTACCTGCCCGCCCCTTGCCGGCCCAAAAGATGCTTTTTCACGCCTCTTTTGAAGGAACCCATGTTGTAGGATGGAGGAAACACGTGCGCAGGTAGAGAATTCCAAGTGTGGGATGAACGACAGAAGAAGCAATCTTGGAATTTCTTGGTACGGTGTGAAAAGGAGGACACAGTGTACGGATGACTCCGAAGGCCCTTACGCGTGTTTCTGTTAAGGAATGGAGAGGGAGGGATAAGGTTAAAGAGCTCCTCAGAGCATTCCCCATGGAACATTCGGTAAAAGGCGAATGAAAAGAGATCAATACAATAGAAATTTCGCTTAGGTTGGGAGACATCTTAGAAACTTAATGCTAATTGAATTAAAATTTAGGTTGTTTTTGGTTTATGACAACCTACGCTCATGGGCAATTAAAAGGAACATGTTATTTGTATACAGATTTACAACACGATGTATACGCTGTTTGATCTTGATTTGAGTCTCTATGGCTGCGGAGTTCCGAACTCTCGGCGCCCTCGGGATCTGTTACAGCTGCGGGATTCCGCTCTCATCATCACATTTCATATACATCCCCACCGAGGGGCTCGAGCCTACCCTAAATTAGGATGTTTAGAACGTAGTCAACCACGCTGGTCCAGTACGGATCGGTCGACTTCACATACACCTTTGAATTTCTTCGCAGATGCATACAGGCTGTCTCACGATGTTTTCCTTCACCGTAAGAGCGTATGAAATTCGAAAAACACAGTGATACATAACAAGATCGAACGTCAGACCTACCGATTAGAAGGCTAGTGCTGAGTTCACAGCGCCACCGACGCTCAAAATTCCGCTCTAGGCCTAATTACTCATGGCATCAACAGGGTATGTTGAAGGTTCGAATCCATCCCGCGGTGTTGTTAATTTATCAACCAATAAGATTGAACTAGATACAAGGTTTAACTAGATTCTAACTGCAGCTCAGCATCGAACGTTAGTCGTATTCGTACCATCTGATAAATAGCCGGCAAATGAAAAACATTATCTCTGTAACTGTTTAGCGTGCAATGTTGTACAAGATATTAATTCAATCATTACATGGCGCGGGCCGTGCCAAACGATTGGCAATGGCGGCGTCTCAAATGTCACATGATTGAATGACTGATACAATAAAGTCTACACTAACTAGGTACACTTATTTCTATCCCTTTCGCTTGCCTTTGAATTTGGCTATCGTATTACTAATGCAATTTCACTTTCTTTTGATGTGTTCTTTCTTACATAATCCAGTTTGACAATTTTAATAGACATCTTACTTAAAGTATTTCAAGAGGCTCAGTCTCTAAGTATTATATTATTAAAATATCATAATCGCAAAATATCATATTCTCAGAACATTATATTAGCAAAACATTATACTCGCAAAACATCCTATATAATGGGGGTCAGCTAACTTCGTGTTCCCGAAGATGACCGACACATTCAGGCAGTATAATGATATAGAGCTGCTCTTATGATTGTAAATGATTTTAGGGCCAAATTAATTTTTGTCAATTATCTTTGGTAAGTTAGACGATTGTTTCTGATGTTTCCAATGCCCACTATTTATCTTAATTTACTGTAAACTGTTGTTATTTCGATACCTATACCGCTTGCCATTTTCATTGACAGATTTAATCGAATAGTCCTTAAAAGCAATGGAGAGGAAGGGATTAGAGAAAAAACGTGCTGGTCTGCGTTGTCACCGTCATACTGTGACTACCATTCCAACGCGTACAAAGAAATTTGGTAACTTTGTCGCACAATCAAAAAATGGAATTCACTGCCAGCACACGTGTTCCCTCCCTTTTGCAATCCCGGGTCCTTTAAAAGAGACGTGAAGAAGCACCTTGCAGGTCGGCGAGGTGAGGGTGGCTAGTGCCGCGTTCAACCTCTCTCCCGCACTAGCTATCTTCGCATTTGGACTCTACTTCCACCTACCACCAGGTGGAATGTGGTCATTTGCTTGGCCTTCAAAAAAAAATACCTATACTGCTTTCAGATTTATACAAATTATATAGATAATAAAGAGACAGTACAACATATTACCATGAGAGCGAAAAGGAGACGTGACTTGGTGACTAGATTAGGTTCAAACTTGGTATATATACTCTTAATAATATGCTTAATTAGTGCCTACCTGGACGAGTAAACCAATCCCCAGCAACCCCTCCATTCCGCGAACTTTTTGACCCCCCCTCGTAACGTTTGCATACGTCAGAGTGACAATCACTGACCTATTCTTTTTCATATTGCTTTGATTACGCTATCCCTTTTAAATCGCTTGTGAATGTTGTGGTGGATTGTAAAAGAGCAATTATAAGAAATATTTGCTATATGCTCAAAATCAAATCGTAAGTTCGTAGGTAGCAAATAGGTACTCGTAGTTGTGACTCATGTAGCTTCATGTGCTGTTATTTGTAAATGGTTTGTGTTTTATTATATATATAATTATACAATTACCCAATTTATTCCAATTGCTAAGTATCAAGATTCCGTAATTTAAATACTTACATAATTCAATATTTTATATTAATTAATATTCCAATTATTATTCTTAATATACTTTCTTGATTTTAATTTAATAGCTGTTTAAGCCAAATAACTACACAATCAAATTATTTGACAAACATAGGCTAATCAAAAAATATACTTAAAACTAAGAACATAAAAATTTTAACTGTTTAAAGCCTGTGAATGGTGTATGGCGTGTTGTGGTTCGGAGCAAATAGGTTAGCGTTTTACAATGGGGTGGATCATCTTCTATCGTCCTGGCGGCTTCACTGAAAACCAGCGTCACAGTTCTCTGTGACTTAGAGCTGAGTGGAGTCGCTTTTGGTCGCTTTTTGTACAATTGTGTGTCATTTTTCTTTGTAAAATGTTATGTTGTTTAACTGACTAGTCTTAATGTGTTATGTTAGCGCCAAATAAATATTTTTTCTTTCTTTCTTTCTTAAAACAAATGACAACTCTATATCGCTGCGTCAGGAACACTTTTTTGGTTCAAATGTAGGCACCTGACCTATCTACTCGTATATGAAAAAAATCATTGGGTGGGGTACCCTATGCAAAACAAAATATAACAATCTAAGGTAATATCACTGCATTAGTGATGTGATTGATTGTTCCTCCAATGGCTCTCACTTGCACGTATCGACATTCCGTCAGCTGACACCGTTCTTGCGCGTCACGCTTTCTAGTTCTGTTAATTTCAATATTGATATCTGATAAATGATATGATACTGTTCACATCTAGTCAACTACGTGTTTTGTTTCAACGTATTATCAATTACATAATACTTTAAAATACTCCGTAGGGGAATGGCAGAGGGACATTACGCACAATGGAAGCATTGAAAGCTTTTGAGCGAGTTAAATTATAACATAATTCCCGTTTTCCATTTAAGCGTCACTATTTTGTCACGCTAACATCAAATGTTAACCATGTTTTGCGTTTCTTCTAAGAAATGTTAACATTTTTAAACGCGCTATTTTTCACAAAGCGAGCTTTACTTAAAAATCAAGATATAGTTTAAATGTAACGCATAACGTTAACATACGATGCTGCCCTGCTAAATGTTGAAAATGCTGCGAATCTGCGCTGAAATGGAACGCGCCTAATGTTGACGTAATATAAATGGAACTTATTCCATAAATAAAAAGTGTAATTCCCTATTTTATTTGGGGTAACATTGCCTTGACTTTATCAATAACTACGAAGTTCTCCACCTAATGTGGCATTACTTAATTGATTATCTTTAAAACTTCTTAACATAATCCACCTCTAGGCCGACTACTGAACAAATATTACACGCCCAATTATGCATAAAAACATGGTCTAAACACCTGCAAACTCAACAATAACCTCTTATTACATCGATATCTCATGTATGCCGTAATTAAAACGACGGAACGGCAGAAGGTCGCGCCTAATCTCTCATTCAAAATTGTTTAATGATATGTGACGCTTGAGGCTGCGGTACAATACGGCAGATTAAGTTGCATAAAAAATGTTTCATTTAATATTAGTATAGCTTGTGGTATACTGTCCTTACTCGAGTGTTGTTATATTTTTTATTTATTTATTTAGACTCACCAACAGTTATTACATTATTACATTTATATAAAGAAGAGTATATACCGGGTGTAACTGAACACCCCAATAACATTTAAGGGGCATATAAGTTAGATACTAAATGGGCCTTCGGTGCTTGTCTGAGACCTAGAACCCCAATACTTTCAGAGTTATTTGATTTTAAACTGAAAGCAAAAACTTTCAAGTGACAACCATACTCAGCTCTTAACACAAAAGAAATTTAAATACAAAATGACACGTGACAGACGTGAGCGTAGTATTCCTCGTACGCTTACGTAGGGCTTTCGGCACTTAATACCAAAAAATAATTTATTTAGTTTGTATGACGTGAGCATAATATTCCTCGTACGCTTACGTAAGGCTGTCGGCACTTAATACCAAAAAATAATTTATTTAGTTTGTATGGGAAAAAAAGTTTGTTTGTTAGCCCTAATATTTTTTACTATAGAATCTGTACTTCTGACGGATACATACCCTTAAATGTTATTGGGGTGTTCAGTTACACCCTGTATATGTACACATCTTAATGTATAACCAATTACAGGTAAGTACAACATACACAAATAAACATTACTAAATAATAATAACATAAGTAAACACAGCGTTTAAATACAACATACACAACTATACATTTAAATAAGTAGATAGTGGTCTCTTTGGTTATTCAGGCCTAATAAAAATTGTTAAAGGAAAAGTAACAAATCATAAACACAAAAAGTATTAAGATAAAAAATGAAATTATGTAAGGCAAATAATAAAATTAGATTTAAACAATAATACTACAATTTACAAATAGATAAAAAAAATTAACAATAATACAATTAGATAAAAAAAATAACAGCATCACTCCTCCAGGCATTCCAGGACATATCTCCTGAATATCGGCAATGGCTCGGAGAACATGTCAACCTTTGAGGAAATATTGTTATACAGTTTTGTCATACGCGCAAGTGGAGAGTTAGCACCCAAGACTGTTCGACGAAGGGGGGGATGGAATGGAGGCTTAGGTTGGCGTGAGAGTCTGATAGGTACCCAAAATTTCACCTGACTTAAAAAATGCGGACAGTCTGTTATGGTTGGGGAAAAAGTTTCTTCGCATTTTTTAAGAAAATTCAAAACATTTTTTAATATAGTTTATTTACATTTAACTAAAGTATGTAGGTACCATTTTGTTCGATAACTTTTTGCCATCTTGTAGGTAGGGACATGATCCCATTGCTATAGAAATTTTGGGACTTCTGGTCAAAATACCGCGACAAGTGGTTTTGGCAGTCCTCTCGTGATGTTAACCTGACACTGCCTAAAGAATTCTGAAGAGACCGAAACAGGTGGAAATCTGAAGGTGCAAGGTCAGGACTATACGGCGGATGCATTAACACCTCCCAGCCAAACTCTCTTAATTTTTGCTGAGTGGCTAAAGATGTGTGAGGTCTAGCGTTATCATGATGAAAAACCACACCCCTTCTGTTGATTAATTCCGGCCGCTTTCTCTCAACTTCTTGCTTTAATCTCATCAGTTGTTCGCAGTAGAGTTCAGAATCGATGGTCCTGCCTGGTGGTAATAGCTCATAATGAATAATGCCCTTCCAATCCCACCACACACACAGCATCACCTTGTTACGAGTTAACCCGGGTTTCGTCACAGTCTGTGAAGCCTGACCGGCCTTTGACCACGACCTTTTTCGCACGTTCTTGTCGTACGTGATCCACTTTTCATCACCAGTTATCAGCTTCTTCAATAATGGTTCGGTTTCATTACGTCATAATAAAGAATCACAAATGAGTACACGGTTCATTAGGTTTCTTTCAGTGAGCTCGTGAGGTACCCAAATGTCGAGCTTTTTTGTGTACCCAGTTTTTTTCAAATGCGCCAAAACTGTTTTGTGGTCAATTCCCAGTTCTTCAGCTACGTCGTAACTACTGACATGCCGATCTTGCTCCGCTTTTTCAAAAATGGCATCCATTTTATCTGTAATAGGGCGACCAGAGCGATGTGCATCTTTGACATCAAAATTTCCGGATTGAAAACGCTTAAACCAAATTTGTGCTACTCTCACAGACACTGCACTAGGTCCATAAACATCGCAATTTTTTTTCGCGGCTTGCGTTGCATTTTTACCTTTTTTGTAGTAAAATTTTAATCGAATTTCTTCATTAGATTCACTCATCTTGGCGGTACGAAAAACAAATGAAAATCACACATTTTCCTAATTTAAATTTGGAATTATGTTCTTTAAAATTTAAACTTTCAATGATACCAAAACCAGCCAGATACAAATAGTATAGCCAAAGAGATTTTATTACAAGTTTATACATACTATAATGCGAAAAGACTTTTTCCCCAACCTAATATGTTCGTCAAATAAACATTTATGAGAAGAAATGTGGATATTTCGGGGAGCTGACTGCATTTATATGTCCTCTCAACCTCGATATTCTTTCACGGCGGCCAATCTCAACACAGACTAGCTGTCTGCACAAGAGATATTATAGTGCACATGCGTATGCGCAGTCGTAAAAGTCACCCAAGAAATTAGATGATGGTGTACGCGCTGTCTCTAGAAATGTATAATAAACTAATACTGCCAATGCTGAAAACCACACCTTGGTCTCGAAATTCATAAGCCATGGCTGTGAAAAATTACAATAAATTGCCGCAAGCAAATAAAGTCCTTGCCTTACAGTCGATTTAAAGTATGACTTAAGACCCGGCTTTTTAAAATTGTTTCTACAATGTTAACAAATATTTAGAATTTAAAGTTAAATGGATATTGACATTATATGTAATTTGTATTTTGATTGATAACTTTCACTATTGATCCCACCAAAAAGATTTGAATGTAAAATATTGCCAAGACGAGACCATATGGCTGCCACTGACAAAAAGTTATCAGATCCCATGAAGAACCAAGCTTCTAACTCTACAAACCCCTACTTCACAAATTTTACACTTTATTCAAAATACGTAGCTTAACAATATTATTGTAGCAAGTTAGAAGGCTTCGAGAAAAGATTGGTTAGCGCCCTTGCGCTTCGCTTGGCTCGCCTTGGCATAACAGTAGATAATATTCCAAGGTACAAGTGATACAAAAAATTAAAATTTAGTTCCGCTAGTACCCTTAAAGGTACTACTTAAGGGTACAGATTAAGGGTACTAGAGAAACTATTCCTGAAATTGCTTCGACGCTTGTCGTGGTCAGCCCCTAAACGATGATCGCCCAAGACAATATTATAACTGCACTAAAAGTGAAATACCGCTATACGCCGCAGTAAGGGCGGTGTTTCTGTTTCAATATTGTTTTAACCTTTCTATATGCGATCATGTTAAGACCAGGTCTAAAGCGACCGAAAATGTCAAACATCTGGAACTGCTCCATGCATTGAAAATCACTTGAAAAAATCGGTGCTGCACCTGATCTTGCCACAATAGTGATGGCAACACGTGAAACAGTACTTCACTGCTAGCCAGCGGCTAATGCTTTATAAAGCACAAATTCGGCCGCATATGGAGTACTGCTGGCACCTCTGGACAGGAGCTCCCAAATATCAGCTCGACCTTCTCGACTCTGATCGATGAAGAAAATTATGGTTCTCTCTGTCTGCTCTATCAGCTCTTTAATGGAGAGTGCTCTGAGGAACTGTTTTTAATGGTGCCTTTTTTACCTTTTACCATCGCACCACCCGCCACCACAGTAAAGTTCATCCATATCACCTGGAACTGATCTAGTTCGGTTCCAGCGTTAATTTCCTTCCACGTACGTGTAAATTCTGGAAAGAGCTCCCAGCTGCGGTGCTTCCTGACCGCTGCGACATGTCCAACTTTAAACACGGTTTAAAAAGAGTACTTCTCACCAGGTAGACAGTAACTGAGCAATGCCCCTGGCATTGCAGTTGTCCCGCAGGTGGGCTATTAGCTTATCTGCCACCGATAGCAATAAACCAGTTTTAGTCTACGTATTTTAGTCTAGTACACGTTGTTCCCGCGTCGCCATTGAGTGCTTAGGTACTCCAGCAGCATTGTACTGCGAATTAAGCGAAACTTCCTATCGATTTACAGAGTAACGCCTCTGTACGTAGAAATAGTATCCCAAATACATATACTCTTACGAAGCGTTTTATTTCAGGGCTACTTAACATAAACAGCGAAGGCTATTTGAATACATTTTACTCGATGTCTTTTCCCTATGGCGACACAGATCCGTGACTTCAATCAAGGGGCCTCTGAAAATCCATACTTGTAATATATTTCTCGCTATAAATGCAAAATAGCTTTTTATTTTAAACCATAGCTGTCCTAACCGACGTCGTTGTATCAAGAGCCACCCAACTAGCAAAATTTGATCTTATGAATATCCTAAGACCATTTTTTATTACTATTTTATTAAACTTTTGAACATCTGTATGTATGATTGTTGTATAGTGGTCTCATTAAATATTTTTTAATCTTACAAAAATTTAGCAAGAGCAAATAACTTACAATGTCTTATAGTAGCAAGCTGTAAGATCAATAAATCTTTGAGTGGTCCTGATATTTTCGTTAAAAGTATAATTCGTCTTATATTCCTCTCAGTGATGTCATAGTAACAGTAATCAAGCGACCAGCGAGAAGCAAACAAACGTATATCATAATATATATTAATAAACAACTTGCAAAATACTTAGCTTTCATTCGACAGTTTCGTAAAAAAAATAAGTATATATTCACGGGCCCCTTATCTATAGCATAACTAAAATATTATAGTGATTTGTATAATTATTACAATGTTTGTTATCGAACTTCGCTGAAACGGCTTGATCGTTTTTATGAAATTTTTATTAGTATACATTTCGTAAGTCTGAGAATAGGTCGTAGACTATTTTATACCCCTAGGTGATAAGGGAGGCTCTCTATTTCTAGGCATAAAAATTATTGTCATAAAATCATATTTCATAATTTCGATTGTAATAATCGTCAAGACGCATAATGATCAGGAAGCAGAATAGTAATAAGCATAATATTGTGTGGCAGAAAATCATTTGTCATAAGTATTAAAACCCATAAACTCGAAACAGAACAACTTGACGCATAATTTTTCAAAGCATAATTAATGTTTAGCATATTAATCACAACGAACAATACAATTACGCAATATTTCTCTAGGCATAAAAGGCGCGCAAGCATGCAGCAATGTAAGGAAATATGCAGTATGCATGCAAGCAAGCATGCAACATGCAAGCAAGCATGCATCATGCAAGCAAGCATGCAACATGCAAGCAAGTATGCACAGTGCAAGCAAGCATGTACCACGCGAGCAAGCATGCACCTTGCAAGCAAGCATGCACATGCATGGTTTCTGTCACGGCTCCGACGCTGCGGGGCTCCGGCGCGGTCCCACGCGAGCTTATCGTCACAGATGGTTTTCGCTCACCACCGCAGCTCCGGATTGCAATATCTGGGGCACTACCATGCCCCAGATATTATTCACCAAAATTATTGTAAATTAAAATTTGGATACCAGTTTCTGGTGAATGTATTGTTTTAATTTACTTTTAAGACCTTATGTAGAGAAGAGCCAGCCCATTCTCACTTGAGTCTTACGACTAATTTTTCAACTTCTGATAGGTACTTAAACTTGGACAACTTTATTTTTACTGACTAAAGTGAGCGTTTGACATCTATCTCGCCTGGTAGTAAGCGCCGATGTGCTCTATGATGTAGCAAGCTCACCAGAAAGTGCCTATTCCCTCAATGCTTGAAAGAGCCCAGATTATAATTTAATTCAAATTTAAAAAATCTATATTCAACATAGGCTTTTACAGGCACTTATTGACGTCAAAACAAAGCAAAACATTCTAGTTTAAAGGAAACATATTTAACCTTGTATGTGCATACATCCTGAATATATTCAAGATGTCTGCATATACAAGTAGGAATTTTGTGGAAATATAGACACCGGCAATTTATTCCATCCGTTCGTAGTGCATACAACGAAAAATAAAATTTATAGATAATAATAATAATAATAAAATTGTTTATTACACCAAGTACATATTGTTTACACAGATACAATGCACCCGCCAAACTGCAACAACAGTTTGTTGGCGGAGACACTTAGAATTTATAGCTTACAACGAAAGATTAAATAAAATACTTTTACAGTACACTTGCTCTAAAAGTGTCCGATGACAAGGACCCACATAGTCCCGTAATAATATGTAAACGATTAACAACGCTGTACCAACGTCAGTTTCCATTTTAACAAATAAATAATTTAAAAAAAATGTTTTTTTTTTCCTCGCACCATGTACTGTAAAACGTTGTACAATACACGTGTAGTTTGGTCATTCCCAAATCGTAGCGGTGTAAAACACTCACTTCGTTCGTGTTTTATCATTACCGCCACTCAATGGGAATAACCAACTTACTACACTTGTATTGTAAATAACTATTACAGTTAATACAACATGCTAAACAAACTAAATAACCTCATTCGTATTATATTTAATACTATAGGGCCTATGGAAAAACATGTCGTATTTAAATCAGAATTACAATACAACTTGTATACAATTGTGCTCTCTAATTGGTAATGAAAATCAAATTTATTACTATACTAGCTTTCCGCTCGCGACTTCGTCCGCGTTATTTTTGTTTTCCCGTGGAAATATTTCATCCCGTAGAAAAATTACCCTACGTCCTTCCCCTGGTCTCGAACTATTCCTATACCAACTTTCATCAAAATCGGTTCAGTAGTTTCGAAGCCTATTCAATACAAACGAACAAACAAACAATCAAATCTTTCCTCTTTATAATATTAGTATAGATATATTTATTCCTTTGACTTTCGATTCGAAGAAAAGACAAGACCGTAACTTTTTCAGACATATACATAAAATCTGTTATTAATAAAACATCGCAAATTATCACTTCATAATCCGAATGCTGCTTTCAAAGCCACAACACGAATTATTGTTTTGATATAAATGACTCAATATTTCAACAGTGCGAGAGCCGTAATAACAAAAAGATCATCCTTATAACTTCGTAATATGGTTCAAATTATTTTGTGAACTGTTTCGGCTTATTCGATGTTAATTGTACATGACGTGGGTGATTTAATTGTTAAGGCTTTTTTAATTTGTGTGGCCGTAGGCCATACGTAGACTGGAATGATTGAATGTACTAATACGAATATTTATGTAAATTAAAAATCTTTGTTCAAGGCAATTAGTTCTATCTTCTGCAAACGTTACTGGTGATCAATGTTATTTTTAATTACAAGTAAAACTGAAAAATGAATAAATCAATATAGAAAAGATTTCGCCTCGATTATATTTCAATTTGTTTAGCATTTTTAAAGAAAATGCAAAGTTTCAAAAATAAAAATACAAGTTAAACTGTTTAAGCATTCGTGTTTTCTCATCCATTTAACAATTTTTGTTCATTGCTTTTAGTAAATGTTAAGCATTACATCAAACTTGCGTGAATTACAATGAATCGCCTAAAAGATACATTATGTTATTCTTTTTTGACTAAATAATACGAGTACTATACATACAATTCATTTAAAGACAGAATGACGAATTTATTGGTATTTGAGATTCTAGTATGAATAAATAATACAGAATTCCTCTACAGAAAGATTACCGTAGACTGCAAAAAAAAAACAAAGGAACACAATAATTGAATAAGAATATTGACAATACCTTGGCATAACTGTAAAAAAAATTATTGTCACTACAAAAACAAACTTCCGCGTTGAATATTCCGTAATTTTTAGAACACGAATATTTTGTTTATCGTTCTAATATCCGCTGAGATGAATGTAAATGATCCAATATTCTCAAAATCGGTTGAATCATACTAAATAGTTATTTTCGATCGCAATGCTATGCAATAATCATAGGCGTAACTATAGAGCTCTAGGCGAACTAACTCCTTTTCCAGGGGAGCCTGAATCACGTGACTAGTACCAGCTGGTTCTTTCTTAGAGCGCTAAACTGATCTTTCCCGCGGATGGGAACTGTCCTGTCAAGAGCGTCCTAAAAAAACTCAAAAATCACTCAAATACAATCGTAAGCTAAAATACTACTAATTTAAATAACTATTACGTAATAATTTTTTATTGACATGACAATACTGATACTGATGTAAAACTAATAAAAGCATCTGACACGAACCCATTTACGGCTATGGCAATTATGAACTATAGGTATTGCAATGCAAAATGCAGGGAAAAAGATTTCCTGAGCGGATTTGATCTTGAGTTTTGCTTTTCTCTATTAACTTTATATAACACCTGAATCGCATTTATGAGTCGCAATAATCATCCGTCATACAGAAACCCTTTGAAAATTATTGGTCACGATAAAAACTTTATATAGCAACAAAAAGATGCACGAAACAGAGTGTGACAGAGCAAAAAACGAACATCGATTTCGCGGAATGATCCTCCCACTTATTTCTTGTTTTGTTTTTTCTTTATTGTCGGGTTAATCAAACGTCAAGTCGCGCTCAAGGCGACGACTGGCCGATGTTCTCTGCGCGTTTCTTCAATCCGTGCTTACAAGTTATGAACACAAATGTATACCGCATAACAATTGTGTGATGTTATGTTACTCGGTTGATAACTTCGGTGCGTACTTACGTAGCGAGTCGTATGTCCGCTAGTTGTGAACTCGTATATGTCATGTTTTATTTACGATTAGCATATGTTTTATGTTAATGAATATTAATGAATCCTGCTACAAGAGACTATAGATTGATTGCCTTCCAAATGTTGAGTTCAAAACTATACTTAAAAGATCCTATTGCTAATGGAGTCTAAAGATTTCTGAAGACTATAATGTGTGTAAGTTCTGAGGGAAAAATAACTGTCAATGTGTAGATTTGACGTAAGTCACATGGGCTCATAGTTGTTGCTCCACGCGTTTTGGTTAGCGAACGCGAAAGTATGTTTTGTATTCCACTGATTACGTATTTAAAGAGGAGACAAAAAATTACACCTTCCAAGTTTCTTGTGTGCTCTTCTCAAGTAGCTCTCAGTTTCCCCGAACAGGTGCTAGAATTACTTTCTTCAACTTTGTTTGACGTCGTTGCATAAAGGTTTGTGCGGGTTTTCTGGCCCGCACTTTTACGGATGGAGGAAACACAAAGTGGCTTTTAATTTTTTTAATGTGGAAATAATTGTATTGTATTTTATGCTTACATTAAAATTTCCAATAGCTAAGCTCTTACAAGCCCGTAAAAATTTTCTCTATGACATTAATTCTGTCAAATTTATATTTTCTTAAACAAATGACAACGGAGGCGAGAGCGAACCGCTTTTGTCGCCACATCTTTTTCAATTTCTATGCCTATGATGAAGCTCTGTTCACTTTATTGAAACAAATCATTTGAATTTGTCTGATTTCAATTAGGTGATGTTTGCTATTAAATCTTATTTGACAGAATGAGTCTTACCACGATTTTCATTCTGGGAAACACCGATATTTGTTGCTTAAGTACCTGGAAAAACAAAATCTATCATAAGTAAAACGATGGTAAATTAGTATGAGTAAATAAAAACTAGATAATACATGAAACATCAAAATTAGGGCATCGACTGGATCCTAAAATCAAAAGGTTGATTTTAATTCCAGTATTTTTGTATTACAAGGAGGCATGGTAAATTAATGATGTCGAGTGAAGGAAGTGTGAGAAGTATCCTTAAAAATTCACGCAGATGCCTTTTTGAAATAAAATAAAAAACAGAATTGTGTTTACTTTCCAAACCCTTGATTTTGGACTAAAATTAAACAAATTTTTTTACCTTTGTTTAGTATCTAAGTGTACACCTCGTCCCGCATCAACTTTATTATCATACTTTCCCTAGGGTTGACTGAAAGATATCTCTCAAGGAGATAAGCTCGCCCTTGTACATTTCAATTTAAGACTCTTCGTGTAGATTGTCTACAATAAATAATATAGTACACTTCGCATATCAGATCAAACAGCATCATAAAATAACACAAAAAACTTTTGATTAACATCTCGCAGATAGAAAAGAACTTGGGTAAATTCATAGTCCCCCATAGTTAATTAAGCAGTTAATCTCCTAACATTGCCCTCGGATTCTGACCTCGGCAGCCGCTCAAAGGCTGAGGTGATAAAAGCGCACGTGGGAAGGTCTGCGTCAGTATTATAGTATGGTTGATGTACCACTGCGACATTGTTTTTGGGATGTGAAGAGATAAAGCCATCCGTTGTGGAGGTTACAGTAACTGATCAACAATTTGCTGCCTGCGTACTAACCAACAGTCAACCCACATTTTTTTATTCATCATCACAGCCCATATACTTTGAGCCGCTCGAGAATACCCTAAATTAGGATGTTTTGGGCCTTAGTCAACCACGCTGGCCCAGTACGGATTGGTCTACTACACATACACTTTTAAACTTCCTCGCAGATGTATGCAGGCAGGTCACCTCACTTTTTTTTTCTTCGCCGTAGGAGCGTCGGACAACCTCGGACTCCCTTCCATTTTTATCAAAATAAGCCAACAAACACGCATTACATGTGATGGTATGCTACAGTCCTAAATCACCTTCATAATCATATGATTCTTGTAAGTTTCGCATAATATGTCAAAACCCTACAAGAACTGTGGTCCTTCGTACGTTGGCAACGTGTGACATATTTTTTTCACATTGACCAGTAATTTGACTTTGACCTTCAAACCGAAACATAGCATTCCAAAGGCCGCTGCTTTAGAAAGAAATAGGTATGAAAAAGGTAACGAAGACGACTATGACACTACTTAAATCTACTTCTGGTTAAATGTATGTACATCTGATTACATTTTTATATACAACGTTTATGGAGGTATATGTATATATGCCAGCTCGAGAAACCTCCAAAGGCCGAGTATCCTGAGCTGCTCAGAGCTGTACCATGCTCGCTGTGAGCAAGATAAGTTGGTAACTTAAAAGTAGGACAAAAACTCTCAATAATGTCATGTACTCTTGTAGCTCCAAAAATAATTTAAAACACTCGAACATACTTCGTGCTGCACATGTTGATGCGTATGATTTTAAATCATATAGTTCAACTAACTGGTGCGCTCCAGTATGGACTCCTAGGCTTCAACCGTCGTGTGACTTTTGTGTTAAAGCATGCACTTTACTTTTAATAAATAAAGTGAGCAACGTTTGAGGTAGATAGTGGTTGTAACAAAACGACCACCTTAAATGCTGTTCACTTTTTTATATCAATCCCAAATGGTTAGAGTGGGCGATAAATTAACCCTACTAATAACGCCTTAAGTTATGGAACTGTGAATTGGGTCTAAGAATGTAATGTTCGATTTGATAGGGACGGACAAGATTAAATATAACTATTTAATTCGTTAGTATCAGGCCTGTGGAATTTAAAACGGACGTTCTCTTATGAATTCCGACGTTACTACATCACTTGTAATGCAGAATCCGTAGGCGAATCAACAATTTGGTACAAGACGAACGTAATACGGACAATGTTTTAATAGATGATACTTAAACATTGCTTTGACGGTGATTTTAGATAACATTCCTACACGTATGTTATTGAATATATCTTTTGATTAAGTTCCATTTGTTTTCTAGGTTTAAATAATAATACTTAATCTCCACAGGAAAATATGTTCCCTAATTTCTTTGAAATGCATGAAACAACAGATAATTTAACCTTCTCTGTGGTCTAGTGGTGGTAGTCTGTGGACCAGCCAGTATAGATTTGGGTCCGGGGTTCGAGTCCCCGTAGGTATTTTTGTCTGGTATTGTTGGCACATGTCACACCAACTATTCCTTTTATGTAGTGTGGTTACACCTATATTGCATTGTTAATAGTTGTTGTGACATGGTACTAAAATGGTTGGGGTGCGATGTCAGACAACCTCCTTGTGGTGCACCCTGGGCAACCCGGCAGATTTTCTGCCGCGGGCTAATAGTCTGACCAGAGGACCCCTATATGGGGCGTGGGATGGCCGGGTTCAACCCGGCGGGCCACTTCGTGTGGCCATCCGCTTTATGCGGGGAAGGGCGAAGTCCCCTCTTCTTATGTCAAGAAGAGGTGTGGCTCTCGCTAGAAGCCGATCCCGGCGGCTACCTCTGGTGGTAGTAGGGTCGAGGCGAGTTTCCCGCCATGGCGCTTCGCGCCCGTTGGGGATTTCCCCGAGCTTCGGCTCACCCGCGCGGCGGTGAATCCAGTGGGATCTGCCGTCGGGCAACCCGTTACCCGCACTGAGCGGGTCGGGAGCCCGGCGCACTGAGCGTCGGGCCGCGTGGAAGACAACCACAGTAAAAAACCAGTTGCGGGGTGTAGAGCGGCGCAATTCTGCGACGCTCCACAAAGTAGCAGAGCCAGGCGGAGAGTCCGGCAACGGACATGTCACGGGCAGGGGGTCAGCGGGAATAAGGCCTGGCTGTTGTCCCCTTCCCTCTGTCTTGTGACGGACGGAGGAGCTGCTGGGTGGGTTTTTAGTGGGTAGGTCCGGGCCGAGTACGGTCTGGGGAGTCCCACATATCCTCGTGGTTTGGCTCGACCACGAGGAATGCGTAAATGCATTTTCCCCCCTCCCAAAAAAATGGTACTAAAATGGTTATCTACTTTTGAAGCCGGCTGTAAATATTTCCGGTTTTCAGAATTTTTCTAAATATGTTTTTTTTAATACCACAAATGAGGGTCACCTGATGGTACGTGATCGTCACCCCCTATGGTATCACTCGCGCGTGGCCAACCTTATGCACACGTATCCATACGCACAATAAATACCTCTTCACGACTTTTTGAAGAACTACATGCTGTAGTCCTTATTGAAAACCCCAGAAGGGAGCTCATTCCACAATCTGAGCGTACGCGGGAGAAAATGTCTCGTGCACCGTACCGTACGCGACCATTTTGGTTCTAAGGTGTGAGGATGAACTCAGTCCCGGTGGCGAGCGAGCGATCATATCGAACAGTTCCTTAGAACACACCCCGTTGCACAGACTGTAAAATATGCACAATGAGGCAAAGTGTGTTATAAAACCTTGATTCTTGCCAAATTTCACGATTCTAGGTCAACAGCAAGTACCCTTATGATGCTTATGCGTCCGATGGTGTTATCGCAATTTCACAAAATTGTAAATTAATTTATTTAATGACGCTGCGTTGGCCAATCCTTGCGCTTGCGACTAATGTAGTCGAAACCGGAAAATTGCATCGAAACCATTGTTCTCATTAAAGAATTTTCCGTAGAACAAATTTGCATGAAACTGGAATGATGAAACGTGCTGCTAACAGCGCAGCAAATCATCATTTATTTTTTAAATGATATTTACCTAATCCTAAAATATTAGATCAATCGGAGATTTCGGACAGAAAGAGAAACCTGCATCCCTGTAACGAAGCCTTTGTGATTAATTTGAGTTTTTCAGTGAGCGTTGTGTAAGCTTTAATGAGTGGAATGACATTTTTTCTGTATGACGAATTTAATTTCAAGTTTTAAATTTAATAAATATAATATACATACAAACAAGGTATGTGAATTTAATTAGTGCCCATATTACCCCTTCTCGGAAGAGGCCCAGTAATCCAGAATTATGGCTGAGATGATAATAGTGATAAAAATTTGGTATTAGCACCGAAACCACTTCCGTTAAACTATACATAATTTCAACAGTAGGTACGTTTAAAACAACAAAAAGTTATACTAAAAATACAGAGACCGCGCAACGAATCGTGCGCCATCATCTATAATTACAGAGCTACTTGATGAGCCGTTTGCTTTAAAAAACGTGTAGGTACGTTTCAATAGATAATTTTTAATGAAATAAATGGATAATTAGCGGTATAATATATAAAATATAAAACATTAATGATACTAAATACGATACTAGCCTGCGATACTATGCTTAACATAGTTTGTAGAATAGAGTCGATCCGAAATTCAGATGCTGGCCTGGATGGCCTCAATTATTAGACTTCGGAAGGGATTTTCTTAATTACAGACCCCCTCCGCCCCCTTAGACAAATGCCACAAGCCTATTTTTCCACAGCTGTCCCCAGAAAAAATGTATGGAAATGACATTAGCTTGTGACAACCTTACGCTATTTTTTCCGCAGCTAATATCATCTCCATACATTTTTTCTGCGGAACGACTGCGGAAAATGTAGCATGTGGCTTTTGTCTAGGGGGTCAAAACCACGTTATAACAGATATACAAAAGATAGAGTTACCCAAGCAGATGACTCAGTAAGGCTTACGTAGTAACTATTATCTAACCTGTGATAAGGTGCCCTCTGATAATGGTAAGTCTGTGGTAGGTACGGTCGACCACATGTCAAGCTTTACATTTGCACTACGAAAACTGCTATGACGAACGACATAAGGGCTGTCTCAAGGTCAATATGTAATGTCTGGCGTGTTGCCGTGTGTACTTAAGTCTAGGATTTTATGCGCGATTCGAAAACATAATACATTCAGAATTCATAACCATAGCCATGTCGATGCAGCGTCGTACGTACGTACAATGCGGCAGCGTATATGCACAAAATTATCCATGCACGATTGTTGTGATGTGACCCACTTGCGGGCTAGGCGGCCTTCCCATTGCTTGAACTCTCAACTCGCCTTCGCCGCATAAGTCACAAGCTTTTAACTTCAGAGGAGAACATCAGCTCGACATACTCAGCGTAATTATTATGATGCGTAAATATAATAATAATAAGTCATCCAATGCAGTGGAACAAAATCAAAAAATAAATGATACTTATACCATAAAGAAATATTTATCTGCATCTGTGGTCTAGTGGGTGAGACCGCCCGGTACTGGCCCGGAGTTCCGGGATTCAATTCTTTATGAGGGCAGAAGGTTTTTCTGCTTGGTTTGGTTGGTGATAGGGTTGCAGTCTGAGCCCGCCTAGCTAGCAACCACCGTCTTACCGAAGTTACTCACTAAAATAACGTTAATAACATTATTGACTTTCGAAAATTAGAAGTAAGATAGTCAGTTCCTCAGTCAGGTAAGGTTCACCTGAATTCCTTAACAACTGAGGAATCACTTCCATCTTTGACCTTATCGTCACTTACCATTAAGTGAGATGACGGCTAAGGACTCTTCTGTTGTGTATAAAATATATTCAACTATGCCGATTCTATAATGTGAGAAGGTGGTGTTTTTCACAGATATCGTTGTAATTATTAGAGCGATATTTTTCCTTAGTGCAGTAATGTAATATATTTCACAAACTTGGCCTGAACTCGTTCAATGCGAGATCTGGTATCTGGGGTTCCGAACCTGAGATGCATATTTCAGATGACTACGTATAAAAGTATAACATAAGATTTTGATATAAACAAACTTTCTTCTTTCCTCTCTTTGAAGAAAAGACAACGCTTTTAAATGCCCACTGTTTGTGGTGAACTTCTCTTGTGACTTGGCCGTGCAGCGCAGTTCATAAGCGACGGTGAATCGTGCGTTGCGCATTTACTTCGCGTTGAGGACACAGGTTATGGTCCTCGTGTTATTGCTTGTTTCGAATGCTGTGTTTCGGAAAAAGAATAGGAAATATGCCAGAGTATGAACTAAAATGCAATAAGTCCATCAGGTAGATAATAAAAAACCGGACAAGGGTTCCGTACAAACATATCTTTTGGGCCGGCAAGGGGCGGGCAGGTAGGAGAGTGGATGTCGTCCCTCGTCTATCTATCTGTCAATTCATTTGGGCCTGGCAGGAGGAGATTATTTGCCGGGCCCACCATAAAAAAATCTAAGTTTTAAGTTCCCATCTACATATTTACGGTTTTCAGATATTTTTCCTGTTGTATTATAGAAATATGAAGGAAGGAATCTGAAATCTTGGAACTGAAATTGCTTCTCGTTAAATATACACGGTTATTTTTTTATCACCCTGGAAAATTTAAGGGACGCTTCACAACATGGTATTAGAATGATATAAATATGAATAAAAAAAATAACTCACTTAATTAATTTTATATTATTTTTTAAAAAAATCCAAAAAATGCTGCGCTAGTTGAGAGCAGCAATTTTTGAGATTTTTTTTTTTATTTTTTTTATTCTTTTTTTTTATTTTTTATATAATAATTGATGTCCTGACGCATTCCAAAAAATTTCCAAAGTGATAAAAAAATTACCGTGTATATCGAAAAATATGCAACTTACTCATTATCCTCTGATCGCATTGATTTACAAGTATGATATTACGAGTTAAGTTTCTGGTATGTAAAGATGTCAAAAACGCTATTCGTTACATAACGAGTAGCGTTTTTGACAATTTGATTGTTGGAGAGATGCGTATGATCCAAAAAAAATAATGCCCGAATCATTATTATTCGTGAATTTTGTGTGCACAGTTTCGTACAATTCATGCATATTTTGCATGCAAAAATTATTGTTCAATTTGTTATCGAAATCATATTTTATGAAAGGGAAAATTTTGGGACCACTCATGAACACCTATACAAAATATTGAGAAAAATATAGGGAGTCAAATGATATCTCTGAAAAAAAATCTTAATACTTTTGAACATAACTAATAAAATAATAAATAAAATAATCAAATAATCAAATTCAACAACTGGTAACATCAGCATGCCTGAATAGCTGATTAATAGCGGAATGTCCGATACCGTGATAAAAAAGTAACCTGTAACGCTAATAATAAATAAATTACGCTTAGATCACAGAATAATTAAAATAAAATTAACTAATAACTAATGTTGTCATTCCGTTTTGGGCGTGAATGTTTCAATTGTTTAAATGTTTTATGTGGATTTGTTTTCATTTGACCCTGCCTTTCGTGTTTTGGACTTTCTCTGGCAAATACAATTTGTGACTTTGATACCGACTGCTATACGATTTGATGTTGTTGTTTTTCATTCAGTAATAATGATGAGCTGAATTGTTGGTTTAGCATTTTCATTTCTAACTCAACGGAAATTACCTACCTATTGATTTTACTGATTTAATACTTTAAATGATCATTTAGTATAAAAATGATTACACATTCCAACACATAAAAACTAACCCTTATCGAGACTACATAGATTTATTTTTATTGCTACAATAATGATATCCCAAATGTCATCAGTCCAAGACAGGTTGGCTTTACTAGTATTTTTAATGAAGAATAATATGTATTAATCTATTTATTTAGTTATATTTATGTATAAATATATTTTAAAAATGTTGAATTAATTTCTTATTATCTTTTCTATAGGTACATCTTCCACGTTTGATATCTGCACCACCTGTAGGTTGACTGGTAAAAAAGCCTTAAGCATTAAATCCGGAATTGTATGTACACAATTACCAAATAGTTGATATACCTATAAATAAATGCATCAACGACCTTCCCATAATATTTAAAAACAATATTCTGCCTTAGAAAGAAGTTTGTTTGAACTGTTCATTCAAAACAGCAATTTTATAATAATTAAGGCAATTAAACAACCGCCTAATTATTTCCATTGATAATAGACATCTCAAACGTTAACTTCCTTATTTAATTGAACAATAAAAACAAATACTCGTACATGAGAGACGCGTATGTGACAGGCGCTCGCTCGCGGTTCAAGGCGCCCACGATGCCGGGTCAATAATAATTAACTTTATAATAAACGGAATAATTACTGTACAATTGTATGCTTCCTAAAACTGTGTACGGGTTATCCGTGAACTGATGTTTCGATAATTTGAATAGAATAATTGCTGTGTTCAGGAAGCCGAAGGTTCAAGAGTAATCGTGACTTTAACATAATGCATCTTCAAAAGTGCTTGCCGCAGAAAAAAATAATAATTACTGATAAAATCTTTAATTCTAACGTATCTTAAGAACAGCCACAGAAAAACACTTCTGGTTAAAAAGAACTAATTTAAGTTTTCTTAATACTCTGATAAAGTGATTTTTTTTATTTACTGAATTTGTATTCTAATAGCTTTAAAGCGACTAGACAATATGTCAACTTTGTCAACTCTAGAATAGGGAGTTCAGTATCTAGACTCTAGATTTTATCTTTTTTTATTGCGCTAATGCTCTAGATTCTAGAGCATTAGCGCAATAAAAAAAGATAAAGCTACAACACGGTAATTATTATACTATTACCGTGGTTATATACTGACGACAATTGTCAAATAGATGTTTACTTTTACCATTTCTCTACAATGGGGATGATGTCAAAATTATGTTTCATATCTGTCATTTGTTTTTATAAAATACTTATTGACAAGTATTTTTTCCTTTTCACTTTATCTATTAAAAACTTGCTATATTGACTTCAAATTTTGCGTGACGCACGCCTGTATACATTTTGTAACGTGTTATGATGTAGCGAACTCACCCTAACTTTGTATCGCATTTTCATTATCCAACTAACGGACTAAGTAAACAATTTAATTTTTCATACTCAGTCAATTATTTATAATATACTGTCGACATCCCAATTAATAATGAATTTAGATTAGATTAACTCGTTGATGTCTTTACTATGAAGTTTCATAATAAAGACATCAACGAGCGCACACGATAGATCCGTAGCAAGCGTTACCCAGAATCCTAAGTCACAAAGGCTCTGTGACTCACCTAATGTTAAAAAGTTTGCATATCCTATGAATGCCCGAACGTCCTACAACTATCAAAGTTTTTAGACTTCCGCGATTTGTACACATTTTAAATACAATTGACTCGGGTCTATTTCGCGGTTAACAAGTAAGTCAATATAGTTATTGTTAACCGCGAAATAGACCCGAGTCAATTGTATTTAAAATGTCCTACAACTATTCTTGGTCATCTGAGGGCAGACCCACGCCCAGCAGAGGGTATTAGTTGAATTATTAGCGAATAGGTACTCTAAGCGTTGTTGTTACAGACTTAAGCTTGATGGTGAAAATAAGTTGTCTGACATTTTCACTACTAAATTAACCGTTAATTTATTTTATTTTTTATTTATTTATTAATTTATTATCAGGCAACTTAGGCCCATAGATATATACCTTACAAACTACCATACATAATATATATAACTATTTGGTTAGTGTAATAGAACTTATAAGCTATGTTAGTAAAGAATATTAAATATTTGCCGTGTTCTGCGTGTTCTGCGGCATGCCGATGGTATTAGCACAGATAACATAATACTAGTACAGATGCCCAATCCCATAGTACAAATCCGTGCACGCCTAAGGAAACTATCTCGGGTAACTAAAAAGTTATCATAGTTTTCTAGCCAGGCGGCAGCACTGGACACTGCTTTTTTGTTCCTAAACCAAAGAGAGCACATAGCAATGCTTTGGTTCGAAAATCGACGTTTTATTGCGTAGTTGCGTAAGCATGTCAATAGATGGCAGTATTTTTACAAGCAATTAAAAGCAAGGGATTCTGAGAGAAACCGGAAATACTCGGAAACAGCATCTTAACTGTCACAACAACTTACCTACATGATATAATTTTTGTAATTTTGTGTAGTTAGACTTTAGCATTAATTTGCCTTCTTATTTAAATAAATTCAATTCATATTTAAACCGTCGCTAATAAACTCAACGTAGAAAACTATTAGAGAGCGATAAGATTTTAGAATTGAACCCACCACATACCTACCTACTTACCCAATATAAGAAATGTTCTAATGGGCAAGAAGACTTTATATTCTTTGAGAATTTCAATGATTCATGAAGCTGTAATTAGTGAATGTACTTAGGTATAGTAAAATAAATAAAACTATTAAAGTCAATTTGTGTACCTACTTTCATTGCATCTTCACCGACCATACAATACAATAATTTAACTTAAGAATTTATCTAAAGAATAATAAGTACCTACATAATTTCTTGAATGAATACTTATTTTGTTCAATTAGTTCTACGGTACTTACACCTAATTCGTCAATTTAAATTGACGAATTGCGTAAAATAACGAACTATTGCCCAGTAGGTAATACCTACAATAATTAAAAATTTAGCTAAAGAATTGGGATGATGACTGAATTCTAATTTTTACGACTTGTCATTAAATATTAAAATACCGCGGAAAAAGATGCAGTCCTGTGAAATTAGAATTAAAATCGGCTAAGAAATACATTAGATACAAGCATTTTAAGTTTGAAGTCGATTAGACAGAGAGATCCGACATCAACCGTGACGTCATAGTTGAGTACGGCCATATAAACTCCTTGTAAATTGTCGTTTTGATAGAAAGAGATGGAGAAAAATCTTTAATACCTTATATCTTGGTTGTTTTTATAGTTATTCGAAAACCGATTTTTTCTTTCTGTTTATTATATGAATGAGCTTCTATTGAAGCAAAAAAAATTTTTAGTCATCTAGCCTATTGTGAATAATTTTTTTAATGTAGTCTTAATTTTGTTTAATTAGTCGTCATTTTATTTAATTCGTCAATTTGAATTCTTACCCACTATCAATGTTCAGCCAAAATATATCTGTACAGAGGGCTACCGCCTAACTCAAAGCGATCACTCGCTATCGCTTTCGTGACATTAGAACAATAGTTCAAATGTCACGTGACATTAAAACTATTCTTCTAATGTCACGATAACGATAGCGAGTGATCGCTTTGAGTTAGGCGGGACGGCCGCAGGTCGCAATGGCCCACTGGGGGTCGCTCAATCATTGGTCGCCCCTTGCCCCCTTAAAATAACAGATTGATTACTTACCTACTATCAATATTCCAATTATTTCTACAGAATGGAAATTAAAGATTTTTGACAAAGGGAATGTACCCGTTTTTTTTCACGGGGGGAAATGCGTTTAACCGTACCCGCGCCGTTTTGGCTAGATGGCGAGCGTGTGTGGGGCTCTCCCGGCAGAGTGTCAAGCAGGCCTACCCACTAAAACCCCACGGTGTTCTCCCTGAAAGAGAATGTACCCTAAATATTGATTTTCATTTCCAAAAAATAGTAAAGCTGTACCTATTTAAAGTTTTCGATACTTACATAAACCGCGAATTGATCTCGTTAAATTCTAAAATTTAAGTACTATTATACTATTTTTAGAACCAATCGACAGGGATCTTTTCTCATACCTAATTTTGTAGGTATATAAAATTAAATAAAGAAAAGAGTAGACAGTGACTATACCTACCTAACTAAGCACCTAATTGAAATAATAATGATGTGATAATATTTTTAAAAAGACATTGCTTTGGCCCATAACAGAAGAATTTCCACCACAGTCCCCAGGAAGAATCTGACTAAATCGATGTACTTTTTCATTCATATTAACAGGGTAAGATATTTCCTTAGGCCAAATAAAACGCCTTAGGTAGGTACTTTATTTACCAACTTAATAAAAAAAAATACTACGGATCAGTAAAGGAATTGAAAACTTAAGCTCAAAATATCATTGTTAGGGTTCCGTACCTCAAAAGGAGAAAACGGAACTTGTGTAGGATTCATTGTTCGTCTGTATGTCTTTTAAGACCCCTTTTCTCAGGAACGCGTAGAGATAGATATCAAAATGAAATATCATTCTTCAAAACGACATTTTATTTATTTTGTTGTTAGCTTGACGTGTTGTCAGCAACACGTCGTTTTTTTTATTTTTTTTTATATAAAAAACGTTTTCCCACACTAGGATTTTCTCCTGTGTCGTGCGTGGGTGTGCAGTTACAAACATAGAATATCACATTCACATACGCCCAGACCGGAAAAAATTCTGTAGGCCATACAAAACATTTGTCCCGTACGGGAATCGAACTCGCGACCCGTTGCGCAGCAGGCGATCACTAGATCTCTGCGCTAACCGTGCATTACGAAAGTATTTGATATTACGACCGACATTCAAAAGCCTAATAATCGTCGTGTGTGGATTGTTCGTCGAAGTCCAAATTCAAAATTGCGGCAGTCGTATATTGTGTATAATCGTGGTACCTAATTCGAATTGTCCGTTTTTAAAGCCAGTAGGCCCATTCACTAACTACGGTTGGTAACTATAACTGTCATTTTTGAAAGAAACTTTATATCCATTACTAGTTTAGTGATATTATGTGTTACCCGGCCTCCAAACTACTCGCGAAGTTGAACGAGGTTAAGCGAATACAATAGTGTGGAGAGGCACTTCGTCTTACTTCGTCCAACTTCGACTCGCCTCGGGCGACTTCCATTTGTTGTCGGTTTTTGCGCCCGAGTCAAAGGACTCGAAGTTGCACGAAGTATCTACGCGAAGTTCCTCTCTACACTACTCGGCTAACTTCAGTTTAAATATTCACTTTTTGGCTTCAAAACGTAGTCGTGAGTAGGTACATGCGCGTGCTAGTAATTATTTTTTATTAATATTTTCACACGACACGATTATGAGTGGTACACAGTGGTCGCAGGAGCAAATTCTGTGGTTCCTGGAAGCTGCTACTTGAGCGTTCATGACGTGCGAGTCCTGACGGTACTGCCGCGCGGCACGAATGAGTTTCTCGCGAAGTTCAACGAGTGTGTAGCGACATACTTCGGACATCGGTTAACTTTCCCGAGTACTTCGTCGAGGAACTTCGCGAGTAGTCTGGAGGAGGCATTACGGTGGCGTTCATGATGCAGTAATGGATGTAAAGTTTCTTTCAAAAATAACAGTTCTAGTTAGCAACCGAAGTTAGAGAAAAGGCCTGCAGGTCGTCGATAAAACATCAGAAATTAGCAAGCACAAATTCACCTCGAAACTCACAGTCGCAATGTTTTTAAACAATTAGTTCAAAAGATGACAATATAATCAAAACATTTATTTAATATTCGTTCTTACCTAATGTATATTTTTTTCTAAATTATTTAACGACAAACGAATAATTGATAACATTTAGATGTTAGAATATGTACCTAATCTGCGATTTAGACATAAAAATGCCAAACACACTTGGAAAACAACAACAACAACGCAAACACTCAGTTCTTCTAGCTCACTTCTGTTTATCAGTATCTGTATTACTGCCATCTGTAGTCATACTTTTTAATTTCAAAGTTATCGACGTCTGGACGAGATGTTAACAATAGCTCACAATAGATGGCAGTTCAAAACAAAAAAGCACAACAAAGCAGACTCATTTTGCAACTTATCAATTTTACTTAAGAAATTAACAAATCTGTTTTGAAAATAATAATTTCTTTTTAATTAACACATCTAGTGGTTAGTTACAGCTTAATATTTACACAATGCGTAAGAATAAGTTCTTACATTCTAGTATGGTACATGCTGCGACATCTATTGATTTTATTTAGAACTAATTATAATTTGTTCCTATCGGTATTCGTCCCCGAAATCGCCTAAACACCACACCCTTTGGCCAGAAGTCCTCCTTCATGAAAGTGTCCAGCGCAATGTTTGGGACCCGAACCACAAATGCTTTAAAACTGGCATTGTGGCGCGACTCCAGTGGCTGCACCCTCAGAACGAAGTTGGCCTTCTTCTGGATGTACTGTCCCACATCCTGCTCTGTGGTGGTGTAGTGCAGGCGGGACAGGTACAAGGCCGTAGTCGGTGCCGCGGCCCTCAGCAGGAAGTTGGGCCCTGTCGGTGCGGTGCCGCAGCGGTTCTGTGTTCCCCTTTGGCGGCGCACTCTCTTCTTCTCGACCTTGACGAAGCCGTCGTCGTCACGGTCCTCGACGACGGATCTTAAGACGTCTCCTCTCGGCACTGCTTGAGCCGAAACAGTCGCGTAGTCACGAGGAGACGATACCGTGACCTTGCTTCCTTAAATTAAATGTATGATAACCGTACAGAATGTATGAGAAATCCGCATTCATCCCTGACCATAAAAGAGGTGAAAAACAACGTGTTTATAAGTGGCGCAAAACCTCAAATACCCCAACTTATTTTTCTAATAAAAAATTCGCAATTCTTTACGAAGATTTTTCCTTTGTATTGTTTTGTATTAAAACTTGCAAATTTAAACCTCAATTCAATAAAAAGATTCCATTCGCTAAAAGATAAAAATAAGAAATATTTTACAAAAAATAAAAACCGTGTTCAAAAACACTGAAAAGTTAAAAATAATATAATAATAGGTACAGACAACATCACACTTCTATATCGAAGTCGGTGCCAAACGATGATTCCTAGAAAGTCTTAAAATCTGACACCGACTTCAATATAGAAGTGTGATGTTGTCCGTGCCTATTCTGATATTATTTTTAACTTTTCAGTGTTTTTGTAGTCGGTTTTTATTTTTCTACGCACCATTTTGAACAAACCAATTCCAGGTTTTGCGCAATTTCATTGTATAAGTACTGTCACAGAAAATATTACACTAGTACTGTGCAATTCCAAGAACACACTGGGCAAACAACTCGGGCTATTGCAGTGCGCATCCAAACATTTACTCAAGCCGCAAGGTTGTATATGTACCGACGATTCTTGATAATGCAGGCTGTGGCGGATCATCTAGCAGCGTCACGTCCGACCGCGGGAATCGAAACCGTGACCTTTCTTAAACAGAAGCGATCTAATCGCCAAAACAGTGTCGCAAATTAAAGACAACGTTGGGCAAGTTACAGTTCACAAGGAACGGTAGATTGATGCAAGGGTTGTTTTTATTGGCAGGAAAAAGAGAATTGTTATATTATAGTCAAATATGGTAAGGTTCCTTGAATACTTTATTCCAAAAACAAGAACTAAGCGCTTTAGCTCATTATAGAGAGGCAAAAGAGGAAAAAGAGGCAAAAATATTGCAAAATACTGCTGTCATTGAGATTGAGCGTTTGATATTTTAACATCTACTCCTAAATCACCGTGATTTGACACCATAATGTTACAGAAATATCTGCAATTTGACGTCACATTATTAGTATCCGACACTCCATTCAAAGTGAAGATTATGTTAAAAAACTTCTACCTCAATCCAGACTAAATAAAATATTTTTGACATTGCTGGTATACAGGATCATTGTCACAAGTTTTGTCAAATTCAACGTTAACTCACTCGAAAAATATTAGATATCTAAATTCTAGACAAGCGCCAAGATAACATAAGTATACTTAATTAGACATTTTTTTTATTGCAACTAAGTTGGCAAACAAGCAAACTGCTCACCTGATGGTAAGTGGTAACAGTCACCTATGATACATGTGGCTCCGGTGAGATTTGCAGCAAAACTGCAACCCCCACAAGAACCACAGTGTACGTTGCCAACTTGTGACTAAGGATGTAAAGTCACGGTACCCAGTAATTTCAATGCCTTATCTTACCCTCCAACCGGAACACAGCAATGCAAGCACTGTTGCTTTGCGGCAGATATAGGTAAGATTGAGGTACCCAAGCACACGACCCTGGAACAGAGTCTCCCTCCGGTTTGAACACAAAGCTATGAACTAACAAACGTACAACAATTTAACTGAGTGTCGTAGATCTATTTACTCTGGCTGTAGCTGAAAATCAGCGATCTAATCGTGTATCATGAGCAAAATTTTCGTTGAGCTATAGCCTTTTTATGTTGCTGCAGCACACATTTATAAATAATGGTATGGCAGATAGGGCTATGTCATTCTGATTCTGTTATAATTTTGTTATACTATTATACTTTGCTACACACACACCGACCAAAATCAAGACGCTGCATGCGTCAAGTACAAATACAGTAAGAGAAAATTAAAAGTTGCCTCCACACCTTTATTGTTTCACCATTATGTTACCAAAATCTAAAAATTGGACTATTTATCTTAAAAAATCAAAAATAAACCGACTGTTACATTTCGTTGCAAAATATGCAGTCAACATGAGCTAGATACAATCACTTGAACTACAAAGTCACAAGCGAACTAGATAATGATCCAATTCCTGCGATGCGCAAGTGCGGTGTCATCTCAGTCGTGACCCAGAAATTCAAGATATGGACCGATACCTTAAGGTTAGCGTTTGATCATATCTTTATGTGAGTCCGCCAGTTACTCATCACGAGTTCCAATTGCATTTTCGAGGCTATAATGTTATTAGTGCAATTAGGTACACCGCGCGTACAGTCGTGGTTTGCGTCCTATAAAAATCAAGGACACATTTTTGTAGTAATGAAGCGGATTGTTGCTAAAAACAGCACTTTGAAACAAATTGCGTCAGCAAAATTCATTAAATTACTAACTTTCCGCCCGCAGCTTCACTAGCGTCGATAACTCTGTTTTGGCTGTTTTGTTTTCTCCTGTACTCTGTGGGATTAATCAAATTTTTCTAAAAAAATCAATGGACATTTTCATGCCTCCATATTTGGGGATGGGCTCCTATAAATACTTCATTATTTTTCCTGGGTGATCTAATGTCTAATTACCAACTTCCATATTAGCAAATTCAAAAATGATAGATTGCCTTTTATAGATTTTCATTATCAGCAAATAAACATTTAATTTGCAAAAAGAAGAATATTGAGACCGACGATACTATCCAGTTCTTTGAGTAGGCAACGTACGAAGTTCCGTAAGTACTAGTAGTATCAATCAAATCAAAAATAATTTATTTTCTTTCCACATACTGTGGAAAGACTGGTGTCTATACTAGGACAAGCCTGTGTTACAGAACACCAGACTCTCCACCCCATATACAAATATGTTTTATATTACATTACAAATAATTCCTACTTGACACAAGCAAGCGTTATACATACTATCTAGATACAATAAACTATCACGAGTAATACACGTATTTTAATTTACATTGTTCTTCTTTAGTCGCGCGCGTCAAACGTATGCGAACTTGAATCATCAGACTACAGTGAAACTACTGGGCAACTACGTATAGACGTAGAAATTTTACGTCACAAGTGGGCAATGAATAGGTACTCTGTTCCTTGTAGGTTTTGCATGTTTGCGAATTTTAAAAGTATAGGCGGCTGTACCCAACTACGCAAGTGATCCTAAAGCTTACGGTCAGTCGATTTTTAGAGTACTTACCCATTTAAAATTTCATTTATTTGCATATAGTGTGTTTGAGAGGTGAACGTTAATCTACGACATGAAAGGTTTGGAATATTGCTTGCGACAAAATAAGCTAGTCGAAAAAACATAAATTTCATGCCGCATCATACGCCTCTGAAAATAATTGCATTTTTTGGTCTAATCAAGCATAAGCCATATCCTCCGAAGCGTACTCGGAAGGACCTTGCATCTAGGAATCCACAGAAACTGGAAATTCTGCAAATCTGGGGTGGATATTGAAAATATTATTATCTTGGTTACGACTTCTCAAGGTTGCTACGGATACCCACGACAATGTCTGGCACATCTGTTTTGACATCTATGTCAATGCCGAAGTAATATGGATAAACAATGGTAATAATAAAAAGAAATTGATGAAATCCAAGTACAATACAATACAACCTGCTCTCCATGACTTCGTTTCCAAGATCCAAGTATCAAATGTATGTATCCAGGTGTTTTCTTTCGCCATGTTAATTTTTTTTGTGATCACATCAATTTATGGTGATACGTCTTTGAAGCTTTGAAGGTGCAAATTAAATATGTTTTTATCTTGTAACTGTTCTACATGTGGGTTCCTCACTAAAATCAGAATTTCGGCGTGAAGATCAATAATATATTTTAATAACTTTAAGTGTTTTATACATCATATATTTGTTTTGTATCTAGCTTTTAGTTTAGAAATAATATTGTATAGTGTTTATTAGTGAAACTTTTAGATTAAGTTTAGTGCCTAGTGTGCTTATATTTAAGTTATTTATTTTATTGTCGTACTACATCCATGCAGACCGCGACCTCTTCTGGTGATACTACGTCAGTAAATAATCATTCATGTGATTTGTGCCCAAAATCATTTAAAACATGCAGGGGGCTGAACATCCATAAAACCAAAACCCACCATCATTCTCTCAGTCAAGATCCATCTCCTTTAAATTCAGACAACTTATCGCGTCCTCTCGAACAACCATTCCACCTACGTCTGAGCTATCTTAAAAATAATACTCAAATAGTCAAAAGAATTCCCCGCGGAGCCAGAATCTCCGTCGCAACTCAGTTGTCAAACACTGTACAAAAATGCTGTGAAACTAATTCTCTTCAGGCCTGGCAAAACCTTCTACTATTTTCTTACCAAATTTTACATGTCAAAGATGATAAGTCAAATATATCCTTAACCCAAAAAAATAAAGATAACTGTTTATCCCTCCCCTTCCCTTTAGTTTCACGGAAACATTACACGTCATCCCACAACGCAATCAAAACTATCGAAAATAAGATTAGTGATGGAGATCTTAAGGGTGCTGCTCGCCTGCTTTTTTCAAATGACGTACTATCACCAGATAACCCAGATACTTTATCAGCCCTACAGTCGAAACATCCCCCAGCACCAGCAATGCGTTACTTTTTAGATCCTCCAACAGCAAACGAATCATGCCTGCAGACCAACGCTACGGATGTCCACGATGCCATTATGTCTTTCAAAACCGGTTCTGCTGCAGGGCTGGATGGTCTCTCGCCCCAGCATTTAAAAGACCTGACGTCTCCATCTGTTGGTGATGCAGGTAGGAAGTTGTTAAGCAACATTACGAATTTATTAAATTGTATGTACCTAGGCAATATTAACCAAGACATTGTACCCATTTTATTTGGCGCAAACCTAATTGCCCTCTCTAAAAAAGATGGAGGGGTGAGACCGATTGCTGTTGGCGCAACACTTCGACGTTTGGCTTCTAAAATTGCTGTTAGACATATCCTCCCAAAATTAAAACCACATTTTGAACCTGTTCAATTGGGATTTGGCGTTAAAGGGGGGTGTGAGGCTGCTGTCCATTCCCTTCGCACCTTTCTAAGCGCGGATAACGAATGCGAAGTGTTGCTTAAAATTGACGTAAAAAATGCTTTTAACTCGGTAAACAGGGATACCTTGCTGACAGAAATTAAATCCAATATCCCCGAGGTTTACAACTATCTACTACATTGTTATGCAGATCCAACTACACTAATGTACCGGTCAAACCAGTTGTCATCTGAGGTAGGCTGTCAGCAAAGCGATCCCCTGGGGCCGGCAATTTTCAGTTTGGCCATAAATCCAATTATTAAAAATCTTTCTTCAAAATTCAATGTTTGGTATCTGGACGATGGGACCTTAGGAGGTGACGTAGACTCTGTATTGTCCGACTTATCTATGATCATAGAAAAATTTAAATCCATTGGACTAGAGCTGAATTATAACAAATGTGAACTTTTTATTAAAAATGCTAGTATTAATACCGAAAATATTACAGAAAAATTTAATAAACTTGGACCTAATATTAAAATTCTGGATAAGAGCAACCTTAGCCTCCTCGGATCCCCTATTTTTGATGAATCTTTTCCTGGCTTTATTCAAAATTCGATTTCTAAATTCGAAAATATATCTCATCGTTTGTTTGAAATTGGTCCGCATTATGCTTTAACAATCATTAAATATTGCCTTTTTGTACCTAATTTAACATATGTGCTTCGCTGCTGCCCTCTTTATAGACATCTAAATCTTTTAGTAAATATAGATAATTTGATCAAACAAAATTTAGAATCAATACTCAACATAAAACTTTGCGAAGACTCTTGGTGCCAAGGATCCCTGCCTATACGGTACGGTGGGTTAGGTATCCGTAAAATTACAAGTGTTTTCTTACCAGCTTTTTTGTCGTCAGTCCATAGCTCGGAGAGTCTCATAGGTAAAATCCTGCGCACAAACTATGTCACTTCGGGCTTGGATGATGCACAAAAAGCTTGGCTAATTGCCTGCCCCGGCCAAAATTTTCCTCAAAACTTAGAATCGCAAAGGTGCTGGGACGCCGTAGGTTGCAAATCAACTTTAGACTCTCTTCTAAGTACATCTTGCACAACAGACCGGGCTAGACTTCTGGCAGTGAGTACTAAAGAAGCCGGCTACTGGTTACATGTCCATCCCTCCCCAGCAATAGGTACGTATTTGGAACCCAATACCCTTAGAATCGCAGTTTCATTACGTCTCGGGGTCCCGGTCTGCGCCCCACACCAATGCCCCTGCGGAAGTGAAGTCGACCGCTTAGGGCACCACGGATTATCGTGCCAAAAAAGCGCAGGCCGCTTCTCAAGACATGCTGCTCTGAACGAAATCATCCGCCGGGCTCTTGCGTCATCATACGTGCCGGCTTTGTTAGAACCCAGCGGCATATTGAGGAATGACGGTAAGAGACCCGATGGGATGTCTTTGGTTCCTTGGAATATGGGGCGGGTGCTGGTATGGGATGCAACCTGTGTAGATACTCTAGCCCCGTCACATCTCCAGCGAACCACAATAAGATCAGGAGCAGCAGCCGAAGCGGCTGAGAATGCGAAGGTCGGCAAATATAGCGGTCTCGGTGCTGAATATTCTTTCTGCCCATTCGGCGTCGAGACCCTAGGTCCGTGGGGCCCAGGCGCTTTAAGCCTCTTTAAGGCTATTTCAAAACGACTTAAAGATGCCACAGGAGACCGAAGAGCTGGCAGCTTTCTCGCTCAACGTATTAGTTTAGCAATTCAGCGAGGAAACGCTGCCAGTATCTTCGGTACAATGCCGCAGGGACCATTTTTAGATGTAATTTAGTTTTAATTAGTGATTTTAATTTAGTTTATAATATTATTTTAGGTTCGTATATTAGGTATTTAGATTTAGTATTCAAATTATTGTTTTTGTATGCTGCTTGTTATCAAACTTCTATCCAATAAATTTAAAAAATATATTACATTTACATTGTTACTACTACAGTTGTAAGATGGGAAAAATTAAATTGCCCGTCTTGTTACCGTCCAAATGTAACGTACCGGTGGTGATCGGTTGCCATCATGCGACCTTTGTGGTATACTAAAAATAGCATCATTCCGGTGTTGACGCTTTTTAAAACTTTTCTCGTCGAATTCAGTTTCTTATTTATTATGATATGCAAATAATTCAAAAAATCTATAATCTCATTGCCTATTCGTGTCAATGATACAGAATTCGGAAATTCACTCGGCTTCGTACTATGGCACTTGTCGTGGGAGTCTAGAACATTCTAAGACCTGTTTGAGGCGCAGGTTATAAATCGCCCGGTATTCTGACATCTATTACCGCAACCCACTTAGGGGGTGCGCCGTCGTTAGCTAACCGTTTCACTGCATCACTCACCAACCGTCTGATGGACTAGCTATTCAGATGTACAATTTAGAATCTTACCAATTCAAAACGTGATTATTTGTGTGTGGATCCAAACAAAAGATGAGAAAAATTAGAAAGAAGATAAAATACACTTATTATTTGAATGTAAAAAGCGCTACTTTCCCGTTTACCAATAATTTCGATTTAATTTACCGCCACAAATATGAAACATACAGTTATAAAATACATTATGATATTCTTGAACATTTTATCTAAACATTCTTAAAGACAGAAATATGATTAGTAATATTTTACTCGATAGAAAAAGAGATCCAAAGATCACTCTGTTCAATATTTTAAAACAGCTGTGAATTAGAAAATACAATAATAAATGACATAAAAGTTTTACCAATACACGTGCCATTTGAGTTGAGACCCCAGTTTTTCAAAAATCGATTAAAACATGTAAATAGAAACGTTATAGTTCCGTGTCAGCGCGTAAGCGACATTATAAGCTATGCAATTATCAACTAAGTATATTATCTTGCAATTAAGCAGGCGCCGCACGCGAGTTGATTTGATGAAAAACCTCGCCTTAAGAGGTTATACTGAAACGAGCAAAGACAAGAAACTTGTCTTTCATGTATCACAGGGTAATTTCGTTTATTGATAAAAAAAGCTTTTTATCAATAAACCAAATTTTAGAAATTGTAGTACCTAAACTAGTCAATTCAAATCCTGAACTGGAATTGTCTGTAAATTATTAATCTGAACTTGGCGCCCAAATAGATATCAATTCTTTTGTCGGCAAAGTCAACAACAACGCATATTCTATAAATTAAACTTGGCTTTCATTTCACATTTATTTTTATGATGGGATATCTTTACTTTTTGTACAGAAATGATTAGTATTCATCAGACAATCGCACAGCATCAGAGCGCTCGCGCTTATAAGCGCGATTTTTTTTTTATAACTTTGTTAATACTAAGTATCAATAATTTTCAGTTTCAGATTTTTTCTTTATATACGCCTATAGTCTATCTTGATGGCAAATCTAAAGTTTCAAGGTCATCTGAAAGTGGGTTAGGTTTTTCATTGCTAAATTAGTAATTCAGTCATAAAAATGCCGGTTTTTAAAGGTAAATATATCAATAAATTTTTGAGATATATCTATGAAATTTTGAATTCTAAAAAAGCTACGGGGCTTTAATAAATGTGCCAAATTTCATATAGGTTTCGAGTTGTGTAGGGGTCAAAAGTAGCTCGAAATGGTGCGTGAAATATAATTAGTTTATATTTAAAAAAAAAAACATAAATTTCATGCCGCATCATACGCCTCTGAAAATAATTGCATTTTTTGGTCTAATCAAGCATAAGCCATATCCTCCGAAGCGTACTCGGAAGGACCTTGCATCTAGGAATCCACAGAAACTGGAAATTCTGCAAATCTGGGGTGGATATTGAAAATATTATTATCTTGGTTACGACTTCTCAAGGTTGCTACGGATACCCACGACAATGTCTGGCACATCTGTTTTGACATCTATGTCAATGCCGAAGTAATATGGATAAACAATGGTAATAATAAAAAGAAATTGATGAAATCCAAGTACAATACAATACAACCTGCTCTCCATGACTTCGTTTCCAAGATCCAAGTATCAAATGTATGTATCCAGGTGTTTTCTTTCGCCATGTTAATTTTTTTTTGTGATCACATCAATTTATGGTGATGCGTCTTTGAAGCTTTGAAGGTGCAAATTAAATATGTTTTTATCTTGTAACTGTTCTACATGTGGGTTCCTCACTAAAATCAGAATTTCGGCGTGAAGATCAATAATATATTTTAATAACTTTAAGTGTTTTATACATCATATATTTCTTTTGTATCTAGCTTTTAGTTTAGAAATAATATTGTATAGTGTTTATTAGTGAAACTTTTAGATTCAGTTTAGTGCCTAGTGTGCTTTTATTTAAGTTATTTATTTTATTGTCGTACTACATCCATGCAGACCGCGACCTCTTCTGGTGATACTACGTCAGTAAATAATCATTCATGTGATTTGTGCCCAAAATCATTTAAAACAAGCAGGGGGCTGAACATCCATAAAACCAAAACCCACCATCATTCTCTCAGTCAAGATCCATCTCCTTTAAATTCAGACAACTTATCGCGTCCTCTCGAACAACCATTCCACCTACGTCTGAGCTATCTTAAAAATAATACTCAAATAGTCAAAAGAATTCCCCGCGGAGCCAGAATCTCCGTCGCAACTCAGTTGTCAAACACTGTACAAAAATGCTGTGAAACTAATTCTCTTCAGGCCTGGCAAAACCTTCTACTATTTTCTTACCAAATTTTACATGTCAAAGATGATAAGTCAAATATATCCTTAACCCAAAAAATTAAAGATAACTGTTTATCCCTCCCCTTCCCTTTAGTTTCACGGAAACATTACACGTCATCCCACAACGCAATCAAAACTATCGAAAATAAGATTAGTGATGGAGATCTTAAGGGTGCTGCTCGCCTGCTTTTTTCAAATGACGTACTATCACCAGATAACCCAGATACTTTATCAGCCCTACAGTCGAAACATCCCCCAGCACCAGCAATGCGTTACTTTTTAGATCCTCCAAAAGCAAACGAATCATGCCTGCAGACCAACGCTACGGATGTCCACGATGCCATTATGTCTTTCAAAACCGGTTCTGCTGCAGGGCTGGATGGTCTCTCGCCCCAGCATTTAAAAGACCTGACGTCTCCATCTGTTGGTGATGCAGGTAGGAAGTTGTTAAGCAACATTACGAATTTATTAAATTGTATGTACCTAGGCAATATTAACCAAGACATTATACCCATTTTATTTGGAGCAAACCTAATTGCCCTCTCTAAAAAAGATGGAGGGGTGAGACCGATTGCTGTTGGCGCAACACTTCGACGTTTGGCTTCTAAAATTGCTGTTAGACATATCCTCCCAAAATTAAAACCACATTTTGAACCTGTTCAATTGGGATTTGGCGTTAAAGGGGGGTGTGAGGCTGCTGTCCATTCCCTTCGCACCTTTCTAAGCGCGGATAACGAATGCGAAGTGTTGCTTAAAATTGACGTAAAAAATGCTTTTAACTCGGTAAACAGGGATACCTTGCTGACAGAAATTAAATCCAATATCCCCGAGGTTTACAACTATCTACTACATTGTTATGCAGATCCAACTACACTAATGTACCGGTCAAACCAGTTGTCATCTGAGGTAGGCTGTCAGCAAGGCGATCCCCTGGGGCCGGCAATTTTCAGTTTGGCCATAAATCCAATTATTAAAAATCTTTCTTCAAAATTCAATGTTTGGTATCTGGACGATGGGACCTTAGGAGGTGACGTAGACTCTGTATTGTCCGACTTATCTATGATCATAGAAAAATTTAAATCCATTGGACTAGAGCTGAATTATAACAAATGTGAACTTTTTATTAAAAATGCTAGTATTAATACCGAAAATATTACAGAAAAATTTAATAAACTTGGACCCAATATTAAAATTCTGGATAAGAGCAACCTTAGCCTCCTCGGATCCCCTATTTTTGATGAATCTTTTCCTGGCTTTATTCAAAATTCGATTTCTAAATTCGAAAATATATCTCATCGTTTGTTTGAAATTGGTCCGCATTATGCTTTAACAATCATTAAATATTGCCTTTTTGTACCTAATTTAACATATGTGCTTCGCTGCTGCCCTCTTTATAGACATCTAAATCTTTTAGTAAATATAGATAATTTGATCAAACAAAATTTAGAATCAATACTCAACATAAAACTTAGCGAAGACTCTTGGTGCCAAGGATCCCTGCCTATACGGTACGGTGGGTTAGGTATCCGTAAAATTACAAGTGTTTTCTTACCAGCTTTTTTGTCGTCAGTCCATAGCTCGGAGAGTCTCATAGGTAAAATCCTGCGCACAAACTATGTCACTTCGGGCTTGGATGATGCACAAAAAGCTTGGCTAATTGCCTGCCCCGGCCAAAATTTTCCTCAAAACTTAGAATCGCAAAGGTGCTGGGACGCCGTAGGTTGCAAATCAACTTTAGACTCTCTTCTAAGTACATCTTGCACAACAGACCGGGCTAGACTTCTGGCAGTGAGTACTAAAGAAGCCGGCTACTGGTTACATGTCCATCCCTCCCCAACAATAGGTACGTATTTGGAACCCAATACCCTTAGAATCGCAGTTTCATTACGTCTCGGGGTCCCGGTCTGCGCCCCACACCAATGCCCCTGCGGAAGTGAAGTCGACCGCTTAGGGCACCACGGATTATCGTGCCAAAAAAGCGCAGGCCGCTTCTCAAGACATGCTGCTCTGAACGAAATCATCCGCCGGGCTCTTGCGTCATCATACGTGCCGGCTTTGTTAGAACCCAGCGGCATATTGAGGAATGACGGTAAGAGACCCGATGGGATGTCTTTGGTTCCTTGGAATATGGGGCGGGTGCTGGTATGGGATGCAACCTGTGTAGATACTCTAGCCCCGTCACATCTCCAGCGAACCACAATAAGATCAGGAGCAGCAGCCGAAGCGGCTGAGAATGCGAAGGTCGGCAAATATAGCGGTCTCGGTGCTGAATATTCTTTCTGCCCATTCGGCGTCGAGACCCTAGGTCCGTGGGGCCCAGGCGCTTTAAGCCTCTTTAAGGCTATTTCAAAACGACTTAAAGATGCCACAGGAGACCGAAGAGCTGGCAGCTTTCTCGCTCAACGTATTAGTTTAGCAATTCAGCGAGGAAACGCTGCCAGTATCTTCGGTACAATGCCGCAGGGGCCATTTTTAGATGTAATTTAGTTTTAATTAGTGATTTTAATTTAGTTTATAATATTATTTTAGGTTCGTATATTAGGTATTTAGATTTAGTATTCTATTTATTGTTTTTGTATGCTGCTTGTTATCAAACTTCTATCCGTTAATAATTATAATTCTCATTTCAATATTAAAAAAAAAATTAGTTTATTGATATTAATTTTCAATTTTTCAGTTTTTAGATTTTTTCCTTTATGTTCTCGTGATAGTCTACCTTGATGCCAAATATCAAGTTTCGAGGTCATCTGGAAGTGGGTTTGGTTTTTGATCTATAAGTCAGTGAGTCAATCATAAAAATACCGGTTTTTAAACGTTCATATATCAATGACTGTTCAAGCAACATGTATGAAATTTCGGATTCTAGATTAGGCCTAAAGGGCTTAAATAAATGTACTAAATTTCATGTATGTCGGTTAAATAGGTTTCGAGTTATGACAGGTTCAAAAGTGGTACGAGATGGTTCGTTTAATATTTCACATAGCTGCTACGTCGCACGTTCCTTTTTCTTTGAACTTGGCTGGATAGCATTTAATATAGCACTTATTAAATATTCCTGAGAAAAGTATTCTCGACGGACAGACGGACAACGAAATGATCCTATAAGGGTTCCGTATTTTTCCTTTTGAAGTACAGAACCCCAAAATGTCTAATCGTAAGCATCCAAGGGGGCGATTCTCGAGTCGACAACGACTCTCAAGTCATTATAACTCTTGCAAGATGCACTTTGTCAATATGAAATTGGAAATTATAAACAGACTAATGGTTGATGAGCACGCGACATGTCGTGAGAGCTCACGTCACAAAGTATGTACCTACATCACAAGTAACAATGGTGAAAATACGAAGATAATAGACTGACGAGAATTGAAATAAATGAGAAAGTTTCTCCGTAGTGACCACTTGAAAACCCTTAAATTATAATAAAATTACGCCATGTTCTTTAATTACGTCATTCTTCATTGCCGAGCCTGAACTAAAAAACTAGACACATTAAATTTGGCCAGCAGAATCCATTTATAACGCCTACCATCTTACCACTTACCATCCACTAAGAAAGGGTTGTTAAAAATTAAACCTTAAGGGTGCAAAAACAACAAACGTATAGAACCTCGTTTTCTTAAGCTAAAACCACTTTTATGTTTAAACCTAAGAACATGTTTAAACTAATAAACAGAATTGACTAAACACTGTCGTAGTTTTTTGCAAATTCCACAATTAAAGGGAGGACTACTACACGTGACGTGTTTAACGGGACTTTTTAAAAGCTTAACGGGCTTTATATTTTGAATTGTTTTTACTATGGGAAAAACTTGAATGACCTCAGCAAAATCGAAAATAACGCGAGCGAAGCTGCAGGTGTTAAGTTAGTAAGCAGAAGGTAAGGCTGTGCAACATTTTGATTATAAGAAATTTAGAGATGGAGCGGTTTCGACATGAAGTTGTCTTGTTATTATATTTTTGTTCAATTCAACAAAATAAACATTTTCCTTCACGTTGCTTGGTCTCGAAAGTATAGGCTGTTTAGGGTTTAGTCAAAAGGAAAAATCGGAACCCTTTTTCTCGGGAACGCGTAGAGATCGTCACCACAGTTACTAAATGTCCCCACCGAGGAGCTCGAGGCTACCCTAAATTAGGATATTAGGCTTGTCAACCACGCTGGCCCAGTGCGGATTGTTCAACTTCATTTACACCTTTGAATTTCTTCGCAGTATGCAGGTTGGAAGGTGTCACAGACCGCCTCACGATATTTTCCTTCACCGTATTATAGGAGCGTCGGACAAAAGTACATGTGAAATTCGAAAAACGAAGAACACATTGGTATATGGCAGGATCGAGCCACCCGATTAGAAGACCGTATATAGGCTTACTCTCGAACCAATGCCGATCGATCAATCGACGTTGAGATTGAGATTTTTCGTACCCTTGTTTTGGCATATTGGCGCCAAATTGGACTCGTGTTTTGAGTGCACCAAACTCAGTTTTATAAATTTTCACAAGATACGGAACCAATTATGCGCTAGTGTTGCTACTCAAGCGTACAAAAAAATCACAGTCCCAATGTCGATCGTTCGGAAATGGTTCGAGAGTAAGCCTACAGTGCCGGGTCCAGACCAGCGCAGAGCGTAGAGATATGAAACTGAAATTTATATCAAATACTCGGGTCTCTTGTCTCTTTCAGCTGTGAGAAACATCATACTTGTGAGTCAATACGACAAGAAATATGACCGCTTATCTTATATCACACTTTTTTGCAAATTTCATTAGGGAATCAGAACCTATAAGGTACTTCCTGTTGACCTAGAATCATGAAATTTGGCAAGAAGGTCTTACAGCACATATAAAGGAAAAAATCTGAAAACCGTTAATTTGTACACAGCCGGGAACTTAGATATACTTAGATAAGTTTGTACGGTTTTTTGTGGCCGGTTGCAGCTCGCACTTAGCCAGTTTTTTGCGTACGTACCTACTGTAAATTTCGTAATAATGTAGTCTTTAAAAATTCCTTTAAGATGCTTTCATTTCGATAATTTCGTCATATCTTCTATACATCAAATCGATAAATCCATAATCAGCCTTTCCAGTATGGATCATTTTGTCCACGAAAATAAACTTTCAACACGAAACAAACAATTTCGCGTATTATTCTCCTCGCGTACAATAATATCATTTTGCAATCCCATAGAAACACCACACGAAACTATTCGACATTTGCCATTCGGATTTCCAATCGTAAAAGTGTTTGCCGCGGCACGAAAATTTTCATAGAACGTGCTTAACGCACCGCCAGCAAAACACAATAGCTAGGAACTTGCAAAACCAAACCACCATGGACTCGTAGAAAAATATACTAATAAATAATATTGATAACACAAACTAGGACAATGCAGACAGGGTCGTCTGCTTAGGTACCTCCGTCTTACCTATTTCTGCCGCAAAGCAGCAGTGCTTGCATTGCTGTGTTTTTTTTATGTATGACCCGGCAAATGACCTCCTCCTGCCTGATGTTAAGCGGTGAAAGAGGCCCAAATGAGTTGACAGATAGAGTAGGGACGACATCCACTATCCTACCTGCCCGCCCTTTGCCGGCCCAAAAGATGCTTTTTCACGTCTCTTTTGAAGGAACCCATGCTGTACGATGGAGGAAACACGTGCGCAGGTAGAGAATTTCAAGTGTGGGGTGAACGAAAGAAGAAGGAATCTTGGAATTTCTTGGTATTGTGTTCCGGTTTGAAGGGTAAGATATGGCAGTGAAATTACTGGGTACTGTGACTTTACATCTTGTGTCATAAGTTGGCAACGTACACTGTGGTTCTTGTGGGGGTTGCAGTTTTGCTGCGAATCTCACAAGAGCCACATGTATTATAGGTGACTGTTACCACTTACCATCAGGTGGGCAGTTTGCTTGTTTGCCAACTTTCTGCAATAAAAAAAAACGGACAGCAAAAGCGCGGCCTTATCGCCATATGCGATCTCTACCATTAAGGACAAACATAAGATTACAAGGTGAGGTTCGTGTTTTCTATTAAATAATCACTGTATATTACGTCATATTGCAGTTAAAAACTTGGATTTGAGGTCAAATAGATATCTAGTTCTAATTGGACTCGCTGCTAAAATACAAAAATCATCGACATTTTTTTTTTTTTTTTTTTTTATGTAAGGCCCGGCAAATGACCTCCTCCCGCCTGATGTTAAACGGTGAAAGAGGCCCAAATGAGTTGACAGATAGAGTAGGGACGACATCCACTATCCTACCTGCCCGCCCCTTGCCGGCCTAAAAGATGCTTTTTCACACCTCTTTTGAAGGAACCCATGTTGTAGGATGGAGGAAACACGTGCGCAGGTAGAGAATTCCAAGTATGGGATGAACGACAGAAGAAGGAATCTTGGAATTTCTTGGTACGGTGTGAAAAGGAGGACACAGTGTACGGATGACTCCGAAGGCCCTTACGCGTGTTTCTGTTAAGGAATGGAGAGGGAGGGATAAGGTTAAAGAGCTCCTCAGAGCATTCCCCATGGAACATTCGGTAAAAGGCGCTAAGAGAGGCGATGTCACGACGAAGTTGTAGAGGCTCGAGGGTGTTAGTTGCCTCTACATCGCCTATTATTCGAATAGCGCGACGCTGCAATCTGTCCAGAGCATCGAGGAGGTACTGAGCGGAGCCGTCCCAAAGGTGCGAGCAATATTCCACGCAAGACCTAACCTGAGTTTTATACAACAGGCATAGTTGGTCCGGCGCAAAATACCTACGCACCTTGTTTAGGACACCGAGTTTCCGTGAGGCAGCAGTTATAACGGATTCGATGTAGTCTCTGGGGTTCAGATCGCAGCGAATGTTCATTCCCAGCAAGGTGATGTTACTCTGTGTGTGAAGGGTTGTGCCCTGAAGAGAAGGAGGGGGGAGGAAAGGTGACCTTTTCGCCGAGAACGCGCACACCTGTGCTTTCTTAGCATTGAACTCGACAAGATTGTTGGAACCCCATTCGGAGATGAGGTCCAGCGTCCTGTTGAGCTCAATGATAAGATTCTGCCTCTCCCTATCAATATTGCCACGAGCAGCCCCTGAGCTTCCGTGATATCCCCCATGCACTGTACTGTCGTCTGCATAGCAATGTATACTTCCCAAGGAAAGCATGTCATTGATATGCAGAAGAAACAATTGACTTAACATCGACTTAAGCTTAACTTTATCAAAGTCAAATATATATTTATTTACATATAATTCGATAAAGAGTTCTAATGAATCGTTTAATTTTACAATTTTACAAGCCATTGTAGCTAGTGGGATAAGTCTAAAAATACTAAAACGTGTAAAGGAACGGCAACACTACATAAATCGACTCGAGCAATCGATTTTTGTTTTTTTAATTTAATGAATGTAGAACTATGTTTAAAATTGACGAAACAGAGTTCAACATTAACATTATAATCGATTTTATATTTCTTTTTAATCTATGGTATTCATCAGTCTGCGATTGCAAGGCTTTTTACTATTATCTGTGTTTTTGTTTTTGTTGAGTAAGAGGTAGAGGTACTGCGCTGTTTTTTGAGATTTCTATGACTTATTTTGAATAAGGACATCCCACAATAAATAAACACCTTAATGTGGAATGGAATCAAGGGCTGAAAATTGTAATTGAAAATTGTTTTTTTCTCAATATATAAACAACAATATCTCGATAGCGCCACTAGCTAGCAAGTTCATATTAAAACTGTTATCTATCTAATATATTAAGGTAAACAATGACATAAAATTTTATGCTGTAGGTACAATGAACTTAATGTTGGTACCAAAGCTCCATACAAAGTGGTTGATCTCCTTTGTAACTGAATTTAAAAGCAGTTATCCAATTTATCCAATTATAGTCAAAGCAGTTATCCAATTATAGTCAAAGCAGTTTTGAAGGACAATGCATGGCTAGCTAGGTAAGTGACGTCATTCTCAACATGGTGGATGGGCCAGACTTTTTTTTCAAAATAACAATATCAAATGAAGGTTCATCGAGAAGAATGCGAAAAGATAATGACTTCACTCTAAATTCAATATGAGCATACACATGAAGTCGCACGCAAAAGCTAGATGTTAATTAGGTTTTCGAAAAAATTGTGATGATAATATAAAGACGTTGTGCAGGCCATAAACTAAGCCACTTTTACAATGAGACCAACTCTGAAATCGCAATAAAAATCAGCTGTTCAATACATTCTGACGAGAAGGATTTGAAGTTTTATATGAAACAACCACTTCTACACTGAAACCAGTTCAGTTTGATGTACAACAATTTCAAATATCGTCACAACACGGCACACAAATATAGCCGGATGTAAATATTAATTAAAGATAATTTCCCTTGCAACTATATTAATAGAACACAACCAATGAAAGTTAGCTTCGTCGCTAACCAAAACATAACTGCAATAGTCTCAAAAATAACTCGACTCCAATACGCACGAATGCAGTGACGACGGACGTAAACCGAATCACTTTTTATAAGAAGTTAACGATGAATTACGTCAGCATAGTGCTGAGGTGACAGCGAGTTATTTAACGTTGAAAACGCTGCGCAGTACTTAACAAATTAGCGTACTTTGCACATTTTATCGATTTAATGAGGAACCGGACACGGGAACAATCTTTAGCTGACTAAAGAAAAGAAGAGGTTTGCTAATAATACTGCCCACCTGATTGTAAGTGGCTACAGTAAATGCAATCCTTACAAGAACCTCAGTGTAAGTTGTTAGCTTGTGACTTAAGAAGACTGTGAGGTGCGAGATTCATAACTCGAGTAGGCATATTCAAAAATGCAATTTGTTACACACCGCTTAGAGTTGAAAGTCCGAGACAAGTGCCTTAATTTCTCAAGTGCTTTAATATTGTTTTGGGCAAAAACGTTTTAACCCCCCTCAACCTTTACGAAACTAGAAAATGTTGACCTAATTAGATTCAATACCCCTTAATCCAGGTCTGTGCGTCCGTCTTTTTTAATAATTCAGTTTAGTATAATTTAATCTATATAAATAAAAATCAATGTATTACTATGTTTGTTTGTCCTCTATTCGTTCCGAAACCATTCGTCAGATTGTAATGAAACTTTGGTAGGGTGTTATGGGGACACCCATGAGGGTTCCTAGCAAAAAAAAGCATTTATGTGGCATTGCAACGCATGCCGGGTACAGCTAGTAATATATAAATACTTGAGGAAGTGTTCACTCAAAAATGTAGTTATTTAGATACTAATAACTTTTACCTTAAGCAACATTTAAGTACTTGAAATAAAAACGTACCGACCTAGTTTTTTATTATATCTACAACATTTCCAAAAAAATATGAAAATAGGACTATGTTTAAATAGGGGTAAATCGTTATCGCTTTTTGTATGGAAACTTACAGATTCACAATGTTCTTAAGATAAATGTCACAGTACCCAGTAACTTCACTGCCTGTCTCACCGTTCAAACTGGAACACAACAATGCAAGCACAGCTATGGATTGGTCATTGGTATATTTTCTTGAATAATTTGGAAACTATTCATTTTAAAATTACAAAAAAATATATTTAAGATCTTCACAACAAGACCTTTTATTTGATATACTTATGTCACACGATGCAGTTTTCAATTTTTTTTTAATTTTCCACCTTCCCCCCAAAAATGACACAGATTTCATCTATTCACGTCACACGTCTGCGTTTGGGTCACAGAAATTGATATGTGTACCAAATTTCAACATAATCGGTCTAGTAGATTGACTGTGACCGACAGACAGACGGTCACACGAGTGATCCTATAAGGGTTCCATTTTTTTATTCGGACGTACGGAACCCTAAAAATAGATACAGCCGAACAAAGAACCCCCTCCTTTTTCGAAATCGGTTAAAAAGACGCTCTGCTTCTCGCCTGTTTTTCTCGAGAAGGCTCTTCCAACATCCGAAATGTGTAGTTAACTTTTTTAATACTTGTACACATCTTACTCGTTATTATAATTGAGATGTACTTACATACGAGGATTAAATAATTAATTGTTGAATATCTTGGTTAATCAGATAAAAAATGTGCATGATTATACCTAATTGTGTCCTTGCATAATCTTCTTCTTACATGTTCCTTCGCTGTGCGCATTTATGACAACCACCGGTTCACGTTCTACAACATTTCGACGCGAATAGTCTAGTCTTAAAAAAGTATAGTCTTAAGTAACTTAATTGTAAAATCTAAATATGGCCGACATCGTTTTGCCGTTGCATAATCCGGACATAATGGTGTATTATGCGTATGCGTGGCATTCGTGATTTTGTGTCGTTCCTTATTTGAAGCCATTCACAATTTTAATGCTCTACTTTTTGTGAACAATGGACTTTGGTGCACTTATTTCTGAGCCGGGAAGTAGAAGATTAACAGAGGTATACAAATTAAGCTTAGAGCTAGGTTAAATGATCTAAGAAATTAAGGCAATGGTAATTTAGTTCCGTGCGGTAACGGATTTTTAAGCATACATGTGTCGCCGCTATATTTCTTCCCGTGGATGTCGTTAGAGGCGACTTAGGGAGTTTACCACCATATCAACTCTTTTTCTCTCTCTCTTCCAAATGAAAACCCTACACAATCCGTCTAGCCAGCGCGACGGAAAAAGCCAATTCTTGTTTAACACAGCAATGCAAGCACTGCTGTTTTTCAGCAGAAATAGGTAAGACGGAGGTACCCAAGCAGGCGACCCTGATACAGAGTCTCCCTCGGGCAAATCGCTAGGTGATAGTTAGAATCCTGTCTAAGTTTAGACTTGTATCGATTTATTCGGTTTTCACACAGTTACATATTTATGATCTTATTTATAATCATACTTGTAATATGTTTTATCTTCTTCATTTTTCATATGATAGTGACGGAGAGAATCACTTTAAGCTCGTTATAACGTCGCCTGCTATTATGAATAAGTATATAATATATTGATCTACATTTGCTTCGCTAAGCCAAAGAAGACTCGACTCACTGTTAATAGCTTATTAAAAATAATACAAGAGTTTATTGAATAGATGTATACGACACAGTTTTAATACAAAGTACCGGTTGTCAACTGACCTGGTAAATACGTAGTTTTTTGCATTTATTTTAATATTTGCATAGAAAGAGTCGTCATTAGCATGCGGATGTAACGTTGTGGCTTGCGGCAAGTCACCTGCGCTATGAGGCTGAGTCGAAAATCTTTACTTTTGTATTATTATTCCTGGCTTTGGTATTAATGGCGAGCACAACCTGCTTGTTCATAGAGTTATTTTGCAGACAAAGTCTTTGAATACGTCATAATAAGAAATTACTACTTATTACATTCGCGGTGAAGCAATGAAAATTATATTTGAAAGTTCCAATAAAAATCAAAACGAGCAATCACTATAAAAAACGACCATTCGACCCTGCCCAAACGGGTTCCGGGCGAATAAACGGCCAATAAAATGAAATAATTGAATGAGAAGTGTATCAGAGTTGATCCGACAAATAATCCAATAACGGCTTGCGCGGGCGCCGCTTTCTCCGCGAAAGTAAAAGTGCCCGCGACCGGTCGACCACGCGGTAGATTATTATTGTTACGCGACGCACAGTCAACATACGACAGTATACACTTTTTTTTTTATATAATATGACTCAAAATCTTTGTTTCTTTGAGATTTATTGACGCAAACAAAACACAAAAATCTCACCAACAAAGAATCTAATTAACTAAGATATTTTACAATTAATTATTCAGTCTTATCTTGTAGTTATCTTAACCATCAATCATCTTATTAATCATAATGGTTGTGGTGTGCGTACATACAAAGATTGAATAATAAGTTAATTAGTTCTTTGTTGAAGATTTTTATTTTTTGTTTGACGTCAATAAGTGCCTGTAAAGGTCTATATTGAATAAAGATTTTTGAGTTTGAGTTTGAGTCCTCGTATGTACAGCCAAGGAATTTAAATTGCGGCCCACCATAGGTTGAATATCGTAAAGCAATATGGCGTCATAAGAGCTATGAATGTTGCTACGACGACTTTGCATACACTGTTTACACGTTGTACGTCGTCGTACACGTATAACTAGGCATTATGCGACATATCTATTGGAATTTTCAACTTAAATGCATTGTCAGTGTCGAGCTTAGAGCATTTAGCCTGCTCTAAGGTGTCAAACAATATGTCAACGAAATGGGTCAGGAATTAAGTTCCTTGACCGCACATACACCCCAACCGTAATTAACATGTATGGAAATACAAGGTTAATTGCAAAAAAAAAGGTTCTACAAGTCTAGGAAGATGTTTTAGTACAAAACAAAAAGAGCATGTAAGACAGTAACAAACAGTTAAGAATCTAAGGAAATTACCTACCGTCGGTCTTATACACTGTAACATGGTCATACCTTAAAAAAGGTAATCTCATATGTGTCCGTTGCATCACGGACGAGGAAAGTGGGAACACCGTAGTAAAGCTTTAACACTTTCGTGTATGATTCTCAAACGAATTTCGTGTTTGATTCTCAAAAAAAACTTTGGATATATGGAAATTAGCACGAGACTACGCGGGTCTATTGCATTTAATTGGACGAAAACTTCAAGCACTTGAGGCAATTCCACGAATATTTCACAAGAGTGGTGAATTGAAACCTAAATTTTGTGTCCATAACCTTTTTTTATGTTAGTTGCGTAATTTTTTATTATACCTACTTATCTCTAACTTATTATAATAGCATACGGTGTGGCACATTGTTGATTAGAGAAGAAGTTAAGAACCAGAACAAAGAAAATAAGAATGTCAGTACTGAGATGACGTATGATGGAGATGCATGAAAGAAAATGAAAGAGATCGTGTTGCGGCACCACCCCAAATGTGGGATAAGGGCAAGAATGATGATGACTTCCTTCTATCTCTAAAAACAAGGAAAATGCTTACATTGCCGAGACTCCATATCCAAACACGTGTTATTTTATATTATGCACAATTTTTATAAAAAGAACATAATTTAAAACAAATATGCAGAAGGGCAAGCTTATCTCTTAAAGAGCTCTCTTCCAGCCCACCTTAGAGGAAGATAGCTAAGTAGATTCAATGCGAGGTGAACCTACATGTATCAACATAAACCAGTCTGAAAAGAAATCTCGATCTCTCTTTGCAACTATCAACCGAAATCAATATTTAATCGACTTCAAAAAAGGAAGAGGTTCTCATGCGTATGTTGTGTATGTTACGCGATTACGCCGCCAATTGTGGACCGATTTTCTAAATTCTTTTTGTATTCGGTAGAGTATACTCCTGGGGTGGTCCCATTGTCACCAAAGTCAGGATCTAATGATAGAATCTTATGAAAATCGAGGGAAACCCTTAAGTTTATAGGTACATCTAACGTGTTTTGTTTTTTCCGAAGCTATTCACGTATTTGCGTCTGGTAGTCATTAACTGAGCTGATGATGGAGGGATCCTTAACTTTTGAAAGTTAGAGGTTAGTTTTTTAAATACAAGAGGCACGTATTGTCAAATGAATTTAATACCCGGTCACCTTTGCTGAGCTGGTATTAAATTAAAACTAAAAAGATAAAAACAAAAAAAAATGCTTTTATGACTTTAAAAACGCTGAAATGTGTAAAATAATGTAAGAATAGGTACAGACAACATCACATTTGTATACTGAAGTCGGTGCCAAACGATGATCTCCTAGAGTCTTAAAATTTGGCACCTCAACACAGCTCATATACGTCCCCACCGAGTGCACGGAAAAAACGTAAGGGTTAAAAATAAATAAAATACTGTTGAAAATAACCCAGCATGTTTGTCAATATAACGCCTGCAAAGTTTGTAGCTAAAATCAAATATGTCAACTTTGTTATCATTACTTGATAAGTATTAACCGTTACAATTTGTTAATAACACTTCTTTATTGATAACATAGTAGCATTCATTAGTAACAACAAAGTAAAATCAACTGCATTTAGCCAATTTTACTAGGTTACTACAACCGGTTAACTCGGTAACTGCTGCAAAGTTACTCGGTTTTCTTAAACAACTTATTAGGCTACTACAACCGGTTCACTCGGTAACAGCTGCAAAGTTACTCGGTTTTCTCAAACAATTTATTAGGTTGCTACAACCGGTTCACTCGGTAACGGCTGCATAGTTACTCGGTTTTCTCAGCCAATTTATTGAGTTACTACTAACGGTTCACTAGGTAACTGCTGCAAAGTTACTCGGTTTTTTTCAAACAATTTATTGGATTAGTACAACCAGTTCACTCGGTAACTGCTGCAAAGCTACTCGGTTTTCTCAGCCAATTTGCTTGTATCCCACTAAAAAAATAAGATGAATTATTGAAGTCAAAATGCTCGTTCACGACAGCTTTAATTTCTTCATCATCCCCAAATTTTCTTCCCCGAAGGTCTTTTTTCAAATTTTTCAAGAGAAAATAGTCGCTGGCAGTTAGGCCTGGACTGTAGGATGGGTGATTCACTTCATCAAAGGATTGAATCACCCATCGCGCCGTATGGACTGGCGCATTGTCTTGCAAAAACAGAATTTCTTTGCTAATTTTCCGTCTTCTTTTTTCCACAATAAGATTGCGTACTTTTTTTATAAGTGCTGCATAATACGCGGCGTTCATTGTAGTTTTTTTTGGTAAATAGTCAATGAGGAAAATTCCTTCCGAATCCCAAAAAATAGTAGCCGTGAGTTTCGAAGGCGACTTTTCGACCTTAAACTTCTTTGGCGGCTTCTCTCCCTTGTTTAGATTTGAATAGATTAGTTGATGTCTTAAAATCAACCAAAAATTACTCGATTAAAATCAATAAACAATTAGGTTGGAATCAAATAAGTTCTACTCATCTATTATTAAATAAAAATGTTTGTAAAAATCAACCAATTGAAATAACTTGTTTAAAAACAACAGCATACTTATTAAGTGTTGACAAAATCACTTAATAGTTTTGGATCATGTTTGAAAATGTTAAAATTTACCAATTAAGGTATTTGTTAATAATTAATGTTTTATTAGTTATTAGACAAGAATATTTAGCAATACACACAGGTCTGCTTTATACCAAGTTCACTTAGATATTTTTAGTTAAGTCTTAGTTAAAATTTACCGATGTGATTGTAACCGAGCCAAAAAGGTACTCTGCTAAAATAATATTTTTTCAGGGTTCGAGCCTACCCTATTGTTAGGGTGATTAGGCCTTAGTCAACCACGCTGGCCCAGTGCGGATTGGTCGACTTCACATACATCATTGAATTTCTTCGCAGATGTATGCAGGTTGCCTCACGATGTTTTCCTTCGCCGTAGGAGCGTCAGACAAATGTACATATGAAATTCGAAACGAAAAACACATTGATACATGGCGGGTCTCGAACCCAGACGGCCCGATTGGAAGGCAAGTGCCGAGTCCACAGCGCCACCGACGAAAAATTTGGCACCTATTTGTAACTATTCTTATATTATTTTTAACTTTTGAGTATTTTTGATAATTATGTCGGTTTTTGTTTTTTGTCAAAATTTTCTTATTGACAATATTAGAAATAATGCCCTTTTTCGTTAATACTCGTACATTAAAACATGTTTTCCTTACTGATCGCTTTAAGATATACCTATACGCAATAACAATTTTTTCGGCGTCACAAGCGGACCTTAATCCATCACGCAACAACACGTAGTAGCTGCGTAAAACGTGATATAAACAAACTTTTGATCAGTCTTGAATTAGCAAAACAATGGGCATAGCGTGGAGACGATGTGACGTCGCCGGAGGCCGGGCGGAATGCCGTCAATGCGAACGGGTCCACCGGCGGCTGGTGGAAACGAGCATTGTTTACGACACCCGGCAGTCCGAGATAACAGATTAAATGGCGAGAGATAACTGCTGCGCTTTGTCTATACATTAACTTTAAACAAATAAAGGTGCTAAAGCGAAATATTGGCGGCATGTGAAGCTTAAGAAAATAACGTTACTTAACTGGAATATACAGGAAACTCTAAAAATATGGACTGGTGTGTACCTGCCACTAACAGAACCTGGAGCAATTGACAAAAATTGTCGTATTAACACTTAATCTGGAGTGGGGAATTTGTTTTTACTGAGGACGATGTATCCGAAAAGTTGTGGTGGTAAGGAGCGCGATCGAATTGATCCTAGGACGAGGACGTATTATAAGTTGAATTAGTAAATGCCAGAAGTATGGCATTAAGTCCGCCATTTGTACATTTTTTAAATTGTTTAAATGACATTTAATAAATAAATAAAAAATAAATAAACATGTAGTGGCGATGATAAGATGAAAAAATCATGTCGTGACATAACAATAACATCGTATAGGTGTAGCAATATATAAAAAAAACTCGTGTCACACACAAGTGTTTGGTATCACACTCCTCCGAAACGGCTTGACCAAATTTTATGAAATTTTTTGTGTCAGAGTTTTGAACATTATTAAAAAATCGAAACGTACGAGTAGTTCGCGAGCACAGCTAGTAATATATAACTACTCAGATCTCTAATAATTTATAGATTAACAATAGATTTTTATTAAAGAAATTTCAGCACTACATTTGCCATCAGATTCTGGTCCATCTATAAGTATACGCTTTTAATCGCAAGTGTGCAAGAGTTCAAAAATAGATAAAGTAATACAAAAGAAAAAAAATCAGATTCGAACCTGCGTCTTCAACAGACACTGTTGATGTCTTGAACAGCTGGTAAGTGTCGGAGCACTTATCCAGCCCTCACGATATTTCGAAGAAACTTCCACAAAATTTGTAAGTTTGCTATATTCCTCACCAATTTTCGCGTAATCTAAGATTTCTTAGTTGGATGTTGATTGATACGTAGCTATTAACATCGAATAAATTCCACTATTGGTTTAAATAAGTTCGAAAAGTTACAATACAGTTGAAATTGGCATTTTGAAGCAAATACAATGTAATAATAACAAATATAAAAACAAACTAGTGTTCCGCTCGCCGCCGCCGCTTCGTCCGCGATATTTTCGATTTTCCCTCGGGAATTCTTTATTTTCCCGCAGGAAAAGCAATTACTATGTTACCCAGCAATAGCATTCTATTAGTAAAAAATAGTTCAGTAGTTGTTAAGTTTACTCATTGCAAACAAAAATACAACGGTGCTTACCTGTGGTACTACCGTTGGTACTACTGGTAGTACTACAAACATGCAAAATACTAATGTTTTCTCTTTATAAGTAAAAAAAATAAAAATAAATGCTAATTTTTTTATACAAATACTTACGTACCTGATCAATTAATTAATGTAATCAACGATTTTCTCGAGAATCACATGATAAGGTCAGCCGGGCTCGAGGACGCAAACTAAACGCGATCGAAGGGCCGCAATCCGGACCTCCCGCCTCCCCGTGAGATCCCCTTAGGCCGATGCTTAGGCCTCTTACTAAGACCATTAAGTTAAACTAATAATGTCACTATGAGGCTAACTCTGAAATCCGTATTAGATCTTCAACTTTTCTATGAAATATAGTTGTTTTTTTTTCGCGAATTTAGTATTTGTCTCACAGTGAAAGTTACACAGTGTGATGTTCTAAATAATAGGCTCAAGTTAATGCATATCCTCAGAAACACGATGTCAAAATAAAGTCAATTTTAAATGTTTGATGTTATTTTTGTTCTTTATGGATTTCTTTGTATATCTACCTAGGTTGTTATGGATTTTAATTATGAAATGTTAATAAATGAATTGAATTGTGTAAGGCATGTGTGTCTCGCGTCACGTCACAGCCGTCACGGTGCGCTTGCGCCTAGAAAGCAGTGGAAAAGCGACCGTTAATTGGCACGCTCGCGTCCCGCACGACAAACGCTGCAGCTTCAAACTTAGACCCAACTGATATGGAAATACGCGTGATTTGAGCCTGATAAGTGCGATGCCTCGTATATTTAAGTATGTTTTCGTTAGATCTTATGTTATTAAAGGTTTACAACACGAAGTTATCCGTGGATGTAGTCGAATTAGCATTCCTGTGCCAATGGTTGTGTCTGTGTGGCAGAGTATTGAATGAGTGACACATTTTACTAGCACAGAATTCACTGCATGTCTGACAAAGTGAATATACAGTATTTCGCTGTTCCGTTACACCCCTATACGTTAATATAGATGTAACAAATTTACTTAAGTGGATGCATGACATGGACTTTCTCAATGTAAATAGTCCAGAGTTCAACTTTTGCCGCTACAGTTCATGCAGCACCAAGGTTCCTGCGCCAATGTCAACTTCCATTGTATACAAATACTGACGGCTAACTTCATGGGCGTTCATACATTACATACTCATATTTTATGTGTAACACTTATATCTCGTGAGTTGATGTCAAAGGTAAATTAAACTCAACAATGAGGCATTGTTATTATGGTGATAAATTTAAGTAAGGCTCAGAAGCCCTACTCCCAACTAGTTAAACAAAAACTTCTGCCCCCACGGGGAATCGAACCCCGGACCTCCAGATTAATACCAGATGGTTTCAACCACTAGACGGTTAAACTACATTCACTTAAATATCTTTGTTCAACATGAATTCTGTTGTAAGCACATCATCATCACTGCTCATATACGTCCCCACCGAGGGGCTCGTGCCTACCCTAAGATATAAGGTGTTTAGGCCTTAGTCAACCACGCTGGCCCAGTGCGGATCGGTCGACTTCACATACACCTTTCAATTTCTTCGCAGATGTATGCAGGTGGCCTCACGATGTTTTCCTTCGCCGTAGGAGCGTCAGACAAATGTAGGTACATATGAAATACGAAAAACGAAAAACATATTGGTACATAGCGGTCTCGAACCAGGATTTTTCGATTGGAAGGCAAGTGCCGAGTCCACAGCGCCACCAACGCCCTACTTCCAACTATTTCAAACAGAAAATCTTGTGCCCCCATAGGGAATCAAACCCCAAACCTCCAGATCCGCTAGGTGGTCTCAACCACCAGACTACGGCGGCGGTTAAACTACATTTACTCAAAAATCTTTCTTCGACATGAAGACCTTTGTGGGCACTTATTAATGTCAAAAACAATTCCATATTTCTTACATGACATACATTTTAGTGGTATTCTCGGGGATTAAATTATTTTGATATTTTCAAATATAAACTTCATACCTATGAACTAAAATATAATCATTTCATCCTAACCATAATCAGGATGAATGCAATACAACTAAAATATAAAAGTTGAGTTTATACCCGTTCGGAGGTCGCGAACGCCTTAACAAGCCGAAAAAAATGTATGGAGATGACATTAGCTGCGGAAAAAATAGCCTGAAGTTGTCACAAGCTAATGTCATTTCCATACTTTTTTCTGCGAAACGACTGTGGAAATATTAGCGTGTAGCTTTTGTCTGAGGGATCTAGCACGAAACTGGGAAGATCTCAGTAGTGTCTTTCTTTAATTTGCCATTATTGTAATATTGGTGTTAAATATTGTGATGAAAGTGATGATACTTGTGATTCATATTGTGAAGAATTTGAAGATGACAACATCATAACTGAATCTTTCGATCACTTTCCATCAGATGTGTGAGATGATCTTGGAACATGTCATTGTTAAGTATCGTTAATAGGTTAAATCAAACAGATCTGTGATTTACCTGATTCAAAACCTTGACGACATTAGAATTCGGAGTCGACAAAATTAAATAAACCTTCAGCGAGTGTACCGCCGACCTCATTCATGTGACCGTAGACTTCTAACGCTTCGTGAATTAACTAATTTCAATTGAAATTCCGTAGTTCGTTGATTTATTCATTTATTTTTTAAAGAAAGTAATCATAACCTTGATTAAGATAAACAATTTTGTTAACAACCAACCTTACAGACTGAGAACCCGCCGCATGAAAATCCTATTATGAAACAATATGAATAGGTATCTTAGGTATAATAGGTATTCATATAGACTATGCAGAATGTTGCCACTAAAAATAAACAATTTTAAAATAGGATTTTGGGCCCCACTTTCTGTCTATGGCAAACCCTACGTATATCAATTTATAATAATGGTGCCAATTCAGGATTCCCCATGAGGACAGAGGTTTTTCTGCTTAGTTTGGTTGGTGGTAGGGCTTCTGAGCCCTCCTGGCTAGCTACCACCGTCCCACGTAAGTTTACCGCCATAATAACAATGATTATAATATTTCTGTATTCCAACAATTAGAAGTAAGATAGCCAGTTTCTGGATTGTTGAGGAGTCGAGTCCGAGTGAAGATTGCTTCTATCTTAGGGCTTCTCTTCACTTACCATCAGCTCCCTAACCTAACCATGATCGCTCAAAACAATATAAAAACCGCACTGAGATATATACGGTGTCTCTATTTCAGTATTGTTTTTACTTTGCTATAAGCCAGAGGTTCCCAAAGCGGGTGCCGCGGGACCCTGGGGTGCCACGGAGAGAGATGACGGGTGCCGCGAGGCGCCCTTGATATCTGTGCTAAAAAGCTCAATTTCAAACAAGTTCAACAAAAATAATAAAAAGAAGTAGAAAGAAATAACTAGGGTGCCGTGGGACATTCAAATTTTCTAAGTGTGCCACGACTTATAACAATTTGGGAGCCTCTGCTATAAGCGATCATGGTAGGGGCCATGTGAGATGAAAGCCAAAAGCTGTCGTATGTAAAAAACCTATGATACTCGTATATATCCTTTGCCTTATGTAATTAGTAATGGGATAGCATCGATATTTCGATGTCTGAATCCATCTTGCATTGTGTACACAGAAACGCGGGCGGCGTTATACAAAACACCATACAGTTATTCACTGTACCTCTAACTACCATCACATTAAGGATACTAGCCCCTATTACACGGTAATAGAGATTGACTAACCGGTAAATGGCGTTTGCCAAATCGGATTTTATCAGCAAGGCTGCGAGGAGCGAGAGGCGGCGCGGCATTTAAAACAATTATTGTTAGTTTTTGTAAAGTTAGATTACCTTCGGCCGAGAGATACTCCGAGGAAGACCGGGCTTTGTTTTGGGAGTTAAACGGCGAAAAATTACATTTCAGATGCACTGTTAAGTAAAACGTTTAATTTATATCACTTCTAGCTTCAGGCCGCAACTTCGCCTGCGTTATTTTCATTTTTCAGGTGGAAATGCAATATTTTTCCGTAGTAAAAACATTTCAAAGTGTAAAATAGAAGCATCAAAAAAAGTCTCGTTAAACACGTTAAGTTGTAGTTTAATTGTGATATTCAAACGAAAATCATGCTTTCTACCCCTATTTCACCTTTATAAAACTAATGTACATGTTAACTTATTTCTCTTTAACCTAAATACAAAGGTTCATGGTTTTAGCATCAAAAATCACAAAGTTCCATATAAAATCCCTATTTTATCCCCTTAGGGTTTGATTTCCAAAAATTATTTTTAAAACGAATCTGCCAACCAAATTCAAGTATCTAGCTTAAATATTTTAGGCTCGGCTATAATAAATCAATAAGCCTGTCAGGTGTGTACTTTTAAACCATTATACGTCAACAAAAAAATCAAATAATCACATTTGCGAAGCTCAATCACTTTTGCGAAGCTCCAATTTCATAGTCGACCATAAAATATCAATAACCTTATTTAATTGACATTTAAATTCCAAATCAAACAACGCCACACCAATAGCGCCTAGATCAAACGGCTTTATTATCCGAAAGCAAACATTTTGGTTAACCAAATCACATATCAGATTCTGAGGTAAAGCGAGAGCCTTGAGCTGACCTATCGGTCGCAAACTGGATGTCATTACATCTAAAACTAGTATGGACCGCTTGTGTATACGATTTGAAAGTGAAAACTAGATTTTAATTTATCTCAAGAGCGTTTGGAACAGGCATTGATATAATATCACTTATCCGCTGCGAACGGTATGCATAACATTTAATGTTACTTAGATATTTATTGGTGCTACCAATACCAATTGTATGTCGTGGTAAGTTGAACCTTATTGCTAGGAGTTGAAAGCTTGGGATCAAATTGAAACAATAAGTGTTTGAAAATTAGTTTAGTGGTGATCAAACAAATCTATTGTGTGGTTATGATTAATTTAAATGATAAGATGTTATGGGAAGTTATAAAAATTGTTCAGTATCATTAGAAATCCAAAATGGCCGCCACCACTTCTGTCAAATGAAAGGGCTTGACTAGTAGAATACAGTACATCACACAAAAAACCTGAAAATAAAATTACTTAAGTTAAACTGCTTTATTGAAAAAAAGATAATGATGATGTAGATAAAGTATCTACTATGATGTAAGTAGATAATGTATGTTTGACAGAACATCCCAAGGTATCTCATGCAAAAATAAATCTTTAAAATACACAATTATAGGTAGGTACAGTAGGGCCCTATTTCTTTAGATAAAGCGATACAACATTTCTAAGAGAAATGTTGTATCGCTTTATTGGCCCTCTCTTGATGAAGGCCGTCTCTTGGTGACTCTCTTCATAAAAGACGATCGTTCTTAATCGCGTGATGTATTAATTCGATATTCAAATACATTCAAACATGACATTATGCCATGAAGCATAAAGACGCGCGACCTACACAAGGAGGTTACCACAGTATCTCATCTCTTCCGTGGAATAAACATAATTTGGTCCATATTTCTCTCCGTCCATCCATATCTCTATTTATGGGTTGATAATATTTTCTGTTAAAACAGTATAAATGACATACCTTGAGCAGAGCTACCATCGCTAACTCACAATGACTCAGAGTCTAACCACGCTCAACAACTAGTTAGAGTACATTGCATTACTTCCTTAGTGGGTGAAAGACCACACTAATCTGGATTAGTTATTATCAAAATAAACATTCAAACAGGTCGTAACTGGTTGGCAGCAATAGTATTAAGACTGGCAGTCTTAACGGCGAAAATAAGCCAATGCCGCAACTCAACTGTAATGTTCTAATTCATTAAACACAAAGTCGAAATAGTAATTACTTCAAACACTTTATAAAACATCTCGATGATGTTTTACTAGAAACGAATACTGTTAGAATTACAATTTAATTAAAACAAAGCTCTTAGGCTCGTATTAATAATTGCATCCCAAGGATGAGATCGATCTTGAGATACCATTTTTGACAGATGTTCCACATTCATTAAACGTTGTAAATGTATCTTAAGATAAATCTTAACTCTGAGATACATTTAATAATACAAACCTTAGGTCCTATGTAATAAATTAAAATGTCTCTACATCTAGTTATATAATGTATAGCATAAGATATAATATCTACTTACTATAAATATAGAGACTACTACTGTATCTCAAATGAATTTGAAAAAAAAATACTAACACATACACAATAATCTACAGATGTCAAAATTCTTTTAAGCATAAGCAAAAATCCGTATTCTTTTTAAACACAACAGAGATGCTTTTTGCCCTCTTCTCACGTGATGGTAGGTGACGATAAGGTCAAAGATAAAAGCGAGCTTCAACTAAACTCCTCAACAACTGTGGAACTGGCTGTCTTGCAATCTCTAATTGGCATGATGACTAAATTCTAATTTTCACGTCCCGTCATAAAATATTAAAATACCGTAGAAAAAGATGGATCCTGTGAAATTTGAATTAAAATCGGCTTAGAAATACATTAGATACAAGCATTTTAGGTTGTTGATTTGGAAGCGATTAGACAGAGAGATCCGACATCAACCGTGACGTCAGTGTTGAGTACGGCCATATTAACTCCATGTAAATTGCCGTTTTGCTAGAAAGAGATGGAGAAAAATCTTTAGTAAATGATAAATGATAAGCTTTATTGCCTTAATTAATTAAGTTGCATCAGTAGCGAAAATAGTACCTTGTAACTTGGTTGTTTTAATAGTTATTCGAAAACCGATTTTTTCTTTCTGTTTATTATATGAATGAGCTTCTTTTATAGCAAAAAAATTTTTAGTCATCTAGCCTGTTGTCATCAACATGGTTATTATGGCGACACACTAAGGTATGATGATGGTAGCTAGCCAGGCGGCTTCAGATTCTCTTTCACCGACCAAAACAAGCAGAAATACTTCTGCCCAATTGGGCATCGAACCCCGAATCTCCGGAAGGTAGATTCTCGCACCATTCGCAAAAAAAGTTCGAATTCGAGTTTTTCAGCCAATCAGAACACAGGATATGTCCAGCTGCGCCATTCTTTTCATGGAAAGTCGCTTGTATTGTCTCGACTAGTCTCGAGAGTAGTCGAGACGTCAATTCTTTGAAATACCTATGGTTTTAATTTCTTCATACACATTTCAGCCAATCAGAACACAGGACAAGACGAGCTGCGCCATTTTTGTAATGAAAAATCGCTTGTATTGTCTCGACTAGTCTTGAGTGCTCGGGAGGAGCCGAGACGGCAATTCCAAATTTGAAGTATGGTTTCAATTTCTTTTTTGATTACCACTAGACCACGGAGGCAGTTATTTCACCAAAATTCCTTCATCATAATTTGACTTCATGATCATGGCATCTTCAGGTGCGCTAGGTATTGAATAAACGCGTAAATAATGCACAAAGAAACACGAACCATTTTGCGTGGTACTTAACAAAAGAGAGTTCACACATAACATCATTTGGTTTCAATAACGCAAAGTTATTTGACAGTAACCAAATATTCCCAATGCACGCCGTCATGCGATGCGTTCTGCGGTAACACCAAACCAGACAAACCATGTAACAGAAGCCGTTTCGCAAGACACCAAACTGGAACAATCGGTGCAGTTAAGTAATGTACAACATTGCTCCTTATTAACGCATACTGTACCTACTTTTCACACCAAATCGGGTAATTTATTAGCCGTGCATTTTTAAAACGCCTGCCTGTAGAGTTCTCGCCAAGAATCTTCTAGTCCGCTCTGCACACAGCACGATTCGCGTTGCACTGTTATAATATACGTATAATTAAATTAAATTATATAGTCTGTCTACATAAGTTATAAGTGAAAGATGAATGTGACATCATTAAATAAGTTTTAGTACGATAAGAATAAACAAAATATATTTTACATCTCTCATGTTCGGTAAGTAGGTCCTTATTACCCCCAAATGGGGCTTGTAGGTGACCAATTAGCGCTCTAGGGTAATAATGTAGCTAGAAAAGCCCTAGGGCTATAAGTAATTTATTGTCAGTATGATGGTTAGATGTACGCGAACTTTTTGAAATAGTGTTTTAATTACTTACCGCCCTAGGGCTTTCCAAGCTACATTATTACCCTAGAGCGCTAATTGGTCACCTACAAGCCCCATTTGGGGTTTGTAGACACGACACTATTCCAGAGCGGACTGAAAGTTTGACGCGGTCTATATAATATTATCTCTGCTACACGTGCAAAGGGATTTTACCCCTTATATTCCTTATATTCATTCTTGCTTGTTGGTGGCATAGAAGATTTTAGTGTCCAATCAACTAAACCAAACAAGATATTGATATTTAAACACCTTCAGATTTCTCATTAGGTTCTTTAGATCAATCGCTTCGCGCAACAATTTAAAATTACCTTAATTTCTGTAGAAAACCAACAATCACAATCAACGATTGTTAGAGTCGTTTTTGTTTGAACATGAAACTGACGTAAAATACCGCTATAAAACATCAAATCGTATGAAGATTCGTGGAAAATAGGACGCAAAAACATTGCGTTTTTTTATTGCGCAGTGTCGTCCTTGGCTGTTGTGTAGGTACGAAGTGCCACATTGATCTCGTCGTTAATGTATTCTGTGTGGTCTTCAAATCACCTTAAAGGATAAAACCTAACTTGAAGTACGAGTATAGTGCATATTTTTTTCCTTCGTGTCACCGAACGCCGCTATAAAAAGCAGACAGCATGCTTATGATACACAACTATTCATGCATTTTATTTTACGAGATTGATAACAACACCATCACCAGAATTACGGCAAACGCCTGCGACCAATCTTTGCACGCCGTTGACCCAACACTCTACCACAGATTACATAGTCCCTACGTCTACGCCAGCTCAAAGTAATTCGCCTTGAATTGCCATATTGCAGTATAAGTAAGCTTGCCGAGCTCTTAATTTATGCAAGAACGTCTTGAAAAATCAATAGTGAAGAACTTTCTGTGAATTATCAGAGGAAGTTACTCAATTACGGCGTGTAACTGAGTCATCGTCGGAGCAGATCCACCCCTATCTTACGAGTATTTCTGCCACAAAGCAACGGCGGGTGCTGTAACTTGAAGTTTTTATATCACAAGTATGGTGATGGCTTGCATGTTTACGAATCTTACAGAAATCACATAACTGACTGAGGCCACAACAAAGTTGGCAAACGAGCCACTCAGATTGCCCAAAAAGGGCATCATTTGGGCTATCTGAGGGGCAATTGCATAATTTACGAACGTTTTATCAAAATCCAAAACGTTACTGTTCCCGTATGATTTGACATCTGACAGCAGCTGTCAATGTGCTGCCAAATGAAGTTGTATATATAGCGATCGTCCCTCAGGTTGTTTGCCTGTAGGTTGTTTGTAAGAACACTGTTCTAGCAAAAATATTTCAAAATCAAAACTAAAGTATCCTTTATTCAAATATGAAATATTATATGATAGCAAACTCCTTTGAATCGTCCAAATATTTCACCTTCAACCATTTAAAAAAAGATCATTGCAGAGATATTGACACACCGTAATCGCAGTAACATCAGTATATGGAGCCTTCGTATGTTTACTTAATCATCATATAACTGATTCCAATGTAACACTGCCAAAATCCCAAGCATGCCTCGAGCTCAAGAGCATCGCCCACCGACAAGTACTTACATACCCGAGGCTGCGGAAGCGAGATGTTGGTACGCGTGGGCGTCTCACCGACCTACCATCAATTAATAATTGTTTGGAGCTTATTGTTAAATGCATAATGGATTTAACTTATTGTTCTTATATACAAACGAATATTGTACCATTAAACAATTTAAGATAAAAAGTCGATGTGAAAATGTAATCTCTAGTCTTATCCAGCAGTTCTAACCAACTCATGCTGCTGCTGCACAGAAATTAGCGGAGATTATGTTTAAGATAAAACCACCGACTCTATTAACACTGTTTGTTCATGTGAAAATTGCCGTCAAGTATGTACGTGCTGAGAATTGCCTTAAAATGAAAATGGGGTCCATTGTATATAGCCTATGCCCAATATTGATGTATAATTTTTTAAAATATTTTTGTTTGCATTGTATAAACATAAAGATAACTTGACTTTGAAAACTTATTTTATTTTTAAAAGTCACATACAGAAGGAGTATGGTAAAATTTATTATCATCCAAAAGTCCCATGGGATTGAGACTGACGCGGGACCGCGAGCGAACACCACCACAGTAGAATTAACCGGTTTTTTACCGGTATCATAATTTCTGCATGATACTAGTCTACTTTTTAAGTTGATACATGTTTGTTAATACAAAATCTGGGGGTTATTGTCTAAGAAAAAATCTATTGCGATCGCTTACAATTTGACAGTCGCCGTTCATCCATCGTTCCTTTATAATGGAATGTCGGCGCAGAGTCTTGTGTTCACGGCGCAATGATTATCACGTTGAAGGCGATCATGATAGATTTTTTCTTAGACAATAACCCACCTGAATGAACTCTGTGGATTTTTTTTTTATTAACCATACAAAAAACCGACCAAATGCTAGTCGGACTCGCGCACTGTGCATGTGTTTCTATGTTCATATTTACGGCTTTTAGATTTTTACTAAAACCTTTGACATTTCCCTTTTACTAATCCTAAAATCTAATCTCGATCACCACCTCGTTGTTGCCGATGTACGTCTCAAGATGGCCGCAACTCGTCGTAAAGTTGAGAAGGCATCTAAAAAGTTCAATTTGCAGAACCTTAGGAGCGAAGATGGAAGAAAAGAGTTCAGTATCTGCCTCCGTAACCAATTTGAACTTTTGGAAGAACTGGAAGACGAGGACATGGATGAAACTTGGGACCGTGTGCGCACTGCCTTCACTAAAGCCGGCGAAAAAGTCCTGGGCTACAAACGCTCCAAGCAAGAACCTTGGATGTCCCAAGAGCTGTGGTCCGCGATAGAGAGAAGGCAGAGCGTAAAGCTAGACTTGTTGGCCACTAATAACATTAGCGTCAAAAACACCCTCGATGAAGAGTATACTGCCACACGTCTCCGAATTCGAAAACTGGCTAGACGTGACAGACAACGTGCCGCCGACGAGCTAGCTGACCGGGCCAACGCAGCAGCCAAGATATCTAACATGAGGGAGCTGTACGACGTCACTAAACGTTTGTGCAACAAGTCACGCTCCTCGAAAAAGTCGCTGAAGGACGCCACGGGACAGCTGCTGTGTACTACAGAGGAGCAACTGAAACGATGGACCGAGCACTTCTCCAACCTGTTGACTCAATGCCAAATCCAGCCGGCAACTGTTCCGAATAGCCCGGACCACTCCTGAATCTACCAACGACTCCACCAAGATACGCAGAAGTAGTCACTGCCATTAAACAGCTGAAAGCAGGAAAGGCACCAGGGGTGGACAATATCAATGTGGAGCTTTTAAAGGCGGATCCGGATAGGTCAGCTGAAATACTCTATCCCCTTTTGCAGCGTGTCTGGGAGACGGAGCGAGTTCCCAGCGAGTGGAGGTAAGGTTTGCTCGTGAAGGTACCGAAGAAAGGTGACTTGTCAGTCTGCGATAACTGGAGAGGCATAACGCATCAGTACTTTAGCAGCAGTGGGTAAGACCCACTGCTGCTAAAGTACTGACAAAAGTACTTCTCAACCGTATGTCCCCAGAGATTGCAAGAACACTTCGGGAGGAGCAGGCCGGGTTCCGCTCTGGACGTTCATGCACTGACCACACGAACACCTTGCGTATACTCATCGAGTCGTGCGTAGAGTGGCGAGCCGAACTTTTCCTTGCATTCGTCGACTTCGAGAAAGCCTTCGACTCCGTGAAGTGGTGCGCACTGTGGTCCAGTCTCAGGCGAAGAGGAATACCTAGCAAGTATATAGGTATCATCCAGTCCCTATATAATGACAGTACTTGCAAAGTATGTCACCGTAGAGATTCGATGACCTCCAACTAACTCAGGGTATTCGGAGAGTAGAAATTATAATGCAGTTTTTAATTTTTCTAGCTTATAATTTCGTAACAGTCAAATACATTTTTTGGGTAAATCTCAAAAGTCGTCTTGACAAATTCTTTTTTCGTCTCTATGACACTATAGAATTATCTATTTTGAAGGAGGCGAAAACAACTATAGCCAGTTTTCTTGTTACACAATCCGCCGTCCCCCGGAAAAAAAATACAGGCACTGGATTTTTTTTACAAAACGACAATATAATAATAAAGAAATAACAAACAATACTTTAAAAATACAGGACAGCTATGGTATATACAATGCTTATTTACCAGGATCGAATCTCCACAGATTTTCTTCAACATGCATACATCCCTTCAGAGCAACTCTCATTCAATCAGTCTAAATGAATTGAATATTCCATTTCAGACCCACATAAATAGAGTATTTACCGTATATGGTAATACTCACAAGATACAATCCTTTACAATGTTAGAGGCTTTTTTTAATTGCAGTCATTACCCGCTGCTTATAGATGATAGTGACAAATACATAATAAAAAGATACGAAAAGAAATAAACTTCTGTTGTTTTGTCAACTTTTACATTAGTAGATAAATTGAAAAGCAAACACTTCTCATAATGCTTAAAGCAAAATCTTTATAGTAAAATAACTACAACATTTATTTGGACTAAGCAGTATTGTGCTCAGTAAACAAGAAATTAAAATAATTATTCTAAAAAGTTAACTAATTTAAGATAATTATCATAATGAAAATATATCGCTATAAATATATCAAATGATCGGTCTTGGTTTAATATCTTTGACATGCCATCGACCTATTGAGCGACCTGTCAAATCTGCCAGTTCGTAGACAAGTGGAGATATCTTTTGCTGAACCTGGCATTTCACAAACTTAGGGGCCAGTTTAGCGGAAAAATAGCGACCAGCAGCACTTTGAGTATAATTCTTTTTCCATACTATATCGCCGTCATTAAATTCAATGTTTTGACGACTTTTGTTATATTTTAAAGCATTGTTTTGGTGAGCTAAATAAAGTCTATTTTGGACCTTCGAAAATATTGGACTTATAAGTCCTATGTTATCCGCAAAAACATCACGTGGCGCGAATATTATTTCATCCGATGTATCAGTATTATTATAAATAGATCCGCATGTAACTAGTTCACGACCAAAAACTAAAAACGCCGGTGTAAATTTAGTTACTTCATTTACTGATGAGTTTATTGCGAATTGGATTTTGTTTATATTGAGGTCCCATGTGCGATGGTCTTCGTCGACAAAACAGGCTATTGCAGTAATGATGGTTTTGTTGTAGCGTTCAACGGTATTCACTTAGGGAGTATGATAAGCGGTATGATGAATTTTAGGAATATTGTATTTATGGAACATCTCTAATAATTCGTTACAAATAAATTGCGGCCCATTATCCATCAATATAGTTTCTGGGACGCCATAGCACATGAAGACCAAGTTTTCTAAAATGTGTTGTATTATATTTGAAGTAGCTTTTTTAATAGGAAATAATAAACAATATTTACTAAAACAGCAAGTTACTACGAAAATGAAACGATTTAACTTTCTTGACATAGGTAAGGGTCCGATCAAATCAATAGATATTGCTTGAAATGGTCTAGCACATACTTTAGGTTTGCCCATAAGTCCTATTGTAGTTTGAGTTCGGTGTTTATAAGCAATACAAGTTTCGCATGTAGATATAAAATTGACAATATCTTTATACATACCTTTCCAAAAGTATTTTTGTTTAATTTTTAAATATGTTTTAAGAGTGCCAAAATGTGCGGAAGTTGGAAGTATGTGATTTTCTGAAATAATATTTTTAGTATATTCGGACGGAATTACTTCCTTCCAATCATATTCAGAAGAGATAGGAGTATTGGTGCGACAATATCTATAAAGTTTGTTATTTTTTATTAAATATTCATGGCAAGAATTTGGGTTTTGTAAACATCTATTGCGAACTGAATTATACCATTCATCATTAGAAGTAATAGGGTTATAATTGATTAGAGAAATCGGAACAGCTCGTGATAATGTATCAGGAATAATATGATCTTTCCCTTTTCTATGCCTAAGATCAAAATTAAACATTGACAAGCGAATACTCCAGCGAGCCAAGCGACCGCTAGGGTTATCAAGGTTGAGAAACCATTGCAATGCGGAATGATCAGTATATATTACAAATTTTTTACCATTGTCTAAGTAACAGCGCCAATATTCTATGGCAGTTATAACACTTAGTAATTCTCGTTCTGTGACGGAATAATTTCTTTGGGCACCATTGAGAGATTTGCTCATATAAGCGATAGGTTTCTCCTTATTGTCGATTAATTGTGTAAGCATAGCCCCAATCCCATAATTAGAAGCGTCGCAATGAACCGCGAATGGCTTTGAAAAATCGGGACGAGCAAGTACAGGTGTTGATGTTAAAGCTATCTTTAACTTGTTAAAAGCCTCATCAGCTGATTCCGACCAACTGAATGCAGGAGCTTTTTTATGTGTTGAGGTTAGGCTATTAAGTGGAGCAGCGATTGAGCTGAAGTTGGGTATAAAACGTCGGTACCAACCAGCAGTACCTAGAAATTTTTTGACATCGCGCTTAGACTTTGGAGTTGGAATAGCCAAAATTGCCTTAACTTTATCAGGGTCAGTACGTAGGCCATGCTCATCCACAATGTAGCCTAGATATTTTAGTTCTTTCTTAAAGAAAGCGCATTTCTTAAAATTAATGGTAATATTAGCATTTCTAAGTTTTTGCTCCAATTTGCTTAGTAAAATAATGTGTTCTTCGAAGGTTTTAGTGCTAATAATAATGTCATCCAAATAACAGAATGTAGAATTGTCAAAATCAGAAGAAAGCAAATTATCAATAAAACGTTGTTGTGTAGCCGGTGCGTTAGTGAGACCAAACGGCATTACTTTGAAACAGAACATTCCGAGACCTGAAACGTGGAAAGCAGTTTTAATTCTGTCTTCCTTTTTTAGAGGAATTTCCCAAAATGCTTTTGCTATATCTATGGAAGATAGGTATTTAGCATCCCTTAGATTGTCAAGGATGTCATTAATAAAAGGTAATTTGTAAGCTTCCTTATTTGTTATGGAATTAAGTTTCCTGCTATCGATACAGAAACGCCACTCTCCATCCTTTTTAGGAGTAATAATAACAGGGTTCAACCAAGGGCTTTCGCAACGCTCAATAACATCTAGTTCCAACATTGTTTTTACTTCGTTTGCTAATGCTTTTTGTTTTTCAGGTGATAAGCGATAGCAACATTGTTTTACTGGTGCATGGTCACCTGTATCGATATGATGTTCAGCTAAATGTGTACGGCCTATAGGTCTAGTATCCGTAGAAATTATTTTAAACTTATGAATTATGTTATCAGCGGCTAATCGCTGAACAGGATCTAATGTATCATAATATGAAATCTTATTATTTTCTACATTAATCAAAAATTGAGAAGGTTCTTTACAGTAGTTAAGATGTTTTAAAACCTCTGGTGCTATATTAAAAGCTTTCCAGAAGTCTATACCTAATATAAGAGGTTGCGTTATAGTGGGTATGATATGAACAGTAACGATAACTTTTTTATCATTAAATATTATAGGTAGTTCCATAGTGCCGATAGAATTAAACGTTTGAATAAGAGGTTGCGAACCATTTATTTTTGAAAACTTGTTTATAATGAAACCATATTTCATAAGATCATGGTGATTGTTGTTACCAATTATAGTAACAGGACTACCACTATCAAGTAGGCCGCAAAGTTTTAAAGAATTAACTCCAATAGTAATATAAGGTCTTTCAAAATCTGTATTACTTTCATTCAGGATCGTAGAAACTTTATAAGATTTAAAAAACACTAATAAATTCTAGCCAATTTTGGAAGTCGCTACAATCCTGTTTTATTAGTTTTTTGAAACTGCGGTAGAAGTTGAAGGATTACATTTTGGACAATTATTAGCTTTGTAGTCTCTAAGACCGCACTTAAAACAAACCACTTCCTTTGAGTTACACTGTTGTAGAGAATGCGTGTAGTTTCTACAACGTGGACAATATTTACGAACAGAGTTAGAAATAGAAGCCACTGCATTAGAGTAGTTCTTAAAGGTTGAGACTGGATCGGTAGGTAGTAAGCTCTCATACCATTTACATGTTTTAAAAAGTTTATCAATGGATATAGTATCTTCAGGTCTAATCAATGACTTATAAGTAGGAAGGAGGTTACGAACAAGAATCTCTATTTTATTCTGGTCATTAAGAGGTGTATTTAATTTTAAAAATAATGCTTGTAGGTCTGTAAAATAAACAATAATCTTTTCATTTGGTTTTTGCTTTCTATTATTTATTTGTTGTTGAATTTTAAAATCGTAGTCTAATGTGTCAAAATCTTCGAATAAATGTGTCTTAAATTCAGACCAATCGGTTAAGATTTCTTTCTTTGAACGGTACCAATCTAAAGCAGGTCCACTTAAGATATCGTAAACACTTTTAATAAGCTTTTGTTGTTCAATGCCACGAGCAATAGCAAACTCTTCAATATCTCGTATGAAATCTCTAGGACAAGTATTTCCTTTATAGTTAAATTTTTTAATTTCTCCAAAATTAAATTTAGGAGCATTTAAACTAGTTAATGCTTCAGATAATTTATTAAAATCAAAGGAAGCACTTGGCAGATTCAATGAGTTTTGTGTTTCTACTTCAGTAGCCGTGACAAAAGAAGCTGTGGAATTAGAAGAAGATGTATTAATTTTTATAAACTGTTGTTGTAATTCCGCAATATCTTTTGATAAGATCACATAAATATTTAATAATTCTGTAGAATCTTCAGAGGAAATAGAAATTCTTTGTATTCTATCGATAAGATGTAAAAAATATGTATTAATTTTATTTCTTTTGTTGCTATCTTGTTTGACTGAAAACTGAATGACTTTTGCTTTCATATCTAAATAAATTCTTTGAATCTGTTCTAGTTCCTCATTAATAGGCATAAAACTTATGTCTTGAATAGGAGTCTTGTCAGTAATTAATTGACTTAACTGACCTTTTAAAAGATCAACCGTTAGAGAATGTTCTGCGCCTCTAATTGTAACTTCATAAATAAGTTCATTTTTGTTCAATAAATTAATATCCATAATGAATATTTATAAGTTAGGGTATGGAAAAAGAATTATTATTTGTTTTGAAAAAAAATATATACAAATGCGATAAAATTAAATTAATTCAATAATAAAATCTATCGATTAAAAGAATAACAATCAACTTAAAAAAGAAAAATCATAAACGTGCGGTTAAAAAAACGCTAACATCGCTTAGTGTGTAACGGGCCTTAAATTTGAAATATTTTGAAAAATCCATGAACGATCAGCAACATTTCTGTCGGCAACGGTCCTAGTATTCTGATGACGTAGTAAGATTCTGGTACTTAGATACAGAGTACAGGGAAGATACAAGTCGAACTTCAAGTCGAACTCAACACGTTAAAATTTTAAAGTAAACATCTTCGGCAATTTATTGGAGCACTTTCGCTGGAGCCAGAGGTAGAAGAAATTGTTATACTTGCGATTAGTGTGTAGATATCCAAATATTTTCAAACAAAATAACATAGCCTCCATATAGCCTCGTACATAGCAATTCTCCTCGATCTAGGTTCTTTATATTATCATCACGTTGTGGGCGCCAATTGTCACCGTAGAGATTCGATGACCTCCAACTAACTCAGGGTATTCGGAGAGTAGAAATTATAATGCAGTTTTTAATTTTTCTAGCTTATAATTTCGTAACAGTCAAATACATTTTTTGGGTAAATCTCAAAAGTCGTCTTGACAAATTCTTTTTTCGTCTCTATGACACTATAGAATTATCTATTTTGAAGGAGGCGAAAACAACTATAGCCAGTTTTCTTGTTACAAGTAGTGCACGACCAAGTCCTGGGGGAGCCAATCCCAATGAATGCAGGAGTCAAACAGGGCTGCCTCCTGTCGCCGCTGCTCTTCGTTGTCCTGCTTGACGACGTCATGCGGAAAGTAACGGAAACACCTAGAGGCATCGTATGGAACAAAGGCTCACACCTGGAAGACCTCGACTACGTAGACGACATAATGTTGGTCTCGTCTTCACTACCCGATCTCCAAATGAAGTTGGACTCGTTACGAGAAGAAGCTCAAGATAAGGGTCTACGAATCAACGCTAGGAAGACCGTCGAAATGCGAGTCCAGTCATGCGAAAGCCGACCCATCAGACTCAGTGGTTCACCGCTGGAAGAGATTGCAAGAAACCGGTCTGGGATTCGAACGTGCTAACTCGGCGGATCAAGATTTCCCTCTTCGATTCCATAGTGAAGTCGGTCTTGCTCTTCGGCTGCGAGACCTGGAAGGAGACAAAGGGTCTGACGAGCAAGCTACAAGTGTTTGTCAACAAATGCCTAAGATCCATCCTGCGCAGATTCTGGCCGAACACTATCAGCAACGAGGATCTATGGAATCGATGCCACCAAATCCCGATTAAGCAGGATATTGCCCAGCGGAAGTGGAAGTGGATAGGGCACACCCTCCGGAGACCAGAGAACAGCACCGCCAGAGTCGCGTTCACGTGGAGGCCGCGTGGAAGCAGGTGACGGGGCCGGCCGGCGCACACGTGGCAGCGCACCGTCGACGCCGAGCTGCGAGTAGCCGGGCTGAGTTGAAGGGACGCGGAGCGAGAGGCACAAGACAGGACCGGATGGAGACGTCTCACGAAGGCCCTCTGTACCACCGGGCTACCATAGGACGACAACAACAACAACAAAATCTAATCTAAATCCGCAGACCCGGAGCCGTGGGCTTCAGCCATACTTCAGCAAGTCACATTACAATAATAAAATATGCAATGTTATTCACGGTCGAGTAAACCTCATTACAAAGTATTGAAAACCATAAAATTTATTACAAGCGCAGAGCGCGAGGTCCTTTCAATTGCATATACACGTGAAATAAATTCTCCTCGCTGTGGTTTGGACGCCTTTGAAATGAGCCGCACACGTGGAACCAACAATCGTGACATGACTGCAAACTTATATCCTGTATAATATGTCATCAATATTTCGTATTAAAATTTAAATGTTTCGAAATCTTTTCTTGTAAGATTTATTATGATTCTTTTACACGTAGCAAAATTTCATGGCTTTCCATCATCTCGCATGATAAGTGACGGTAAGGCCAAGATGGAAGCGAGCTTTAGCTGGAATCCTCAACAGCTGAGGAACTGGCTATCTTACCTCATAATATTCGGAACACAAGAATGGTATTAATATTGTTTGCTATGACGACAAAGTTAGGTAATACTGTAACGATCCAACCTAACGTCAAACGGAACCCTAAATAGAAACCCCCTTTACACAGTTCTATTCGTAGTTTTACTAACAATTTACGCCTTCTAAAAGAAACGCACAAAATTGCTTTGATTTGTACGAAGTTTGGCCAATGATCGACTAGTGGTTTTATTAGAATCTACGTTGCATCCGTTGATGTAACCCAATATCTTTTCCAAGTGGATAGATAAAGAAATCCTATTGCCTAAACTATTCCTGTACTTAATTCATTTTATCAGAAGCTTATTAAACTTGCTACCATAGTAACGAAATAACAATCTGTTCTTTGAGTGAATTTTACGATCTCAGTAATGAGAAAACAAATGTTTTGATTTTTAAGTATGTTACCGCCGCTGTCTTTACTTTCTGAAGCTAACATTGGGATTTTGATACCTTCAGGAAGGTAGTCCCTTAACCCTCGGGCTCCATAAGATTCCAAATGAACCTTACTTCGCCCTACCAACATACTTTATAAACTACTAAAATTCTCTACGCTTGAGAATTACATCCTTTCAGAACTTTAGTTTTGTAGAGAAGAAAGGAGCGAAAGAAACTACCAGCTCATATTCTCAATACATTTGAGAATAATCTCTAAGACATTTAATGTCTTAGCAAAATTAGCTTTACGTTGAAATAATGATGATGAAACTTACATGAGATCTTTATCACAATTTCCATTTTGCACAACACAAAGTAATCACTTCAAATAGCACATATCACTTTAGTTTTAGTGAAGAGTTCAAGATTTCGGCACCGATCCATAGTGTGAATAATTCGTCCATTCGTAGATAAAGAAGATGTGTCGGAAATGTCGTGGAAGGGAACAACTCCAGTGCCTAACCTTCTGACACTGAAGCAAATATTTTTTAGTAATAGTCGACTAACGTGCCTAACCTTCTGACACGTTGCCGTTGCAGATAATGTTCCCAATATAATATTATCCCTCCACATCTCTTCAGTTTTTTATATGTAAGCACAACCACTTCACAGTGCCAAAATAATTCACTCACGAGACAAATAGTGCATCAAACACAAAGCTCTTATTAGAGCGGACTTCATAGTCGAGCCCAATGGAAAATATGATCCAAAATCCACTCAATTCAAATTCAAATTCAAATTCAATATTCTCAGATATTGGAATAAGCCACTAGAATCTCTTCAAGAAACTAGGAATAAATATAATCGTTGCAGGTTTCTTATAGAGGGACCTGAATATAGCGTTGCAGGCGTCCTATCGGAGTGACCTGAATAATCGGTGCAGGTTTCTTATAGAGGGACCTGAATAACGGTGCAGGTTTCTTATAGAGGGACCCGAATAAATAGCGTAGCAGGTTTCCTTCTGGAGTGACCTGATAAAACGGTGCAGGTTTCTTATAGAGGGACCTGAATAACGGTGCAGACCTCTTACAGAGGGATCTGAATAGCGGTGCAGGTTTCCTTCGGAGTAACCTGATTAAATTCAGTAAATTCATTGATGGAGATGAAGATAATAATGATTTTAGCTTAAGGGTCCCTACCTGATGTATCGTGTCTAACCGAATCTATAAGCTTCTATTTGTGTAGTTCAATAAAAACAAATTAACTCCATTGTAAATATTAAACGTGTGGTGTGTTGCGTTATCTTACGAAGTGCAATGTAAGACACCTAACTAACATTAGAAGAATAAGAAAGCGAGGTGAGAAGGGCCTCTGTGTGCCTATTTCCCTATACTCGTGTATGCGCGAGCACGGGCAGGTGGATTGGCATCGCCGTGTGCTCACGAACCCTATATACGTGGTGTAAATATACATATATAAATAGAGGACCAGCTTCTTATGTCCATGCGTAGCTGTCCGTCAGGTGACCCGACCGTGGTCCATCGAACCATGTCGATGTTTTTAGGTCTTCACAATTCGATATTCGAACTCGAAACACTAATATCTTAAAATACACAAATCTTTGCAAACACAAATTAATTTAAATTAAATATGAAAAATCAAAGAGCGCGACGAAGACCAACCGGCCTGCACGAAAATCTGTAATGTTCCCCCTTCAATAAATGCCTGTGACATTCCTGTCAAAATCAAATCCTTCCCAGTTTAAAATATTATTTTTAATTGTCATATTTCTACAACAATACTTCTTTGATCAAATAATTGACCGGACGAAAACATGGAGATAAAATCAATGGAGACGCTTCGACCATTGAGCTAGATTTGGTTTCGTTACAATACGATGGTAGCCATGTCAGCTCATAATGATCAGATGCTAATAATTCCTAATTTATCAAAAATTATATTATATCCATATCTATAAATGGCGACCAAGTATCCAACGATGAACATAGCATTAAGATCAATATCTATACTAATTACTAATATTATAAAACTGAAGAGTTTGTTGGTTTGCTTGAACGCGCTAATCTCAGGAACTACTGATTCGAATTGAAAAATTATTTTTGTGTTGGATAGTCCATTTATCGAGAAAGACTTTAGGCTATATAGCATCACGCTTCGATTAATAGGAGCTGAGCATCAATGAAAAATGTTCCAAAAACGGGAAAAATGTATGGCGAAACGTAGTTCGCGTGCGCAGGTAGTTTACAGATAATTCTCAAAAAAGGCCCTCCTATATCCAAATAGGTGGCGAAATCAACTTTTTTCAACTGTGTTTGACATCGATAATGTCTTTATAATGTCCCCCTTACCGATATTCGGTCACGGCGAAATCTCAAGAGAGATATTATAGTGCACAAGTGACTGCGCAAACGCATGTTGTTTATAATGTCAATGTTGAATAAGGATATTTGAATTTTGAGTTGAATTTGAATATGAATATGTTTAGCAATCCACAATTTATCGAATAAAATGAATCATAACTGCGTTTTAGTTAACACCAGAGAGATACGATTGCAAAGACACCATTCTTGATCAATAATCGCTGTTTCGGCTCCGTTATTCGTTGTCTAAGAGCTAACTGAAAAATCACTATGAATAAAAAGTGGGAAATCGATTATAGCTAGAGTCCAACGACAATTTGAGACGAGTGAATCATATATACAGTCCCTGACCGCCTGGCTTAGAATGAGATGTGCGTACGTTGCATCTTTATGTTAAGACCTGTCTAGAATTTACTTAGGAGGTCAAGAGAACTGGGTGGATGATCCTTTAATCGTGATTTCAGTTGCGTTGTTTGTCATTGGGAAAATGTATTGTGTTAGGACACGGGAACAATTCACGCAGCAATGTATACGTTAAATTACAAGCGACTTTGCTGATCGGTTTCAGATTATGGTAAGAGATACACCCCCAGTTTCTACGAGTATCAAATTTCAAATTGGTGTAGCAAAACAATATCAATTTGATAATTTCTACACAAAGTGAAAGTTTTATAATAGATACAGGAGGTAAGGATTACTTACTGACCCTTTTTGGCAAAGCTGATAGACTGCTCACTTGGATCTATGCCGTGGAGACTGTGTGGAGGGAGACTGTGTGACTAATGAGTAAGCCGCTGGCCGAAGTTAACCTCACCAAGCATCTTTGTCCCGAGCTGTGAAAACCCTCTTATTTAAAAGCCTATGCCCCAGAGGAATGGGTCTGGGATAATGATAGTACAGTACAAACACTGACTAATCATTATCAACTTCACAGCCTATATACTTCCCACTACCGGGCAGAGGCCTTCCTACATGGAAGAAACACATGAGGATTATGTATAAAAGAACAGTTGCAATAACAACCAGGACCAACAGCTTAACGTGCTCTCCGAAGCTCAGAGAAAGTTGAAGTCGATGGGTGACCTACCATCCAGGGGGCAGCCATGGCGAAGGTTGCTTGGTTTTCAATATCGAAACCACTACGCCACCGAGCTGCTCAACTGATACTGACACCTAGAGTCCAGATAGTAGAAACACAGCAGTTTTTTTTTGTACAGAAAAAACTGGCCATGTGCGAGCTGGACTCGCACACCGAGGATTCCGCAAAACCTTATCTAAGTTCCTAACTACATAAAAAAATCAAAAATATCTATATTTTTCAACAGTGCTGCAGTAGTTACAGAGGTTGGGCTTCTCCTTTCAAGTTAAAAACCTGTGTTAGGAGGAGCCCGCTCTTTCATTGCGAAAACTATGAGTAGGTATTATACAAAAAATAAATAATATTACAAAAAATAAAAACCGATTTCAAAAACACTGAAAAGTTAAAAATAATATACTCGTAAGAATAGGTACTACAGACAACATCACACTTCTATCGAGTATATTGAAGTCGGCGACAAACGATGATCTCCTAGAAAGTGTTAAAATTTGTCACCGACTTCAATATAGAAGTGTGATGTTGTCTGTACCTATTCTTATATTATTTTTGTGTTTTTGAAGTCGGTGTTTATTTTTTGTAAAATATTTTTTATTTTTAACTTTTTAGTGAATGAAATCTTTTTAGTGAAAGAATTATTTTAGTGTTTTCCTCAATTTCCATGGGATCCCATCATCAGATCTTAACTTTGGTGACTATGGGACCACCCTTGCAGGACACTCTATCGAATACAAAAAGAATTTTAGAAATCTGTTTAAAAATGACGGAGTTATGAGATAACAAATATAAAAAAATACAAGCGAATTGATAACCTCCTCCTTTTTTTTTTTGAAATCGGTTAATAAAACAAAAAAGACAACTTATCCTTATCAAATACAACCAACTAATAAACGTGTGTTTGCGTGTGTGCGTGTGCGTTTGTGTGTGTGCGTTGTGTGCGTGTGCGCGTTTGTTTGTGTGTGTGTGTGTGTTTGTGTGTTAGTGTGTAAGATTGTCTGGGTGATTATTATTGTTTTAGTACTACACATTACAACTTACAAATTTTAGTAGTTCAAATTTTAGTAAACTTTTAGTACTACATATTTACGGTTTTTAGATTTTTTCCTTAAAATAAAACTATAAAACTATAACTATAAATACGTTGCTTCTTGCCAAATTTCATGATCCTAGAGGTCAACGGGAAGTACCCTGGAGGATGCTCGAGTAAAACATATCTTTTGATCGCGTTCACTTACAACTTAGACTTTTAATTTTTCACAGCTGAAATAGACCGTTGGGTCTACGGTCTCTGTTTGCATATATAATATGGTAAACAGTTTGATATTTCTACGTGTTCCTAGGAAAAAGGGTCATGACTAGACTTGAGGCATAAATATGTGATTAGGTACGTGGATTAGGTATTTTTCGTTACCAGTACGTACTTAATCCATGCCACCTAGGATTAGGTATTCGTATACCATGTTTGTTAATCGTGAAGTATCAATCTGTCAAATTATACTGTAAACAAAACTACACTTTACGTTTAATTATTAAGTTTCAAATTCATTTAAAATTCTTCAAACGTCATCTAGGATAAATTACCATAACTATTTTTTGCATAGAAATACAGCGAATCTCTTGCTAAATTATTAGTTTAACAAAATCATAAAATCTTTTTAAAAAATACAAAAAATAAAAACCGACTTCAAAAACATTTTAAAGTCCAAAATTATTTAAAAATGCACACCATCATCTTTTTATTATGAAGTCGCTGCCAAATTTTAAGTCTTATTGAAGTCGATTTTATTTTTTTGTAATAAAAAAATATCTGTGTTTTTTGTAAATTTTATACCAGCTCATCCAAGTAACTTGAAACAACGCAACTGAGCATCAAAACGTGCCTATTGTGTTTAAAAAACTAATCTCTAACTCCTAAAAGTCAAGGATCCTTCCATCATCAGCTCGTTTCATGACTACCAGACGCAAATTCCTGAATAGCTTTGGAAAAAACATGAAACACGTACGAACCTATGAAATTTAAGGGTTTCCCTCGATATTCCTAGGATCCCATCATCAGATCCTGACTTTGGTGACAATGGAACTACCCCAGGACTATACTCTATCGAACACAAAAAGAATTTTGAAAATCAGTTCACAATGGGCGGAGTAATCGCGTAACATACAAAAAAAACGGTTAAAAATATTAAACTTGAATCAAGAATAAAATTAAATATTAGGACCTATTACATAACTATTCTAATACATTCCATATTCTTAATATTTATTCCAGTATTAAATAAATATTAGGACCTATTACTATTCCAATACATTCCCTATTCCGAATATTTATGCGAATACTGAATAAATATTAGGACCTATTACCATAGTAATACATTCCCTATTCCGAATATTTTTACTGGTACTGAATAAATATTAGGAACAGGTATTTGGATTAGGTATTCGGAAATATTAGGAACAGGTGGATTAGGTACGGAAATTAGCTAATCCAGCCCATATCTAGTCATGACAGACAGACGGACGGACAACGAAGTGATCCTACAAGAGTCCCTTTTTTTTCTTTTAAGGTAAGGAACCCTAAAAATAAAGCAGACACCAACAAGCTTAATGCTTAAACGCCCTTAGAAAATATTGAGGAAGGATTTCGCAAGGTGGCTGGCAAGGACTGGATGAGAGTGAATGAAGTGAGGAAAAGAATGTATAAGAGTCAGTCACAGAGCCAATGATCGCTCAGTGGCATTTGGAGAAGTTAGCTGTATGACTGATGATGATGATGATGATCGAAGACAGATCCTTTTAACAGGCTAAGCATACGCTAGACTGAAATTCATAATTTCGGTAACGGAAGTAATCGCCGCTCGTTAATCACATAGCTAATAAATTTCACCGACCGCGGTTGGAAATGTGTGCTAAAATATTACGAGGCGCAATTAACTTGCCAGCAAATGATGATAGTTATTAAAATAAAAACGTAATATATAATAGTCTCTTATTAATTATCATAATAATCTGATTGGTGTCCACATTATCCACAATAAGAACAGATGGTGAATTTAGTGTGGTAATTACATAATTTTGAATGTTACTCCAATGTTATTAGTTAAGTATTCCAATTTTCGGAAATAATTTCGAGGATATAAAAGGAGGTTAATGTTTTTGTAACGTAAACACATAACAGCTATATTATGTCACAGAATTAATATGATAACAACTATGAATGTTATGATGAATAGATAAATAAAAGTGTAGACTAATAATATTAATCAGTAAACATCATCCATAATCTTACCTAACGAATTGCTGTTATAGAAAAAAGTTACAATGGATATTACAAAATATCTACGCTATTGTAAATAAAGCCGTTCAAGTTGCTGGACTAATTACACCAGAATGCCCAATAACTAATATATGCAACGAAACCAGAAATGTGACGAGAAATTATCGCCTCTAAGGCAACGCGTTAAAGAGCTAATGCCATGAATTTAAGGCAGACGCGTTTTTACGCAATACTACGCATTTAAAAACTGTGCGCAGGCGCCGTAACGAAACTCAATACTCGGGTGACTTATGTTTTGTTTGAAATTATATTCTTTAATAAGCAATAAATATTTCCCGACCCTCTCTTGTGTGTATAAGGTCGAGAATACAACAGCAATAGATGAAAACAATAGAACTCATCGGCACATGTTCCAATTAAAATATCAATGAAAATACGTTGCTTTATCACTCAGTGCGTAAAAAACACTTATCACACGTACATAACTTTTACAGTCTCCTGTCATGAAATATTATATGGACCGCTACCCATTACTAATAAATCTAATACTCGTAGTAACAAAGACAACATGTGAATTCGACGCAGGTGAAATCACCGGCACAACAAGTGAATCATTGAAATTTTGTCTACCTTAAACCTTAAACTCACCTAAAGACTAACCTGAAATTCGCCTGCAACCAGCTGAACAAATGAACACAAAAGAGACCACGTCTGTATCCGTTCTTTACATATTGAATACAGACTAAGCGAAGAATAAGCAATGAGTTTAATAATATTTGCAGTTGAATTAAACAAAGGAACCGTTTGCAATTATAGTCGCGTTCAATAGAGACAATAAACTCAGGTTCACAAATAATGTTTTCGCACGAATATAGACAACACAGATGAATAAATATATAAAGGCACTGCTCATTACAGCAATGACATTTCTTCAAGCTGACCCTCGAGAGAAGTGATAGAGCGATAAGAGGTTTGTTAGCTACGTGCGGATTCTACACTGAGCATAATATGTATAGGTCTTTGGCTACGTGCTTCAAGTAGACAAGCGTGACAGTGAATATGTAACACACGTAAAAACCTAGATATAAAGTATAGATCTTCCGTACTATGTACCGATGCTGATAAGGCACCATTTAAAATTCTGTGTAATGAATTTGCTTATATACAAAAGGCAAACACATTTCAAGAATATTTTATTAATCTGTAGCTCCAAAACACCATGGATTAAGGATGTGTTGCTCAGGATATGATTATTTAAACTGTCCTAAGCAATTGATTAGCATTGGCTTGGCGTACGGTTTGTTCATATCTAATTCTCCATCACCACAGCAATCACCATCGTTCATTTATTATACTTCTACACAGACATTACAAATGTATGCTTCGCCTAAAACTGATTGTAACTTGGCGGTGTTTGTTAACAAAAGGTCAGTGAAAACGGTCCCATGCGCATTGGCATTGTTCCGCGGAGGAAATGCCGCTTCTATTGTACTGGTGCGCGCAACAGGAAAACGCGTAGTGCGTATTGGCTACCACTATTGGATAATATACTATACAAGCGCGTTCAACTGCGTATAATTCATTTGTACTGTTGGTTGGAAGTGTGGCAACCAATACCATTAGAAACTTATCATGTTTAAATAATATGACCACTTGATCTTATAAGCATAACATTTGCTAGAGATTACTTGAACCATAACTTCGATTCATCGATTTAATTTTAATTCAAATTTCTAAAATACGCTAACAAAATACCAGTCAAACACTATAAAACCCTTTATAAATTACTTGTTTAAACTGCGCATTAATACGTACCTACCTACTATTAAATTTACCGATTGACATAACATTTTCGTAGACACCATACCTCCAAATTATTAATCTATCAGAATGATAAAGCAAATAAGCTAAATTTAGAACTAATTTGCTTTTTTAATTTATCCAAATATAATTTTGACAAGTCTATGTAGTTTTATATCTTATGATGATGAGAATTACTGATGTTTACTTATGAGTAGGAACTTTGAATTGACCTGATATTTATTTCTTTCGTTAATAGAATTTTCTCTCAATTTTAAAACATCACGACTTATGACGTATGTTTTGTTAACAAAACTACTAAAAACTTTGTTGTAAAAAATTTATGTTCTTTTGAATTCATACACACTGCCAAAGAATAGGCAAACATCAACTATTAAAGGAAGAGTAACATTGCAAAATGAATTAGCAACAACCATATCAATACTTTAATTTAATCCAAAACTTCAAACATGTTTTCAAGGGTGACTAAAGCTGCAATATCTTAAAAAACAACTTCAGGTACAACATATCAAAAGGCCATTGGCCGTGTGAAGGCCATCCTTAATCGCGAAACAAATTCCAAATCTCACGACAATACGTGATTGATTAGAATGGAAATGCTCATAAATGCTCATTGTGACTTGAGATCTGATACTTCTTTTAGTGACCAAAGATAAAATAGCCCAAGGTTCGTATAGCCTTCTTAAAATATGCTAGATAAAAAGGGTCCACAATGAATTATTATCAACCGAACCAAAGTAAATCCAATTATTTTTGATCTTGAATGAATTAACACATGGTTGGTTCCAGTATTTTTTACAATGGCCACAAAACCGCAGTCCGAGTCGAATGAGGATTGTTATGAAATATGGAAATGAAATTATATGGGTTGTACTTTACAACAATGAAACTGACAGTGCACTAGCGCTGTTCGCATTCGTAAACAGAACCGTATTGTTTTGACGAATGTTTTATATTTTGTGCACATACAAGTAAAACGAAGATTTTATCACATACTTGTACATACAAGACAAGCTTAAAAATACGAAACAGGGTTATACTTAAAATTTTCAAATTGTGGAATTTAAAATGATCGAACAATTAAAGAGTTATTGGGATAAAAAATTCAAAATAAAATATTCCTTATTTGGTAGGTAAAATTTTCCATTACGAGGACTAACGATTAATACAAAAACAAAACAGTTTCCTTTACCGTAACTAAAGCGATTAGTCTAACTATAGTTTTATTAGTATTTGACTACTGTATAGCGATAAGCAAATCGTTAGAGCCTACTTGAAAGTGATAAGGTAGTACATCAATGGAAACAAAGTTTTTTTTCTTACCAATAAATAGTTTATTTGATAAATTAAAGCTGATCCCACTGATATATGTGCTAGACTGTTAGTATATATCCGAAATCCGTAATATTTAATGGTTCAGGGGTAAAAAAATTTCAACGAGTAAACATTTTATATTTATATAAATCATCATCATCATCATTTCGGGCAAAAGACGCTCACTGTTGGACATAGGCCTCCCCCAAGGATCTCCATACCGATCGGTTCTGCGCCTCCCGCTTATTAAAATATAAATTGTTTACCCGTTGGAATTTATGCCAGTATTATATTTATTTCAGATTCTATAGACAATATCAGTTTGAAAAGTAGAGTACAGTTGGAAGAGGAATGCAATAAAGCTGCAGATGAATATGCTAAATACGACAAAAATAACGTAACAAGGTGTAATTTTCAAAAGTACCAAACACTTTCGAATACCAAAGAAACTATTCAGCATACAAGTAACCTGCGTACCGTGACGTTACGCGCACTGACACAGATAGTACTTGGCTACTTTCTGTGTTACAATCGCGTGACACGGAATCTATTGCAGGTTTTGTTTATTATTATGCGGAACTCAAATTTTTGTATTTGCACGGAATATAATCATTAGGCTATCGACAGGCCCCAACTCCCACGGCTCCACACATATAATTTTGTTGTGATGGAAGTTATTAGTAGGTTGAGAATCAATTTTAACATCTTCATCATAATTAACGTTTCCAATGGCGGCAATGTTAACAAATCACCAAAACTATCAATCGTACTCGTACACTAAACAACTGGTGGATCATTTAGAAATGATCATTGTTAAGACATAAAACCTTAAACTTAGTGTGTTTTATGTCTTGCGTCATCGCAAGAGCAAGCACATGCAGCGTGCTCTTCACATGCGTATGAAACTTCAATAGTCTTTTTGTCAAAACAAGCAAAAAAACTGAAAGACAAGACTTCGGAACTTTCGTAAGAATTCCAAATTTTTCCTGTAAGATATTTTAAAAATCATAAATTACATAGCTGTTTTGTTTTTTTTTCAACTTTAAACTTTACCAATTTTGGTGTGTTGCAGATAAACAGACAAATAAAATGCAAAGCCGTCCTTTGGACCTAAGTTAAAAATTCAATGACCTCCGAACATCCATTAGCATTGTTTACAACGTACAGATACAAATATCTGGAAGAGGGATATTTTATTCTTAGGACGGTTTGTTTGAACAATATATGGTTTTGGGTGCTAAATACTTCTTAATTCTCTTTGATTATTTTAACCTGTTTTCAAGCTGGACAACGCACATTAGTAAAACGACTTTACTTTTCCGGAAGAATGCTTTTTTGAGTAAAGTTTACACAACTTTTCGACTATTATTTGGCCTCGATGAAAAATGAAAACAAATGAATCGAATAAACATACGAGTACACTTTTGTAAATTACAAGTTTTCTCATGTTTTGATAGGACGTTTGAATTTCATGAAAAATCACGGATTTCATGGTGGATAATATTTTTGGCTTCAATCTTGATTCGAAATGCAGATACAACTGTCGAGAGATAATATAAAATTGGAAAACCTCTCAACTGATTATAGATGCAGTATGAAGGCGCAGAATAGAAAACCGTAAGTCATATTCATGAGTTTCGTACTACGATAAATCATACTGCTTTATTGCAACCACACATAACCCACCTAAATGGATGACAATAAACCATAACATTGATACTCATACATACTCGATCATCTAAAAACATTATTATACTTATAAATAGTGATAGAACTTCACTTCGTCGACGATGTTAGATGAATTAAGAGATCTCACCTGGTAGAAAGCTGCTTTTAGCATCCTTCCGCTGCTCACCCTGCTCCTCTGACCTGCCAACTTCCACCTCTGGCTCCACCGACGAAGGGTCCACATTGTCACATCTCCCCTCACGCACAACCAAGAACGCACATAAACACAGCAGCGTAATCCTTAATAACTCCCGCATTTTATACATCGATAAATCATAGGAAAACGTCAGTAATTGCCATCTTCAACGTAACACTGTGCATTCGGCCCAACAGTCACATTTTCGCCGATTGCAACTCGCTGACGCGTTTCATTCAATGACGAACGTGTACTCGTATTCATACATTGTTTTGGAAACTCACACGTTCACTTTTCCGAGCTCACATGCCACAGTCGCGCTGCACTGTCATCCAGTCGATTCGAGGGGTTTGGTCGAGATCGAAAGTGAAACCGAATGTTTTTCGTATCGGAAAAATTTTTGGATCGGGTTCGTCGAAACACGCGCGCCGCTCGCTGGCCAGCGAAGTTACTGAGCGTCGGTAGTGGGAGGCGCATCGCCCCCACCGGCACCGGCTGCGCGAGCGCAGGCTTCGGCGGCGATCAATAGATAGGCACCAAATCATAAGGGCTACTCTCTAAACCCGCGACCAGAGTTTCAAACTCGAAGTGCTCTGTGCAACGCAGCGGCAGCGCATGGGCTTCGTTAGCGCGGGGAGTGCACGCAGAAATGTACGGCTATTTAGGACTTCAAGCTCTGTGTATTCGGTCCTAGAGAGTAGCGTTAACTTACGAAAACTCTAGCTGCTGATAAGATATCGAGGAAATCATTTCGCGTGTATGATTTTTGAAATATTTATTACTAGCTTTCCGCTTGCGGCTTCGCCCGCGTTATTATTGTATTCCCGTGGGACTTTCATATTTTCCCGTAGGAAAAATAATTTTGTAGCCTATTTAAGCCCGGATAATAAATTTCGTAGAAATTGGAGTAGATTTTAAATATTTTCCTTAGAAATTTTAACCCCTATTTTGCACCCTAAGGGGGTGAATTCCAATAAACCATGAAACACGTGTTCAATTAAATATATTTTTAAGAGCATGAATCTCAAGTTTTATGAAAATCGTTGCTTATTTAAAGATTTTTCCATACAAACTTGCAAACCCTATTTCAACCCTTTAGGGTATTTTTTTTTTAAATCCCATCTTAGTGTGCGTCCGCATTTTGGATTAAAACAACTGTCCAAATTTCACGTTTCTACCATTAGCGGTTACGGGCGGTGCGTGCGTCTATAGATGGGAATATCACCATTTTTCCATTTCCAATCGCAAAAAAACAATCAGCTGTTCCATAGGTACATCTAGGTTCAGTGAATGTTAAACATTTTTATGGAACAGCTGATTTTTTTTTTGCGATTTCAAAGTTGGTCCCATAGTGAAAGTTGTTCAGTTTGCTTGTCTGAACAAGCACACAAAATTAACTAAAAAATAACCTTGTATAAGTTTTTAACTACTATGTAGGCTCTCTTAGTATGATAACGACCGAATTCGAAATTTTGTCAAAACGAGTTACAGTGATATTGACCTAAAAAAGCCAACTCTACAATATAGCGGAAGAAAAACTTTCTTTCTCTTGCTTTTTTTAGGTCGATATCTTACCCGGAAGAGATTGCTTATTAACTATAATGCTTATTAGCATTAATATTATTATTATCCAAAAATTTATTACATAAAATATTTTTTTCTATACCTTGCTTGTCACGAGATTTACCTATATTATAAAAACATTTTTCTTCATAATCATACCCATATCAAGACCAAGTCAAACAGCTATTATCATCTTGTTTACAGATATTTCTCGCGGCAAGCTTTTACCCTAATCATAAAAAATATATCATGTAATAAATAGATGGGTTTTATTTATTTTATTTAAAGTTTATTTTCCTCTTTAAAGAGGTATTAAATAAAAGCTTGTTTTTAAAAATGTTTTTTTTTTCTATTAATTTATTTTGTGTTTTTAAGTCTTCGATGCACATGTCTGGTGGTTGTACAATTTTATGACATCGATCATCTTGGATTTAATTTTTTTCATGGTGTACTGTATTTGTCAATTCAAACCCTTTCATTTGATACCCATATTGAGAGAGTTGTACAAAAATATGTAATCCGCCATTTTGTTGCAGTGGCCATTTGGGATTTACAATTATACTAATTATGCATTATTGCATTGTCATCACAACTAAAGATGTGTTCCAAATATCAGTTCAAGTGGGTAAAATTAAACTTGCAACGTGAACATATCTGTGAACATATATATGTATTGAACACATATGTAAACTTTTATTGAACTTGCAATGTATGTATGTCGTACATACATTACAAGTTAAATAAAAGCTTGCAAAAATATGGAATGTATATGATTTAGAAAAAATTGTTTAAACAAAATTCAATTACAATATATTGACATTGGTTGAAACTAAGTTTCAAACAAAGTTTTCACTACAGTAAAATAAGAGAAATAATGTGTATTGTGTACAAACATCAATAAATAAATTCATGTCTGGGTCAAAATTTAGCAACACTAATATGGCAAGACAACATAATTATACCTTAGTTAAATAAATCACATTCTTTAGTAATTATTTTGAGCAAGTATTTAACTGTCAACTGTATTAAAATTTTTACAAATTACTTCTAGAAGAAAATGAAATCATGTTAAGAAACTAGATGGCAATTTTACAACAAAACATTAACATAATTTTTCATACCTGCTCTCCTGGAAGGTGATGCAAGATAAATGTAGTTTCTACTCTCTGCTCCTTGTTCATTAACTAAGTGCACATTCTAGACCTTGTCGCTAATATGGAGATTCACCTACAGAAATTATGCAATAAAAACGTTTTCTGCGGCAGAGTTGAACTTTAGAATTTTAGTCAAGTCAAATGCCTTGTCTGCCTCTCACTTTAAAACTAATTATAATATAAAAGGCAATATAATTAATAATTGTAACACAATACATAGATAATGTGCAATATATAGATAAAAGAAAATTATTATTGATATTAGTTACTGAATAGAAGTTACAGAATGACTCATAAAATGCTGTATTGATTGAATTAACACAATATTAATCATTTATAAAATGTTTTATTTTTACAAATAATATTATAATATTGAAAAATGATAAGACAATTATTATTTTACACTAAAATGAGATCACACTACTACTTAGTTATCACTAGAACACTCACAAAACTCTGAACAGTTACAAAATACTATCTACGCAAAAGCTTTCATTTGCATCTGTATAACTAAATTTACCACTGTTCCTTTTGACTTCTTCTTGCTTGCTTTTGATCAAATGCTTTATCATGCGCTTCAACGTCTCCACTTTATTTTTCAACCGCATTTTCTTCTGCCACATCAGACTTAGTCTACGTTTTCTGTTCTCTGCTAGAACTTCAAGTCTTCTTATTTTTTGTTTCAGATTAATAACTTGCTTGGAATCGGTATCTTCAATGTCTACCGTGCTTATAATTAGGTTCTTGTCTGGTTGTGATGTTTGACATACCTGAAATTATCCATAAATAATGGAATAAAAGTATGGAATAATTCAATGGAATTAAAACTAAGTACAATTCACATTATATCAAACAAAAGGCAGAGTCAATAAAAACAAATGCTGAATTATTATTGTTCAAGTATTCGCTGTATGGAAACTTAAATTTACAATAAACATTATTAACATCACAATGACAAAAACAAAAAAAAACAAGATTTTACTTAAAAATAAAATGTAACTCACAGAAATATTGATTGATGGAATGGCATCGGCAGAGAGCTTTCGAAGACCACTCTCTGTTAGGTAGAAGTCGCTAGCTCTAAAGTGGTTGGAGCACACAGCACTTGATAATGTAGCATACCAGTTTTCCTCTCGATTCACTGCTGACTCCCACTGCCGACGTCTGGCCATGTCACGAGGAAATCTGGTAAGAAAAGAATATAAATGTAGGTACTTAAGTATGAGAATCGTCGTACAAAAGGTCATAAATCGTTTGTTATACTCAAATTGTCTTCTAAAATACCTATGAAATGTAATTCCATCTTTGCTCTTCGATATTTTACCCGAACAGTTTTTACAGTTGTTCACAACACAGGATACCATTACGTTTTCAAAATGATCAGGGAAGACTAGTCTTACAATATGATTATTTTATTTAGAATCGCAATAGGACTCTTTGAATAAAACAAACAAAACATTGAGTTTTGGACTTGGTCTGTTTCTGTTTGTTGTTGGTTTTTTTTTTAATTCATTCTTCCCTTTTCTTGGGAAAGGCATAGGCATCAGCCATACAGCCTCGTCTGTGATATTTGCCCTGCGTTCCGTAAAACGATAAAAGTGATAATATCGCGAATCCGACCAAAGTCACAACATAACCTACTGATTCAATAGCCCTTATATTTTGTGACGATTTAATTTGGTCGGATTCGCGATATTATCGCTTTTATCGCAATTCGGAACGCACGGTTGTTGTTGATTTTGTTTGTTTAGTTTTTTTTTTAATCTTCGCTCACAATGAGCAGGCAAAGAGCAGTGCCCATACAGCCTATTCTGTGGTATAAATTACTTTTTTAAATATTTCCTCTTTCTTCTTTCTAGTCGGTTTTCTTTATTTCGGGTTCGAGACCGCCATGCACCACTGTGTTTTTCGTTTTCGAATTTCATATGTACATTTGTCTGACGCTCCTACGGTGAAGGAAAACATCGTGAGGAAACCTGCATACATCTGCGAAGAAATTCAATGGTGTATGTGAAGTCGACCAATCCGCATTGGGCCAACGTGGTTGACTAAGGCCTAATCACCCTAACATAGGGTAGGCTCGAGCCCCTCGGTGGGGACGTATATGAGCTGTGATGATGATGATGATGTGGCTTATAAATGTAAAAAGATGCATATATGTGGGATATGATGCTCAAAAATAAATCAATCGATGATATAAATCAACTTATTTAATTTGAAACTACAGCAGCGTACAAACTTTGAAACCTTCCGTCTTAACGTCTAGCCAGCGATTCAAAATGCGAACGAATGAATGACAAACACAACACTTATTTATCATTCATCCCTTTCTCTCACATGCGTTCGTCCGTCTCACACAATCTTACGTTCCGTTTCCCACATTCGGCCGTCCTGCTCTTTTGGCTGTCCCCAGACACTCACACCTTACATTCACCTCTTATACAACTTAAAACTCTTACATCTTAACAACACTTAAACATAACAACGAAACAACAATCTTAACAACTTATAAAAAACAACATCCTTAATTAAAATCTTAAAAACATTAACAACTTATTACTAACAGCAAAATACATCAACACAATATACGAAAAACACATTTTACACAAATAAATACATAAAAAAAAAACAAATAAACACAATCTTAAAACTTATAACAAAAAACATCATACTTCACACATTCACTCCATTCAACAAACATACCTCATATTCAATCGTTATTCCCACTAGGCCACGCCTTCAAGGCTTCCTCTAGAGCCAAGCGTCTACATGCTCGCTACCGTAAAAGACGCACTAGAGATGCTGAGACTGAGAGCAATTTGCTAGAGTCCTACAAAACATCTAAGAGGGGTCCGGATACTGTATGTCGTCGCCTATATGCTGGAGTCGTGGCGTCTATGGCTCTTTACGGTGCTCCGGTGTGGTCGGACGCCCTAAGTTCGCGCAATGTCGCTCGACTGCGCCGCCCGCAGCGTATTGTAGCGATAAGGGCCATCCGAGGATACCGGACCATCTCAACCGAGACGGCCTGTGCTATGGCATGTATGCCTCCGTGGGACATAGAGGCGCAGATTCTCATAGAGGTGTATGATAGAAGGAGCGAGGCCCGCCTTAGAGGCTGTAACGTTCACCCCCCTTTGAACTTGGTTACTTTACTTAACCCCTTAAGTCGACGAGACGCACCTTGATGAGGTACAATATTTGGCCAGAAGTGATCGACAGTTAGGACTCTACCTTGCGCCGCGTCTAGACCCAAACCCTTTTTATGTGGTATGTGAAAGCACCGTTGTACCTGGATTAGGCATATAGGAATATATGGTCACTTTAACACGCTTGTGTGGATTTTAGTACTATAAACAAATGTGTGTGAAGATTAGACAATGTTATATATGTCGGGATTTCATAATTATTAAACTCAATTTAATATAAGTTCTCAAGTAATTTGCAAACGCTAGTGATTATGCTTTTCCCTTATATGTAAGTACATCTATGTTAAAAAATAGCATAAATTTATAGGTTCACCTACAGGTTTAGCGTATTTGTTGCAGAAGTTTTAATATGTAGCATCACTTATACTCAATATTTAACTACAGGCGTTTATATGTATATACATGAGGTCACCTATACACAATGTATTGGTTTCAGGGGTCTTCATATACCGGGTTATTTAAACACAATGTAATTGCGTCATACACAATGTATTGGTTTCAGAGGTCTTCATATACCGGGTTATTTAAACACAATGTAATTGCGTCGGAGGTCTTGATATATAAACATACTCGTAGTTACCTATACGCAATGTAATTGCATCGGAGGTCTTAAATTTAAGTATGGTTATCATTGATTTACTACCAAACGTAGATAACGCACGAACGTTCGAAAAGTGGGCCGGTGAAGAACTGCCCAATCGGGCCTCGTGCAGTTCTTTTCCATGTGTTGGATAAGCAATTTTGAGCATTATGTTTGAGAGTATAAAGTTGATATTTTCTTGTAGCAAACAGCGTACAAATGTATAGTCGATTAGGTGACAGATTTCAAGCGCGTTTTTGTATGAAGTGCTCTATCTACGTTTGGTAGTAAATCAATGATGGTTATCTATACGCAATGTAATTGCGTTAGAAGTCTTAGAGCTCCGCCCCGCTCAAGACAGTGGAGACCAACCATATAAAGCCTCCCCCTAAGGATTGAATAAATGGGTCCAATTAGATATAGCCGTAAAACTATAGTGACACCTTGGTGAATTTAGAATACATTCTTAGATGAGAAAAGTAATAAGAATAGGAATCATCACCGACCGCGAGTAACAATGTTATAGTGGTGCTTCGCTTTACTTCAACTTAATTCATTCCACTGAATATTATGTTCGTTTAATAATGCGCGTTCGCAAGTCCGTTTAATCATTACGTTCCTATACATTAATTGTAAATAACACCAATTAGTCCAGTGGATCCGATACCAATAAAGTTCCCTATGTGTATATATTTAGTTTCGTTCGTTGCTGAAGGACTTGAAGAATGTGATATAATGTGATTGTTTGTTCAGTATGTGAGGTCAACAAGTCCAACAGTTCGAAGTAGTAATAAGCACACATCATCAACCAGTTTGTAGTTCATTTATAGTTCATATGTTCCGGGTCTCCGAGGTTGCTGACCAGGGTATCTGGTGGTGCCCAAGGTAGACACCACCACGTCGGCGATTCACCGACTTCTGGGTTGCTGATTTTTATAGCCTACTACCAGCTCATAGAAAACATTGTTGCTTACCCCTATTCCAATTGGTCTCCGTATGTAGCCGGTGGACTTCCTGAGCTAGCTCGAAGGAAGCCGCGGCTCCTGAAGGGCTGCTTTCTGACCGAATCGGATGGTACACTTGCCTATTAGGCCACCAATACCCGAACTCACCGATAAAAGACACTAAAACTTGGCGGAACCTCGCACCAACAATCGCTTGGTGCGCCGCGCAATACTATTTGTTAGTTAACTTATATTATATTTTATTGCGGCCCGGACATAACCTATATCAATGTCATGACATTTCGACCCGACTCAACTGACATCTTACATGCGGCCGGCCGCCACAGACTATAATGCTCTCTCGCTCGCTAATGCTCGCAACTCTACCTCGAGCGTAAACATCCCCCCGCTCCGGACAGTCCCGGACTGTCCGCCAAATCAGTCTAAGGGGAGGCGAGAAAGAGTAGCGACCGCGCGCTTCAAAACAGAATCCCCAACTAGGACCTCGGCAAACCTGGGCACACCATCAGACCCTAGAGTAAGTTGGACAATGCGTCCGCGACGCCAACGTAAGGGTGGCAAGTTTGGGTCCTTCACTAACACGAGGTCTCCAACCCTCGGTGGGTTTGTCTTATCTGACCACTTAACGCGCTGTTGCAAAATGTGTAAGTATTCAAGGTGCCAGCGGCACCAGAAGCTCTGGGTAAGCTGCTGGAGCAACTCAAACCGCGAAAGGCGTCCTGGATTGATATCTCTATAAGGATACTCGGGCAGGGCGTTAAGTGGTCTGCCTATCAAGAAATGGCCCGGCGTGAGGGCCTGCAAATCGTTCGCGTCGGTAGACAACGGACATAACGGACGCGAGTTGAGAACCGCCTCAATCTTATGAAACACCGTCGCGAGTTCCTCAAACGTGAGAATAGTCTCCCCAATAACGCGGCGAAGGTGAGTCTTGGCGGCCTTTACAACAGATTCAAAAATCCCTCCCCAGTGAGGGCAAGACGGCGGGGAGTATCGCCATGTTACCCCCCTACGGGAGAGTGTAGATCCGATCTCAATATTACTTTTATCTAAAAATTCACAAACTTCTCTTATATGTCTATCAGTGCCCTTGAAGTTCGTCCCACAATCGGACCGAATTAGAGAAGGCAGTCCCCGGCGGGAGACAAATCTGCCTAACGCTGCTAAGAAAGCGTCCATGGTGAGTGCACTCACCACCTCCAAATGAACGGCTTTAGTGGCCAAACAAACAAACACACACAAGTAAGCCTTTTCAGTCTTAGCATTACGGAGTCGCGACGTTTTTATAGTGAATGGTCCCGCAAAATCAGTTCCAACTCCTAAGAAGGTCATCCATTCATTCACACGATCAGCAGGCAAATCACCCATTTGGGGCTGCATCGTCTCGGGGCGTAAACGATAGCAGGGCAGACATCGAAAGATAACAGATCGGATGATTCTTCGCGCTGACAAAATCCTCCCGTTGGAGGAGCGCGGTCAATGCATTACATCCGGCATGAGCATTCTTCACATGGCGATCAATAATCAACAATCGCACCAATGGTCCGTCCTTGGGGAGCAACAGGGGATGACGTGATCTATAAGGCAAGTTAGCGCGCCTCAATCGGTCTCCTACACGCAACAATCCCTTATCATCCAGAAAGGGAGTCAAACGCACCAAGGGTCCCTTCAATTTGGACGTCCCGGTACGGAAAATCTTAAGTTCCGGTTCAAACGCTCTAGACTGGGTCATACGCACCCAATGCAAAAGAGCATCTTGGCGCTCCTGCGGAGAGAGGACCGGACACAAATCTTTGTCCTGAGGCCGTCGACAATTTCGAATAAATCTTCTTATCCAAGCGGTCACGCCGAGCAACTTGTCCAGAGAACTGTAGCGGTCTAATAAAAATTCCCGCTCTGGAGCCGCCATAGTCTCGACAGCGTGAACACGCAAGCCCGGATTTGGTACCTTCACCACAGCTGGTGTGGAAGGCCAAGACGGCTGTAACAACCATTCGGGACCCCACCACAGAGTGTGGTCAATAAGCTGAGGGGCTTCGCTGCCACGTGATGCACAGTCAGCAGGGTTTATTTCACCTGGCACGTGGCGTCAAATCAACGTGGCCTTCGAGGCCTGTATTTGGGATACCCGATTGGCCACAAATACTTCCAGGGAGTGGACGGAGTTCTTAATCCAACACAGGACAACCTGACTGTCGGACCAAGCAAAGAGCGACTCAAAGTCCACACTACGTCCCAGGGTGTCAACAACGTGGTTCATCAAACGAACCAGAAGAGTAGCTCCAGACAATTCTAACTTCGGAATCGTTAATCGAGTCCGAAGTGGAGCAACCTTACTCTTAGCAATTAGCAAGTGGAGCTTAACAGCTCCTCTATCATCGACCGTCCGGATATATACGACGGCTGCGTATCCACTCTCAGACGCGTCACAAAAGCCATGAAGGCTGGCCGTAAACCGTCCCTTAGGCAGTATATGTCTAGGGATACTAACACGGTTAATGTCGGGGAGAGACGACATGAAGGACTCCCAATCTCGCAGCAAACGGCCCGAGAGGGGCTCATCCCACGACACTTCGGCTGACCAAAGATCCTGTAGGAAGCACTTCATCCAAAACACTACGGGGCTAATCCAGCCATTTGGGTCAAAGGTACGAGCTACTGTAGACAAAACCAACCGTTTCGTCCAGACCCTGGGGCTTGGCAGCTCCAATCGATAGGTGAACGTGTCCTGGACAGGTCTGTATTGCACTCCTAAAACAGACAGTAAATCTGGAGTGTTGGCATTCTCAAAAATATGAGGCTCCTGCTGGTGGTCGTCTGGCAAGTCACACAAAAGCTGAGGTGAGTTGGACATCCACTTCCTCAGTTCATAACCACCAGCCCCGAGAAGAGCAATTAGTTCATCTCGCAAAATCAAGGCTTCCTCGACACTAGAGGAGCCCGTACAAATATCATCCACAAATGCATCCTCCTTGAGAACCAAGGATGCGCGAGGGTATCATAACCGCTCACGGTCAGCGAGTTCGACAAGTGAGCGAATTGCCACAAAGGGGCTCGAACGCAAACCGTATGTATTGGTGTTCAGCTCGTAGACTAGCATGGGATCTCTGGGATCCTCCCTCCATAATATGAGCTGATATCGTCTATCGTCCGGGTGAATCACAGTCTGCCGGAACATCATCCGGATATCGGTCACAAAGACGACGGCATGGCGACGGAAGTTGGTCAATACATCACCCACCTCGTGGTGCAACTTCGGTCCAGCATGCAGACATTGATTCAGCGAAACTCCGGTAGACGTGGGAGCTGACCCATCAAAAACAACGCGTATCTTCCCAGTGGAAGGTTTCAAAACCGCGTGGTGAGGAAGAAAATTATGTTCCTCGTTTCGCCAGTCCAGTCGCGAGACCGACATGTGCCCCAGTTGCTCATATTCTCGCATGAAGTCGACATACTTCTGTTTGAGTTCGGAGTTCCTACTCATACGACGCTCCATGGACAGCAGCCGCTTCTCGGCCAACGGCCGGGAGCTGCCAAGTGAGGGGCGAACTGACAAAAAGGGCAAACGAGTGATCAGCCGTCCCGAGTGAAGGCGACCTGTATTGTTCTGGTAGAACAACTCACACTCCTCGTCTAAGTGGTTCACTCGCTTCACGGTAGGTGGCTCTTCCACCTCCCAAAACCGTTGAAGGACATCCGATAAGGTGGAGCTAACAGTTATGTAACTGTCCACTAATGGAGATGGTGGGTTATGCCTAACTGGTCCCATCACTACAAACCCAAGCGATGTAGATAAGGCTACCAACCCACCCTTCTGTAACTCTCTCCTCTTCCCACAATACACGCGGCCTAGAACATCGGCACCGAGCAGTAAGTGAATCGGACCGGTTCGGTGGAAGGAAGGGTCAGCCAAGGTCAATCCTGATGTCGCATCAACGACAGCGCGCGAAACGTGCTGTTGCGGAAGCTGACCAACAACCTTCTCATGAACAATCGCGGTAACGCCAATTTTGGACGCTGAAGAGAAGTGGGGGGAGAAGGAGAACAAAACCTGACCGATCGGATCCGGGATCCGCAGGTCTCCGATTCCTCGTACCGATTCAAGGTATGGAGATGTGTTCAAACTCAACTGCCGGACCAGCCAGCTGGAGGCAATGCAACCCTGAGCTCCCGTATCCAAAAGGGCGCGAACTAAAACAAAGGTGCCCCTCGGGCCCCACACCTGTACGGAGGCTGTTGGTAACAGCACCTGCTCCTGTGGGGGGGTTGCAGCCGACAGTTGGTTTAATGAAAATCCTCCCGCATTCCCCGCAACAGGGGGGAAGGGGGGTTCAAGGAAAAATGCGTGCGCGGCGGAGGAATAGGGCGCTCAAGGCGCTCGAGCGGGTCCCAATCCGGGACGTACTGGCCCCGATCAAAGCGGCATCGGAGGGCCGGGCGGTGCCCATGATGGGCGAAAGTTGGGGGAGCCCGTGATAAACGGGGTCTCTCCATCAGAGGGGGAGAGACCGGCGTGGCTCCCTAATAACCGCGGCCCAATCCCGCGGTGGCGCCTCAGAAGCGGCGCGTCGATCCCCCCCGCCCGTAGGGGGGGTGGAGCGCCCAATCCTCTCACGGGAAGGGGGGCGCCTCTCCAATCTCCGCGGAGGGGTGGCACGCCCCTCCGATCTCCTCGGAGATGTGGGTGACCTACGAGGGCCCCCGCCCGTGTGCGAGTCCCTCTCTCTTACCACCTCACGAGCGTCTCTATTGTTAAAGCACAAGAGGGGATGATGGGCCCCTCCACAACAGTGGCAATCTCGTGGGTGGGGGCAAGCCGATGCCATATGAGACCCCAGGCAGCGGTAGCACCAATTCCGCTGCTTGGCCATATTTCTACGCCCCTCGGTGCGTAGGCCACCAAATTTGGGACAGGCCGGCAAACGATGGCCATCCCGCTTGCAACACTTGCAAGGCATCAGCCTCTCCCCGTGTGGAGAGTTCTGCCGCACTGCAGTATACTGCTTGTGCGGGCGGCGCTCTCTCCGTGGCGCTGCCCAGGATGCCTCATAGCGGCCTGTACTCGGTCCCGGTATAGGAGCCAGATCCAAGTGGTCGGTCATCCGACACTCATCCTCCAAAAATCTGAGGAGATCCGAGAAGGGGGGGAGGTACGAGGCACTATTGCCCCCGTATCTTTGTTCAAAGCGCCCCTTCATCTCCATGGGAAGCTTATTGAGGATGAGGTGGAGCAATATGAAGGACCACTGGTCCACCGGTAGGTCAAGTCGTTTGAGCGCATTAATAGCGCTTAGCAGCGGGTTCAAAATCTCCTTCCTCAATGAGGAGACCCGCGATACTCGTGGCAGCCCTAAAATGGCAGCCACATGTGTGTCCGCTAGCAAGCGAACATTCTGATACCGGGCGGTCAACAACGCCCTTGCAATCTCATAACTGTCATCGTTGACAGGTAGATGCTGGACAAGCACACCAGCCTCTCCACGTAAGGCAGAGAGCAAATAGGCCAATTTCTGGCTAGGGAACAGGTCGTCCCTCGAGTGAACCAGGCTATCAAAGAGGTTAATGAACCCCATCCAAGAAGCCAGGTTCCCATCAAAGGTTGGGATGTCTAAAGTGGGCAGTCTGCCCAGCAAGCCGGCCGGGGTAGGCTTGACCTCCCCGGGCGTGCACGACTCACCCCTCCGGGCGGATAGGATTGCCTGAGCCTTGTTTATAATCACATCCGCCTGTTCAAAACACTGATCATAATCGGCATTAAATTGGTCGACTGCCCGCAACTCAGCGGCACCCTCGGCTGGGTGGTCCAGCAGATATTGTTGATGAGCAACAAAAAGCTGCTCCAATTCCTTCAAGCGAGCAGGTACTCCCTCATGCCGAATTAACAAGGCCTGTTCTCGGTCTGGTCGGTCTACCAAAGCGACGGCACTAGCAAACCATCTCAAGATCTTTTGTGCACCCGCGCGGGCACCACTAAGCGGGCTGACTGGCGGGACCATTTTGCACCAAAATTAAGATACACTAAAATAATACACAGACAAACAGACCGACAACCGCAGACAACAAAACAGATCGGGAGGAACTTCAAAGGCAGAACAAAATATATAAACAAACCAAAATCAAGTGTAAATGCTAGAACTTAACTAGAACAACAAAGGCATTTAACAACAGAATTTTTCAAACAAATTAAATTCAAGCATTAAGTCAATAACTTAACAAACATAATATTCAAAGGCAAACAAAACAAAATCAAATGTAAATGCTAAAACTTAACACAGCAAAATAGTGTATTACAACAACAGCAAAGTCATTTAGCAGCAAAAATTTTTCAACAAATTAAATTCAAGTATAACTTTACAACTTAACAAACAAAATATTCAAGGGCAAAACAAAGATATGAAAAAACAAACCAAAATCAAATATAGGTAAATGCTAGAACTTAACTAGAACAAAAGACATTTAACCCCAATTTTTCATATACAATGACAATTAGTTAAGGAGATCGGTCCACAAATGAGATTGTAGTCGGTTTAAAATCAGCAATCAAAACCAATTAATATGTATTGCCCGTTTGGACAACCAACAAGATTACAATATTAATTGTACAATACTAATCAAATACTCAAATCTAAGTACCACGCTCTGCTACCAAAAGATGGTGGTGCCCAAGGTAGACACCACCACGTCGGCGATTCACCGACTTCTGGGTTGCTGATTTTTATAACCTACTACCAGCTCATAGAAAACATTGTTTTCTATGAGCTGGTAGTAGTCCCTATTTCAATTGGTCTCCGTATGTAGCCGGTGGACTTCCTGAGCTAGCTCGAAGGAAGCCGCGGCTCCTGAAGGGCTGCTTTCTGACCGAATCGGATGGTACACTTGCCTATTAGGCCACCAATACCCGAACTCACCGATAAAAGACACTAAAACTTGGCGGAACCTCGCACCAACAATCACTTGGTGCGCCGCGCAATACTATTTGTTAGTTAACTTATATTATATTTTATTGCGGCCCGGACATAACCTATATCAATGTCATGACATTTCGACCCGACTCAACTGACATCTTACATGCGGCCGGCCGCCACAGACTATAATGCTGTGTTGCCACTCGCTCTACCTCGAGCGTAAACAGTATCTGATTACTGGACTAACCAGGATGATGAGCCTTTCATGGACATAAGCGAACCAATTCGATAAATTAGGTCTTGATTCACAAACAATTCCTAGCATAATTCCAGTGAAAAATGTTAACTTCAACAAGTGATATTCGTATGAATTAATATTACTAGCGGTCAGGTTATAATTTTGAATATTATACATTCAAAATAGTATTATATAATGTGTTATAAACGGTACAACTGTCTCAAGGAGAATCACAGCATAAAGCTTACTTGGGTGTATAAGGTTCTACAAAGATAAATCCTTTGGGAGTGCGCATAACTACTGCTGGCTGGTATAAACTCTAGAAGGCTTAAGTAACTATTATTTTATTATATTTAGAGGAAATAGGTACCCATAGGTTATTGAGAGATTAATAGCTCGGAATGCTAGCCTATTTGCAAATTTATTATATTTTCAATTCTCATTTTAATGTTATAACTTATATGTAATTAAATCAGTAAGGTGCCACATGAAACAATCAATATTCCAGTTTATATAAATCAGGTACCTATATTATTATAATTTGCGATAATATGTTACTTGATAAGTTTTGTATTCTTCACCCCTTACCGTATAGACGCGTTAAAGTGTAGTAATATTTGTATTGCGACCTTTTTGTCGATAATAATATTGTTATCGTTTTGGACACACTATCCACACAAACACATTTTAAGTCAACTCAAAGGAACCATAGCTGTTAAATTATGCATAAAGTGTAGGAATCACAACTAACCTTTGGTAGAGTGAGCCACGGCTCAATACTGTCTTACTCACCCCGTCTGCATCTTGAAGACCGCAAGACTTACCAAACTGACAGGGAACCAAAACCGTGCACTTACTGGACATTACACAAACCGATATTTTTATCACCATTATTACATCACCCTTAAACTGATACCGAACTAGCGGAGCTCCGAACTGCCCATTGTTCCACGAGGTGTGACCAGCTGATAACTCACTTTTGTACACTCCGAGTACAACCAAATTAACGAACCCTATCCTTTATTCGCGAACGCGAGGAAATGACCACTCTCCTGTATTCGCGAGCGCGACCATCACCCGACTATCCCTTGTACTTTCCAGCACGGTCCAACGTCAACTCTCCTCCTTCAATTTCCGAAAACTTTGGTGGGCTGAGTCACACCCCTACTAATTTTTGTTACCAATCGTTCATTTGATTTACCTAATGCACACGCCTTTAAATCCCTAAGTTCACGCCTCCTCATCTTTCAGCAAGTGCACCCCGTGTCCGTCCTCAAGCCGTCTACTCAATTGGTAAATCTTATAGCCCCGTTGGCGTTGCTCGAAATTATGGCACAAAAAATAACATTCTTAAAATCTTTGAGCCTCATAAATATTCCTTTCAAGTCCTCAAAACATAAACGAACGTCGCTCTTAAGAACATAATTTTAATATTTTATGGCGACCTTTCTGCATTCCTTAGCAATCGTCACCACATATTCGTCTAAAATTCAGCTCTTAGCTCTGTAAAACGTTTAAGAGTCGTACTATTAATTTAGATTTATTCATTAGAACGACCACTTCTCAGTCAGTAAAAAACCCCACTACGTACCAAATTTAACCGCCGATATTAACTATAAAATAATAAGAATATTTCACTAGCACAAGCAACCTACGAGGCTGACCCTCAGTACCGTCACAAGGCGAAAGGCCTATGCCTATTGAAGTACAAAGTTGGCGGGAGGATGCCCGAAACCGAATTTTGAGCTTCTCCTGGCCTCTGAGGCTCCAGCAGGCCGAGTACAGCCGCTGGACAAACGATGCGCTACACCCAGTCCTTCGCGAATGGGTGTCTAGGCAACATGGTACTTTAAGCTTTCACCTCGTGAAGGTGCTGTCGAGACATGGCTGCTTCGGTAGATACCTGCACAGAGTCGCTAGGAGGGAAAAGGACACCTGTTGCCATCACTGTGGGGCGGACGAAGACACCGCGCTGCACACATTGGTATATTGCCCTGCATGGACAGTTCAGCGCGGTGACCTTTTGTCTGTTATTGGAGGAGATGACCTCACGCTGCCTGACCTGGTTAGAGCTATGCTCACCGAGCGGGCAGCCTGGGAGGCCGCTTCCCACTTCTGCAAAGAAGTGATGGAAGCGAAGGAGCGTCATGAGCGAGAGCGTGAGCTCGATCCCCTCGCTAGTGCGATGAGACGTCGGAGGGTAGGTCGGCGACGGAGGGCTTACAATGCCCTAGTTCCGCCGTCCTAGTGGGGGTCAGCGGGCGACATGGTTGGGTACTGTGTCACCTGCATTGCACTCGACCCCTACGATTATGGAAGCAGCTAGGGGACACTAGCTCCCATGCCTCTGGTGGAGAAGGGAGGCCCGTATTTATTACGGGCCAGGCCAAGCGACTTACGCGTACAAGCGCCCTGCGCATGCACGTAGTCGCTTATCTTATGGCCGGAGAGGTGTTCCCGAGGGGTTTAGTGGGTATTCGCGGCCTAGTGCCGTGTAGTCCCACACAACCTTGCTTACCCAAGGGGCACGGAAGGTGCGCAAATGCATTCCCCTCGTTAAAAAAAAAAGGCCACGCCTTCATATGGTCAGCCGAACTAGAGGTGCGACTTGGGCCCTCACCCCTCAGTTGAACTGTTAACTTTCTCTACATCATACCGGTCATTTACATGAACTTTGCTTATCCTGTAGGGCCCTAAATATCCTTTAGGCCCTTTTGTCCTTTCCATTGTAGCTTTCCATATCGTCGTAATATATCACCTTTTCGTCGTTTCAGATGATTCTTAGTTTGCGACCTTCGTCACGACCACGCAATCAAAACCACGTCTTAAGTTCGATATGCCAGTCGTCCACGCCAGTCACTTCGTCTTCACGTAGTCGTCTATTTTTTTTTTTTTGAGCGATCCCGGACGAGCCCCCAAAATTTGTGGGATATGATGCTCAAAAATAAATCAATCGATGATATAACTCAACTTATTTAATTTGAAACTACAGCAGCGTACAATCTTTGAAACCTTTCGTCTTTAACGTCAAGTCAGCGATTCAAAATGCGAACGAATGTGGAACGAATGAATGACAAACACAACACTTAATTGTCTTTCATCCCTTTCTCTCACATACGTTCGTCTCTCTCACACAATCTTACGTTCCGTTTCCCACATATATGATCCGGAGTTTCTTAAAATTACTTGAATAGAACGCGGAATATCATCTATGTTCTTATACAAATTTAGCAACTCATTCATTAGTACAAGGCGTTGAATGCCGAATGAAGAGCAGTTAAAAAACAAATGATCCAGTGACTCTTCTCCTCATCACAATGTGGACAAATTGGTGAGTTCGTCATAGCTTTTCTGTTTAAATGGTACGTAAGCGATTTATAATTGAGTAGAATTTGCGGCCCATGTAACTTAATTTTGCAAACCAAGGCACCTGATTAGCTTTTACACCCAATGATGCATACCTTCTATACTTCTATACTTTCCTTCAACATTTTGAGTATGTCGCCAATGTTCCTCCCATTGTTTCTGTGCCTCTTCTTTTAGAATAACGCCGATATCGGTATGGGGTATGGGTGTGATTTTATACAAATTTCTGTGTTGAATTAGAATTAGAGGAAGGAATTAGAGGTAATAGCCATAGCCAGCCTGTCTGCACATTCATTGCCTATCACGTTTTTGTGTGATGGGACCCAGATGAAAATATTTTTTTTACCAATATTAGAATACGCACGTTTAATAATCATAAATTACTTACATGATTAGTTTTTGCATCAAGCTTGTTATTACTAAGAGCTCTGAGCACACTCTGACTGTCACTAGCAATGATCCAGTTTTTATCATCAAAATGGTTACTATCAATATATTTTAATGCACCAAATATTGCCATGGCTTCTGCTGTAAATATACTAGCATATCTATCTAAGTCATAACTAGTACCTGTTTTCAATTTAGAGTCATAAAATGCCATTGACACTCGGCCACTACTCTTGGACCCATCCGTGTACAGTTGTCTAAAATTGCTCCAATTAGACAATAACATATATACATCTTCCTTTGTATTGAGGTCATTTTTGATAATAATTTCTTCCCTACATTTTGTGTACAAAGGGATCTAGCTCGCGCAGTTATTGTTATAAGTAGAATTTTTATTGAAATCAAACAGCAAGCAAGCAGTTCTTTGTCACCTCTTGACTCGCTTATATTATTAGGTCCTTACATATGAAATTGGCGTTTTGCCGTACTGGCCACTTTGATTTCAAATATTTCCTCTATGGTTAGGAATTCCAAATTCAAATTTATACAACTATATTATTTACTCATGTAGGTATTTTTGTTTCGAAAATTATAATTCACTTGTTATTTCCTCAATTGTTTTTTCTCTTTGCGTCACTCAGTTTGCAAAATGGAAAACTTGAAATTAATATCGCGTTATTTACGACTACGAGTACGAGTTCCACCGTGGCACCAGTACTGTAGAAACGGCTCGAAGGATTAATGATGGTGTATGGCGACGGTGCCGCAAAAGTAAACTCAGTACGTTTTTGGTTCCAACGGTGGAAGCGGATCCATCGCAAACTACATCCGAGTTAGCTGTGTTTTAATCCACTTGAAGCAAATTGGGAAGGTGAAAAAGCTTGAAAGGTGGGTACCTCACGAATTGAGTGAAGCAAATCAACAAACGCGCGTTGACTGCTGCGATGCATTACTCAACCGGCACAATAATGAAGGGATTTTAAATCGAATTATTACTTGTGATGAAAAGTGGGTCCTGTACGATAATCGGAAGCGCTCATCGCAATGGCTGAACCCTGTCGAACCAGCCAAACAATGCCCCAAGCGAAAATTTACCCCAAAAAAGTTACTTGTGAGTATTTGGTGGACTAGTGCTGGTGTCATTCACTACAGCTTTCTTAAATCTGGCCAGACGATTACGGCAGATGTCTATTGTCAGCAACTGCAAACCATGATGGAAAAGCTAGCTGCTAAACAACCGAGGCTGGTCAATCGCTCTAGGCCACTGCTGCTTCATGATAACGCTAGACCACACACTGCACAACAGACGGCTACCAAATTAGAGGAGCTTCAATTGGAATGTCTAAGACATCCACCGTACTCTTCGGACCTTGCTCCAACAGATTACCATTTTTTTTCGAAATTTGGATAACTTCTTGAATGGGAAAAAATTCAACTCCGATGGGGCAGTCCAAACCGCCTTCAAAGAATTTATTGATTCTCGTCCGAATGGTTTTTTTAGTAAAGGATTCGATGAACTACCTATGAGATGGCAAAAGTGCGTAGATAGCAATGATAAATACATAAATACATTGACTGAATAAATATATTATATTTAAAAAAATCGACTTTATGTTCCTTCCTCCCATATACAAAACGCCAATTTCATATGTAAGGACCTAATATTAGTATAGATGATGTTAACCATATGGTCATTTTTAGGGTTCCGTAGCCAAATGGCAAAAAAACGGAACCCTTATAGATTCGTCATGTCTATCTGTCTGTCTGTCTGTCCGTCCGTATGTCACAGCCACTTTTCTCCGAAACTATAAGAACTACACTGTTGAACTTGGTAAGTAGATGTATTCTGTGAACCACATTAAGATTTTCACACAAAAATAGAAAAAAGCAATAAATTTTGGGGGTTCCCCATACATAGAACTGAATTTTTTTTTCATCAAACCCATACGTGTCGGGTATCTATGGATAGGTCTTCAAAAATCATATTGAGGTTTCTAATATACTTTTTTTTCTAAACTAAATAGTTTGCGCGAGAGACACGTCCAAAGTGGTAAAATGTGTGTCCCCCCCCCCCCCTGTAACTTCTAAAATAAGAGAATGATAAAACTAAAAAAATATATGATGTACATTACCATGCAAACTTCCACAAAAAATTGGTTTGAACGAGATCTAGTAAGTAGTTTTTTTAATACGTCATAAATCCTACAGAACCCTTCATGGGCGAGTCCGACTCGCGCTTGGCCGGTTTCTTTTATATTACTTTTATGCAAAGCAACGCTACCTTTTGTTACTATGCTATAACTGCAACTACCGATCCATCTATTGTTTTCATTATTTCTCATAATATTTGGATCCTACTCTTTATTTTTCTTAGGAGCTTCATTTTTTTTAATAATACTTTTGCCTTCACATTTTGCCTGTTTGCAATAGTACTCGTAGCATTTATTCCAACGATACGGGATATAAATTTTGTAAAGTGCATAAACTGAAGAACATATTGAATTGATCGAAAAAAAACCGGCCAAGCGCGAGTCGGACTCGCCCATGAAGGGTTCCGTAGGATTTATGACGTATTAAAAAACTATTTATATTTGATGAAAAAAATTATTTGGGTTTCAGTTCTATGTATGGAGAACCCCAACATTTATTGCTTTTTTTCTATTTTTGTGTGAAAATCTTAATGCAGTTCACAGAATACATCTACTTACCATGTTTCAACAGTGTAGTTCTTATAGTTTCGGAGAAAAGTGGCTGTGACATACGGACGGAGAGACAGACTGACATGACGAATCTATAAGGGTTCCGTTGTTTGCCATTTGGCTACGGAAACCCTAAAAATGGCATGCATTAAAACAAACATCAACACAATATAAAATCGACGGAACTCATGCTATCGCTTCCTACTCGCGATTGACCCTGCCCAAAGACAAACGAGGAACTGAGACAAGCAGCGTGGGAGAAGACCCAATCTTTGGAGTTCTTGGGGAGACCTAGGTGCAGTGAGCGTATTATTAACCCCCAACGCAAAAAGAGGGGTGTTATAAGTTTGACGTGTCTGTTTGTCTGTCTGTGTGTCTGTCTGTCTGTCTGTGGCATCATAGCTCCCGAACGGATGAAGCGATTTCAATTTAGTTTTATTTTTGTATTAAAGGTGACTTATGTGCGAGTGTACTTAGACATGTTTGATGAAAATCGGTTGAGCCGCTTATAAGTTGTGGGGGTGGAAGTGGGGAAGAATAACCGAATGTCTGCAAATATACCCGAGTGGAGTCTCAAATGAGAGCGCATCACGTGCACATTATAAAATATTATGTTAGGTCGTTTAAAAAGTATGAAATAAAAATTAAATTAATTTTTTTATAAACCCCGTACAAAAAACCTCCAAAAAGTAAAAAATAAAATGTGTTGGTTGGCCCTTTAGTCGTCACGTCGGGGAACCGCAATTAATATCTACATAGTAACGCTCTACGTATTCGGTCAGTAAGTAATTAAATAATTATATATATTAATTTTATGACTGATGATGAGTTGAAAACGATATTTCATCGTTTTCAAGAATTTAGGGTAAGTAATTTGAGGTCTGCGCTAATTAAAAAATGTTTTTACTAAATCATTACAGATTAAAAAATCAATACCATAATAGGTATTTCTTTCCAGCATAAAAAAAGATTTAAAAAATAAACTGCGATCTTTTGTCAAGTTAATAATCCCGCCATCAACCAACTGTGTTATTTTCTATCGGCAAAAATGACATAATTATGTGTCCGCATATTTGATATCTGCTGCATGACAGCCTCATTGCTTATTAAAGTGGTGCCGGCTGGCGTGATCGTCACACCCACATTTCACAGGGATAATAGAGACGTTAAACGAGGGGTGCCATCAACCCAGCTATAACCGCTTCAAATGATAGCGTACCTGTCCTGTAGTGAGGTACTTAATAACTTCATTATATCGACGTTCTTCTATTTTACAAACGTCCAATTTGTACGTCAACTAATAATAACACTGTAGTTATTTCACTAACCAACAGTGTAATAGGTTCAGGTTTCATCCAGAGATTATTTAAATCTCTGGTTTCATCGACTTCTAACAACTGTAAAGGTACAATTCTAAATATTTCTAAAATCATCTTAAATGAAAGAAGCTAGCATATATTTTCTCAGTAGGTATTGTATATTTAACGTAATCAAAGTTAAGTATAGATTTAAATACTTTATACATAAAGTTTCAACTGTGCAAATAGAGTAAATTGTGGACAGGTCCATACCGAGGTTGACAACAATAGAAGGAATAGAAAAAAGTGGAATAACCGGCCCCTTGATTGTGATGTAATCCAAAATCCTTCACAATTGCTTCCAATTTTAACAGTCAAAGTGCATATGCTTTTTAAAAGTCAGTCGGAAGTAAAAGACTTTTTCGAGACAATATACCCAGAGAGGTTGAGCGTCAAATTGACCTATGATTTTTTTTCTGCATTTGCCCTTTCCTGGTTCATTACTATCAAATATAATTTTATTAAATATAAATTACGCAAGGTTGTAAAGTGCGGAACAGAGATTATTTTTTATTAAATTGAATTGCATAGGTGAATTCTCACCGCTTTAGTATGTTTATAAAAGCGGTACCTACAGAATGTTAGAATGTTGGCCGATGTTTAATAAAATATAAAGATAGGAAATTCTCATTGTGTTCTTTTTTTTTTCAAACCCAGTGAAGCGAGACCTACCATTATAAAATTTACTAGCCGTTAACATTTCAACTGGGGTTGCGCGCGGTAGAGCAGGGCGGCTGTATAAAAGGCAGCGTAGCAGCTAAGGAACGTCATTTATCGAGTCTATACCCTTCACGTTAGATAAGAACAATGGACAAATTCCGGCAACACATAGAACTTGACGAAGCGCCTCTAATGGGGCCCAATATCTGGATTTTGAAGACAGCGCGCCTAATTCTACCTAAGACTAAGCTTGGAAAGATAATAGGGATCGTGGGCCATGAGATAATCATGACCTACGTACTGACCCAGTTCGTAGACCTTTACATGATGCGGTCAGACTTAGATCAGTTTCTGACGAACCTGAAAATCACGATTATGAGTTTTATATGCGTCATCAAATCGAACTCGTTTCTCCTTTGGCAAGGAAAATGGGAGAGAATTATAGATTACGTGACGGAATCAGACAACTACGAACGGAGGACGGCCAATGAACGTAGAAAGTCAATTATAGATGCCTACACCAAGTATTGTCGCCGAATGACCTACAGCTACTGGATCTTCGTATGCATTACGGCTTTCACGGTAATCTTGCCTCCGCTTATTCAGTATCTATTATCACCGACATTGCGCGAAAAAATTCACAATGGGATTGAACCTTTTCCACATATTATGAGCTCTTGGGTGCCGTTAGATAAGTTCAAATCGCCTGGATGCTGGATCACTGTAGTCTGGCACGTCACCAACTGCATGAGCGGTGGCGTTATCGTCATTTCATACGATACGTGTATTATGGTCGTGATGGTTTATTTTGGAGGAAAGTTGGATCTTCTACGGGAGCGTTGTAAGGAAATGTTGGGACAAGGCGCGGCTGGAGTTGAAGATACTGAGTTCGATGCCAAATTAAGAGAGCTCCACAATATCCACATTCTTCTTGTGAAGTAAGTTTTAACCTTCCTTCAGATCTTGTCGCTATAGTTTGTACCTATACTGCTGCAAAAATAGCATACTCGTACAGTGAATCTTTTATTAATTAATATAAAAATTTGCTACACTGCATGCTTTTAGGCAATTTGTTAATATGCTTAATTCACGGAAGTCAATGCTATAATTCACAAAATTACCCCGGGTAGGCTGTAAAGTCCAAAAAGATCAATAATAATAAAATATGAGTAGATATTTCTTATTTCATTCTTATTGAAATTTTGTAAGAAGAAGTATTATGAAACTGTCTTCAACAAAAATTCCGAAGTACTTTTTTATATTATCTTTTTAAAGATAAAGCAAGGCTGGTGAAAATACTATAATAAGATTGGGTACCACTGAAATTATTTTAATAGATATTAGGGAATATTTGACGCTTGATGTAAAAATCCGCTGTTGCATGGTAAAAATAAGTAAGATATCTATTTCAGCCGCCAAGCAGTAGTGCTAACATAGCTATATTCCGGTTTAAAGGGTAAGACAGGTCGTAAAATTACTGGGTTTTGTGACTTGACATCATATATCATACTCATGTCATACCATGAGGTGGGCAGCCTTCGTGATCGCCAATTTATTTGTATAAAAAAAACTTGCAACAATGCCGTGCAACAGAAAAAGTAGAGGTGCAATATTTAAGACAACTGCATGATCTTGCTCTCTCTGTTTTTTATGGCATGAACGCTTTTTATATTGTTATTTTTCATAATTGCTAGATTTCAATTATTAAGCGTAACTTTTTAGACAATGTACTTTCATTTGCATGATATAATTTTAAACGTTGCAGCATTTGCTTTTAACCGACTTGAAAGGAGTTGAAAGGGTCTATGTGCGATTGTATATATCTTTTTTAAACGACTTCAAAAAAGGAGGAGGTTATCAATTCGGTTGTATTTTTTTTTTATGTTTGTCACCTCATAACTCCGTCATTTTTAAACCGATTTCCAAAATTCTTTTTGTATTTGATAGAGTATACTGCAGGAGTGGTCCCATGGTCACCAAAGTCAGGATCGGATGATAGGATCCCATATAAAATCGAGGAAAACACTAAATTAGGGTTTCTTTCACTAAAAAGATTTCATTCACTAAAAAGTTTAAAAGAATTTTTTTTTACAAAAAATAGAACCGACTTCATAAACACTGAAAACTTAAAAATAATCTTCTTCTATAGGTATTGAAGTCGGTGACAAATTTTAACACTTTCTAGAAGATCATCGTTTGGCGCCGACTTCAATATAGAAGAAGATTATTTTTAAGTTTTCAGTGTTTTTGAAGTCGGTTCTATTTTTTGTAAAAAAAATTAATGAATGGAGTCTAGGCGAAAAGTGTCAAAATATCAATACTGTCACTTTATTAGTGGAAGGCGTTCCCTACAGAAACCGCGGCCTACCGACTAAAACCCAACGATGCTCCCTCATAAACGCCTTGGCACAAGAACGCCCATCACCGCCGCATCCCCCCCGTCATCAGACGATGAGGATACGCCGGGGAGGAACGTCCCGTCGCCGGACAAGGCCATGGGAACCCCTTCGGACACTTCCATAGCCTCGTCAGCGTCTGCTCGCCTACGGCGAGTCCCTCTCACCTCCCTGGATTGGGGAGGCCGGCGATGCTCCTGAGCATTAGGAGCATCGACGACTGGCGGTGATCTGTGCAATGCAGGACTCGGGCTTCCCAGGCCCAGGTCCCGCTGGTCACCGTCAGGAGGAAGAAGTCGGGCGAATTGCCACCTCCTCCGCCCCGTTCTTCTGCGGCGGCAGGGATCTGCCGCTGGGTCCTCTTCTCTCGCCCGTTCTGCCACCTCCTTCTGTGTGATGACCTCCAAACAGAAGGAGTTTGCTGCGTTCCAGGCCTCCTCACTCTCGACCATCTTGGACATCAGAGATGGGAGAGAAAGGTCAGGGCCAACACTCAAAACCAGACTGTTGCGCTGCGAGGAAAAGGCAGCGCACTCCTCGAGAGTGTGCTGTGCTGAGTCCTCCGCAGCGCCACAGTGGTGACACTCAGCGGTCGGCTCACGCCCAATCCGGTGCAGATAACGGCCAAAGCAGCCGTGACCACTGATAATCTGCACCAGATGGTACGTGAGTGACCCATGCATCCTTTCCGCCCATGGTTTCAGCACGGGGAGCAACGCCTCAACGGTTCTCCTAAGAGTTCCGGAGACCGGCTCACCCAGGCTCTCTTGCCATAGGCGGAACATTTCCTCTCGTGCCCCTTCCAGGGCCGCGACCTGCTCTCTTGGAGTCATCCTGCGGTTCCCCTCCCTCACGTCAACCCGCACACGATAGGCCGCCGCCAGTACGTGCGCCACTAGCTCCCACGGGATCCAAGCCATCCTGCCTTGACGGAAGAGGCTTCGATGCGACCTATGAATCCGCATTGAGTCGACGTGGCGTTATGGTACGAGCCAGTTTCTATTATATATCCAGCGGTGGTTTTATTCAGACTTGAATGACGATCTCTCATTTCCCTACCACAAAGCACAGCTCTAGTAGAAAAGGGCTCAGCAGAGCAAGCTCCTGCAGTCTGTTGACTGACATGGGTTTACATGGGCAAGGGTCTTTTGACTAACGGGAGCTAGTTGAGTACAGAAAAAATCATCTGTACTCAACCAGCTCCTTTAGTAGAATCCCACCAGTAACAGTCCACAAGACTAAAAACCCTCCAACAGTTTAGTCTTCTTAAAATCTCCGGTGACACTCTAAAGGACTTTTTACGGATATCGGTGCGGGTCATTCACAAATGACATCTTTCGACCTTTTGTCTGTAGTACCACAGATTAAGTTGACGCCATGAGAAGTCATAACAGTAATCTATTTTTAACTAGAAATCCGCCACTGTATCACACGGCTACAATTTTTCCTCGGTGGATTTTCAAAATGTTAACTGACTGTGCCCACAGCTTTGATTGCGTCAAAATTCATCTTAGTCGTAGCGTGATGTTACTCGTATATTAGGTCCTTACATATGAAATTGGCGTTTTGCCGCACTGGCCACTTTGATCTCAAATATCTCCTCTATGATTAGGAATTCCAAATTCAAATTTATACAGCTATTTACTCACGTATTTGTGTTTCGAAAAATATAATTCACTTGTTTTTTCCTCAATTATTTTGGACTTTTCAATCAATTGTTTTATTTTCAACTTTATGGAGTCAATTTTCGCTTGGGGCATGGTTTGGCTGGTTCGGCAGGGTTCAGCCATTGCGATGAGCGCTTCCGATTATCGTACAGAACCCATTTTTCATCACAAGTAATGATTCGATTTAAAATCCTTTCATTATTGTGCCGATTGAGTAATGCAACGCAGCAGTCAACGCGCGTTTGTTGATTTGCTTCACTCAATTCGTGAGGTACTCACCTCTCAAGCTTTTTCACCTTCCCAATTTGCTTCAAGTAGATTAAAACAGTTTTATCACTAACACTGCAGCCTGCAGCTAACTCGGACGTGGTTTGAGATGGATCCGCTTCCACAATAGCCTTCAATTCTTCATTATCAACTTTGGTCTCCGGCCTTTGAATTTGGAATTTCTAACCATAGAGGAGATATTTGAGATCAAAGTGGCCAGTACGGCAAAACGCCAATTTCATAGGTAAGGACCTAATATTAGCCTATACTATAGCTTTCCTAAATAAATGGGCTAATATCCAACACACAAAGAATTTTTCAATTTGAAGTTGCCTTCCTTTGATTAGCGCGTTTAACCAAACTACATAAACATTATAGATACAAACCTCGACCTGGTTAACGAAAACAACAAAAATGTAAACAATGCAGCCATTCTGGAGTGATACCCTAGATTCAGCAACTGGTTTTTATTTATATAGAATATAACTAGCTGTTGCCCGCGATTTTGTCTGCGTGTAATCCAGTTATCCCGAATTCGGCTATAGCACGCGTCCCCTAGGCAACTCATTAAAAATCTAGATAAAAAGCGTAACATACAGAATTACTTCGCCATTTAAAATATCATATACTAGCTGCTGCCCGTGATTCGTCTGCGTTTATTTCCAGGGACCTTTTAAAAATTCGAGATAAAAACTAGCGTATGTCCTTCCCAATGTCTTAAGCTATCTCTGTATCAAATATCATTAAAATAAGTTCAGTGGTTTAGTCGTGAAAGCGTAACAAAGCACACAGACTCACATTCGCATTAATAATATTAGTAAGGTTAGGTTAGGATAGTGGGTGGCCGAACGGTGGCCCTCCTGCGCAGGCCGCAGAGGGTCATTGCCACCCGACCGGGCCGTGCGGGCCTACCGCACGGTCTCTCACGGAACGGCCTGCGTTCTAGCGGGCTCGCTTCCGTGGGATGCCGAGGCACGCGTCCTGGCGACCGTGCACCGACATCGGGTGGCAGCGAGGAGTCGGGGGGAGCGGCCCCTCCCGCAGGAGGTGGCGCGCACACGGCTCCTGGCGTAGAGGGAGGCTCTCCGCCAGTGGGCCGAGACGCTCGCCCACCCAGCTGCCGGCCACTGGACGATCGAGGCCGTTCGTCCAGTGTTGGAGGAGTGGGTTGGGCGCCGGCAGGGCAGCCTTACCTACCGGATGGTACAGATGATGACCGGGCACGGCTGCTTCGGCCATTATTTGCACCATGTCGCACGGAGGGAGCAGATGCCGCAGTGTCACCATTGCGACGCACCCGACGACACGGACGGACACACCCTGGTGGTGCCCAAAGTAGACTCCACCACGTCGGCGTTTCACCGACACTATGATTTGAAACCGACTACCAGCTCCTAGAAAACACTGTGGCTTACCCCTATTCCATTTGGTCTCCGTATGTAGCCGGTGGACTTCCTGAGCTAGCTCGAAGGAAGTCGCGGCTCCTGAAGGGCTGCTGTCAATCCAGCGATGGAGACCGGAGCACTACATAGGCCTATTAGGCCGCCGACTCACTTCACCCTCGGATAATAAAACTTTGGCACACTCTATTCACCGACACTAAAACTTGGCGGATCTTCGCACTCACAAATTAGGTGCGCCGCGCAAAATAGTTCAATTATATATTTTGTCGAAACGAAAACGCGCCGCCCGGTAACCTAACCTATTTCAATGTCATCACGTATTCGACTCGACTGACATGTCACATGCGGCCGGCCGCCACAGGCTCTCACTGCACAGACTATAATGCAGTGTTGCCACTCGCTCTTCCTCGAGCAAACACACCCTCTCGGAGTGCCCGGTCTGGCGACCCCAGCGCGATGCATTAGCCCTCGCGCTGGGCCTAGGTAGGGTTGCGCCCTTAACGCTGGCCAGCGTCGCACGCGAGATGCTAACCAGCACGGCGGCGTGGGAGTCTGTCGCCTCCTTCTGCGAGGACGTGATCTCGCAGGAGGCAGCGGAGCGGGCGCGAGAGGTTGACCCTCTCGCCGCACCGCTCCGGCGCAGGCGGTTGCGTAGGAGGAGGCGCGCGTTCCTAGACGCGCGCCTCCAACTCCCTTAAGCAAGCTGGGGATGAAATGGCCCGGCCGGTCGACAACCGTTTGGGAGACACTTTTCTACCCCTGGCCTGCCCGTCTGGGGGGTCGAATTATGGCACTTGTGGACCCCCGTTGAGGTAAGACCTAGCGCTTGGGTCAGCTAAGCTGGCTCACCGTCGGGCCTACCCTCCAGGGGGCGCACTCAGGGAATGGCTAACGCCGATCCCGATTGTGTCTCAACGGAGGTAGAAGTTGCTGGAGGGTGGTTTAGCCAGGTATGGGTTTTATACCCGAGTCCAATGGCATATCCTTGCGGCGGCCTTTTCAGCTTTCAGCCCCTTGTTGAATCTTAAAGAGATTCCCCCGCCTTAAAAAAAAGCTTAGGATAGTGGGGATTCCTCTAGTCCTAAATTCGATATTCAAAAATTTTAATGTCGTTCGCAATACTTCATTGAAATTATTGCAAGCCTACAAATATATACCTACAGTTTTTTGTACAGCCGAAATTTACGCAAAATCAAATACCTATTAGACACGCAAATGGCTAAATGAAAATAAAAATGTCATAGTAAATTTCTCAAAAATCTTGACAGACAATTACAGGCACATTTATTGGCGTTAGACACTGTTGAAAAAGTTGCTGTCAAGTTCAAAAATCTTTATTCAATACTAGCTTTACTTTACGCAGCTTCGTCCACGTTGTTTTTGTTTTCCCGTGGGAATTTTATATTTTCTAGTAGGAAAAACAATTTTGTAGCCTATATAGTGGTAATCAGGGATAAGGTAGACAAACATCGTACCACGTGTACCTAGTATAAGTAAGTATTATAGATAATTCAAAACTTGATTTGGAAAAATATGAACAATATTGTGCAACCTATAAAATTTGAGGACACGCTACTACTGTTTGCATAGATTAATTTTTTATATTTACTTTGTCAGCTGTTGTAGTTTGAATTTAAAAAAATCGAAATATCCCTACACTTTACTGTTCTTTAGTTGCCAAAATCTTGTGTTTATTATTTTAACAAAGTAAGATGCAGTTAACATAGATACTAATTTCCCACCTAAGCCTAACCGATATTGTGGGAGTCATTAAAATTTTAAAAACTAATTGTAATCACATTGAATATTTTAATCTATCAAATGTTACCAGAGGAATACCTTGATAGTAAATAGAAAGAAATAGTAGCCATAACTTGATTATCTCCATATATAATAAAATCGTAGGGGTACAAATGTTTGTCCGGAAAGATCTCCGAAACTACTGGACAGAATTTGATATGGCTTACACCACAATGCTTAAAATTTTCCGGAAGAACATTTAGGCATAATTTCATTTGCTTAAATTCACTTTTTATTTTTATTCAAAAAATACCATATAAAATTTTTGATGACAAGTATGTAGAAAATCAACATGGCGCACGTGAAATTATTTTGACAAGTCTGTTACATATTGCAAAAAAAATCTTTTCTGTTATTGGCTGTGCCCATCTGAATTTTGCCAACCAAGAAGTTTAAATTGTATTTTTCTTATGTAGTACCGTGGTGGTAAGGAAAAAGGATCAAGCCATACAACCAATGTATATAGCATTTTTTATGACAATATCACGTCACAAATATAAAATTTGTAGGTTGGTTTAATTTTTGGCCAATTTTCACAAAATCGGTACAATATTTGAAATATTGAAAAATGAAGATACCCTTTTCAAGGCATTTTGAAAGGTGTTATATTATGTTTTTACATTATGACTAAGGAATCAAACTCTTTCATCCATTTAAAACTATTAAAAGTATTACGCGTAGAGGGAGTACGGGACTCTTGATCCTAATGTAACATTGACGTAAATTCGCCGACATAGCTGATGCTCAAAAAGGTGGATAAAAGTTCGTTTCCAAACCTAGCAATATAGGTATCAAGTGAAAGGCCTTGAAGCGTAGAACATTATGAACCTAGGAAAATCGCCTAAAATTCAACATGGCCGCCGCTCAAAAAAGGTGGATACAAGTTCGTTTCCAAACCCAGCAATATGGGTATCAAATGAAAGGCCTTGATGTGTAGAGCACTATGAACCTAGCAACATTGACATAAATTCAACATGGCCGCCGCTCAAAAAAGGTGGATACAAGATCGTTTCCAAACCTAGCAATATGGGTATCAAATGAAAGGCCTAGAAGAGTAAAGCATTATGAACTTAGGAAAAATGCCCTAAATTAAACATGGCCGCCGCTCAAAAAAATGGATAAAAGTTCGTTTTCAAACCCAGCAATATGGTTATCAAATGAAAGGCCTTGAAGAGTAAAGCATTAGGTATCTAGAAAAATTTACCTAAATTCAACATGGCCGCGGCTCCAAAAAAACGGATAAAAGTTCGTTTCCAAACCCAGTAATATGGGTATCAAATCAAAGGCTCTGATGAATAAAGCACTATGAACCTAGCAACATTGACATAAATTCAACATGGCCGCCGCTCAAAAAAAGGTGGATACAAATTCTTTTCCAAACCTAGCAATATGGGTATCAAATGAAAAGCCTTGAAAAGTAGAGCATTAGGTACCTAGAAAAATTGTCCTAAAGGATAAAAGTTCGTAAAAAAAGGATAAAAGTTCGTTTTCATACCCAGCAATATGGGTATCAAATGAAAGGCGTTGACGAGTAAAGCACTATGAACCTAGCAATATTGACATAAATTCAACATAGCCGCTGCTCGAAAAAGGTGGATAAAAGTTCCTTTCCAAACCTAGCAATATGGGTATCAAATGAAAGGCATCAAAGAGTAGAGCAATATGAACTTAGGAAAATTGGTCTAAATTAAACATGGCCACCGCTCAAAAAAAAACGATAAAAGTTCGTTTTCAAACCCTGCAATATGGGTATCAAATCAAAAGCTTTGATGCATAAAGCACTATGAACCTAGCAACATTGACATAAATTCAACATGGCTGCCGCTCAAAAATGGTGGATGAAAGTTCGTTTCCAAACCTAGCAATATGGGTATCAAATGAAAGGCCTTAAAGGGTAAAGCATTAGGTAACTAGAAAAATCGATCTAAATTCAACATGGCCGCCGCTAAAAAAAGGATAAAAGTTCGTTTTCAAACGCAGCAATATGGGTATCAAATGAAAGGCCTTGACGAGTAAAGCACTATGAACATAGCAAAATTGACATAAATTCAAAATAGCCGCTGCTCAAAAAAGGTGGATAAAAATTCGTTACCAAACATAGCAATATAGGTATCAAATGAAAGGCCTCAAAGAGTAGAGCATTATGAACTTAGGAAAATTGTCCTAAATAAAACATGGCCGCCGCTCAAAAAAAAAAATGGATAAAAGTTCGTTTCCAAACCTAGCAATATGGGTATCAAATGAAAGGCCTTGAAGAGTAGAGCATTAGGTACCTAGAAAAATCAACCTTAATTCAACATGGCCGCCGCTAAAAAAAGGATACAAGTTCGTTTTCGAACCCAGCAATATGGGTATCAAATGAAAGTAGTCCTTGATAAGTAAAGCACTATGAACCTAGAAACATTGACATAAATTCAACATAGCCGCTGCTCAAAAAAGGTGGATAAAAGTTCGTTTCCAAACCTAGCAATATGGGTATCAAATAAAAGGTCTCAAAGAGTAGCGCATTATGAACTTAGGAAAATTGCCCTAAATTAAACATAGCCGCCGTTCAAAAAATGGATTAAAGATCGTTTTCAAACCCAGCAATATGGGTATTAAATGAAAGGCCCTGAAGAGTACCTAGAGCATTACGAACCTACGATAATTGTCTTAATTTGTTAATTTCCAAATGGCCGCTGCTCAAGAAAGGCAGAATAAAGTTGAATCATTATGGAATAAAATGGAGGAAAAATCTAAACACTGTTTTAAGCATTTTGATGGCGAAACGGAGTTCGCGGGCACAGCTAGTGATTAATAAACGTACACTAAGTAGTTCGCTAACAGACAATTTGACTAATCACATCTTAGTTATTGGTAGGTTCCTTAGGTACCTACTGCCTCAGAGCAGCGGTGCTAGCATTGCTGTGATCCAGTTTGAATGGAAAGACAGGTAGTGAAATTACTGGGTAACCTCCTGTGACCTCACGTTTTGTGTCACAAGTTGGCAACGCATATTGGCGTCCTTCTGGGGGTTTTAGATTTGCAACTACATTAAGGCTCGTAATAATAATCACATCTCAAGTCAGAGCTCGATCATGAGTAGCAGTTTTGACGTTTAATGTATGGCACATCTGTCAAACACAACAGCTGAAGATCGACCTCGTACTTGAGACACGACTATTTATACGAGCCTTTATAGTGTTTGTGGTGTCGGTTTTAATTTTTTTGCTTTTTAGGGTTCCGTAGCCAAATGGCAAAAAACGGAACCCTTATAGATTCGTCATGTCTGTCTGTCTGTCTGTCTGTCCGTCCGTATGTCACAGCCACTTTACTCCGAAACTATAAGAACTACACTGTTGAAACTTGGTAAGTAGATGTATTCTGTGAACCGCATTAGGATTTTCACACAAAAATAGAAAAAAGCAATAATTTTTTTTCATCAAACCCGTGTGGGGTATCTATGGATAGGTCTTCAAAAATCATATTGAGGTTTCTAATAACATTTTTTACTAAACTGAATAGTTTGCACGAGCGACACGTCCAAAGTGGTAAAATGTGTCCCCCCCGCCCCCCTGTAACTTCTAAAATAAGAGAATGATAAAACTAAAAAAATATATGATGTACATTACCATGCAAACTTCCACCAAAAATTGATTTGAACTAGATCTAGTAAGTAGTTTTTTAATACGTCATAAATCCTACGGAACCCTTCATGGGCGAGTCCGACTCGCGCTTGGTCGGTTTTTTAAATATTTTTTTAGTGAATCTAATACCAGCACACCGAAGTAACTTGAACGAATTCGACAAAGGGTCAATACGTACCTTTTGTATTTAAGAAAATTAAAAAAAATAAAACCAAGAATAAAATATAAGAATACATTCAACATTACAATTTTATATTGAAGTTGGTGCCAAATCTTAACTAGCTGTATGTATTTGTTCTTATAAGTATTGTTTGAGTCTTTCACTACTTTCCAAGTGATCATTGCTTGGCACCGACTTCAATATAAAACTGTAAAGTTGAATGTATTCTTATATTATTTATGAATTTTTGGTGTTTTTGAAGACGGTTTTATTATTAGTAAAAAAAATTCAATCTTTTAAGTTTATGCTATTTTATCCAATCTTTTCAGTAAATTTAATTCTCTCACCCCCAGTTTCTGAAAGGCTGATCAAAATATTTTTCAACTAACAGCCATGTCATCTTAACAGCAGTGTCAAATCAATTTGAGTTTCCTCAACGTTGTTTAGTCAAAATTTATTTATCTCTAATAATTTGATTTCTCGTTAGAAATATTTTTAGACACGGTCACATTGCTGAAATCATATATTTTGTTTTATTCATATCTATTTTGGAAATCCAAAATGGGTCTTTCCTTAATCATTTTGAAATAAATTTGACAGCTATGACAACTAACACAGTGATAAGTTGATTTAGCTTTCAGCAACTCAATTCATAGTTAGCAATAGATTGACAGCTTGTTAGTTAATTTTATCGATGAACAGCCTTTCAGAAACTGGGTGTCAATCTCTCTCTCAAATCTACCTCAGAATAACTTAAAATAAAACGTCCTTCGCTCTAAACAGTATTGAAAGAACTATCCCCTAGCTCCTATCCTACCATAAACCTTCCATCATCAGCTCAGTATCATAATATAGTAACGACCAGATGTGAATATCTTCGGCAAAAACATAAAACACGTTGGACGTGAAACACGTTCGATTGCAAAAAGATTTTTGAAAACCAGCCCACAAATGGCGAAGTAATCGGTAAACATACATAAAAAATAGATACAGTCGAACATAGAACCTCCTCCTTTTTCGAAGTCATCTAACTCCTTAAAGTTAAGGTTCCTTCCGTCATCAGCTCGGTTTATGACTACCAGACGTAAATACCTGAATAGCTTCGGATAAAACATGAAACACGTTGGACGTACCTATAGAATTTAAGGGTTTCCCTCGATTTTCCTGGAATCCCATCATCAGATCCTGACTTTAGTGACAACAGGACCACCGCAGGAATATACTCTATCGAATACAAAAAGGTGAACGTTTAGCGAAGCAATCAATAACATAAGTACACACACAAAAAAAAAACAAAAAATATTTCACAGAAAATAAAAACCGGCTTTAAAAACACTGAAGAGTCAGAAGCCAAACGATGATCTCCTAGAAAGTCTTAAAATTTGTCACCGACTTCAATATAGAAGTGTGATGTTGTTTGTGCCTATTCTTAGCTTATTTTTAACTTTTCAGTGTCTTTGAAGTCGGTTTTTATTTTTTGTATTTTTTTTTATTTTTGACTTTTTAGTGAATGAAATATTTTTAGTGAAAGAAACCCTAATTTAATACCAGCTCACCGAAGTTGAGCTGGTATTAGCGCTTCCCTCGGTTTTCATGGGATCCCATATTCGGATCCTGACTTTGATGACCTTGAGGTTGTGGCCACCCCAGGAGTATACTTTATCAAATACAAAAAGAATTTTTCATTACTCATACTCTGAAAGTAGGTCTGAAGTTGCCTGAGGAGCGGGTTGAAAGTAATACTTTTCAGCTCTAGGGAGAATCACATTCAACTGACAGCTGTTGTCAAATTTTAAAAAAGAAACTAGTTCTTTCTTCCCATTTTTATTGAACCATGTTCCGACTTTCTATACAGCCACTCAATTACAGCGCGGTGTAACATTGAAATAACATAATGTTAAGTATTTAAAGAATATATTTATTAAATGACTTTATTCTAATTTATTTTCAACTATTTCTTTAAAATAACATAGATTTGGGCAAAATATTTACCATTTTTTAAATTATAAAAATGAAAAATAATAGCTGAATAGCTGGCCGGCCACAGAAAAAAAAAACAAAATAAGCGGGAAAGCGGCAATGCGATCTTCATTTGTTTTTTTCCATTTATAGAGATTTGTATTAACTGTTAATTATATTTGTATAACACTGTGTTAATAATTAACACAATGAGTTCATCTGATTCAGGTATGGAGTTAACGCCTGATTTTATAAGAGAAAGCGTGCTAAAGCAGAAGTTATTGATTTATGTAACGTTTTTTCTTTAGCTAATTCATTGTTTTATTTTTACTTTCCTTGTATTCGTAATGAAAAGCACAGTGTTTACCTCGGGTTAAAGGCTTATTTAGTCCCTCGAACTATTGGTGCCCTCGCTACGCTCGGGCGCCAAACATCGTCTCGGGACTAAATAAGTTACTTTCACCCCTAGGGTAACAATGTACTATTGAAAATCGGTCCACAATTGGCGGAGTAGTCGCGTAACATACACACAAAACACGTTGGACACACCTGAAAATTTAAGGGTTTTCCTCGATTTTCACGGGATCCCATCATCAGATCCTAACTTTGGTGACTATGGGACTACCCTTGGAGTATACTCAATCGAATATAAAAAGAATTTTGAAAATCGGTCCACAATTGGCGGCGTAATAGCGTAACATACACACAAAAAAAACATACGCATTGAAAACCTCTTTTTTGAAGTCGATTAAAAAACATACGCATCGAATTGAGAACCTCCTCCTTTTTTGAAGTCGGTCAAAAAAATAACTTCTCATCGATACTAAATAAATAAAAAGAAAAAATATTAGTTAAAATTATAAAAATATACTTAAGTTACTTTTATCACAACCTTAATATGACATGATGATATGACTATTTATGGCAAGGGCTGTAAATAAAATAAATCAGAATTTTATCAATTATCGATACATCGTCGAGCGCACTACACAAAGTGAAAACGACATCGATGATATTAACTCATATCGATGTCGATATAATGATATTACACGGATGTGATTAGCAGGCGCAGCTTGAGGGGAATTCGATTCACGGTGATTCTAAAACAAGAGAGCTAGTGCATGGAAAAATGATAAATAACCTGATGGGGCATTAAAAAATAATACAAGATAATTCGCCCAGCAATTGGTGATTGATTGCATACGCTGCGCATGCTGTTCTACGTCTATGGTTCTACGTATTTTCTTGCAAAATAAATATTGATATTTATTATTTTGAACTTGTATGGTATGTTTTATCCTTGCCACGATCGACTGAACTAATAGCCGCCGTCGACCGTTTGGCCATCCCTGCAATAAATATGTTGTTACCAAACACGACAAAACTAAACTTAATCGAATCCCATATCACTTGTTCACTTCACTGTATACTGTAGGTATGCTTTATTTTTTTTATTTTAATAGGACAGGGAAGTCTTCATCTCATTTTATGGTAAGTGACGATAAGGCCAAGATGAAAGCGAGCTTTACCTAGATTCCTCAAAAACTGAGGAACTGGCTATTACCTCTAATTGTCGGAACACAAAAATGTTATTAACATTGTTTTTATGGCGACAAACTTAGGCACAGAAGATATAATTTAGGTAAGACTGTGGTAACTAGCCAACCGAGCCAAAACCTTCCGCCCCCGAACTTATTGAACCCCGGACCTCCAGATCCAACCTTAACTATAATTAAAAAATTGATACTTTTATTTAAAACTAGCTGTGCCCGCGAACTACGTTTCGCCATCAAAATACTTAACACAGTGTTTAGTTTTTTCCTCCATTATATTCCATAATGATTCAACTTTATTCTGCCTTTCTTGAGCATCGGCCATTTCGAAATTAGGACAATTTGCGTAGGTTCGTAATGTTTTTTTTCTAACAGTCCACAAAATTAAATACATTACATATTACTATAAACACTAAGTATTATTATTGTTTTAGAGACATTATTGATATTAATAAATTCTTCTTCAGTAGAAAGAACTACACAGTTGCAAGAATAATCTTTATCGTATTCATGTTTCGAATTAAAATAAACAATTGTTAATAAATTAGAACTGTATACGAATAAAGTTTAGATTTTATAATGGGTGTTGGTAACACCAACAAATATATTTTTTGGATATGACAACTTGGCCAATTTTGACTGGTCGTACAGTAAGCTCCTTGTCAAGCTATACTGTTTGACCTTTGAACCGTTCTTATGTCGCTCGTAATACTGGCGGTTTTCGTAGAGTTAATGTATAGCATGAATGGGGTGGTTACTGTACAAATACGTTTTCCGTATTCGATATCCGATCACGGAATACAGACACGGAGTTTCGTGAACGTAGCGCAGACGTTGCTGGCATAGTTCGTTTAGCAAACTCGCGGCGACGACCCCCTTTTGGAAAGCGAAATACTTGACGGAACCCTAAAATAAAACAATAGTTTTTAAAAGTGTATTCTTTATTAATAAGCATAATAAAAGTACGACCAGAGAGGGTGTTTTGATTTTTCTAAATTATTGCGGAACCCTTATAGGGGTATTGTGGAGCCCTAGGGTTCCGCGGAACACACTTAGAGCATGGCTGCTCTAGGTACCCTTCAGGGCCTACTTTCATTTAATACCCCTATTGCTGGGTTTGAAAAGCAACTGTTATCCGTCTTTTTTCAGCGGCGGCCATGTTGAATTTACGTCAATGTTGCTACGTTCATAGTGCTCTACTGATCAAGGCCTTTCATTTGATACCCATATTGCTGGGCTTAGAAACGAACTTTTATCAGTTTTTTTTTGAGCAGCGGCCATATTGAATGTTGTGCTATTTTCCTAGGTTCATAGTGCTCTACTCTTCAAGGCCTTTCATTTGATACCTATACTGCTAGGTTTGGAAACGAACTTTTATCCACCTTTTTTGAGCGGTGGCCATGTCGAATTTACGTCAATATTGCTAGGTCCATAGTGCTCTACTCTTGAAGACCTTTCATTTTTGATATCTATATTGCTAGATTAGAAAACGAACTTTTATCCACCTTTATTGAGCGGCGGCCATGTTGAATTTATTTATGTGTTGCTAGGTTCATAGTGCTCTACTAATCAAGGCCTTTCATTTGGTATCCACATTGCTCGGTTTGAAAACGAACATTTATCCTTTTTTTGAGCGGCGGCCATGTTGAATTTAGGTAGATTTTCGTAGGTACCTAATGCTCTACTCTTCAAGGCCTTTCATTTGATACCCATATTGCTAGGTTTGGAAACTAACTTTTATCCACCTTTTTTGAGTGGCGGCCATGTTGAATTTATGTAAATGTTGCTAGGTTCATAGTGCTCTACTTATCAAAGCCTTTCATTTCAGACCCATATTGCTGGGTTTGGAAACGAACTATTATCCATTTTTTGAGCGGTGGCCATGTTGAATTTATAGCAATTTTCCTACGTTCATAATGCTTCACTGTTTTAGGCTTTTCATTTGATACCCATATTGCTAGGTTTGGAAACGAACTTTTATCCTTTTTTTTTGAGCGGCGGCCATGTTGAATTTAGGTCGATTGTGCTAGGTTCCTAATGCTCTACTCTTCAAGGCCTTTCATTTGATACCCATATTGCTAGGTTTGGAAACGAACTTTTATCTATCTTTTTTGAGCGGCGGCCATGTTGAATTTATGTCAATGTTGCTAGATTCATAGTGCTCTACTCATCAGGGCCTTTCATGTGATACCCATATTGCTGGGTTTGAAAACGAACTTTTATCCACCTTTTTTGAGCGGTGGCCATGTTAAATTTATGTCGATTGTGCTAGGTTCCTAATGCTCTACTCTTCAAGGCCTTTCATTTGATACCCATATTGCTAGGTTTGGAAACGAACTTTTATCTATCTTTTTTGAGCGGCGGCCATGTTGAATTTATGTCAATGTTGCTAGATTCATAGTGCTCTACTCATCAGGGCCTTTCATGTGATACCCATATTGCTGGGTTTGAAAACGAACTTTTATCCACCTTTTTTGAGCGGTGGCCATGTTAAATTTATGTCAATGTTGCTAGGTTCATAGTGCTCTACTCTTCAAGGCCTTTCATTTGATACCCATATTGCTAGGTTTGGAAACTAACTTTTATCCACCTTTTTTGAGCGGCGGCCATGTTGAATTTATGTCAATGTTGCTAAGTTCATAGTGCTCGACTCATCAATGCCTTTCATTTGATACCCATATTGCTGGGTTTGGAAACGAACTTTTATCCGTTTTATTTGAGCGGCGGCCATGTTGAATTTAGGTCGATTTTCCTAGATACCTAATGCTCTACTCTTCAAGGCCTTTCATTTGATACCCATATTGCTAGGTTTGGAAACTAACTTTATTCCACCTTTTTTGAGCGGCGGCCATGTTGAATTTATGTCAATGTTGCTAGGTTCATAGTGCTCTACTCATTAATGACCTTCATTTGATACCCATATTGCTAGGTTTGGAAACTAACTTTTATCCACCTTTTTTGAGCGGCGGCCATGTTGAATTTATGTCAATTTTGCTAGGTTCATAGTGCTCTACTCATCAATGCCTTTCATTTGATATGCATATCGCTGGGTTTGGAAACGAACTTTATCGGCAGTCATGTCAAATTAAGTCAACGTGGCTAGTTTCAATGTGTTCTACTCTTTAGGTTCTTCGTTCGATATCCATGTTCCTTGGGTGGATCCAAAAAAAATGTGATCCGTCATTTGAGACATTAGGATCAAGAGTCCCGTCCCGTCCCTCTACGCGTAACCGAGAACATTGCAGTCAGATATTTTTTTAATTATCAATATTAATCTATTACTTTTAATAGTTTTAAATGGATGAAAGAGTTTGATTCCTTAGTCCTAATGTAAAAACATATAACACCTTTCAAAATACCTTGGAAAGCGTATCTTCATTTTTCAACATTTTAAATATTTCAAAAATTGTACCGATTTTGTGAAAATTAGTCAAGAATTAAACCAATCTACAAATTTTATGGTCACTCGATAAGTATTATCATAAAAAATGCTTTATACATTGGTTGTATGGCTTGATCTTTTTGCCTTACCACCACGGTACGACATAAGAAAAAGACAATTTTGTTGGCGAAATCCAGTTGGGTACAGCCATTAACAGAAAATATTAAATTTTATTTGTACAATGTGAAACACTTCATTCCTGCCTTTCAATTTTCGAAATCCAATTACTTAAGATCAGGCTGTATGGCGTAGTTCCATTGCCTTTCCTTCGTGGAAGAAAATACCTTCTCTCTGTACTATGTGACAGACTTGTCAAAATAATTTCACGTGCGCCATGTTGATTTTCTACCTAAAGCATTGTTCGAAAATTTTATATGGTATTTTTTCACTGAAAATAAAAAGTGAATTTAAACAAACGAAATTATGCCTAAATGTTCTTCCGGAAAATTCTAAGCATTGTGGTGTAAGCCATATCAAATTCTGTCCAGTAGTTTCGGAGATCTTTCCGGACAAACAGACAAACAAACAAACAAACAAACAAACAAACAAACAAACCAACAAACAAACATTTTTTTTAAAAACTATTCTATCGTGTTCTGCTAATGATTTTAAGGCGACCTGTGTATTTTTTTTCTTAATATTTCGCAATTACAGATTTTTGTACCCCTACGATTTTATTATATATAGAGACTAGCAGACCCGGCGTACTTTGTATCGCCATGTTTTTAACTAAATTACTGAAATGTTTGTTTAAATTATTATAATTTTTATATTACACAAACCTTGTCCTAACGAATACATAAAACCCAGAATCATCCAATTTGGTGCAGTCGTTCGAAAGTTATAGGCGTACATACATTTCAAAGATCCATTTTTATTTATATAGATGAACAAAACTCGTTCAGAATTTACGTACCCTCTTAAACATTCGGTTTATGAACAAACGGATCACCCCCCCCCTCTATGCCTATGCGTAGCACGCGACTTCTCCCGCGTTATTTTTGTATTCCCGTCGGATTATTTTCCCGTAGGAAAACTACCCTATGTCGTTCCCCTTCCCCTGGTCTCGAACTATCTCTATACCAACTTTCATCAAAATCGGTTCAGTAGTTTCGAAGCCTATTCAATACAAACAAACAAACAATCTTTCCTCTTTATAATATAATATTAGTATAGATGAAGTGCGACGCGGGACGAGGGCTAGTCAAGTCACTTTCTCTTCTCTTTCTCTTCACTACTATTATTTATTCTGTACTGCTGCTGGTATGATGTGTGTTATGGTAATTTAATTACCAGAGTCACCAAAGGCAGACTCAGTACCAGAGGCCCAATTCAGCTAATAAGCTACAGCCGAATCGAAACTGAACCGTTGCGATCGACCAATCAGAACGCCACATTATCACGTCATCGAGCAGTTGAAAGGCAATATAAGCGCTCCGATTGGTCGACCGCAACGGTTCAGTTTCGATTCGGCTGTAGCTTATTAGCTGAATTGGGCCTCTGAGTCGTCTGCATGCATGGGTACCTACCCTATCTCACCTATTGCGCTTGCATTGCTGGGTTACTTACGGTTTACAGGGTAAGACAGACAATGAAATTTGAAACTGTGACTTGACATCATAGGTTACAAGTTAGCAAACTACATACTTACATTAGATCTTTGTAAAATGTAGAGCCTGTACATTTGCAAATTTTACAGAACTTGTACAATACAACTTTGTACAACTTTCATGTAAATGACAATATCCACATAAACTTTAACGCTTATAATTTATTAACATAGTCTGTTTCTTTCAGGTACTCCAGACTTTTTAATTCCGTCCTGTCCCCGGTCATGTTTGTTTACGTTGTCATGTGCTCCTTGATGCTGTGCGCGAGCGCATATCAAATCACGGTGAGTTATCCATTCTAGAGTTAACGTGTATCAGGGAAAATTAAATGAGTCAGCCCGAGTATTGTTCAAAAATAATCGAATTTGCGTGATGAAATTCAAAACTCTCTCGTCTTTACTTATATGGCTTCCTATTAGATTTCGTAGGTCCGTCAGACTTTTATGCACACTGTTTACTTTTATATTTGATCCGCAGTCACCTTCTTACCTAAAAAGTAGATTTAAATTTGAAGAGGAGTTCTCTTGTCGTCATAATATTGCACGGGGCTTATATAAGTCGGATTCCTTCACATTAAAAGTTGTACCTAAGGTTGTCGAATGTGCTGCTATTAGAATTAAGGACCGCCTCTTCCAAACACGTCTTTGAAATAAAAGGTTAAGAAAATATTTTATTAAAATTGACAAATTAATAGAGTATTTTTCTTTTGTTTTCTTTTCAAGATCTCTTATATTTATTAATTTTTTTGCAATTAATTCATCATCGCCGTCTCCGTCACTTACGTAGGTTATTTGAGTGCAGAGATTTAAATCATTAAATCTCTGTTTGAGTGTAGATTTATGTACTTATCGTATTTTGCAAGTACGCAGCTTACAGTACTCAGTAATAATTAAATAACACTTACCTACCCGAATTTAGAAAACACAATTCTTGATTAAAATATTTGAGCTTAAATGGAAAAAGAACAAAATTGCTTTGAGCAGCTGACAATCTTTTTGCACGGTACCGTCTCGTTCACTGCAAACCGGTATCATAACATGATCAAAGTATCAACCTATCTATATGAGTATAATTTACTCTTACGCCTGCACGCCTTATATTTGTATGTTTTAAAATATTGTTTTGCATATCATGATTTTGTTCAATTTGCTATAACTATTAAGCTAATTTTAGTCTTAAGATTGCAGTAGGTACTTACATAAAGAGATTCTAAAAAAATATTGTCTCCTTGATATATTTGCCGTGGTAAAAACGCAAGGCGTTACACGAAAACTGTGAGTACTCACAGTACTGAAGCCTTGCCAGCAAACCGGTCCTGGGGGTAGATGACACAAGCGATGCCGGAGTGTGATGCATCGGCATATCCGTGAAGCGAGTACGTGGGAGAGGGTTTTCCTGAGCAGATGTTTCTGGGCAGACGCACGTTCGACAATTGAGAAAGGTCCTGTGCAATATGTTGCCAGTCGATTTGTATTTCAGTCGGGGTCGGGTCGTCCCATCCCAGTTTCAGAAGCCATAACTTCTGTAGGAGAAGCTTTCCGCGGAAGATTACAGGGGCAGCCCAACCATTAGGATCGTAAAGCGATGCTATTGTGCTGAGGATTGAGCGCTTTGTGATGTGTGCTATTGGGGGCAGAGAGATACGATAAGTGAACTCATCAGATTGAGGTATCCATTGTACACCCAAAACCTTAATTGAGTTGGGGTCACGATCTATATCAAAATTCTTAGGCACATTGGTCACATTGGTCATCTGGAAATCGTTCGAGAAGTTTAGGCGAATTCGATGTCCATTTACTGAGCTGAAAGCCACCTAAAGCGAGTAAGTTGATTAATTCTAATTGGAGTTCTTGAGCTGATTGAATCGAATCTTCTCCACATAAAATGTCATCTACAAATATAAACTTGCGTATGACTTGAGCAGCTCTTGGGTAGCGGTGACCCTCGTCATCAGCTAATTGAAGTAATGTGCGGATAGCATGATATGGACTGAACCGTAGACCGTATGTCACAGTATTGAGTGCGTATGTGAGCAAAGGCTTGTTTGGTGATGACCTCCACAAAATGAGCTGGAAACGTCTATGGTCAGTGTTACAAAACCTTTTTTGTATCCGATATTGGTGTATTAAACTTAACATAATAGAAGTTGTCATCTTTTGATTTATCATGGTTGCTAAGCTACTTTTAAAAAACACTAAGAAAATAAGAGATATTGTGAATTTCATTATATAGTTTATTATACAGTTTCTTCGGTATTTTATTGCAAATCCTCTGAGTTTTACATACTCCATCAATCAGTGACATCGTGGCGACCGTGAGTTTCAAGGTATATATAATTTACCTTAATCGAATCTGAGCGAGAATAAAAGATGGAAGTACAAAGGAGAAAGAGGAAACAGAAACGTAGAGAATTTACGATGGCGGCAGATGAACTGCAGAAATGTATCGACGATAATAGTGATATTTTAAATACAGAAGTACATTTCGCAAATTTTATGGAGACCGCAGATTCGTTATTCGAAACTGAAGAAATATTACGCAATATCTGGCTAGAACAAGATGAATTTGATGAGGCTGCCTATGAAGCTGACCAAGACAGGTACAGTCAATACAGAAAAAGGTATGTCACTCTTAGAACTTGTTTTGAAAAATTAAAACGTGACTTAGATATGAAATCAGAATTATCTTTGAGTACGACTAAAAGAAATAATAACCAGCACGGCTCAGATAATGGAGATGGAAGCGATAGTCAACGACGATTTACTTTACCTAGATTGGAATTACCCAAGTTCGACGGCAATTTGAAGAACTGGTTACAATTCTGGGGGCAGTTCCGAAAAATTCACGAAGACAAGTCACTTGATGACGATGATAAATTTCAATACTTGCTCCAATCTATGTGTCCCAATTCCAGCGCAAAGCAACTAATCGAAAGTTATCCTCCTTGTGGCGATAACTATCATAAGGCTATAGATGCATTGAAAACCAGATTTGCCAGGGATGAACTGTTAATAGAATGCTATGTACGAGGACTCCAAAATCTAGTACTCACCCAAGCAAAAGGTCAAAGCCTAGATATAAGAACACTTTATGATAAACTTCAGACACATTTGCAGGCCTTAGACACCCTGGGCGTTACAAAGGACAAATATGCCGCCATGTTGTTCCCTATGGTGGAGTCGGCTCTTGCGGAAGAGACATTACGAGCGTGGAACAGGAACCGACTCATGGAGGATCAGTCTATCGATGAACTTACCAAACTACTACTATTCCTCAGAAAAGAGGTTGAGTCTGAAGAGCGAATAGAAATAGCGCGTACTGGTGTCGCTAGTATGGGTATTATGGAGACGAGATCACCCACAATGGCCTTCATAGCAACCGCAGCTTCAACATCAGGTACAAAAGCCAGCAGTCAGAAGACTGAGAAGGCAAACGGAAATTGTATCTGGTGCGATAAAGTGTCACATCCCAGTTCTGAATGCTACAACGCTGCAAAAATGTCTATTGAAGAGAGAATAGATCTGGTAAAGAAGAAAAAGGGTTGCCTTATTTGTCTGAAAGTTGGCCACTGGTCTAAGAGATGCAAAAGCTTCCCCAAGTGTTTGTACTGCAAAAAAAAGACATCTTACTTTAATGTGCACAAAACTGTCAAAGGACTCGGAAAGCAACACTGCAGGCACGTCATCGTCGGAAAAAAACCAAGAAGTTTTGATGTGTAAAAAAGAAAATGAGACTTTGTTGCAGACCATACTAGTGGAGTTATTTAACGATAGGAAAAAGATAACAGTCAGAGCGCTTATCGATAGTGGTGCACAAAGATCTTTTATAAAAAAAGAAGCCGCCAACAAGTTAGCATTAAAGCCTATCGGTAAGGAAGAAATGTGTCATGGTGTATTTGGTGGCTCAAGAACAGAAACTAAAGAACATTTGATATACGCTATAAATGTAAGAAGCACCGATAAGAAATTTACTACGGAGATAATGGCTATAGAAGAAGATATGATTTGTGGTTATATTCCAAAGGTTCCAAAATGTCTTATTTCGACTTTAAAACAAAAAGGTATTGTACTCACTGAGGCGACAGACGACTGCTTAAATGACATTTCACTTCTAATAGGTGCCGACTATTGTGGACTTTTAATGACTGGAGACGTTGTACAATTACAAAATAATTTAACGGCTGTTAAGACAAATTTAGGTTGGACTATACAAGGGGTGACTGTAGGGTCATGTAACAATATTAATATGCTTTTGTGTACGTCAAAAATTGAAATTACAGATTTGTGGAGTTTAGAAGCTATTGGCATTACCGACCCCGCAGAGCAATGTTCAAAGGCGAAGTATGAGCAACAAATATTGGAGTCTTTCAAACGCTCTATCAAAGTTAACGACGAGGGAAGGTATGAGGTAAGTTTACCATGGCGTGACGTTCCACGTCCTCAAACTAATTACGATCTAGCGCGTAAACGGCTTGATTCTACCACAAAAAGACTTGCACAGTTAGGTAAAATTGAACAATATCATGTTGTTTTTCAAGAATGGATGGATATGGAGATCATAGAAAAAGCCCCAACCTTAGGCATTTCAGGGCATTATCTCCCGCATCATGCCGTGATAAAAGAAAGTAGTATGACAACAAAGGTAAGACCCGTTTTTGATGCGTCAGCGCGAGACAAACATGGCATATCCCTTAACGCGTGCTTAGAAAAGGGGGCCAATCTTCTAGAGTTAATACCACAACTCCTCATCGACTTTAGAAAGGGAGCTATAGGCATAACAGCTGACATCGCGAAAGCCTTTTTACAGATCGCACTTAGACCAGAAGATCGTGAATTCCTAAAGTTTCTTTGGTGGTCAGACCCTCTTTCAGAAAACAAGGAACTTATTACTTACCGCCATAAGAGAGTCGTTTTTGGAGTTACATCCAGTCCGTTTCACTTGTCAGCAACAATAGCATACCATTTAGACAACTGTCCAGCAATGTTGGGTGACACGGCTATGAAACTGAAGAAGTCGTATTATGTGGACAATTGTGTTACAAGCGTTGATTCTATTGAAGCCATGAATAAATTTATAACGGAATCAAGAGAACTTATGAGAAATGGAATGTTTGACTTGAGATGCTGGGTTACGGGTCCAGAAAGGATTGATAATTCTACAAGAACAATTTCAGTGTTGGGGATAGTTTGGGACACTGTAGATGATACTTTGAGTTGCAACATTAGTTCTCTTAAGGGCTTAGAAGGAAAACTAACAAGACGGAATATCCTTTCAACTACACAAAAAATATTTGACCCGTTGGGACTATTTTGTCCAACAACAATAATTCCAAAAGTGTTGATTCAAAAGTCTTGGGTGAGAAGACTATCCTGGGATGATGAATTGCCAGCAGATATAGCTGCTGATTTTAAAAGCTGGTTAAATGTTATACATGTCATGAGTGAAGTAAAAATACCACGACGACTAACTAGCGCCAGCATAGCTGAGTGCGACAATACAATACACGTTTTTTGTGACGCTAGTCGACAAGCATACGCTGCGTGCGTCTTTCTACGTTCACAATATGGCAAAAATGTGAAAGTCAGCCTAGTCCTCGCTAAAGCACGAGTTACTCCTGTAAAGGTAATTACAATTCCAAGGCTGGAGTTAATAGCTGCGGTGATGGGGAGTCGTCTATACAAGCACGCAAGTGAAGCATTAGGTATTAAAGAAAGTAAGACTTATTTCTGGACCGATTCAAGTGTGACGCTCAGTTGGATCAAGGGATGCGGTGATTGGAGTGTCTTTGTTTCGAACAGGATTCGTGAAATAAAAAATAACAGTACGGTGGAGCAATGGAATCATGTACCGGGACACTTGAACCCCGCCGATTTACCATCGAGGGGTGTAAATGCCAAGGCTCTACTAGAATCGCGATGGTGGGAAGGGCCATCATGGCTGGCACTAGACCCCGATTGCTGGCCCGCTACTGATTTTACCATTGATAGTACAACCGTAAATTCAGAATTAAAAAAGACTCCAGTTAACACACTCTTAGCTACCGAAGAATGTTTCTTAGATAGACTTAATTACTTTTCATCATACACTAGAGTAGTGAGAACATTATGTTGGATGTTAAGATTTAGGAAAAGATTTACAACGTATAGTTCGGAATTGTCATATGATGAAGTAGAGTACGCAGAAAAGGTATTGATAAAACTAATTCAAGAAAAAAATTATTCCAGGCTGTTGAAGAATTCAAAATTACTACTGTTTCAAGATGATGATGGAATATTACGGCTAAAAACAAAACTAGAGAGAAGTGATGAACATAATATGGAATATAAATGCCCTATTCTTTTACCTGGGGATGAGCTTATGGTGCGACGGCTATTGGAAGGAAGACACAAATGTCTTCAACATGCAGGCGTTCAAACGTTAATTGCGAATGTCAGAGAAGTATTCTGGATCGTCGGTATCAGGAGACTCGCAAAAAAGGTAGTTAACGGTTGTATAAAATGCAACCGATATAGGGTAAAATCCTGCCAGACTCCACCTGTATGTCTACCCTTGGATCGTATCAAAAGGGGAAAAGCATTTGAGGTGACAGGGATCGATCTCGCTGGTCCTTTGTTCTTGAGATGTGGCCAAAAGGTTTGGGTCGTATTGTTTACCTGTGCCGTTTATCGGGCAGTGCACCTCGAGCTAGTAACATCACTTGCAACTGATACATTTACGATGGCATTGAGAAGATTTATTGCCAGACGAGGACGAGTCAAGGTCATATACACAGATAACGGTACCAATTTTGTTGGAACTCGGAATAAACTTAACACCGTTAACTATGAAGAGTTGATGGTTCAGTCGACTCTACTCAAAATTAAATGGCGGTTTATACCTCCCGGTGCTCCCTGGTGGGGAGGATGGTGGGAGCGGTTGATCGGCATTATGAAAGACATACTTCGGCGAATACTGGGAAGAGCCTCCCTTAGCTATGTTGAACTGGAAACGGTACTAGGCGATGTTGAAGCTGTCATGAACCAAAGGCCACTAACTTATGTCACAGGGGATACAGAAAATTTAAAGCCGTTGACTCCAGCCATGTTTATTCAGCCACTATCTTCGAGTGAGGTGTTAGATTTAGATTATGTGGATGGCAAGGGTTTGAATCTTCGTTTCAAATATCTACAAAAGTTAAGGGAAGATTTGCAGCAACGGTTTCGTAACGAGTACTTGTCGACTTTAGTGCAAAAGGGTAGAGCTGTGTCAGACGGTCTAAATGTTGGTGACATAGTTTTAGTGGAGAACGAAGGCAAACGTATTTGTTGGCCATTGGGTCTTGTTGTAAAAGTTTTTGATAGCGTTGATGGCGTATGTCGAGTAGCAAGAGTGAAAACAGCAAGCGGTGAAAAGGTCAGGCCAGTTCAAAAACTTTACCCGTTGGAAATTAGTGCAACTGAAACTTTGTCCAGAGATACTGACGCTGAACAACAACGTGCTGACATTAACATACCCACTAAACTTGACCTTAACCCTGAGCTTGACGCTTACCCTAAGCCAAAAATGACGCGTTCAGGTCGCATCGTAACATTACCTAATCGTTTTCATTAACAATTGTAGTGATTAGTTGCGATGTCTTCGCATTGCAACGGCGGGGACGATGTTACAAAACCTTTTTTGTATCCGATATTGGTGTATTAAACTTAACATAATAGAAGTTGTCATCTTTTGATTTATCATGGTTGCTAAGCTACTTTTAAAAAACACTAAGAAAATAAGAGATATTGTGAATTTCATTATATAGTTTATTATACAGTTTCTTCGGTATTTTATTGCAAATCCTCTGAGTTTTACATACTCCATCAATCAGTGACAGTCAGGATGTACAAGAATATTTCTAAACATCATTTTTATATCTGTGCTGAAGACAAAGGGATAGATTCTAAAGGACATGATGACATCAATAATATCTTGTTGTAGGGCTGGACCTGTGTGAAGCTGTTTTGCGTGAGGAGTATAAAGAGCGTAGAAAGACCCGACGTTGTCTCGGAAGTAATTTAAATTTAGCGTCGATTCCCGCCTCGGGATACAAAATTGCACTCAGTTGAATATTATTTGAGAATTAAAATTGATAATTAAGAAGAGCATCGATTTGCTACGGGGTAACGGAACATGTTATTTTAAGCTAAAATCAGTAATCATCAATATTATTTAGATAAAAGCTCAAAATACCTATTGATAGATAAGTACCAAAAAGATTCTCACTTATATTTAGAATGCTTAACTTGAAAACAAACAACACAACACACAATGTAAATGCGACTGAAACATTCCTTTCTAAAAAATTTGTCGCAATAGCGGACACTAAAAAAAATCACTCTTAAACATTGTTAATCCACTTCACTTCACTTTTTTAGGATATGGCAATCGGTCGTGAACACAACCATTTCTGCCAACCTCAAGTTTAGGATAAAATACTGTTATTAGAGTTTACTTTATGTAGTATAGCCAAAAGTATTAATTAATTCGTTTTGGGTTACCTGCAAAAAGGACAAAACTGAACGTCACAATAACATACAGCACAGATATATCAATTACATATAGCACAGTACAGTTAGAGTTTAACATTAAAAGTAGAGACATATTTACAAAGGATTTTTAAAATGGGGTAATTTAACATGGTTAAAAGTGACTTTACATTTATGGGGCGAGGAATAAAGGGAGGTAACATATCATACAGGGATATAGGATTTAGCGAACAATTAAATAAAATATGGTCAGTAGTGCCTTCCTCGGTTCCACAATCACATAAAGGAGAGTCCCGAATATGAATTTTATAAAGATGAATGGGGGTACAAGAATTGCCAAGTCAGTCTACTTATAATCGAAGTGGTACGTTTGTCGACACACGGGTAATGGGAAAACCATGGTTTAGATGGAATATTTGGTTGAATGTCGCTGTAGTATTTACCTTTGAGGATCTTAGATTTATCCCAGCATTTTTTCCAGTCAGACATAAGGTCCGTTCTGGCCAGTGAACAGAGGTCGTAAAAATAGACTTTGTAATGATCATTGCATCCCGTCAGAACCGCATCTTTGGCAGACGCATCTACAGCGTCGTTACCCGCTATATCTGAGTGGCTAGGAATCCCGGCAAGAGCAACAGAAAGGTTACTTTCAAGGCAATCTAGTAGCAGCTGTTTAATTTGTAAAATAAGAGGGGATCTATTTTTGTTTAGGAAAAGGTTGGAGGATAGGCAGCTAAGGGAATCTGAAAAAATATAGATTTTTTGAATTTATGGGAATAAATGAATTTTATAGCCTCATATATTGCAACCGTTTCTCCAGTAAATACAGATGATAAGGAGGGACATTTGAAAGTTAAATATACATTATATTTTGGAAAATAGACAGCTGCACCAACGCCATCGCATGACTTAGAAGCATCTGTATAAAAAATCTGCCAGTCACTCCAATTAGTATTAATTTTCTTTAGAAGTAAACTATTGGCTCCAGGAGAGTACTTATCAATATCTAAATCCAATATAATATTTGGTTTGTATAAAAGGGCATCAAAAGAAACTGTTGTTAAAATGGGCAAATGTATTTGGTGAAAATTAAAGTTATATTTTAACAATTTATGTAGACTTCTTATTAGGTTTGGGAGATCTTTATTTGACCAGTAAGTATTATTGGGGATGATAGAAGACAACAGTTTTAACTTGGGGATCAAGGGGTGATAAATATTTTTAAAAGCCTTATATAGGTACTTATCACTAAGAAAGTTTCGGCGTAAACTCAGTGGAGGATCAACTGCTTCAACCTGAAGTGCATTGGTGGGTGACGATTTCATCGCACCAAGTATTATGCGTAAAGCCTTAAACTAGATTCTTTCTAGAGCTAAAGAAGCTTCTTTGTTTGAAGGTTCCAAGATTATGGATCCATATTCAAAGAGGCTACGAACTATGGCATTGTAAAGAAGCTTCTGGGTGCGAGGATGCGCTCCCCACCAAACTCCTGATAAGCAACGTAATATATTAAGAGAATTTTCGGCCATGATTTTAATATAATTGAGATGAGATTTGAAGGATAAAGTTTTATCTAAAGTAATTCCTAAAAATTTAAATTGGGAACTTATTGGGATTGACTGATCACAATATTTAATAACTATATTTGGATAGGATCTCTTTCTAGTGAAAATTACTGTGTTACTTTTGCCAACTGAAATGTTAAGGCCATGGTTATGAAGCCAGTCTTTTAGATAAAATAAGGCCTGGTTGAGCTTTTTAGCTGCATCTTCCAAGGAGAAAGAGGCAGAGTACAAGACAATATCATCTGCATATTGTAGAATGTTGCAAAAAGAATCTACACATTTATCTAAGTCACATGTGTAAATGTTGTACAAGGGAGGGCTCAAGACTGACCCTTGCGGAAGGCCTTTCCATATTTTCCTTGGAGATGAAAGAGCACCATGGGTGCGCACTTGAATCGATCTATCCATCAGCAAATTACAAATAAAATGTGTAAACCTCTCTGGGATACTCAGCTGATGCATTTTCTGCCTGAGTACCGGAAGAATCACATTGTCATAAGCTGAGAAAATATCTATAAATACTGCAACTACAAAATGGTTTTTAGACAGGGCAGTCCTTATGTCAGTGGTTAAAATAGCTAAATTATCCATGGTGCTCATTCCTCTCCTAAAGCCGAATTGAGTGGCACTAAAGATATTTTTGCTTTCAACGCACCAGACCAATCTTCTTTTAAGTAAGTGCTCCATAATCTTACAGAGAGTGGAGGATAAAGCTATAGGGCGATAGGATTCTGCCTTGGTAGGGTCTTTCCCTGGTTTTAGTATAGGGATGATCAGTTGATTTTTCCAGGAATTAGGAACAGTACCTGAGTCATAACATCTATTTATAAGATCTAAAAACATCCGTTTGGTAAAGAGTCCAGCATTAGAAATAAAGGAATAGGGGATACCATCCAAGCCCGGGGATGAATCTTTTAATTGGTCAAGAACTGATAGAAGCTCATTCATTGTAAAATGGTTGTTAAAGGGATGTTGGGTGATTGAAGTAGGATATGGAGTTGGAAATCAGTCTAGATTAGGTACATCCAATGGAGCCATTTTTCGTAGGAAGTCTTCTATCCGGGTACTGACATCGTTGGAATCTGTTTGGACTGAAAAACAGCCTCTAAATCGTTTGATAAATTTCCAAATTATTGTAGGTGGAGTACGGGGTGATAGATTCTCACAGATATTAGCCCAGGCTGTCTTTTTCTTTTTTTTGAAGAAACGTTTTGACATCGCAGTTATTTTTTTAAAAGAAATGAAGTTTACAAAAGACATTTCATTTCAGTACCTCCTCTTTGCCTCTTTGCGGCGCTTCTGCATCTCAGTGCACTCTGAGTCCCACCAAGGTGGAGAAACTTTGGCATCTACTTTGTCTTTTTTCAAAGGAATATTATTCATCGCTGCCTTTTCCAAAGAGGATAGGAAAAAATCATAGTCCTCTTGGAGACTGTTGTTATTGTCTCTGGGTGAAGACAAGATATTTATATCGGTGTCTGTCGCAAAAGAATCCCACTTGGCAGCACTGAGTTTATATTTTAGTAGCGGGGGAACTGATCTATTCATGGGTACAGGGAAGGACAAGGTCACTGAGATAACATAATGATCACTACCAAATGATTCAGGTAGAACCCTCCAGGATGATCGGGAAAGGAGATCTGTGGAACACAAGGAAAGGTCAACAGCACTAACATTAACATTTGGGGCAGTACATCTGGTTGGGGAACCATCATTCAACAAGCAAATACTCATTGTGTCAATAAGGTCAGTAATCCACTTAAAATAGAACTTCTATTCACCTTCTATATACAAACTCAAATTCCAAGAAATCGTGATTTTTTCATTTTGATAAAAATCGCATAATAGGTAATATAATTATCGAAGAAAAGAAAAAGTTTCCGTTTCACTCTATTGACCCCGGAATCATTTTACCCTATCCACCCCATTTTACGACAATGGTCTCACTCCATTGGTTGTTCATATTTTGTTTCACTCTACTGACCCCGGAAACTTATTTGATTCACTCTAATCACCCAACTTTACGGCAATGGTCTCATTCCATTCGTTCTTCATTCGTTCACGAAAGTTGTCTATGGAATCGAAATTATTGTGTGTATCCGAAAATTAAATAGAGTAGCGGCACGTTCGAAATTTCTTTTGATTTTCGTTCGTTGACGAAAGTTCGTTTCGGAGAAACAGAGTAGCAGCCCTGGTGATTGTCTACTGAACAGGCTTCACCTGGACGGTGCTGTCCCAATAGTCGCGAGGCCGTTCAAACCGAACAGTGGTCGACTCTACAAAACACGCCTCTACGGGTTCAGTCGGATTCTTAGGTTCGTCCTGTAGTGGAAGGCGATGAGAAGGGACCGGGTACATGTCAGTACCTAGTTCGTAGATCGGATCTTCGCAAACTTCTTCTATGAGTGCGTTGTGTGGGATTAGTGCGTGGTTGTGTATTGTGTGCTATTCAAAACCCGATTAAAAGGCGGGAGTTCTTTCACGTATGTTGGGGTCAGGGGGAAACACGACCATGAACTTGTATTCGTTTGGAGTAAACATTACGCTCCAATCTGATAGACTTTAGTTATAGCAACACTTAGTAGTACGTTTTTTTGTTTCAGGAAGCTTCAGATGCGGGCGAGCAGTTGCTGTTGGCAAATTACCTGGTGTTTGGTATAGCCCAGCTATTTATCTTCTGCTGGCACAGCAACGACGTGCTCATCAAAGTAAGCTCCGTTAATACAAAAACTAAAAATATAAATCACACTCACCTTAAAACATATATGTCCCACTGCCGGGGACGGGGGTTCGCTTATGACAATTAGGTAACCTTACAACGGGCCAACCATGCAGGCAGGCCTCCACGAAGGCCTAATCACCCTATAATAGGGTAAGCTCGAGTCCCTCGGTGGGGCGTATATGAGCTGTGATGATGATAATGATGATGGTCATATTACATCATGCTGGACAGGTGGGTATGGGTTTTTTTTATTGTTCTCGTTTTACATTAGTTGGTTGGTTTCTTGGTGTTATTACAAATGAAATAGATTACAATATGTGGATATGACCCATGTTGGTCGATGCGAACGGTATACATCCGACCAACACGGGCCACTCCGGGGTATTTGTTGTGCTCAGCAGGGACGGTTGGAGTTGTTCCCTGCTAAGCGCATCAGGCACTTACAATATTTGCCCTATTGGGCCTTGGAGCCTCTGCCCCCTTCTGCACTGTTCTCTCCACCGGCTGCACTGCCCCCGGGGCACCGCACCCGGCAGCACAGCCCTCGGAGGCAAGACCAGTCATTTCCACCGGTTGCACTGCCCCCGGGGGCATCGCATCCGGCAGCACCGCCCCCGGGGGCATCGCATCCGGCAGCACCGCCCCCGGGGGCAAGACTAGTCCTTTCCGCCGGCTGCACTGCCCCCGGGGGCAAGACCAGTCCTTTCCGCCGGTCGCACTGCCCCCGGAGGCACCGTACCCGGCAGCGCCACTCCCGGCAGCACCGCCACCGGCAGCGCCACCCCCGGCAGCACCGCCACCGGCAGCGCCACCCCCGGGGGCAGCGCAGCCGACTTTCCTGGTGGTAACTCTTGCCATCGAACCATACTGTGTAATCAATATCTAGCACTAATGTTAACAAATGCGAATATATTTTTGACAGAGAGAGTGGATGGATGTTACAATAGCGTGGTTAAATTAATGCACTTATCTTTATGTGAAAAGTCAATAAACAGCAAATTGGCGATGTAAATATCAAAGTTGTTTTCTAGGTTGTAAGAAAGGGGGCTCCGATTTGTTGATGTAGAAATGATTTTTTTTCCCCTCCCATTATTAATGACCTAATTCATATATAATTTATGTAAATATCTAAATATCAATGGTGGTATTGAAATCAAGTGCTTATCCTAATAATTGTTTTATAGAATTGTGTAACAAGAACTAGTGTTGAAATGATAGTTTGCGGTTAATGAAGAAGAAGATTAAATAGGTAGTTGCAATTTTCTGAATTATAATCATAGCGCAATGGCCCGGCGATTTCCGATTTTTTTTTTCTTTTTTTATGAATTAATATAATAAAAAAAATTATGAACATTGTGGTAGAACGATTTGTGTTTTTAGTCTATGAGCCCTAGGAATTGAAAGTTTGTTCCTAGGACATCTCTAATTTCTTCATAGTCTGGTCTGAATTCGACCGGACAGACACTGGGAGGGGTGGCCAAATTGCAGTTGAAATATAGCCATAAAGGGGTTGGTTTTCCTGTTGACGGCCGCCGTATAATTGAAATTGGGGTGTTTTCTTGAATAGTGTCGCTTGTAATTGCGGTTGTTTATAGTAGTGCCGCATAGCACGCACACCTTTATTACGGCGGTGGCGGCATTTAGGGCTTTTTGAGGTTCTCTCTCAGTCTCTTTCAGTAGGGGTTGGGAGGGCACAGGCTCGCAGGGGGGGCTGACTGTTAGTGGCGACAGCATTCCCTCAGACGGGAGAAGGTGGTTGAGACTGAACGGCTCCGGTGAAGAACTGGAGGCAAGTGGGGATGTTGGTGATGAAGTGCCAGTGGATGTGGAGTGGGCTTCCCCGGAAGCGGGGGTCGAGCAGCTAGGTGGCGTCGTAGCTGTTTCGTTCGGGCCGCGCAGTTCAGTGGGAGTTCGCGCACCAATTGCACCAAGAAGCAGAGCAGATCAGGACGGAGGAGCATAGGATGAGACGCTAAGCTCGCAACGAAATCGCAGCTGAGGGTGTTGCCCCTATTTTGGGGAGATGACGCGATCAAGTCAGCCCCTTATCATGATCTCTCAAAACAATATTGAAATCGCACAGAGAGCGGGATGGCGCTAAACACAGCAAGAGCGGTGTCTCTGTTTCAATATTTTTTTACAACTAAGTAGATGAGCAAGCAAACGGCCCACCTGATGGTAAGTGGTAACAGTCACCTATAGTACATGTGGCTGTTGTGAGGTTCGCAGCAAATCTGCAACCCCCACAAGAACCACAGTGTACGTGACATTGTATATGTAAAGTCTCGATACGCAGTAATTTCACTGCCATATCTTACCCTTCAAACCGGAACACAACAATGCAAGTACTGCTGCTTTACAGCAGAAATAGGTAAGACATATATAGGTACCCTGTTACAGAGTCTCCGGTAACCCCGGTATAAGCAATCACGATATCCTTATCGTGATTGCTTATACCGGAGTTACCAGAGGTCTAGAGATAAATTTTAGGGAGTTGAAAAGTGCAAGCGGCAGATTACAGTCGAAGGTTCCACGTGCTTCTTGCATAATTAGCAATAACAGGGTGGAATTTAAAGACGTTACCTAAAGAGAAAGTTCCCTCTATATTGATGATTTTTTGTAAAGAAGGAATGTTCCCTTTCAGAGCCTATCATCTATAAGAGTACTTTTCATCAAGCTGTCGTCTTTGACTTTCAACTTATTCACTCACATGCACAGAAGATCCCTATTTAACAATTGTGTCAACTATTTATACTGTACAACAAAGTTAACCAACAGTCAGAATACCTGATAGAGTGGCTACCTACAGTCACCTTGTAGTTTAGTCAGGAACAAGTCAAGCTTTACATTTTACAAAACCGTCGCTATATGTATTACTTATAGCGATTTAAGGTTAACACGTAAGGTCTGGCGTGTTGCCGTGTTTTCGTGTGATTTCTGTAAGATTCGTAAATCGTTACTATTTTTTATATTGGCCAGACTGTCCATCATCACAGCTCATATACTTCACTACCGAGGAGCTCGAGCTTACCCTAAATTAAGGTGTCTAAGCCTCAGACAACCACGCTGGCCCAATGAGGATTGATCGACTTCACATACACCTTTGAATTTCTCCGTAGATGTATGCTGGTTGCCTCACGATGTTTTACTTCACCGTATGAGCTTCGGACATATATGTACGTATAAAATTCAAACAACGAAAAACACGTTGGTGCACGGCAGGATCGAACCCCGGACCTCCTGATTAGAAGGCCAGTACCGAGTCTACACCTTCAAAGACGAGACTGCCACCTGATGGTAAGTGCATGTGGTTGCCATAAGATACGCAAATTAAAACTCTACAAGACCCACAGTGTAATTTGCCAACTTCTGAAATAGATGCCCAGTCTGTCTTACGATTGTCTAATCTAACCCTTTAAACCGGACAACAACAATGCAAGCACTGCTGCTTTGCGGCAAAAATAGATTAAATGGAGGTACCCAGCGTTCGATTTGAATTTTTAGAACAACAACTTGCCGTCCGGCCCGTATGAGAGCGAGTGGTGGAAGGCGAATCTGAGGCAGAGGAAGGGCGTCATGATCCTGACGGAACAGCTGCGTATAAAGCAGGTGTTCTCTGCTGGCCCCTTCACCTACCTCACTCTGCCTACGTTCGTTACGGTATGTGGACAATCCTAAGTAGCATTCTGTCGCTGAAAAGAATGTGACAACATTCCACTTTTTTTTTTTTTTTTTTATTACTAATTTAACATTCCACAGACTCGTGGTCCGTGCTCTTTTCATGGAATCTTCTCATTGTGATCTATTTTATTATAATTATTATATTAAGACTTACGACTACTTTTTACTCCTAATCTAAGGTGAGTTGCGCAACTCAATCAATTTAAAAATTTAAATATATATCTTAATAATATCTATTTATACTTTTATATACTTAATTATACTCAAATATATATCTTAATAATATTATACTATATGTTAATAATTTATGTATGGACTATTTCATAAGATTTGGACAGTTAGTATACTCGTATTTGGCATAATATATGTTACGTCTGTTTTTTGTTTTTTTTTTTTAGTTACACCAAGGTCGCTCCGCTTGATAGGGCCCTGAGCACCATTTTTTTATTGTATTCCATGACCACTTCATCTGTTGCTATGCTGGGAAGGGCAATGAGACGTCTAATTGCGTCGTCCTCCTTCAACTCCCGGTAGAAGTAGGTGCAGGATACCGTGTGTCTGGTAATGGCAACCACCGCGTGAGGGACACTATCATGGACAGGGTTCTTCCTTTCTGCTCCTCTGAGCACAACCACGTGATCGTACGTTAGTCCCTGTGCTTCGTGGATCGTCAGCAGTCTAGATTGTTCTCCGGTGCCGAACCCTTCCCTCCCATACGCTTCTTTCTCGTCTTGAGTAAAGGTAAGGAAGAGAGTATTTGGGTTGCCCCTTCGTAACACCGCCTCCGATGCCATTCTGCATGTCATGGACCTCAGCACTTGCCGTGATGTGTAAATACCCTTGTAGATGTTTTGGAGGGCATACACCACATCCATCGGACTTCGGTGTGTGCAGAGGAGTTTTTCTGTTACCGACGTGATGGCGGCGGGGCTTCCGTAACGCATCTCGAACAGGTTGTCTCTGTCTATGAAGGGGATCTGATTTGTATCGGTCATTAGTACCAATTCTCTTGCCCCGGTCAGCCTTGTTGCCATGATGATAGCTCCAAAATGGACTAGGAGAGCTTCGTCCACCAAAAGGCGTTTTGATGCTTCCACACCATTGATGAGAACTGAGGCAATGGTTCTTATTTTCCCCTTCACGACCGCTCCGAATCGAGTCGTCACTTTGTCCAACAGTTCTTTTGCCGTTTCGAGTGTGCTAGTGATGATCATATCTTCCTTCATTTGGAAAAGTCTGCAAAGCTTATAGAACAGTGTCCTTGACGTCCGCTCTTACATTATCTGGACTGCTCCCGATTGACCTGCGAGTACATGAAACAGCATCCCTCTATAGAACAAAAAAAAGGGACTGCCGAGACCACCTACCACCAGGCAGTATACTGGAAAAGGAAACATCATTTTCTGGGAGACCTCATCCATCCGAGCGGGTTCTGATAGAATATGAATGTGTAGAGGATACATCCGTAGAGACCATACGGAAGCACAAAATCCAAGACCCACAAATATACACAGATGGCAGTAAAATTGATGAGGGGGTTGGAGCCGCCGTCTCGTGGTGGGTAGAGGGAAAAGAAACCGCCAGTTACACATTTAGTCTCGATCCCGCCTGTACGGTCTTCCAGTCTGAACTGTATGCTCTGCATAGGGCGATAGAGATGGTCCGGAGAGAGGGTGTCACCTCAGCAACAATACTGAGTGACTCCAGATCCTCATTGGAGATCATCACGAACCCCAAAGCAGGCCATCAGCTAGTGCAGAGGATACATGAAGACATCAGAAGTATCAGAAGGAACGGTGGAGAGGTCAAACTGTTCTGGCTGAGAGCACACGTAGGCACAGTGGGAAACGAAAGAGCAGATGAATTAGCCAAAAAAGCAGCGCGGGTGGTAAACGGAACGCGGGACTACTGTGAGATCCCCGTGTCGTTCGTGAAGAATAAGATAAGGGAAGAGACGATCCGAAAATGGCAGGATAGGTACGTTACCTCCTCTACAGGAGGAGTGACCAAATGGTTCTTTCCAGATCAGGCGAAAGCCTATAGCTGGGTCAGGAAAGAAAAACCATCACCTCGTCTGATACAAGTCTTCACGGGGCACGGGGGGTTCGCAGAATATCTGTACCGATTCAAACTCAAGGACAATCCATATTGTGAATGTGACCCCGGGGAGATTCAATCGGTATGGCACGTGATCCTGGACTGTCCAAGATTTGCCAGTGCCCGCCATGACTTAGAACATAGACTAGGCAAAATAGTGATAAGGAAAGAGAATATCCATGCGCTACTGATGGATAAAAAGGCAAAACCACCCTTAGTGCAGTTTATACAAATAGCAGCCGATCTGGCAACACAGCGAAACCAGAACTGTACTCCACCAGCGCAGGGGGGTGATGATGGGTCGGTAAATATGGCACCACGAACGCGGGAATCTTACGTGGCCCCAACGATAACGCAAATGCAGTGGTTGAGCGACGGAGAAAAAGGAACAGTAGGTCTCCTCACAAGGGCTGTGGCGTTGTTCATGGATAGTGCAGGAGAAAGGATTGGCATTAGTTTCTGTATGTCCAGAACAAGGAAGCACGTTGCCATATCACCTGGCCTAGCAGTCCTGCTAAAAGGCAGCACTACCAGGGCGACCATTAAAAGAAAAGTGTTTGATGCAATGCCTGAGGTGATGCTCGCAGGGCAAAAATGCCGGATTGTACGTTTCAGGAATAAGTCGATCCTGCTCCTGGACTGGCACATTGACAAGTCGTCCTTTACTATAGCGGGGGAACTGCTGTTAAACATGGACGGAGACCCAAGAGTCATCAGCGTGGATGTCATGAAGGTAGATCTCGAGAAAGGGAAAGTGTCCGATTACACTCCCTTATTGGAGGCCTCCCGAAAACACAAAATTATCGTGTACGAGGGAAGAGGCCAAAACCTCGACTTTCTGCTCAAAGACCACGAGCAGACTCCACGCAATGAACTAACAGAAAGTGGCTCAGCCCGGGCACAAAGGCAACACGAGGAGGCGATGCAAGAAGCAAACGAAAGAAGACGCCTCCAATCACAAAGACAATCCCCGACAGACGACCTCGTCAGGGGCATATCTGTTGCCCTGGGCCACGCTCGTCCTCGTAGAACAAGCAGTGAGACAGTACCGGACTTGGTCCCCAAACATAAAACGGTCTCCTCACCCAAAACCACACTGGCAGACATGGGAAGGGTGAGACCGCCATCCAGAATAGTCACTGACCGGGACGGAGATGACCTAGTCAACGCCTATCTAGAGTACCTGGGGACACTGCGGGCGACGCTGCAGGTAAAACACACCACCTGCAGCAAGATACTTGAGGCATTTCAGATAAACGCCCGCATGTCACTACAGGAACTCCTGGACGGGGCGAGGGCGGTGGTCTATAACAACGACACCGGGACTGTGGTGGCGGGAACTCGCCCTATAGATAAAAAGCAGATGGCGGCGTACAGTGGCACGTCAGGCATGGTGCTGGTGGATCATGAAGCAACTGACGAAAGGGGAGCAATCACATTCTGCACACCGATCGAGGACCCAATAGTGGTAATTGCCAAGTGCACCCGCTTCATGCTGGAGGACCGAATTCTAAAAACGGCGGAATCCGTGAGTGGAACTTGGATCTCCGAACCATGGGGTAAACTGGCAATCAAATGGGTTGACGGTGTGCCGGGTTGCGGGAAGACCACGTGGCTCCTCAACAACTTCCAAAAAAAAAAAACATTCCACTTTATCAAGATTATCCTAAGCTAAAAGTAAGTAAGTCAGTATTTTTATAATGGCAAAGGTTTTTTATTTAAAAAACATTTTTCTAGCGACACGTCAGCTGATAATATACATATACAAGGTCAGTGAAATTGGCTAAAGTCTGATTTTTAATTCGGCAGTATGAATAATAATATAACAATAAACTTTTCTGCTTTAATTATTTTTATATGAATTAGTAAAAAATATAAAACGAATTAGATCATGTAAATTATATGGTAAATACTGTTTGTTTTGTGCATTCAATGCACACTAACTAGAATCATGTTTAATGGCTAAATGGAAAAACAGAGTAAAACAACATATTTATTAAATGAAAATATACTTGAAAGGCTGCGGAAAAAACTTAGGGCACTCTTCAATAGAGCAAAAAATACAAGAACTTCCGATGACTGGGACAGATACAAAGATGCGCAGAGACACTACAAGAAGAGGATCAGATTCCGGAGAACGGAAGCCTGGCAAAACTTCTGCAGCAGCATAAACTCAACAAACCAAGCCGCCAGAATAAAGAAAGTATTGTCCAAGGGAAACACAGACCTCCTTGGTAACATTAAAAAAGTCGACGGCTCTTATACCAAATCTGAAGAAGAAACCAGTGCGGTAATGCTGGAAACACACTTTCCCGGTTGTCAAATCGTGTCAAACCTGGAATGGTCCGACGAGCACTACAGCACCCCGTCAACCGAAGAATGGGAGGCTGCCAGCAAAGTAGTAACTGCGGATAGAATAGAGTGGGCTATAAAGAGCTTCAAACCCTTTAAATCCGCAGGACTGGACGGAATATTCCCAGCGCTGCTACAGTGGCAGCCTAACTTGGTAGTAAAATACTTAGAACCTATATTTAAAGCTTGCATAGCCTTCAAATATATTCCCAAAAAATGGAGAGAGGCGAAGGTAGTATTCCTACCCAAACCAGGGAAGGAAGACTACACTACGGCGAAATCCTTCAGACCAATAAGTCTAACATCATTCCTGCTCAAAACACTGGAAAGATTGGTAGACAGACACCTAAGGGACGGAGCACTCCAAGAAAGACCCTTACATCCCCAACAACACGCCTATCGTAAAGGCAGGTCCACAGAGTCGGCACTACATATGGTGGTCCGTAAAATAGAGTCGGCCATACACAACAAATCCTCAACCCTAGGCGCCTTCATAGACATAGAAGGAGCTTTTGACAAAACAATGCACAATAGCATTAACCACGCCCTTCAAAAGTACAATATAGAACCAGCAGTAACAAAATGGATCACTGAGCTGGTAAGCAGGAGGGCGGTTCAGATAGTGGGGAATAACACCGTAAGAGCAAAAGTGGTAAAAGGATGTCCCCAAGGGGGAGTCCTATCCCCACTTCTGTGGAACATAGTAGTAGACAGCCTCCTAAGGAAACTAAACGAAAGAGGCTACACTACTATTGGATATGCAGATGACCTGGCAATACTGATAAATGGGACTGCAGAAAACATACTGTGTAAAGAAATGCGCGCAGCCCTGGTATTAGTGGAACAATGGTGTGACGAACATCAATTGTCAGTAAATCCAAATAAAACAGAACTTATACTTTTCACCAACAAAAGAAAGTTACCAGAACTACAGCTACCAAAATTATTTAACACCAAACTCTCCCTGTCAACACAAGTAAAATATCTGGGCATTATCTTCGATACTAAATTAAACTGGGCGAGTCACATGGAAACAATAACAAAGAAGGCATGCTTAGCCTTTAACCAATGCAGGAGACTCGTTGGTAAGAAATGGGGTCTCAATCCAAAAATCACACTTTGGCTATACACTGCAGTTGTAAGACCCTCTATAACCTATGGATCAGTGGTTTGGTGGCCCAGAACCCAACTGACCACAGCAAAAGCCAAGCTCCAGAGTCTGCAACGCTTAGCAACTACATCGACCAGTGGATGTATGAGAACCACTCCATCAGCTTCCCTAGAATACCTCTTACAACTGAGACCTCTAGATCTAGTCATACAAGAGGAGGCGAAAGCAGCAGCCCTAAGACTAAGATCGCAGGGATTATGGAAACGCAACATAGGAAAAACACACACGATAATCCTAGATTGGAGTACGAAAGAAATACCTCTTCTCGATGCCCCAATCGATAGAATACCATGCCACCATGTCTTTGGCAGAAGATACGATATCCAACTTACAGCGGAATCAAAAGATTGCTCTGACATTAAAGAAGTTAGGATATACACAGACGGCTCCAAGACCTCTTGTGGAACTGGGGCCGGCGTCTTCTCAAATGACCTAAATATCAAATTATCAATAACCTTAGATAGGTGACTCACTTGGCAACGACGCAGCAGATGAATTGGCTAAGAGAGGTTCAAACACGAAAGTGTATGGACCAGAGCCCTTAATGCCCATTCCACAGGCCCAAATAAAAACCTGGCTGCGTGAGAAAACCGAGGAAAAACATCTAACAGAGTGGAGAGCCAATGAGGGATGCAAGCGAACAAAAGACGCAATCCCGGTACCATCCAAAAAGCTTGCCCGTTCCCTCATCAGACTAAGGAGAGACAAAATCCGAAAAGTTATAGCTACTATAACCGGACATTGTCTTCTAAACAAACACCTATTCACAATAGGGGTGACAGGCAGCCCTCTATGCAGAGGATGCATGGAGGCAGAGGAAACGCCACAGCACGTCCTTATGGAATGCACAAGTGTGGCCGATCAACGGGCGAGACTTCTCCATTCCCCAGCATCCATGCCAGAAGCATGTAGTAGCCCACAGAGGCTGCTGGCATTCTGGGAGGAACTGGGATGGATGGAGTAGGATGGAGGCTGACGTAACGTTAGGACGCACAATGGCCCAATCATGAGGCTAAGTGCGAAAGAGCCCAGCTAAACTAACTAACTAACTAACTAAATGAAAATATTTATTTATCATTATTTTATCACTAATATCATCATTAGCTGTGCTCGTGATTTCGTCAGCGTGGAATAGTGACTTTCGGCAGCATTTTTAATTTTTTAGGCTAATTATGTTGCAAATAAAACATATATTATACATAAATTACATAAATAACGCTTAGATTATGAAAACTAACTACAAAATTAACAAAATCAATGGTATTTTACGTATGATTCTAAACAGAAATCGAAATAAGTAAAACAAAAAATCTTGTTTAAATTGGCCCTTACAAGAAGCGAAGATTTTTCAAACAAAGAGGTTTTCCTAAAGAAAGGTTGGCAACCTATGGAATATTGGTCAGGGATTCCTTAAACTCCTTCCTCGAAAAATAATTTCCCCAATAATTATTGTAACTTCAATAATATAATAATAAAAAATCTAATTACCATTTTAAAATTATCAATTAATTTTGAAGTGTTCGTTTTACAAATTGAAACCTTTAATTCAAGAAAGGTTTATTTTTTATTTTGAATAAACGCTTTTCCTTCTTAGTGAAAATTTTTCAATGTTGGCAACACTTCTGAAACATGGAATTCCGTCGAAATAAGACTAGGTATAGAAGTCTCGTTAGTGCAAGCGCTGAAATTATAGCAACAAACATTGACAATCTCCTAAGTACTCACACAAGCAAATAATACGTCACGCTTGTTTCCCCTTGGCTCACCGAGACAAGTTCTTCCCAGTGCAATTTTTTTAACACAATGTATTTTTTTCCAGATTTTGAAAGGCGCCTACAGTTATTATACGCTAATAAAAAAATAAGCGGGGATTTCACCCATCGCTGCGTGATTTTAAATATAAGTAGGTAGGCACTGACAAATGCAACGAGCACGGTTCTGTGTTTATAAGGGCTACCGATGATGGACCATGGGGGTTATTGTCTATCGACCGGTTTCAATATCCTATCTATCTGTGGATATGCTTACTGGATATAGAATTTTAACGTATTTTGTATGGAGCTAATGTCAAATGGAGCTAATGAGCTAATGTCTTACTAGCGATAGGCGCTAGTAAGCAAATCCACAGATAAATAGAATATTGAAACCAGCCGTAAGAAAAAATCTATCGCGATCGCTTATTATTTGACAGTCGCAGTCTATCCATCACTCCTTTACAAAAGGATGTCGGCGCAGTCTGGTGTTCACGACGCAATGGATGTCAAATTGAAGGCGATCGTGATAGATTTGTTCTTATACAATAACCCACCAGAGTCCTTCGGCATACATAAGGGCGGCCTAGTCAATGTGGCATCGTAACAGATTATCGCGCCTTAAAAAATAGGATTACTCTTGTAACCAGTTCCCGTTCCCATACTCATGAGCTTAAACTCTAGCCAGGGCCGTCTTTCACCTATTAGAGGCCCTGGGCACATTAGGATAGTGGGCCCCCTATGACCATAATAAAGCACTATTTAATTTAACTGACTTTAAAAAGGAGGAGGTTATCAATTCGACCCGTATGTTGTTTTGTTTGTGTGTATGTACGCGATTACACCTCCAATTGTGGACCGATTTTCAAAATTCTGTTTCTATTTGATAGATAGATTCCTGGGGTGGTCCCAAGGGCACCAAAGTCAGGACCTGACGATGGGATCCTATAAAAATCGAGGGAAACCCTTAAATTGTATAGGTATTTCCAACGTGTTTTGTGTATATCTTACTGTAAAAGCCCGAACTACGGTAAATCCTAACATTTTCCGGTAAAACCTAAGATTTATCAACTCTTAATGGTTAAAAGTCCGAACTGTTCTGTGATCATTGTTTATTTCGGACTTTTACCATTATACACCCGGTAAATCCTAGAACTTACCACCAACACCAAGACGCGGGCAATGTTGAAAATATTCTTAAGAGGAAATTATACGGGTTTCCTTCCTCGATAGTTGCAATAGTTGCTCTATTTTTACAAAAAAAAAAGCTATGCACATGGTCCTACGTTCTCCTTTTTTTATTACATTAATTATTACAGGCGGTTTAATCCTTCAAAAATTTTCTGCTGTTTCAAACATCCAGCAAACAAATTTGACGCGATTATATGAAAAAAGATGAAACACAGAAACATAACCAAAACCTTTCCTTAAATTTAAAAAAAAGTAATTAAATCGTTCAAGTTTTAGAGGAGAAAATAGAAGACTACGAAGCGCCTCATTTTGTGTATTTTTCATTTGTCTCTATCGCACTCGTTTGTTTGGGGGCACAACGCGACAGCAATACTTGCATTTTTAAAAATCCTATTTTTGAATTCTCCTGACCTTAGTGTTTTCTCTTGAGACGCATATAACGTGGGACTTTTTAGATTGGTCAAATATTTTAATTAAGTAAGTTATAAAATACCAAATAATAAGATAAATAATGATTCAGTTACCACAGGCCAACGTAGGCATTTGTAAGAAAATAATCTTCGTTTTTGAATTGTTTTGTTTTTAAAGGTGTTTTAAAAGTATGTTTTATAAGTTACTATAGCTTTCCGCTCGTGACTTCGCCCGCGTTATTTTTGTTTTCTCGTAGGATTTTCTTCCCGTAGGAAAATTACCCTATGTCCTTCCCCTGGTCTCGAAATATATCCCTATACCAACTTTCAACAAAATCGGTTCAGTAGTTTCGAAACCTATTCAATACAAACACACAAACAATCAAATCTTTCCTCTTTATAATATTAGTATTGATTAAAAATAAATAAAAATAATTACAATAACAAATGTTTTATCATTCAATTTTTATTTAGTATTTAATTTAGACTTTGTTTAGTTTTAATGTGTACAATTACAGGTCGCATGTAACTGTGTCGTTTTGTACAGTCTAGGTGGATTCGTAACTTAATTAATTTGTAAGGTGCTGACTCATAGTTAAATTGAAAAGAAAAACGACAGAAATACACATTGTTTTATTCCGAAAACCAATATTTACTAACCGTCATTGGTAAAACCTAGCATACCCCAAAGTCTAAAAGCCCGAAAAATCATCTATTGTTTTTAAAATCCTAACAGTTACCAGCTCATGTAGGATTTACCGGCAAAACCTAAGATTTACTGGCATACGGGCTTTTACAATAACAGATACACTATAAAATCACCCTTATATTAAAATATATTTCATTTCTAGACATCATCAGGTCCAAAGTGGATAATAATGTTCTTTACTGACAAAACCCAAGATTTACCAATAAGTAGGTATAAGGACTTTTACAGTAACATATATCTATTCAAAAGAAAATAAGAGCCACCTATTATTTTCAATAGAATCTTATTGCTTATTTATATTAGGTTCGCACTTAATTTATTTGTCGTCAAAAACGTCCGGGACCTTAAACCCAATAAACAAACACAGATAGAAATGAGCAAAGAAATGAGTACCTAATGTTAGTTTGTTTATCATACAGTTTTACAGGTGGCTGTAATTTTGTTTTAAGTAGTATATAATATAGTATGTATAATGAGAAAGTAGAGTAGCTATCGGTTATCGCTTGGTAATCGAGTAGGGACTAGGGGGCCCCAGTCCATCGGGGGCCCTGGGCACGTGCCCATTGTGCCCAATGGGTAAGAGGGGCCTGACTCTAGCGCCAAACTGGATACGCATCTATACTCCGTGGATCTTGACTCGATATAACCTCGATTGTATTGACACCGATATCAATATTTAGATAAAAGTACACAGTTATAATAGCTTAATATCACGATGGATATGTTACGATACCTCTGTAGATTGAATAATTTAGGATCATTAATAAATGATTTTCTGAAAACTCTATTTTTTGTTTTATTACGAATATATGTAAGTACTTACAGAGATCGAGACTGAGAGACCGATTAGCCCCTTAGACAAAAGCCACTTGCTTATTTTTTCGCAGTCGTTCCGCAGAAAAAATGTATGAAAATGACATTAGCCTGTGACAACCTTGCGCTATTTTCTCCGAAGCTAATGTCATCACCATATATTTTTTCTGCGGAATGACTGCGGAAAAATTAGCGAGTGGCTTTTTTCTTAGAGGTTTGGTCTAATACAATTCGGTTTCAGTGTTCGTTTCTTCTAAGTACTTAAGTGAAAAATCTGGAACGAACTCCCAGCAGTCCCAGCTGCGATGTTTCCTAAGCGCTACGATATGTCTAACTTCAAACGAGGTTAGAAAGAGAACTTCTCTCCAGTCCGGGGGGGCTACCGCCTAACTCATAGCGATCGCTCGCTATCGCTTTCGTGACATTAGAACAATAGTTCGAATTTCACCTGTGACATTATAACTATTGTTCATATGTCACGATAACGATAGCGAGTGATCGCTTTGAGTTAGGCGGTACGGCCGCAGGTAGGCAGTAAATAAGCTGAATTTTCTTTCGCGATTTCGAGATTGGTCCCGTAATAAAAGTTGTTCAGTTTACTTGTCTGAACAATCACAGAATTTGACTCCTTAATTTCAGCTTAAGGTAATCCTGTACATACTAGTCAAAAACTTCCAGCACAGAACTACCATTTTTGTACTGCAACGTAATGTCAATAACATAAAAAAATAACTGAAGACAATGGATGTGTAGTTTAGATTTTCATATCTTTAAAAAAAAACAAAAAATATCTCCTGTGTTGCTATCCTTGTAAAACTCTACTATTTGGATTTCTTGACCCTCACATTCGGAATTCTATATTTAAATTTCATGGAGCCTATAATAATTTAATAATACACACATATAAATTGTATTGTGAAATTTATACATATACTTTCGAACTGTAAGAAAGCCGGTGGGATGCAATGACCTTAAGATAGAAAGCACAATGACATACAATACATACAAATACAACGAACCAAGACATGCAATGATGCAACCAATTTAAGAGTTCAACAACTTTTTATTCTTTAATTCCATCACTTATCGATAAAATTATATTGACCCTTTGTCGTATTCTTTCGAGTTACACTTGTACTTCCGTGAGCTGGTCAAGTCTAAAAATTTAGTACCAACTTTAATATAGAAATGTAATTTTGTCTATATTTTTACATTAGTTTTAACTTTTGGGAGTTTTTGAAGATGGTTTTTATTTTTTGTAAGAAAATATTTCACATAATTTCACTTAAATTTGGTAATATTTGAAATTATTCGGACGGCCACACTGATCTGATTATTGGTCTCTTTCTCTCTAGTAAAAAAGATGTCTTTGCCTCTCTTTTCTATTTTAGAAATCGAGAAATATGTGTCGTCTTACATTTTGTTTATAATTAAGATTTATTCTATGACAGTGTTTATAATAGACTGAAATCAACCCAAACCAAACCGGTGAAAGACAGTTTCCAATTCAATTTAATTTTGTTGAGCACCGAATCGAGTAAGCGAAGAAAGTTCAATAAACCCAAAACGTCAAAGCTTGTGAGAAATGTCATAAATCCTTTCTTTTGCTGATTGTTTTCTGTGTATCGTTCTATGAACAATAAATTATTCTGAGAAATTATTTGTGTTGCTATGGAAAATCAAAACCTTCATGAAAAAACGGCGCCAGTTCAATATGTCAGGGGGTCTAGAGCGTTTCGCCAATTCAAGAATCCACCACAACCTCACATGTGTATTCAAGATACAATAAAAGATACTTCAGACAAATTGTTTATAAACGTTTTGGGATGGCAGAAGATAGCAAATCCGAAACAGTATAATGACCCCATACCTCTGTATGGTGGAATGCAGGTAAATTCTATTTTCCTATAAAATGTGGTTTTAATAATACCTAGCTACAATATGTTTATGTCGGAGCTGTTGCTTGTTGCTTCTGTGATGCTTATATGTAAAAATGCTAGCAATAGCATTAAATGGGTGTTTTAATTTTTTCTGTTAGGTGCTGCAAGGCAGTGGACCAAATAGCAACAAGCCACCACTTCTAGTTTTTGCAGTGATGGTTAACCCAGATATTTTGAAGGCGAATGGAAAAAATGCCTCTAATTCAACAGTAAGTCTTTTTGTCATAAAAAATAATTTTCTTTCGTAAAATTATAGAAGTTTGAGTAATTTTTATATTTGTGACTTTGATTTTTCTTTCAAAATGTTGAATAAATTGACACAGTAGGTATGTTGAAGATGGCAGAATCAATTCCTGCCATTAATGTATTTTTTTCTTGAATTGATTTATTCATCAAGTTTTGATATACTTTTTAAATAGGAATAGATATTCATCCATTCTGTATTCAGGCATATTTATTTATGAATCTGAAAAAAAATTACAGGACAGAGAAGCTTTAGTCAGTTTGCTATGTGACTTTGTGGAGGCAATGAACCCAGGCTTATTACTTGCAAGAAATCCGGTCATACTTAAAGACAGGGATCTAGCTGGAGAGCTAAAGGATGTATGGCTTGCTGTTCAAAATAAACGAGAACGAGAGAAGGGCCTTAATCAAGATGTAATGTACAAGGTTTGTTTTTTAAAATTGCCTGGGCATTTCATTTTGATTTGCCGACTGGTATGATTTGCAAGAGGCTCAATCTAAATCCCTTGTTTGCACACCAGTTTTAAGGTACAGTAATTATGTTATGTTTGATTACAGGTTTACGATATAGATGGTATTGGAGATGAAGTCTGTGAAGAGGATAAAATGAATTCTAAGAACTGCAAACAAACTGAAGTTAATTCTTCTAGTAAAGCACAAAGCAACGAACAAAAGAATATAATCAAATCTTCTAAACAGATATTAATGAATGCTGGACAAAAATCTGAATTTGATTCAGGCATGAACAACTGTCAAATCAACCAGGGTCATGCTAATAGGGAGAATAGGTGTAATAATACTGACGCAGATACAACTTACTGCACACCAGTCTACGGGCAAATTGTATCCAGTCGTGAAAACCATAATCAGATCAATGATATCCAACAAAAATTTTCAACCAATGAAAATACAAAACCGTCTAGTTCATTCAGAAAAGATTGGAACCCAGTTCATGGTAAAACAACAGAAGGTTGGGATGAGTTCTCCAAACGCAACATATCTTCAATAAGCAACGAGACTGAAATTAAAAAACAACGATTTTCCAAAAACGAGAAATCTAATAAGCCAGTAAGCAATGGCAAAAATCAGTATGACTTTTTTCCTGTATTTGACAATAAATCTGTTGAAGAAATCTCGGATTCAAGTAAAGACAGCAGTCAGTCGGTTAAAGACCAAGATCGTAATAATGATTCTAAATTAATTCTAGATGCAGTGCAGAAATTAGTTCTGCATACGACTGATACTAAAATTTGTGATAGTAAGACAAGTGCTCTCAGCTCAATAAGCTCGTAAGTGTAAAGCTTATACAAACAATTTTATATAAAGCAGATTATTAATTATTTAGCTTAAATGCAGTTTGTGTATATTGCATATGGGGATGTGACTTAGCAATATTGCATTAGAGCAGTACTAGTCATGTTTGTTTTGTAATAACTGCCCAATTTTAAAAAATTGGGCAGTTTTGAATTGCTGATGCTGTTAAATCGTAACTCTATTTGCACTATTACTGTAAACTTTTCATCAAACAGTATCTTTCAATAATATTTCCTGATGAATTGACTAGTATGAATAAATTGTTGATCTAATTGTATATTTACTATTTATTATATGACAGTTTGTTTAGTGATGATCTGGATTTATTAAGAGTGCATGCATGAGAATTTTTATTCATTTACATGGTTGTGTATTTTCATAAGATAATTGATGAATTTGGACAAAGTGGCATTTATACACCACATTAATGTGAACAATGAGTGAATTTTGTGTGCTGCTATAAATCAGTGTGGCCAATTTGTTGACATTTAATATTCTCGTAACTAAAACATTTTACATATTAGTGACTACATTTAAACTGAAATTATTTTTACCCTAAACATACAGTTGTAGGCATTTACATTGTGATCTCAGATATTATTACAATTTTAAATAATTGATTATATTTATCTAGACTAACACTGCCAGAATGTAACTATGATTTTTCAATGTTTAATTACTGAAAACTAATTTTAATGGTTAACATACATTTACCTTGCATATAACTTGTTAATCTTGGGATTTATAGATGTAGTAATCAAATAATATAAGGATGTTTTTTATTATTTCCCACAACTTTGTCACAATGACCCAGTCTTCGTGTTATGTATTAAGATATATTTATATGTGCAATTATTCCGTTATTTCTTGAAAAAGATCAAATTTATTTTAATCCTATTCATGTTGTGGTTTCTCAATAAGAGTCTTGATAAAATTATTTGAAATTATTAAAATTATTGAAGAGTGCGATAAAATTATGTACCTTTTTGGGATTAATGCCACCGTTTTATACACGTTTTTAATGCAATTTGATAAAAAACTAAGCATAGACTGAAGCCGCCATCATCTACCATTTGATTATTCATCACTATGAAATGTATATAATATCATTATCTTGTTAATATTATGCAACAGATTTCTCATAAATGTAATGCGGTTGGAGTCTTTGCACATGTGACCTAACTAAAAGTTGGATTTTGTTCCTAATGTAATCGCACATTATTGCTGTAATTTTTATATTACTGCTTCGAAATCAGTCCATTGAATTCGTTTTATAAATATTATTATTACTTGTTGTGCTATTTTTGCATTTCGTTAGTTAATGTGAAAGAAAACTTTTAAATTATTATGTAATGTAGTTTTAGATTATATTATTTTAGCATTTATTTTTATGATTGTATTTTCAGAATTCAGTATCAAATGTTTTACCATTTTTTTATAAATTTACATTAATTTACCATAATTTAAAAACTAATAGGATAGGAATTTGTTTGTATCTCATGTTTGCATACAATATCTAGGATCTGTTTGTATTATCTTTGTGTAGCTAATGTAATGATTTTAATATCAGATCTCTGTTTACAGTATTTAAAAATTACATGTCATTTAAAAGACTGGCTTCATTGTGGTTTTATTGTTTTATTATAAATTACACCTTTTTATTCTAAAAATGTAAGTATATGCATGTGCTATTTACATTATGTTGGAACAAAATTTCCCAGTTATGTTTTCCTTAAGTCAGTAACGCTTACCAAGTACTTGTTTAAAAAAATTACTAAATACCAAGGATGATATTATTCTTCGTCTGTTTCCTTTTGACACGGCTCGTGTTATTGGCCACGCTGAAAGATAACGCATTTTCGCGTATTCTGAACCCTATGAGTGTTAGTTAATGTTTGGAATTTGAATAAATATATTGTTTTTGTGTAAAACAAATGGAATTTAACAGGAAACTAGAGCTTAAAAATATGTTTTAATTATTTTAGGGAGTATTCGTAATCTATTTATGCGAACTAATTGTATTTCCTGCGTGTGTTACAACTCTGCATTTTTAATGTTTCGAATAATCTTGGGCAAGTTGCAACCTCTCACACGGGCTATATTCCTACATATGCATTGGTAGGTACGATAGTCCGTCTTTACCATTAAGTCTATTAAAATGTTTTCACCCATGCGTCGTTTAAGGGCTATTTGACGTTTAAATAAATAAACACTCGTGTAGTCATCATCAGAAAATAATTCTATTACGTAACAATACAGAATGTGATTCTATTATGCCGTGATCACGTAACTCTTCAGGGTAAGTCAAGGATGTAGGTACCTACTGTCCTGGGAGGTGTCCACTGCTGCCACTGCTGTCAGCCAAGGCTTATTGTCAAAATATTATATAGTTTTTAATTAAAATGAACTCTAGTTAATTTTATTATTTTATTCAGTATGATAATTGTATTATATTTCTGTTATTTTATTATTAATAATTTAAAATAAATCGATTTATATTATTACAGGTGTAAAAAGTCGGGACAAAACTTGGTGATCTAACTACTCCAAAAACGTTTACAATCGCGAAATAAAAATTGTTTACTTGTACAAAGATAGACAAATATTTAACTACTAAATACAGGTAGGACGTCAGAAAGTAAAGGTCTTAATGTAAACAAAACAACTCTCAATTATTAATATGGTTTGGTATTGCTTGAACTAAGTAATTAGAGCGTTTTCTCCGCCTATAGGTACTTCTACTTTCGTGGGTAATAATTACTCGTATCAACCACCTATTGAAATTATTATTTTTTTAACCGATTCGTTGCGGCGCCCATTTTTGAAAACTTTTCGCCATGGCTGTGAACAAATTTTCTATGACACGACTGGCGTGTCAAGCGCCATAGAAGTTGATGGCACGCGTAATGTGCCATCAGCCATGTATATAAAACATGCTTTTTTTGCTTTTTCACTTGTTTAGACTTGATTCAAGTTTAGTTGACATCAAACTACGGTAGTGTACGGCACGATACGTTAATTAAATCGGTTTTGAAGAGGTTAAATACGTGTTTTCCCTGAAATGGAAGGTAAGTGACTTTACTTTTTCAGATGTTGCAAACCTTTTGTGATATTGTTTAATTTCTTTGTTTTCATTTATAACGAAAGACAATTTGCGGTGTGGGAATTCACATGGTGAGTGGGGTATCTTGCTTTGGGGGGAGGAGGGTTGTTATTATTACTTACATAACTACAATGGATGGATAATAGATTTTTGTATCAAAAACTCATTTCTAAATTTTATAATAGCAAAATGTTTCCATGTTTTTTCTTCTTATGTAGTATGTTACAAACAAAGTGATAAATCAGATATTATGCACTAGCTATTATATTATATAATATCTTGGAAGACTTGGATAAAGTAATAAATACAAGTAAAATTTAAAAGGTTAGGGTTAAGAATGGTATTGTCCATGTAATAGGTTAGAGTTATTTTTTGGAAACCATGTTTAAAGAAATGTTTAAAAGGTAATAAATCACTTTGACTGTAACATAGCGATGGGCGATTGTTACTAAAAACAATCGAATTATTCAATTGTTGTGTTTATTCGAATGCATTCGAATAACTATCGGTGTTATTCGATTATTGCGTCGATTGTCGGTCGCAGGCGCGGACTGGCCGGGCGCGCGGCTTACAACAATTTATTCCAGATAATCAATGCTTGGTCTATCGGTAATTTAGTATAGCGCGAGAGACGAAATTCACTCGAAAAAGCGGCTGTCTTCCTTAAATTTTTCAAAAAGTTCCAAACTATTGATGCTTTAAATTTATTAGGCATAATTATTTTAAAATTCACGCGTAACGTATATACTGTTGCGTGCGCACTTTGTTTACTTATGTTAATTTGTAGTGAACAAATGATTGAATAATGTCATTTTTTACTCTTTTATTTAAAAAAATCGTTTACACTTAACTGGGTCTCATCTTAATTACTATTATAATTATTTATTTATCCGACACATACAATAATCAACTACTTGAAATAAATAATTTCAATATTTGTGAAATTCCCTAAAACATGGGAGACACAGTCTACGGCTACTGTCGGCTACCTTATACTTAAACAATTTTATTGTAAGTAAGTTTATCCATTTTTCGCAAAAATAAACAAATCAATGGCGAAAACGTATGGGCCTTTGAGACGCTCCAGAAAGTTGTTTACAAATTGTGTCTTTTTGGTCGATCACGGACGGATGGCAACACGAGATAAGTATTTTTTGTAACAAAATGTGTATTTTTTGTCAAAACTAACGTTACAACGCACCTCAAAAGCATCGATGAAAAAAAACCGCACTCGTTTGGTAAAAAATTATCGTCACACACATTGTATTAATTATCTAAAAATGGTAAAAAAAACTACTTTCGAAATCATGATAGTTATGTTCTAGGTAACTTCCCTTTAAAATTTAATTTGAGGGTGTTTCAATCGATTCAAAAATGACACACCTATCGTGTCATGCGCCACACGTTAAAAATAATTCAATGCAACTTATGAAGGTTGTCAACCCCTGCAACTTCTGAATTCACACAATATCCAGAAACTAACACAACAGGCTAGATCTACGTGGAAAAACATGATTGTTTTGTTCTAGGCAGATCCTTCTAAAACTTAATTTGAGGATGTGACAATCATTCAAAAATGACACGCCTATCGTGTCATAAGCCACAAGTTAAAAACATAGATGACACGCCTGTCGTGCCATCAGCAACGAATCGGTTAATTACAGTAGAGCGTCGATTATCCGAACGTCGATCAACAGAACGACCGCTTATCCGAACTAGGTACTACACCCGCCCGATCCGCGTGTGTACCTCCTCCCGCACAAGGGTAGGCTTAGGTACTTCGGCAGACGAAGATTGGATTTTTTTAAAGCGTTAATTGTATCTAGTACAATACATGTTTCATTACAAGTCTGTCTGCACTTTTTTGTTTAATCCTATTTGTCATTAAACATAGAAATATCGTTTTCATTCACCCTTACATAAATATGTATGGCTGAATCAATACAGTTCGATTATCCGAAAAAAAACGTTTTTCCGAACACCCATGTCTCCTTATTAGTTCGGATACTGTAATAAGCAAAGAAATGTGCAACTTCTGATTAACAGTTAATCTACATTAATCAAGAAACCCAGAATTGTATGCCAAACTGCGGGTAATGATGCCTGTTTATAGGTAGTTGATTTAATGTACCTATATACATTATACATTTATTTTTTATACAAACTTAAGTTGGGAGCGTCGGTGGCGCTGTGGACTCGGCACTTGGCTTTCAATCGGGAGGTCTGGGGTTCGAGACCGCCCGGCGCCCATGTAGCAATGTGTTTTTCGTTTTTTGAATTTCATAATATGTATGTACATTTGTCTGACGCTCCTACGGCAATGGAAAACAAGACAGAGACAACCTGATGACAATGATGATGATATTATGAAGTTGGCAAACAAGCAAACTGCCAACCATGGTAAGTGGTGACAGTCACATATACATAGGCGTAGGTATAACTTTTGATGGGGAGGGGGGAGGGCAGATAAATACTTCTAGTGTATACTTTTATTTAAAAATGGGAGGAAAAGTTCATTGTTTAATATATGTTGATTTTCAATGGGGGGTTTCCGGACCCCAAGTCCCCCCCCCCCCCCCTACGCCAAAGCATATAGTAGGTAGGTACATGTGGTTCTTGTGAAATTCGTAGCAAATCTGCCACCCCCACAAGAACCACAGTGTAGGGACAAGTGGGGCGCATCGGAACACGAGGTACAATGAAACAAAGACCATTATTATTGTAATTTAAAACAAATTCGCGCACTTTTGCTTCCATTAATAAGAGCGTCTCATGCGGCACATGATAGCGCAGTGCAATATGAGGCTGTCTTCGACAACAAAGTTTCAATGTGAAAAAAATTGTTTTGAGGGCTCCAAAGTTGTAATTTCGTTACGAAGAATTTTCGATTTCACAAGAAAAGTATCAATAAGAGGTATGTTATATTTTCTTGCATGATTTTTAATCAATTTACGCATTAAATACAGTAAAATGTGAATTGAAAAACATAAGCCAACATTTTAAAGATATTTTTAAAAGATGGGGGAAGAAGGGTACTATGAGACAGTGTTCATTGTGACCCGTTATTATATGCCCGGGATAGATTATTGGAATTTTGTTACAGATTTTAAAGTAATAATGGTGACAAGTCGTAAGAAAAAGACAGATAAGAGCTTGCATAGTAAAACGATGTGCGAGCAGTTCTGTTGAACTTGTAGGATGTGGTACGAGTTAACGAACTGCTGCTGACCTAAAAATGCCAAGTCTAGTAAAATTGCATGTATATGTTATTAAAAAACCAAAGAGCAGGAGATAGAGACGTTAGAGTGAATATAGATTTTTCCATTTTTTTATCTTTATTAGCCTTATTCCAATGTACCCCAGACACCGTTTCATTGTACCCCAGACCTGGGGCTCATTGAAACAGAAGAGGTGTTGAGCAAAAACGCATTTTTTTATAGGTTAAGGTTAATTTTTTAACTTATTTTTGTTCTTAATAGGTAGATTATGAACCATTGTTGATCGTTCTAAACAAATATAATCAAAATATAAAGCACAGTTTTTTTTAAATAAAAATGCTTTTTTCGTTTCATTGTACCCCACCTGTCCCTACGTTGCTTGTGACATCAGATGTAGTCACGGTACCCAGTAATTTCACTGCTATATCCTACCCTTCGACCGAAATACAGCAATACAACCACTGCTGCTTTGCGGCAGAAATAGGTATAAGGAGGTACCCAAGCAGTCGACCCATTTACTAGTTATATAGGTACGTATCTAATCTACGAGTCTTACTGGTCAAAGTTGTCAATAATCTGTAATGTGCGTTTGAGGCTTCCGCTTTTTTTACATACAAAAGATCTTGACTTTCACATCTCACCTGATAGTGACGATAAGGCCGAAGCAGGTAGTGAGCTTCACCTGGACTCCTCAACAACTGAGGAATCGTGATAATTTTTTTCTTAGACGATCGCCTTTAATTTGACACCCATTGCCCCGAAACACGACACTGCGTCGACTTTCTTTTATAAAGCAAAGATGTCTGTGCTGCTATTATCAAAATTGTAAGTGATCGCTATAAATTTGAGTTACACAATCAAGGGGCAGGCTATCTCTCCTCTAATTTGTCGGAAAACGACGATGCTATTATTATTATGGCGACAAACTTAGTTAAGACGGTGGTAGCTAGCCAGGCGGGCTCAGAAGCCCTACCACTTGCCTACCACCAACCAAACCGAGCAGAAAAACTTTTGCCCCCACGGGGATTCGAACCCTGGACCTCCCAATCAACACCAGGGAGTCTCAACCATAATAATACGGAGGCGGTTAAAAAGGCGCCTTGATAGTTTTTGGATAGTTGATGGATTGAAATAAAAAACAAGTTATATTAAGTAACAATAATTTATTTATTAATCCCGTACTTGCGACACGACAGCCGTGTCACTCACTCTGATTATTTGGTGTGACACGCCAGTCATGTCTTTGGCCACGAATCGGTTAATATTCCTGTGAAGATGTATATTTATCGGTACGTGCCATTTTAATAGATTTACTAGGCAGAAGCTCTGCTTGTATGTGTGGCATTACACCACCTTGGGATATTGCCACTCCATCAAGTAGTTTATTTAACTCTTCATCATTCTTGATTGCCAACAAAATGTGTCGTGGAGAAATTCTGTAATGTTTTACAAGGAGATAATTGAAGTAGGTAGGTACTTATATTAATAACACTAGCTGTGCCCGCGACTTCGTCCGCGTGGAATAGTAACTTTTGACAGCATTTTGATTTTTAGTAGGCAATCTTGATAAAAAGTAGCCTATGTTATACCTTATATAATTAGCTATATATTAGTGAAAGTCCCGTCAAAATCGGTAGAGCCGTTCCGGAGATTAGCGGGAGCAAACAGACAGACAGACAAAAAATTTTTGAATTGTGTTTTTGTTATTGGTACCCGATATACATTCATACCCATTTAGTAAAAACTTGTTATTTTGACACTTCAATTTTATTTATTTGTATAGATTATTAATTTATATCATCAGTTACTTATACAATGTTCATTTCAAAATGGGCAATCTCCTTTGTAGGTATTCTTTTTTTTAAAGAGCTCGGAAAACCACTCCTCAACCCCAAGTAGGTAGTATGGTGAGGAAAAGGGTGTACGTCGGATATTATTTTGTAAGATTTCCACTTCTTCCTTTTTGCTTGCAAAGAAAGACACCTCAAAAAATAGTTTGATTGGTCGTATCTCTAAGTACTAGTCTGTGTGTGTAACTCACGTTTTTCTATTATTGTCAGCAGCAGCTTTTGCCGAAAGCTCTAAGATTTCAGCTGATAAATACTCCAGCACCGCAGTAAGAAATACAGCACTGTCCTCTCCAACTCGCAGTGCATATTTACCCCTTTGAAGATTCCTCTTTACTCTGGCAACCGGATATGTCAACCCAGACCGCGTACTTTTACTTTTTCGTGTCGCGGTCAAAGAATCTGCACAATTTGTGAAATAAATTAAGTAGCTAGAACAAACATTAAATCTGCTTAGCACAGTGATTTATTTTAACATACCATTGTCCCAGTTTCTATTTTTATTATTCATTGTCATCTAAAATTGACCAAGAAAACTGTACTTGTTTTTTCCTCTTTTTTCCTCTCCTGCAACTCTGAGTATAGTGCACAAATTAAATAATCATGGGGAGGTAGGAAGATGCTGAGTAGGTATAGAGGTGAGGGTAGGCAACAAAAAAAAGCTGTGTAGGCGCGTTCAGTTTGGGCGCGAATATTGTTTCTTTCATTCAAAGGAGTCAAAGGGGCTAGAATTCATACAATCATAAAATATATTTTTCTATTATTGCTCTCATTCAATGGAGAAGCTTACAATTTTTTATATGCCATTATTAAAAATGGCACATTATTAATAATCTATACTAATATTATAGAGCTGAAGAGTTTGTTTGTTTGTTTGTTTGAACGCGCTAATCTCAGGAACTACTGGTTCGAATTGAAAAATTATTTTTGTGTTGGATAGTCCATTTCTCGAGGAAGGCTTATGGCTATACATTGATATTGGGGGTAATTCTGAAGTTACCTACACTAAAACTAAAACTAAAATTAAACATGTAATTTTAAGTTAGTTTTAGGTAATTCGTATTCTGAAACGCCGGACTCTCTTAATTTAAACTGTACTTGACAATTTCTTAAATTGAATACACAGATTATAAATACACCTAGTGCTGTAGAAAAACGGGATAATTTAGAAACATTAAAAACAGCTATATTCTACTAACTTACTACTATCAGAAATTATTAATTTAAGATTTGATCGTATTTGTAAATAACAGAAAAGAAATTTTATTATTTATCATTCATTTTATCACAAAAGAAAAATTATTCAACATTTATTCTGCGATTGTGATGGCTTCGCGCCTATGCATGCTATGAAATAAAAAAATTACGTGGTAGTCTGTAGTTGTATAGATAGGTACTTCGTGACTTCCTCTGAATTTTAAAATTGCGTATTTTGTTTCATTAGTCATTTTTGTTTTCTTTTCATAATAACCGCTGTTATTTATTGACAAATAATAGTAATTGCTAGGCAACAAATCTTAGATAGCCATACTTCTATCTGCAGATAGAATATTAATTTCTGTTGTAAGAGTAAATATCATTGTAATTGTTGTAATACATAGCCTACCTATCGTCTAAATGTCAGTACTATTAGACTACTTGGGAACAAACAAATTACAACTCACGACTTGGCAATTGATGCTATAAAAGCCTTTCCTATTGTATAATAAGTTTCCTGGTGCTGTAGGGTTTGTCAGTGGTGGAGCAACAATACCAATATGTGTACCATTTTTTTTAACGTTGGGAAATGCGTTACGCATACCTCGCGCTTGGGTAGGCGCGAGGTTATGTCGGACTCTCCGCGGCCACTTGGGGGCAGAGCGCCAGCTAGAAACCGCGGCCTACCGACTAAAACCCAACGACGCCCCCTCACAAACGCCTTGGCACGAGAACGTCCATCACCGCCGCATCCTCCCCGTCATCTGACGAAGAGGATACGTTGGGGAGGTACGCCCCGACGCCGGACAAGGCCATGGGAACCCTTTCGGACACTTCCATGACCTCGTCAGCGTCTGCTCGCCTATAGCGAGCCCTTCTCACCTCCCTAAAATGGGAAGGCCGGCGATGCTCCTGGGCATTAGGAGTATCGACGACTGGCGGTGACCTGTGCAATGCAGGACTTGGGCTTCCCCGGCCCGCGTCCCGCTGGTCACCGTCAGGAGGAAGAAGGCGGGCAAACTGCCGCCTCCTCCGCCCCGTTCTTCTGCGGCAGCAGGGATCTGCCGCTGCGTCATCTTCTCTGGCCCGTTCTGCCACGTCCTTCTGTGTGATTACCTCCACACAGAAGGAGTTTGCTGCATTCCAGGCCTCGACCAATATGTGTACCATCAACAGCTCCAAATGTGTTTGGCATTCCATATATTTGTAGAAATCTAAATAGAAAAAGGACGGAGAATGTTAATGTATTTCTTAATAATTATTTCAAAATATTTTATTACAATGTAAGTAGGTGCTCGCTCACTCTGCCTTGACAAGGTCCTTTTCTATTGCTGTTTTAGGAAAAAAAAAAATTTGTGGAGTTAATTTGCGCAATATTAAATCAGTGACAACAGTGACAGCTCTGCATGACCGAAGGCTGGCTAAAACCTTTAAATGTTCCGGTAAGGAGCCAATCTGTACTTCAGTGCAGTCTATAGCTTCTATCAAGTTGCAAAGGGAATGGCGAGGAAAACGAAATATTTTTCTAAATTTACGTTCGGGCATAGTAAATGGGTCTGATTTGTCCCTCAACTTCCTCAATTTTACTTTTTTCTTCTCATATTCTATAACATAAATAAGTCGATACTTTACAAATATATTTTAAAACTATGAGGCAGGTATTTATCTATTTTTTTATATAAAACAAATATTTTACCTTTCTGAAGACTCTATTAATGCCATAACAACCAATTCATCATCCATTTGGCAAGTTGCACAAAAAAAATGACTTCGGTAATGTTAGAAAATCGTTAAAAAATAACAAGATAAATTTAGACGGCACCTAAAAGTTCACCTCCTAAAATTAGTTTGACATATTTAAACTTATAGGAAAAATTAGATTTAGGAAGCATGTCAGAATACGAAAATAACATCTAACACTAAATTGAGTAGTTTAGTAACGTCACTCTTAATTTTAGAGTTAACTTGTGAGTTCTGAATACCAAACGGTGATTGACATTTCTACCTCTAATTTTATTTAGTTATAGTTTTAGGTGGTCGCTTCAGAATCACCCCCATTGTTATTTTCGGACATCCACGCGAACGAAGTCGTGGGCACAGCTAATCAAGCCAGTCAATGGTATATTCCACACATAATGGCATCGATAGGTCTTTCAAACGAATAAAAAATGTTGATGATATCACACACACATTTTGTTTTATTTAAATTTAAAGATGGGAAGTGCTTAATGAAAGACCCTTGTTGTGTAGCCACACACGGTGTTAAATCCTGTAAAGGACAACTTAAGTGATTACCGTCGCCCATGGACACCCACAACCCCAGAGGAGTTACAAGTGCGTTGCCGGCCTTTGAGGAAGGAATACGCTCTTTTTTTGAAAGTTTGAAGGTCGTATCAACTTGTTCACTTATAAGTTTGTAGTCGTATCGGTCCGGAAATACCGCAAGCGACAATTCGTTCCAAAGTTTGACTGTGCGAGGCAGGAAGCTTTGGGAGAATCGCACAGTTGTGGACTGCCACCATCTAAGTGATGGGCATGGATTTTTTGTCGCGTGGAACGATGGCGGAAAGAGGCGGCAGGTATAAGTCCTAACAATTCCTCGGAGCATTCCCCGTGATAAATGCGATAGAAAATGCATAGCGAGGCGACATCCTTACGCAGCGCCAAAGTATCAAGCCGATTTGATATTACCGGCAGTCGACGATTCGAGTCGCTCTCCGTTGAATGCGGTCCAGTGGGAGAAGCTGGTATTGGGGTGCCCCAGCCCAAAGATGAGAACAGTATTCCACATGAGGCCGAACCTGCGCCTTGTAAAGCTGAAGGCGGTGCGGCGGAGTGAAATACTGTCTCGATCTATTGAGCACACCAAGCTTCTTAGAAGCTAATTTAGCCTTACCCTCTAAGTGGCCACGAATCGAAATTGAATCTTCACGAACTTATTCCAATGACCAGTTTTTAGGGGTGTCTATCAGAATAGGTACAGATTTTTTTGATATCGATTTTCATTTTACCGAAAACTATTCCACGATTTTTAATATGTATTTTTTTCAATTCATCGAATTTTTAATAATCGTTGTTTTATATCATTGAAAAACGTTTCTTAAAAAATCTTTTAAAGTTGTTTTGATTACCAGAAAAACGGTATATCGAACTTACATTTCGTAAATGTTCAGTATATTATACCATCAATAAAGTTGCTAATGGTTCTAATAACAAGTTGTCTATGTGTGTATAAAATATTTGAGTTGAGAGATTTTTTTTTATTATTAAATAACAGAATCAACAGCACTTAAAGAAAATATTATTACAATTTACATTATAACCTAATGCCAATTATAGATTCTCACTTTGTACGTATGACAGTTACTGTCGTGAGGTAGATGTTACAAAAGTATTAATTAATAACTAATATACAGAAAAAAAAAGACTTCAAAATACAATACTAACAAATCAAAAAATTTATAGTACTTAATAATAATAACAATGAATTGCTAATTATACATAATAATGATTCTATTCAAATAAATAATTTGAGCAATTACACAAAAAAGAGAAAAAAAAACAAAGAATAGGGAGTAGGGTACGCATTTGTGTGTATATAATGTGTGTGTGTGTGTGTGCGTGTGTGTGTGCGTGTATATGTTTGCGTGTATATGTGTGCGTGTATGTGTGTGTGTGTGTGAGTGCGCGCACGCGCACTCGTGTGGTGCATGAAGTGCATGTAAGGCGTTTGCCAGCTAAGTACCGTGTTAGTGTTAGTGACGTGATGATGAGTTTTTTGAAACTGCCTTTTGAGTTATGAGATTTCACAGTTGTCACTAATAGAACATGTCAGGATGAAAAATGTATTTTATTTGCGAAGATATTTCAATATAATATTTATTTATTTAATATAACTCACTTGTATTATAAAAGGTAATAAGTTATCGATGAAACTATTCGTAAAACATGTTACAATATGTATGCATAAAGTCGAGAATACACATAAAGTCGTTTCTGGCGCTTTGCCGGCCGCTGCCGCGACAAGCTCGCTTCGCTCGCTCGGCTCGCGCGCTTGGTTGGTATTTTTGACCAGCCTACAGTTTCTACCTCCTCAGCTCGCGGGCCGCCATGACTGCCGAGTGCCGACGCGACACTTGACGCAGTGCTGCCAACATACTGTGCTGTGCACATGCACCGCCGCCGGCTCCCAATGATATAATTTTTTGAAGCCGGCGCCGGCTGACACTATTCAATTTATAGAGATCCGATTTAGGAACACTCTAATTAGAAAGTTGGAAGCGAGGATCGCACTAGACTAAATTGAATCATAAATCAGAAGCAGTGTTGCCACGTTAGTGGATTTTCCCCTAGTTTTGGTGGTTTGGTGTTTCTGGTGGCTAGTTTTTAGTGGGCATCAAAAGTTAAAAACATAAACATAAATTAACCTCATCTAATAAAATACTAGTCTGTCATTCCGAAATGATAAGTCACACCCGAGATAAGTGTACAGATTATAAAAATATTTATAAATACCTAATAATAAACCTATACACACTATACATTTAATAATGAATCAATATTTACTGCTATAAATGATGAAGAAGAATTATATATTCTTTGGTAATAAATATTTGGTAGATTTTAGTAACTTTGGTCGATGTAATAGTATTGTTATTAAATAAATCACATTTTTATTCTACCTTTACATTCACTGCTAAAATTATTGGTAGAATTTACGCATTATCAACATTCGATTTTCGTAAAATCTCGCGGAATTTTTACAACAGTTTTGTTGCGAATTGAAACTCCTTATAATAAACTTTGATTTTATTCCATAAACTTGACAAATGTATCAGTAAAAATAAATTAGTCTCTGACAAACTGTAATACTTTAATGTGGTTTAATTTTTTCTCGATCCCTAAAAAATACTATTTCCAATATATTCCGTTAAATTGTGGCGACCGTGATAGCGAAAATGTCGGACCTGGAAATTAGAAAAAAGGAGAGAACCGTGGTAAGACGAATTTTTACAAAATGTTTAAATGAATTAGAGTCAGCGGTAGAGAAAAAAGAAAAGAATATAGAGACTCAAATAATATACGATAAATTAAAAGAAAACTACGATTACTTAATTTGTTTAGATAAAATAATCAGAGATTTAATGTTGACTGATCTCGATGAAGATATCTTAGAAAATGAATTAATAGGAGCAATGGAATATAAGACGCGAATGTTGAGAATGGATGCGAAATTTAAAGAACTAGCACCTTCAAAGACTTCTGTGTCGGAAACCATACCTCCAAAAAATATTAGACTGCCAAAGCTGCAGCTGCCAAGCTTTGACGGCGACATACGTAACTGGCTTCCGTTTTGGGGTCAATTTTCTAAAATCAACGACGATCCAAATATTGATGAAATTGATAAGTATCAATACTTGATGCAATGCATGAAAGATGGAACCGAAGTTCAAAAATTGATTGAAAGTTTTCCGGCAACCGCTTATGTCGATTGCATAGATCAACTCAAATCTAGATACGCCCGAGACGATTTATTAGTGCAAATTTATATAAGGGAAATTCTTGCGCTCGTATTATCTGAGCAAAAGGGCTCTATTACACATCTATATGATAAATTAAATGCCCAGTTGCGTGCACTCGAAACTCTTAATGTCATCAAAGAAAAATACGCTGCATTCTTGCTACCGATGGTTGAGTCTGCGCTTCCAAATGAGATTTTAAGATGTTGGGAACGAAACAAACCTCAGAATAAGGATGTAGCAGATGAGTTGGCAAATTTACTCGGATTCGTAAGAAAAGAAGTTGAGTGTGAACAACGATTAGCAATTACGAAGAAAGCTTTCAATGAAAATAATAATCACGATACAGGCGAGAATAGATCTGCTACCGCTGAATGTTTATTAAGCAATGTAAAACCGAAGTTTCATGCATGTATTTGGTGCGACAAAGACTCTCATACAAGTTTTGAATGTTACAAATTAAATAAATTGACGATTGAACAACGAAGACAACTTCTAAAACAAAAGAAAGCTTGTGCGATTTATCTGAAAGTAGGACATCACCCAAAGGTGTGCAAAGCTGCTTTGAAATGTCTCATATGCACCAAACGTCATTCTACTACCTTGTGCCCTAATCAGAATACTGCGGAAAGTAATGCCACTCAAAAAGAGAAACCAGAAACATCTACTTCATTGTCTACAACCAACTACTCAAGACAGACTTTATTACAGACAACAGTCATTGAAATTGAGTACAAAGACAAGAAAATATTGGTTCGAGCATTATTAGACTCTGGCTCTCAACGCACATATATTAAGGACGAGATTGCTCAGAAACTTAATATTCCAATATCTGGAAAAGAACAGCTCACGCACTGTTTATTTGGTGGATTACAAACGAAGCCCACAGAGTATAATGTGTACAGATTTACAATTAAGTCCTTAGATAAGAAATTTAAATATAAGTTGACAGCTATTAGTCAAAACAATATATGTAACAATATTCCAAAAATTTGCGCTAATGATGTACAAATTGTAAATATGTTACGTAAGCACAATATTACATTGACAGACTTGAGTCATAACATTAGTGATATTGGTTTACTAATTGGGGCAGATGTTCTCGGTTTATTTTTGACAGGTGTAGTTGTTCAGCCAGAAGATAATCTTACGGCCATAGAAACCAAACTCGGATGGACATTACAAGGAAATCAGGTGAGTTCTTTTACTAACAGTAATCTCGCTACGATATTGTGTTGTACATGCGATAATGATTTAACAGGTTACTGAACGTTGGAAACATTGGGCATTCGCGATCCCGCGGAAAAGAAAAGCAACGCAGAAAATGAAGCCGACGCTTGGATGAACTTTAAGGAAAATATCACCAAAAATAATGACAATCGGTATGAAGTTAATTTACCTTTTAAAAATAATTATAATGAATTGCTACCTAACTTTGACAGGGCCAAGCAAAGATTAAATATAATGGCTAAGAAACTAATAAATATAAGTAAATTTAATGATTATAATAATGTTTTCAAAACTTGGTTAGATTTAGGAATTATCGAGGTGACGGACACAAATTCGGAGACGGGTCATTTCCTACCTCATAGACCTGTATTTAAACATCAAAATTTGACAACAAGTATCAGACCCGTATTCGATGCTTCAGCCAAAGACAAAAATGGTCTGTGTTTCAATGCATGTCTTGAAAAGGGCATAAACTTTATTGAGTTAATTCCTAATTTAATTAATGACTTTCGAAAAGGTGCTATAGGAATTACCTCTGACATTGAAAAGGCGTTTCTACAGATAAGTTTGGTAGAAAATAATAGAAATTATTTGAGGTTCATGTGGTACAATGACGAAAATCTACAGGAATTAATAACTTATAGACATTGTAGAGTCGTCTTCGGATTGAAATGTAGCCCATTTTTGCTCGCCGCTACATTACGGTATCACTTGAATCAATATGAAAATGATAGCAAATTAGGTGCGACCGCGAAATTGTTGAATAGATCTTTTTATGTTGACAATTCTGTGTTGAGTGTAGATACCGTTGATGAGGAATCAAAACATATTATGATGGCAGCGAAGTTTAATCTTCGGATGTGGGTAACGTCACATGGCATAAATGAACCAGGAAAAGAAAAAATATCAGTGCTTGGGTTGATTTGGAACACGGTGTCAGATGAGTTATACTGTAATTGTGAAAGCTTGCCTAACATTGTTTTAAAATGGCAACATTTATATTTTTCAAATAATGTATTATCTGTTTTTGTGTTATGGCATCACACATATTAAAAAAGTTAATTGGGAAAAATGGAGCACGTCGAAGTGTAAAGTAAAATTAAGACGCCGGTAAAGGTTATAATAATTAAGAAGAATTGTGGTAAAACAATAAAACAACATTTTATCTCAAATCCTTGCTTTACTTCATTCCACACGCCAATAACCTATAAAAGGTTATGGGCCCAGGCCCAACGAAGAAGCAAGGTTTTTTGAGGACAACGTGTTAGTGAACAAGATGGATGACGAGATGTTCGAAGTCGATATGGTTGCTTCATTGAACAACCAAAGTTCCCGATTGGAAAATGCCAAGAATTGGCAATCATGGAAATTTCAAGTTAAAGTCTTACTAAAGGCGGTAAATGCTTATGATATCGTTGATGGATCATGTCCATGCCCGGTGACGGATCAGAAGAAAATTGACACGTGGAATAAGTTAGATGCAAAGGCCCAAGGTATCATTGTAACAAGGCTAAACAGTGGTCCAATACTGCAAGTTCAAAACTGCGAAACTGCCTGTGAAATATGGAATAAGTTGTGTACAGTATACGAACAAAAATCTGACGTATCACTACATATCTTGCAACAAAGATTCTTTGATACGAAACAAGCAAATAGTGAAGACATGGCTACATTTATCGCCAGAGTTGAAGGTATAGTTTCACAAATTCGTCAGGCTAAAGGTGAAATATCGGAAAATATGATCATGACGAAAATCATTAGTACATTAGGCGAAAAATTCCGCCATTTTGTGTCCGCGTGGGATTCTGTACCAACTGAAAATCGCACACTCTCTGAACTCACAGCTCGTCTTTTGATTGAAGAACAAAGAAATAACACATATGAAGAAAATGACAATCAGATGGCTTTTAAAACTAACAGTGTTAAACAGACAAGAAAATGTTTTAACTGTGGCAAGATAGGTCACTATAAAAAAGAATGCAGACATAAAAAACAAAATAATATATATTGTAAACTCTGTAAAAAATCAGGGCACACAATCAAGCAATGTTGGTTTAACAAAGACAAATCTGTACCGAACAAACAAAATGCGTTTGTCATGGCAGTAAATGCACTAACCTCAAAAAGTTCTGACAGTGACTGGTTCTTAGATAGTGGTGCTTCTGAGCATATGTGCCATATAAAGGACAGTTTAAAGAATTATAAAAATCTCCTAATACCAAAGGATGTGATACTTGGTGATGGAAAAATTATAAAAGCACATGGTCACGGTGACATTCTGCTCGAAGCATTCGATGGTAAAAATTGGATTAAAACTACAATCAATAATGTGTTATATGTACCAGAGCTGCATGTAAATCTATTTTCTATGAGTGCAGCATTGGACAAAGGCTACAAATTATTGTCCACCAGTGAAGACTGTCAACTTATAAAAAATAATAGCGTGCATGCTATAGCAAAGCGACATGGGAAAATGTACATAATGATGTTTAAGCAGAGAAATGAACACGCTATGGTTGGTAAGGTAACCTCAACTTTGAGAGAGTGGCATGCAAAGCTTGCTCATCAAGATATAGAACAAGTAAAAAGATTTTTATTTAGAAATAATGTACCATTTGAAGATGGAGTTCAAGAAACATGTATATCTTGTTTACATGGTAAACAGCACAGATTACCTTTTCCATCCAGTGAACACAGAAGTCTTAATGTGGGTGAAATAATACATATGGACATTGGAGGTCCAGTCGAAGAAATATCACTTGGTGGTGCAAAATTTTTCCTTCTTCTAAAAGATGACTTCAGCAAATTTAGAAAGGTTTATTTTCTCAGTCACAAAAGTCAAGTGTATGAAAACATAAAACAATTTTTAAAAGAAACTCAAATAAAAGGATGTATAGTTAAATATGTAAGAAGTGACAATGCAAAAGAGTTTTGTAGTAAAGAAATGCAAAAACTTTTGAAATATTATGGCATACAGCATCAAACTAGTGTTGCTTACACTCCACAACAAAATGGTTGTGTGGAAAGGGAGATGCGCACAATAGTTGAATCAGCAAGAACAATGCTTATAGAAAGTGGTCTCCAAAAGAACTTGTGGGCAGAAGCCATTAATACAGCTGTCTATGTACTCAATCGAAGTGGACCGAGTCGTATAAAAGATAAAACTCCGTTTGAACTGTGGTATAAAAAAGAATATGATATAAATCATTTCCATATTTTTGGAAGTAAAATATCAGTACATGTCCCAGATCAAAGAAGACAAAAATTTGACAGTAAAGCTAGAATTGGATATTTCATTGGATACGGAGAAAATACAAAAGGGTATAGAGTATACTTACCAGATGTAAATCAGGTGGAAACCAAAAGAGATGTAGTCTTTATCACGGGACCTATAAATAAAAGGGAAGTCGAAACAAGGAGAGACAGGGAAAATGAAATAAATCAAATATTTAATAGTTGTAAAATAACAGAACATGAAAACGAAGATGAACAGGTGAACCAAAATGAGGAAGTAATAAACTATGAACAAGAAGATGAAATAAATAGTGACATTGAGCATAGTTCAGTAAACTCCTTTAATGAAGAAATTGAAGATGAATTAACAGAAATAGAGAGTGGTAATATACCAACCAGCTCAGTAGATAAAAACTGTAGTGATAATATAGAAAAACCTAAGAGAGAGAAAAGAAAACCTAAATGGATGGGTGATTATGTTAGTGATAGAGAGATGGATGAATTCGCTCTCATAAGCTATTGTGGCATTGAGCCTATTTCCTATGAAGAAGCTATGATGAGACCCGACAGATGTATGTGGGAAGAAGCAGTAAAGAGAGAGCTCCAAACATTAGAAAATAATAATACATGGGAAGAAGTAACTGAAGTTCCTGAAGGAGAGACGATAGTAAGCACTAAGTGGGTTTTTAAAGTAAAGGAAATAGAAGGTAAATCTATATACAAGGCGCGCTTGGTAGCACGTGGATTTCAGCAAAAGGATAGTGACAATTTAACATACTCACCTGTAGCGAAATTAACAACATTTAGAACGATGATGGCTGTGGCAACTCAAAAAAGGCAACCAGTGTACCAAATGGATGTTACTGGTGCATTTTTATATGGAGATATAAAGGAGACAGTGTATATGAAACTACATAACAATAAGGTATGTAAACTTAAAAAGTCCATCTATGGCCTAAAAAAGTCTCCTAAGTATTGGAACACTAAGTTTAATGATTTTATGATAAAAGAACAGTTTAGTAGATCTAAGAATGACCCATGTTTGTATTTTAAAAGAAATAATCATGATTACATTTATGTTTTACTATTTGTTGATGACTTACTTTATTTTGGTAGTAATAAAACTCATATATACAATTTCAAAAACTCACTTTGTAATAACTATCAAATGAAAGATTTGGGTCTTGCTAGCATGTATTTGGGAATAAATATTAAACAAGATCTTGAAAATGGTATAACTGTTATAAATCAAAGAAAATACTTACAGAAACTATTAGATAAGTATCAAATGTCAAATTGTAAAACTGTTGATACTCCAATAGATCAAAACTTTAACTTCGAGTTGTTGATAAGAGAAAAGCCTGAAAACATTGAAATTGAAAATATTTGTAGAAGTTTAGTAGGTAGTTTGCTATATGCTACTTGTACAAGACCTGATTTGTCAACTGTAGTAAGTTTTCTTAGTAGATATGTTCATTGTGCAAGTTTAGCCCTATATAAATGTCTCAAAAGAGTGTTACGTTACATAAAGGGATCTATTGATTTATCACTTACATATAAATATATAGATAACAATACTTGTAAATTGTTAGGATACAGTGATGCTGACTGGGCAGGTGATGTGAAAGACCGTAAGTCAACTTCAGGTCAAATATTTTACATATTTGATAGTCCAATTTCATGGAACAGTAAAAAACAAGCTTGTGTTACATTATCATCTTGCGAAGCAGAATATATAGCTCTTGCTATGTGTATAACAGAAGGTTCTTTCCTTAAAAAATTATTGTTTGATTTTGGTTATAATAATGTAAAGTTTGAAATTTTAGAAGACAATAATAGTGTGATTAATATTGCTTTAAATAATGATAGCAACAAACGCTTAAAGCATGTAGATATCAAGTATCAGTACATAATTGAAAATGTTACAAATGGTTGTGTTAGTATTGAATATGTAAGTTCAAATAATAATGTTGCAGATTTATTCACCAAGCCGTTAGGCAAATATTGTTTTCTTAAGTTAAGAAATATGATTCTAAATAAGTGTGAGTAAGGAAATAACTTAGTTTGTTATTTTTGTATTAAAAGAGTTTTCTCTGTTATTTGTCATCATAAAAAAAAAAAAAAAAAAAAAAAAATAGTCTAGGAGTCAGTAGTATTATTTCTTTTTGTTTACTCTTTTAAAATATATATGATGTGATGTACAAATTTAAAAATATAACTGTTGAGGGGGTGTTTTAAAATGGCAACATTTATATTTTTCAAATAATGTATTATCTGTTTTTGTGTTATGGCATCACACATATTAAAAAAGTTAATTGGGAAAAATGGAGCACGTCGAAGTGTAAAGTAAAATTAAGACGCCGGTAAAGGTTATAATAATTAAGAAGAATTGTGGTAAAACAATAAAACAACATTTTATCTCAAATCCTTGCTTTACTTCATTCCACACGCCAATAACCTATAAAACATTGAAGATTTAACAAAGATAACAAAGAGAAGTCTGTTGTCATTAGCACAAAGCACATTTGATCCAATAGGCTACACAGCACCAGTATTGCTTATTCCAAAATTAATTCTACAGAGCACGTGGAAACGTCAAATTGGTTGGGACAATGATTTACCTGCAGATTTATTGTCAAATTTTCATGAATGGTATAAACAGATTACTTACCTGAATAAATGTAGAATCCCACGTAGATTGGTACCTACTAAAATCTTCAAAGAAATGATGTTGAGTCTCCATTTGTTCGTAGATGCCAGCAAAGATGATTATGGCGCGTGTGTATTACTGAGGGCTGAAAAGAACGACTTTGTATCGGTGCAAATGGTTACTGCAAAATCGAGAGTTACACCGACACAAAAAATAACCATACCAAGGCTAGACTTACTGCTGCGTTGCTAGGATCAAGACTCATGAAAAATGTGAGACAGAACTTTGATATTCAAAATTGCACAGAATACTATTGGACCGACTTAAGTGTAACTTTATGTTGGATAAAGCGCGAGATGCCTTTAAGGATGTTTGTAAAAAACAGAGTCAAAGAAATTAGAGAAAATACAGATATTCAAGGAGATGACAATTGGGCGGACTTAGCATCCAGAGGATGCTACGCGAAAACACTATTCGATACTCGGTGGTGGGAAGGACCACCATGGCTTAAGCTGTCGCAAGATCAATGGCCACGTTCTGAATTTGTGGTTGACGATTGTCAAGTAAATTTGGAAACAAAAACTATTTCTAATGTCAATAATATTATATTTAATGAAGATATTTTACGACAACTTAGTACATATTTTTCTAAATATTTAAAGATTATTCGATCGGTAGCATGGATACACCCAACCCACCAGAATATCAAGCAAAACGTGTATTGATAACTTTGCACATAGTTATAGAAACTGTAAGACGCAAGTGATAGAATTAGGTTTATCTGATCACACAGCACAATTGATAAAAAAACCTGTTATAAGAAAACCGAGATTAAAATTTTGGCGAAAAACTGTTCGTGATTACAATCATGAAAATATACTGAAATTCAAATCCCATATTAACAGTCTTAGTTTTTCAGAAATTTATGAAAATAATATGGATCCGTGCGTTGCATATCATCGTTTTTATGAGATTTTTAAACTTATATACGATCTCTGTTTTCCGGAAAAAACAATTATAGTTAGAGTGAATAATAAACCACGTTGGGTATCACGTGGCCTAAAAAAATGTTGCAAAAAGAAAAGAGAAATGTTATGGAAAGTTAGGAAAAATCCTACAATGGATAATAAAAATAGATATAAATCGTACTCCAAAATACTTAAAAAGATTATTTCTCTTACTAAACTTGCTCAAAACAATCATAAAATAAAAACATCTAAAAATAAATGTAAAACAACATGGCAAATAATAAACAAAACACGATTAAATAAACCAAGAGATTGTATAACAAAAATAAAAGTAAATGAAAATGTAATTGTAAATCCCACAGACATTGCTAATTCATTTAATGACTTTTTTGTAGATAAGGTCAACCAATAACGGGATCTGGTGTAGATGTGACGTCTAAAATACGCAGTCAGGGTCATTCTATGTTCATGGCACCATGTATACCGCAACAAATAAGAGCCATCATAAAATTATTAAAAAATACACTTAGTGTGGGACATGATGGATTTGCTACAAAGGTTATTAAGTTTGTTAATGATGATATCTGCCACCACTTGAGTCATATCATAAATCTTAGTATACAACAAGGAATATTTCCAAATGATTTAAAGCTGTCAATTGTAAAACCACTATTTAAAAAGGAAAATAGGGAGTTAATGGATTTTTATAGACCAATTGCTCAAATTTCTATATTTTCCAAAATATTTGAAAAGTTTTTATATAACGAACTCAATACATATCTTGAAACAAAAGATATATTTTGTAGTGAACAAAAGGGATTTCGCAAAAATCAATCAATTAATAAGGCTATATATGACTTTGTTAAAAACACGATTACTGAAGTAGATAGATCGTCACCAGTATGTGCGATATATTGTGATATGACACAAGCCTTTGATTACGTGGATCATAATATTCTACTTAAAAAGCTTGAAGCCTATGGTGTAAGGGGAAACATTTTAAGATTAATAGAATCATATTTGACAAACCGTCGCCAAAGATCACAAATACCTTACTTTGATGGCAGCACAAAAATATATATCACATTTACATCACCTGAAAGACATGTCATATATGGAGTCCCGCAAGGGAGTGTATTAGGACCACTTTTATTTTTGGTATACATAAATGGCAATTAAACATCCTATGACATTATTTGCAGATGATAGTACAGTCTCCATAAAATGTCCTGATATTGATTTATATGAATCCGATATTAATAATACATTGACAACAATAATTGAATGGCTTAACAATAACAATTTAAAAATAAATCTTGATAAAACTAACATAATGCACTTCAGACAAAAACAAAACGTTTGCTCAGGTATATTACTCAAACATAATGACAAGGTAATCAAAGAAGTAGACAGCACACGATTTCTTGGTATTCTCATTGACACTAAATTAAACTGGAAAGATGACATAAATGAATTGACTAAAAGAATAAGTAGTTTAGCTTATGCCTTATTTAAACTTTCATTGGTCGTCAACACTGATGCATTGCTTACAGCCTACTATGGTCTGGTTGAACCCATTCTTAGATACGGATTAATATTTTGGGGAAATTCAACAGATAAGCATATGGCATTCAAATTTCAAAAGCGCTGTATTCAGGCCATATTTGGTCTTAAAACATCTGACAGTTGTGCTCCACTATTTAAAAAACCAGAAATTTTAACACTTCCGTCACTATATATAGCAGAGGTAGCATTTTTTGTGAGGCAAAATCGTCATCTGTTCCCTCGCCTAGCAGATATGACAGTTCGAAATCGACGAGATGACGATAAAGTTTAGATACATCCTGGAAAAACCGCGTTATTTAGAAAGAGCATTATAGGCATGGGTCCAAGAATTTATAACAAAATTCCAAAAAAAATCAGACAATTAAGTGATAATACATTTAAGAGAATGCTAAAGAAATTATTACAAGAAAAGTGCTACTATAATATCAAGTATATATAAACGACATTTTTTAATACAATTTTTTTATTTTGTTTAATTGTGTGAATGAATTATATTTAAATTCTACTTTTGACATTATGAAATTATTGATATTTTTAATAATTTTAATTGACATTGGGGGTGATTCTGAAGCGACCACCTAAAACTATAACTAAATAAAATTAGAGATAGAAATGTCAATCACCGTTTGGTATTCAGAACTCACAAGTTAACTCTAAAATTAAGAGCGACGTTACTAAACTACTCAATTTAGTGTTAGATATTATTTTCGTATTCTGACATGCTTCCTAAATCTAATTTTTCCTATAATTTTAAATATGTCAAACTAATTTGAGGAGGTGAACTTTTAGGTGCCGTCTAAATTTATCTTGTTACTTTTAACGATTTTCTAACATTACCGAAGGCATTTTTTTTGTGCAACTTGCCAAATGGATGATGAATTGGTTGTTATGGCATTAATAGAGTCTTCAGAAAGGTAAAATATTTGTTTTATATAAAAAATTAGATAAATACCTGCCTCATAGTTTTAAAATATATTTGTAAAGTATCGACTTATTTATGTTATAGAATAGGAGAAGAAAAAGTAAAATTGAGGAAGTTGAGGGACAAATCAGACCCATTTACTATGCCCGAACGTAAATTTAGAAAAATATTTCGTTTTCCTCGCCATTCCCTTTGCAACTTGATAGAAGCTATAGACTGCACTGAAGTACAGATTGGCTCCTTACCGGAACATTTAAAGGTTTTAGCCAGCCTTCGGTCATGCAGAGCTGTCATTGTTGTCACTGATTTAATATTGCGCAAATTAACTCCACAAAAAAATTTAATTTCCTAAAACAGCAATAGAAAAGGACCTTGTCAAGGCAGAGTGAGCGAGCACCTACTTACATTGTAATAAAATATTTTGAAATAATTATTAAGAAATACATTAACATTCTCCGTCCTTTTTCTATTTAGGTTTCTACAAATATATGGAATGCCACACTTGGAGCTGTTGATGGTACACATATTGGTCGAGGCCTGGAATGCAGCAAACTCCTTCTGTGTGGAGGTAATCACACAGAAGGAGGTGGCAGAACGGGCCAGAGAAGATGACCCAGCGGCAGATCCCTGCCGCCGCAGAAGAACGGGGCGGAGGAGGCGGCAGTTCGCCCGCCTTCTTCCTCCTGACGGTGACCAGCGGGACGCGGGCCCGGAAAGCCCGAGTCCTGCATTGCACAGGCCACCGCCAGTCGTCGATACTCCTAATGCCCAGGAGCATCGCCGGCCTTCCCATTTTAGGGAGGTGAGAGGGGCTCGCCATAGGCGAGCAGACGCTGACGAGGTCATGGAAGTGTCGGAAAGGGTTCCCATGGCCTTGTCCGGCGACGGGGCGTCCATCCACGACGTATCCTCTTCGTCAGATGACGGGGAGGATGCGGCGGTGATGGACGTTCTCGTGCCAAGGCGTTTGTGAGGGGGCATCGTTGGGTTTTAGTCGGTAGGCCGCGGAGAGTCCGACATAACCTCGCGCCTACCCAAGCGCGAGGTATGCGTAACGCATTTCCCAACGTTAAAAAAAATGGTACACATTGGTATTGTTGCTACACCACTGACACACCCTACAGTACCAGGAAACTTATTATACAATAGGAAAGGCTTTTATAGCATCAATTGCCAAGTCGTGAGTTGTAATTTGTTTGTTCCCAAGTAGTCTAATAGTACTGACATTTAGATGATAGGTAGGCTATGTATGTATGTATTTACTCTTACAACAGAAATTAATATTCTATCTGCAGATAGAAGCATGCCTATCTAAGATTTGTTACCTAGCAATTACTATTATTTGTCAATAAATAACAGCGGTTATTATGAAAAGAAAACAAAAATTACTAATGAAACAAAATACGCAATTTTAAAATTCAGAGGAAGTCACGAAGTACCTATCTATACAACTACAGACTACCACGTAATTTTTTTTATTTCATAGCATAGGCGCGAAGCCATCACAATCGCAGAATAAATGTCGAATAATTTTTCTTTTGTGATAAAATGAACGATAAATAATAAAATTTCTTTTCTGTTATTTACAAATACGATCAAATCTTAAATTAATAATTTCTGATAGTAAAGTTAAGTAAAGTTAGTTCTGATAGTAGCTGTTTTTAATGTTTCTAAACTATCCCGTTTTTCTACAGGACTAGGTGTATTTATAATCTGTGTATTCAATTTAAGAAATTGTGAAAAAGCGCGGGAACTTCACATAGTAAAGGCGGGCTCTTTAAAATATTTTATTTGTAATTTTTTAATTGTAGTCAGTTACTTAATAAAACACAAACAAAAGAGGTATATAACATATAGGCATTAAATAATATTATAAGCAGATATGGGGAAGCGGAGTTCGAGAAAAAGAAAAAAAAAGGAGGATGAACCGGAGTCTGGTGATGCAGATAGGGAGACAGATGAGGTAAGGTTGGTAGAAACGGATATGTCCTCTTCGGACAGTGATGAAGAAATAAGCAATGCAGATAGGTACAAGCCTTATTATGTTACTGACTATATACGCAGATATCCGGAAGAAATTAGCGGCACTGAATTTGTGGTTTTTGTTGAGTCATCAGACATCCAGAAACCAATTGGAACAAGAGATCTTCTTTCTTTGTCAACTTGTTTAAAGCGCTTTAACAAAGGCGTCAAATTTTTAAGAAATATCAATAAGTTTAAGATAGGTATTTATTTTGAAAAACCAGACTTGGCGAATGCCTTTTTAAATAATAATACCTTCTTGAAAGAATACAAATTCAAAGCCAGTATTCCTGCTGCTACAACTGAGGTGTCCGGAGTTATAAGAAATGTACCTACCATTATATCAAACAAGAGAATATTTACTATGATAACAAGTACAAAAAAAATAATAACAATAAAAAGAATAATGAAAAAAATAAATGTGACTGAGGGTTTTATATTACAACCTACAACTACAGTAATAGTGACATTTGCCACTTCCATTTTGCCAAATCATATAGATATTGGTGGTTGGAGACATGATGTGTCTCAATATATACCACCAGTTAAGCAATGTTATAAATGTTTGAGATACGGACATTTGGCAAAATATTGTAAAAATTCTGAAAAATGTAGTATATGTAAAGAAAATCATAACTATAAGACTTGTACAGTTTCTATCGAAAAAGCTACTTGCATTCATTGTGATGGCAATCATACTAGTGTGTCTCCAATATGCCCAGTTAAAAAACAGAAAATCATTGAAAATAGAAATAAATATAAGCCTGCTTCTTATGCAGATATTACAAATCCTTTAAATTTTCCCAAATTAGAAAGTAAGACAAAAAATAATGTAGATTTGTTTACACTGCTCAATACTGACAGCAAGTGTCTCTCATTATTAGTTGAAACCATAACTAAATGTGTTTCTTTGCATAATACTCAAAATACTTCTATAAATTCTAAAAGTGTTTTAGAGGTCTTAAAAAATACTTTTGGTAAGCAATCAAATCCCCACAATTCACCCCCAATCAATTGAATATCGTACAGTGGAATGCTCAAAGCTTATTAAGCAATCAACTTATTTTTACGAAATTTCTTTATGACCATTTTATTCATATCGCAATTATATGTGAAACATGGCTAAAGCCTCAGAAGCAGTTTAAAATCAAAGGTTATCATATTGAACGTAATGACTGTGGCAACAAGCATAATGGTGTTGCTATTTTAATCCATACATCACTAAAATATCAAAAAGTAACATCTTATTTTGACAACTCTCTTCAAACAATTGTAATACATTTAGAACTAAATCAGAACACTATTTCAATAGCCAGTATATATTGTCCAACAAATTGTATTCCCAGTTTCTCTAAAAATAAGTTTAAACATTTCTTGAATTCTCTCCATAGGCCGACGATTATAGCTGGTGACTTCAATGCTCATCACTCAATTTGGGGATGTCCGTTATCGGATTCCAGAGGTAAGGATATTCTTGAGTGTTTAGATGAATGCAATTTAGTCCTGTTGAATGATGGTCAGGTCACAACTGTCGGTTCTCATTCTTGGAGACCCAATGGTTTGGACTTGACTATGGTATCTCCTTCATTAGCTCTTCGCTGCGAATGGTCAGTACACGACGATCCATTGGGCAGTTATCATTTGCCAACATTTACTAAGATTACATTCAATAGTAGTTCACAATGTTTTAACTCTCAAAACAATTTTCAGGATGAAAATGATTTTAACAATCGCATTAATCATAGATTAGTTGATTGGAAGTTGTATTCTTCAATTGTTAATAAGGATTTAGATAATTTTCAATGTAACCCTATTAGTAATCCAATAGATTCATACAACTCTTTTTGTCAAATCGTTTTGACAGCTGCACAAAAGTCAATTCCCTCTCGTACCTCTCGGTCCGAATCACGTAACATTGCTACTCAATACTTAAAATCAAAATATCGAACAGTTCCTTGGTGGAATAGTAATTGCGCTAAAGCTGTCCAGGAAAGCAAGCAAGCCTATCTTGATTTTAAGAATAATCCTTCTCAAGAAAAATATATTAATTTCAAAAGATTACAAGCTGCTAAAAAACTTACCATTAAGAGAGAAAGACTAAGTAGTTGGATAGAATTCTGTACAAAATTAAATCGATTGACACCAGTTTCAGTAGTATGGGGTAACATGAGAAAACTTACACATAAAACATATAAAAAGCAAAATAGTGATATTTCGTGGGTCAGTGATTTTTTACGTAAATACACGCCTGACTTTGTGCAAAATAACAGGCCAATTGTGAAGGACAATAGTTTACCAGATAATCAGTCATTCCTCACTGATCCATTTTCTTTTGACGAATTAACTGCAGCTCTGAAATCTAGAAAAAACACTGCTTGTGGATTAGATAGTTTATCGTACAAGATGTTTCAGCTACTTAACACTGACAATCTTTATAAGCTTTTACAAATTTATAATATTTTATGGCAAGATTGCACAATTCCTCCTAATTGGAAAATGGACTGCTTGGTTCCTATTTTAAAACCTGGAAAAATTGCATCTCATCCCGATTCTTATCGTCCTATCGCTTTAACGTCTTGTGCTGGTAAATTATTTGAACAGCTAATCAAACAAAGATTGGAATTCTTCATAGAAAAGAACTCAATTTTACCTTTAAACCAGTTTGGGTTTAGGCGAGGACTTTCGGCTCAAGAAAGCTTAGCACATTTTTTTTTGGACGTCACTACAGCTCAAAAGAATATGGAGTATACAATAGCAGTGTTTTTTGATATAGAAGGTGCATTTAATAACGTTAATCATGGTATTTTGTTTGAATCTCTATTATCTTTCTTACCTGTAAAAATTGCTTATTGGATATATGCTTTTCTCACGGATAGAAAAGTGTATGTCAAAATAGATAATAAATTTTTAGGCCCTAGATTTTCGAGCAAAGGTGTATGTCAAGGAGGCATCTTGAGTCCTATTCTGTATATTTTGTATATAAGAAAACTAAATTCCATTCTTAATAATAATTTAGTCAACAATCTTCAGTTTGCTGATGACCTTGTCATTTATTGTAAAGGTACTAATGTATTAGATATTCAATTAACATTAAATAATAATCTAGTGAAGCTGGCAGATTACTTCTCAGAACTTGATTTAAATGTTAGCCTTTTAAAAAGTAAAGTTGTAATATTTTGCCCAAAATACAGTTCTCTACCTCTAATTAATATTACATACAGCAATCATACTTTGCCTATTGATAATTCAGTTAAATTCTTGGGTGTTATTTTTCACGAAAATCTTACGTGGGATTTATATGTTGATTGCTTGGTGAGCAGAGCTTTAAAAGCCACTAATGTAATTAGGTCCGTTACTGGATTGAAATGGGGTGCTGATCCTAAAATTGTGTTAATGCTTTATAAAGCTTTGGTCAGAAGTCATTTTGAGTATGCTTTCTTTTGTTACGCTTCCGATCCAAAATACATAGATGTTATTGATAAAATACAGAATAAGAACTTACGATTAATACTAGGTGCTATGAACACTTCCCCAATAAATTCTATGCAGGTCGAATGTCATTTACCACCAATGGTTATTCGCTTTGAATTTTTAAAACTTAAATTTCTTTTTAAACTCTTATCACGTTCGAATAACGATCTTTTAAATAAATTAAATGTATGTTCCACTAACACTTTTCTTTCAAAGAATTTCTCACATTTTATAAGTTTAAAAGAACAATGTAATATATTTTGTAGTACTACTTTACATTGTTATAGTGGCTCATATGCTAGTAAATTCTGTGACATTCATATTGTCCTACATAAAGATTTTAAAGATAAATATGATGTTTACGAAAGTCTACAGGCTTATAATGATTATCGATCAGTTTATACAGATGGTTCAAAGACGAATGTAAGTGTTGCAGTAGCTATGTATGATACAGGTAGTAAAACTGGACATAGTTTTAAAATGTGCCAAAATGCCAGCATATTTTCTGCTGAGGCGAATGCTATAATTATAGCTCTTAACTACATTCAACAGTTCAGCCAATACAAAAAATGGATTATTATTACTGACAGCATGAGTGTGTTGATGGCTTTGAGAAATCCTTCCTTTTCATCAGTCACAAATCATTTAATATATAATATCCGAGATCAGATACATCATTTAAAAATAAATTATCAAATAGACATTATATTATTTTGGACTCCAGCTCATATCGGTGTATATGGAAACGAGGAAGTAGATAAACTGGCCAAAACTATGAACACTCTAGACGTACCTATAAAAAACATACCAATTTCATATACTGATTGTACAGCTCTAATCAAGAAAGAAATATTGAAGCTATGGGAAGAACACTGGAATAGTACTTTGCTCATAAAAGGGAAGTGGTATCGAGAAATAAATAATAAAATAAAACAACCCTGGTTCAATAGACACAATTACATAAACAGAAGATTTTTTACTATTATTTGCCGTTTGCGAATTGGGCACGGTCGATTCAATGACCATTTGTACCGGCTAGGCATGACTTCTTCCCCATCGTGCAACTGGTGCAACACCACCTTACCTCAATCTCTGCATCACCTTTTTTACGAATGTCCAATTTTTGCCCTGCAAAGAAACATTTTATTAGAAGAAATTTCAAAAATAATGAAACACCAGCAAGATCTACCGCGCTCTTTACAAAAACTTCTTTCCATTGAAAAATGCTTTGAAGCAATTTATGAATATGTAACCTCTACGTTTGGCGATTTGTGAATTCAAAAGAAGAATGAATAACAATAGTTTATTGCATACAGACTAGGCTGTATGGTTGACGCCTTTGCCTTTCCCAAATGGGATAAACAAAATTAAAAAAAAAAAAATTAAGAAATTGTCAGATTGGCGGGAAAACTTTGAAGTTGGAAGTTTAAATTTTCATAGCTGATATTAAATAAATTTAATTAGTGGCAAGTTAAGAGATATTTTTGGAATAATACCATTAATAAGATGGGAATGGAAAGTGGCGGTATGAATTCCAGCAAAAAGAAACCATGTAAAAGAAAAAAAGAAGACATATTATCTGAGGGGTCATTATCATCGGATGATGAATCTGAAAATAAGTATGCTCCATATATAAAAACTGACCATGTCCGGGTATACCCACACAACGCTCAAGGTACAAATTTTATTGTTTATTTAGAGAGTATAAAGGCTGAAGAAAAGTTTGGAAATAAGAGTCCAATTTATTTAAATAACATATTTAGTCGTTATATAAAAGGAGTAAAGCAACTTAAAAGAGTAAGTGCAATAAAGTATGGAGTTTTGTTTGATAACCCAAAAAATGCTAATGCTCTACTAAGTAATTTTAATTTTTTGTCGAGTCACGAATTGAAAGCTTATATCCCAGCATCTGATGCTGAATGCATTGGTGTTGTCAGATTTGTACCTACTGAACTCAGTAATAAAAGACTTTTTGATAAGCTAGTCTCTTCTCAAGAAATATTAGCCATCAGAAGATTCACCAAAAAGACACCAGAGGGCATCATTCCATTACAAACTGTATCCATAACATTTGCAGGCAATTCGCTTCCCGACTATGTAGTATATGAACTTTGTGCTTTGCGTGTAGATCCTTATGTTAGACCAGTATTGCAATGTTATAAATGTATGAACTTCGGACATACTTCTAAGTTTTGTAAGAAAAATACAATTTGTTCTATCTGTGGTGGTCCTCATACATTTAAAGAATGTGACAATTCTGAAAATCCATCATGTGTGAATTGCAAAGGAAACCATATTGCAATTTCTAATTTATGTCCTGTTAAAAAGCAAAAGTTAGAGGAAAATCGACGTAGAATAATAAGTAAGCTTTCTGTATCATCTCAATTTCCGCAAATCAGTAAAGATACATTTGCCAAAACTTTGTCACAAGGAATCAATAATTCTAAAGCTAAGAAACAAGACCATAAAGATTTGTTGATTGAATTTATTAATAACGAAACAATTTTGAATGCATTTGTCAAAACATTTACATTTTTATACAGTAAGGATAATAAATTACCTATCAATAGTCAAACAATTAAGGAAACTCTTATTCAAAGTGTTAGTAAATAATGGATAGTAACAACCTAAATAATTTTAAAGTATGTCAGCATAATATACAAAGTCTTAAACCAAAATTGTCTTTAGTGCATAATTTATTATACAGTTGTAATATTGATATTTTAATATTAAACGAAACATGGTTAAAAAAGACTGATAAAATATATATATCTGGTTATGGAATTCATCGTAAAGACTCAGACAATGGTTATGGTGGTGTAGCTATATTTTATAAGGAACACATTAAATGCAAACTCATAAATACAACTTTCACAGATAGCATACAAAATATAGCAGTTTTTGTGGAGACAGCTGAAGGACCTTTATCGATTTTAGGTTGTTACTGTCCTCCTAGAAGTAACAGATTTCCAATTAATAGCCTCAAAAACATTATTAGACTGCTACCGTCTCCTTTATTACTCATGGGAGATCTAAATGCACATCACACTGCCTTCGGTTGTGTTAATAATAAGCCACGAGGTATCCAAGTTTATGATATGTTGGAAGAATTTGACCTTTGCATTCTGAACGATGGTTCGCACACTACTGTCAATAGACCTGGTAATATGCCTTCAGCTATAGACGTTGCTTTTTTAACAGCGAATCGCATTCCTTCTTGTAATTGGACAGTACTCAATGAGGATTCACTAGGAAGTTATCATCTCCCAACTTTAGTATCCTTTGATTTTAAGCCAGAGTATTATGATATGGGAGATCCTGAAAAGTTTATTTATAAAAATACTAATTGGAAATTCTACAAGAATACATCACAAGATTTAATTCACAATTACAATTTTTTTACAAATCAAAACCCGATGCACGACTATGACATGTTTATTGAATTTATCAATGAACTGAAAGAAAGGTGCGTTCCGAAACGTGTAAAATATCCGCGAACGAATGTACGTAAAAAAACTGTACCCTGGTGGAATGAAACTTGTTCAGAAGTGGTAGAGCGAAGCAAATTAGCACTGCGAATGTATAATCATTATCCAACTTTAGAAAATTATATTATATATAGAAAATTGGATGCAAAAAAGAAATTAATAATTAAAGAGCAAAAGATAGAAAGTTGGCGACATTTGTGTTCAAGTTTTAATCGTACCACTCCGGTTTCTAGAATATGGAATTTTATCAAAAAGTTCAATAGTAAAAGACCTAAAGAAATTATCAGAGATGATAGTTGGGTGCGTTCATTTGCAGCTAAAATGTCTTCAGAACAGGTTTCAGGTCTACCTGAGCAGTTAAATGAGTTATTTGATAGTAACGCAATTAATTTACATTTAAATAAACCCTTCACTGAATCAGAATTTCAGCTGGCTCTAGATAGTAGGAGGGACTCAACCCCTGGCCCTGACGATATCCCTTATGTGTTAATTAAAAATATGCATGAAAACTGTAGAACTATGTTATTAAATATTTTTAATAAATTATGGGAAGAAAATTTAATTCCTCCAAGTTGGAAAACGATTTCTGTAATACCAATTTTAAAGCCTGATAAAAACCCGCTATTAGCCGATTCGTATAGACCAATATCACTAAGTTCTTGTATAGGGAAAATTTTTGAAAATATAATTAAGAATAGATTAGAATACTATGTCGAGTCAATCAATATTATTCCATTTGAACAGTATGGTTTCCGTAAGGGGATGGGAAGTGTGGACAGTCTAGTGAAATTTGCTGGGGACATTCAAAAAGCCTTTTTTAATTGCTCTAGTTTAGTTAGTGTATTTTTAGATGTGAAAGGCGCTTTCGACAATATAGATTTGGCTATACTCGTGAAAATACTTCATTCGTATCATATACCCGGTAAGATGCTTAGGTTTATATTTAATCTATTTTATGGTCGTAATATATCTGTTAAGTTTAATAATAAGTTTTATGATCAAGTCACTGTACACAAAGGTGTTATGCAAGGAGCTACTCTGTCGCCTTTGCTTTATTCTTTGTATACTGCCGAAATTTATAGATTTGTTAGAATGCAAGGAGTAAGTATGTTGCAATTCGCAGATGACTTGGTAGTATATACAACAAACAGGAATTTAATAAAGGCTCAGAATGACCTTAATAGCACACTTAATGATTTATATGCATATTATAAGGTTAGATTAAAATTAGACTTAAATCCTCAAAAAAGTAGTGTTATGGTATTTAACAAAAATGAAGACAATACTTTGATTCAAATTAAAATTGATTCTGTTAGTGTACAGCAAATTGAGGAGCATAAGTTTCTTGGATTAGTTTTTTTTGATATAAAATTAAAGTTTAAGACACATGTAAATAATATCATTGTTAAAATGCAAAATTCTGTAAATATTTTGAAGTATTTAACAAATGTTAGTTGGGGAATGGACCCTAAAATTGTAAATATGGTTTATAAGGCAATTGTTAGAAGCCATTACGATTATGGCTTAATTGTATATAGTAAGTTTTTAGCTTATCCTTTATTGCGCAAATTAGAAGTGGTACAAAATAAAGGACTTAGAATAATTACAGGAGCAATGTGTTCAACTCCTATTAATTCCCTAGAGATTGAAAGTGGAATTTCACCTATTCTTATTAGGGCGAAATATTTATCAGAAAAGTTTTTTGTAAAAGTGTTAGCTAACTGTCAGTATTATGAAAAGTTTAAAGATAATAAGGTATTTTTAGAAGACTTACAGAAAGAAGAACTGGAAAATGAGTTTAAAGGTATAAACAAATCTGACAAATGGGATTTGGGGTCATTAGAAGTACAATTGACTAGACCCGTTTGTTCAAATGACAAAGTTTATAGCAACATGGAGTTTCTAGAATATATAGACAAGGAGAAAGGGGAATATAGGAAAATAGAAAATCAAACGAACTTACCTGTAAGTGACGTTCGATGATTATTAAACGAAGTGATTCGCCCGAGAGATTACACCATTAATAGTTTTATTTACTTGTAGTAGCACGCGTATGTGCTGCCATCTTACACGATTTTAGAGTAACATTTCACTTAAAAAAAAAAAAAAAGTGAAAATGTTAACTCTCAAATGAAGGTACTTTCATACACGTTTCAGTACCATCTAGGCCTATCGTAACTGCTGTTTCGTGATGCTCAGGGATGACCGAGCCTGGAGGTCTCGGTTTGGGAGGGAAGGGGTGTAATCTCTCGGGCGAATCACTTCGTTTAATAATCATCGAACGTCACTTACAGGTAAGTTCGTTTGATTTTCTATTAAACTTCAGTGATTCGCCCTTCGAGATTACACCATTAATAGTTTTATTTACTTGTAGATGTTTAGAGATTATCACGAAACAGCACAAATTGAAATATTACAAAAGTAGTTTATAAATATAAGCAAAGAAACGATATAATTAGTGTACAATCATTATTTATTCTTAATTATGATGTTAAGTATATCTAATAATCTAAATTAAGTTAATCATCAGAATGATCTAAGCAATCCTGTAACAAAGAGCGAGCGAACTCATCGGATCTATCAGCATCAAGTTCTCTATTATAGAACCGTGCGAAAGACTTAGAGGTGCCAGTCCAGCCTGCTGTCCTCTTTATAATGTCAATATTCACGCCGAGCCTGTTGGCCGCGGAAGTCGAAGCATGCCGTGTACTGTGTGCGTTAATTATGAATTTCTCATTAGCTGTTCTCCTTATATTAGAGAGTCTGATAAGGGAGAGGGTTTGCACGCGGTGTGCAATGACAAGAGCCAGTAAGGTCACTAATTTCTTAGACAAAACATTAAAAGAAAGGGTCTCATTTGGATAGTAATTGCTAAGAAAATCCAACACTATTGTAGGATTCCATGTATAATTATAACGTGGAGTGGGAGGTCTTAATTTATATAGCCCCTTCATAAATCGTCTTATCTGTGGGTTATTCATAATATCGGCTCCAAGTATAAGTGATAATGCTGCTTTTGCGCAATTAATGCTACCATATTTTTGACTTTGTTGATACAATGTAAATAAAAATGAATTTATGTCTGGTACAGAATTACAAAAAATATTCAAATTTTTTCTTCTACAATAAGAGTGCCAATATTTCTGGCTAGTGTTATACTGCTTTAAAGTATTTTTTGTCAAAGAAGCTAGCATTACATCCACAGCATCAAGAGGAGTGCCCTGCTTTAAGAACGCCTCCCTGACAACACTCCGGCAACCAGGGTAATCAACAATTTTTGGAAAAGGGGGTACCAGGGCTGAGTGGGCCATAAAGGGACCACGACTATCCCTGTCGCTTTATCTGTTTGGATTTTTTGCAATACTTTTAAGATAAGACAAAATGGGGGAAATGCGTAGAAATAGTACGCAAGCCAGGATATTGTAAATGCATCCACCTTGTACGCTTCAGGGTCACGATGCCAAGAGACAAATTTAGTACATTTGTTATTCAAGCGGCTCGCAAATAAGTCTATCTGCGGTCGGGTAAATTCTTGACAAATTCGATCGAATGCGTAATCCGCGAGTTCCCACTCGACATCGGCATGTATGCGACGAGATTCCGCATCAGCCCTGAAATTATCGGCTGAGCTTACATACGAAGCAAAGATAAATATGTTTCTTTTTTCGCACCACTGCCATATGTGCCGAGTCAAACTATTCAAGTGGGGAAACTGAACACCACCCATTCTATTTATATATGCAATTGCCGTGGTGTTATCAATTCTTAATAAAATCTCGCAATTCCGTTGATTTTTCGCAAACGTTTTTAAACCGAAGAAAGCGGCTGTCAATTCAAGGTAATTAATATGTTCGGCTTGTTCTTGGCTAGACCACTGCCCATTTGCTGTGTTACCGGAACAATAAACACCCCAGCCCGATCGCGAAGCATCCGAGTATATTTCAAGCTGAAAGTTACCTGACCGTAAAGGGTTACCTGGTACTTCTATATTACGAATCCACCAGTTAAAATCTGAATTTAATGAATCGGGTAATTGTATGTATTGATTGTAATCGTCTTTTTGTTCTAAACAAAGAAATTTAAATCTCTCAAAGTTTTTTGTATATAACCAACTGTAAGGTATTGCTGGGCAAACTGAGATTAACAAGCCAATCAAATGTGCAAAATTTCGAAGCTTACACCGTTTTATGGAAGAAAAATATAGAAGTTCCTCTTTAATTTTTTGTCTTTTATTTTGCGGAATACTGAGTAGAAGATCGGCAGAATTAAAAACAAACCCTAGGTACTCAGCTGATTGACTCGGGGTAGATACCGATTTTTCATAGTTTATCGTGAAACCGAGAGAAATGAGTAAGTCTTGAGTCACATTGAAATTATGTTTACATTGTGAGTATGAGTTTGCGAGTAATAAGATATCATCTAAATAGATTACTGATAATAAGCCTTGACTGCGTAAGGATTGCATGACAGGCCGCATCAACTTAGTAAACACATAAGGAGATAGGTTTAGCCCGAAAGGTAGTACCTGAAATTCATATAGCTTTTCTAACCACAAGAAACGTAAAAGTTTTCTATAATCCTTATGTATACTTATAGAAAAATACGCATCCTTTAGATCTATAGAACACATGTATGTGTTTTTTGTTATGAGTCGCATTGCAGTCCTATAATCCTCAAGCTTGAAATGTGAAGTAGGTATAAACTTATTCAGAGCCTTGAGATTTAAAATAAATCTATTTTTACCATTACTCTTTTTTACAAGAAATATACTTGTCAGAAATTGACCTTCGCAAGGCTCACACTCTCTTATAGCACCGAGTTCAAGAAGGGAATGTATCTCTTTAGACATTTCTCGTAGATGTGACTCTGACTCTGGATTATTCATTGGAATATTACGTTGCGTGAGGTCACCCGAAGTAGGGATCCGTAAATCGGACACCCATGATAATATAACGGGGTCGTTGCAGATTTTTAACCAATTATTATAAAAAAAAAGTAATCTACTAGCCTGTGGGGTGACGTCATCAACTTTAAGCGACGGGAGGTCCGCGGAGGATGACGCGGGGCTCGGCGGTCGCTCGGTCGTCGCGCCCGCGGCGGCGGCTGCCTGCGCCCACCAGCCGTCGAGCTCGGCCTCGCGGGGGGGTGGCGTCGAGGCGGAGCTGGCGGGGGTGGCGGTGGGCCCCTCCAGTTTAAAGCTCGTGATGTTGTAGGCTCCGTTTTCCTATTCTTAGGCGGTGGTTTTGCTTTTTCAGAGACTGGTTTAGCAAGTTCGGCTCCTGTTCTCGAAATCGCTTTCATGGATTTTAGATTCTCTTGCAAATTGCTACCAAAAAGTAAATCATCTCTTTTTAGGTCTCTAATATTTTCTTTTACGTCCTTACTGAGGCAGGCTAAAAGGAAATTTCGTCTGACTTGAGTCTCAGAAAAATGAATGTGACATAGGAGCCTTCCTGTATCGCTGAGCGATTTCAGGGCATTGATTTTTATGTCAACCGACTCGGCGTTGGATGATAAAAAAGCTGACATCGTAGATGCAACTCCCGTGATTGCAGTGGCAAGTAAATTTTGTTTATCAACAAGTATGTTATCTCTTTTAAAAACGTTCTCATTAACAGCTGCCTTGATTTCAGGGTTAATGATCGGAGCTTGGACAATCTTAAAATTCTCGGGTATGTTGTTATCTTTGACAATGGCTTTTTTATTCTCCTCCTGTAGCCCATTCACTAAGATATCTGACCATCTGCTGGCAATATCCTTTTGGATAGTTGGACCAAAAATCTCCTTAGCAATAGGTTCATCACCTAGAATACATAGGACACTGGGATCTAACTCAGTAGCAGGCGAAATATCTTCTTGCGTGATGTTATTACTCAGCGCAGGAACCGGTATCACCACGGAAGCCACGGCTGGTCTGGGTGGTGAGACGGGGGACTGCCCAGACTTATCTTGGCCTGACTGTGTAGGTGGTATGTTGCACAGATTAACAAAATCATCATCGTTATCGACAGGGGGCGCTCCTGTAACCAAAAACAAGGGCCATTGTGCAAAAGAAAACAAAATCACGATGCAAGCCTCACGGACTGCACTCTAGATAGGTATCTATAAAATGCACTGACCAACATGTCATGACGTAGCCTCTCGGACTATGTTCTAGACAATAAATTGTGTGCAATACTATTTTAAGATACATACAATGATCAACCTCCCGGATTAACCTAATGTATTATCACATTTATGTGGCCGGTGACTATAATCATTGCATTACGTTATGTACTTGAGATATGTAAACTGACATAGCCTCTCGGACTATGTTCTAGATAATAATTGTGTGTAATACTATTTTAATATACAACATGTAAGTAAATAGACGTAGCCTCCCGGACTATGTTCTATATTACTTGTGTGCAATACCATTTTAAACAATGATCAATATCCCGTATTGAACTAATGTTCCATTGGTAATTTAATATCATTGGCCGGTATTAGCCTTACAGACTATACTCATTGCACCTATATCATGTACTTAGGTAATTAAAAACCGACCGTACCTTTACTTGTTGAAGTATGTTGGTCGTAATCATCATCATAGTAATAGTCACTTTCACTCTCGTCCCTATAAGAATGTTCCGATGGTGATCTTGAACGATGACGACGGCGAGAACGTCGCCGGTCGTATCGATCGTCGTGTCGTTCACGGCGAATCTTAGCGCGTTTTTTCTTTAGTCTCCTTATCTTCTCCTCTATGTCGTCCTCCTCTGCTGCATAGTATTTACGCTTTCCCATTATCAATTATCACACACACAAAGCTAAAATTACTGGAAAATAATACATTTAGAAGCAAAAAACCGATATTTAAACTTCACTAGCGTGTCGATGGCCGCCACACAAAACGTGTATGAAAGTACCTTCATTTGAGAGTTAACATTTTCACTTTTTTTTTTTTTTTTAAGTGAAATGTTACTCTAAAATCGTGTAAGATGGCAGCACATACGCGTGCTACTACAAGTAAATAAAACTATTAATGGTGTAATCTCGAAGGGCGAATCACTGAAGTTTAATATACACTGATGGCTCAAAAACTAAGAATGAAGTAAAAGCTGCTTTTTATGACTCGTTAACAAAAATTGGGCGATGTTTTTATCTACACCAAGAATCTTCTATTTTCACAGCTGAATTGTATGCCATACATGAAGCATTGAAGTATATTCAAAATGCACCTCAGACAAAATTTTTAATTGTTACTGACTCTCTAAGTGCATTGAAAAGCATAGAATGTACCATGTTGAGCTTCAAATGCAATATATACATTTATAAAATAAAAGAATTCTTGCGACATCTACAGAAAAGCTTTAAAGTAATAGAATTTATGTGGGTTCCCTCGCATTCCGGTATAACTGGAAATGAAATTGCAGATTCATTAATGAAAACTCAATTAAGTAATGTACCAATACACCTTGGGTTTAAAGTACCATTTACTGATTATTTTTCCATTTTGAAGAATAGAATGTACTCGATGTGGCATAAGCAATGGATAGAGACTTTAAAGGAAAAAGGCACATGGTATGCATATATACAAGAAGAAATACCCAAAAAGCCATGGTACTTCAAGCTTCGTAACCCTTCTAGAAAGTATGTTGTTACAATTAATCGTCTAAGGTTAGGACATGGTCAGTTCAGAGCGCATTTGAAGAGAATTAAGTTGGATGATTCGGATACATGTCGATATTGTGGTTCAAGCACAGAGACCCTTGAGCATCTCATACTGAATTGTAATGCATTTAACTTGCAAAGAATGATTATGATAGATGGCCTACTAAGTATATATAAAAATAAGAGTTTGCCATCTATCATAAAGAACGAAGACACTTATAAAACAATATTTGAATATATAATGTCTACATTTGGTAAATTATAAAACTGAAAAACATAAAATAATGACAGGCCAAAATGGTGCTACCGTGGCCGTGAAATACTAAAAAAAAAAAAAAAAAAAAGAAATTGTCAAGTACAGTTTAAATTAAGAGAGTCCGGCGTTTCAGAATACGAATTACCTAAAACTAATTTAAAATTATATGTTTAATTTTAGTTTTAGTTTTAGTGCAGGTAACTTCAGAATTACCCCCATTGTATTGAATTGACTTGAAATTATATTAATTAAGTAATTATTTTGTTTCTATTTTGACATTAACGATTTATTATTAGTGATTTGACATCTTATTAATTTTGAGTTGATTTTAATAATTTGATGGGACTTTTATTAATTAATTCATTCATTTATATTTTGACATTAACATTGATTTGAGATTTATATTTGAGCTGACAATTCATTAATCTTATTTTGGTTTTGATTTCAATTTCATCTCTATTTTGACATTTACAGTATCAACATGAGTGTTTTAAATAAATTGTAACATAGTTTAAGCTATACGTATTGTGTAAACATAAATTTTGCATGCCGAAGTCGGCAAATCGTGTGTAGCCTTCATAACAATGTACGTGACATCTAATTATCTGTATTAATATGATAATTGTATCCACGATTTGAGCAAATAAATATTATGATTATGATACTAAGATTTGTAAATAATGTAAGATATAGTAAAAAGAAGAACGGGGAGATAAGCTACGAAGAATATGAAAAGGCGGAAAAAACTGTTATTAACATAATACAGTCGAATGAAAAGGACTCTGTAGATAATAATAGTTTATCTAAATTTGTAGATGAAGAAGGTTTAATAAGAATAAAGACGAAACTCCTTTTATCTGATTTTACAGATGGTGTCAAGTCACCCTATTTACTTTCTTCAAAAGATCCCATTGTCAAAATGTTAGTGAGGCAAAGACATGAACAGCTATTACATGCTGGTACTGATCAGTTAATATCTGACTTGCGAACAAGATTTTGGATTGTGGGTGTACGTAGGCTTGTGAAGTCAGTAGTTTCAGCATGTGTTATCTGTAAAAGATATCGATCTAAAGCTACTCTAGCTCCTACGGCACCATTACCGGTAGAACTCATCACTTGTACTTCACCTTTCCATACCACAGGTGTAGATCTTGCTGGTCCACTTTTTTTACGAGATGGACAGAAGTGCTGGATCGTGCTATATACATGTTCCGTGTATCGCGCGGTTCATCTGGAACTAACTAGATCCCTATCCACTGAAGAATTCATAATGACGCTCAGAAGATTCATAGCTCGACGAGGGAGAATAAATATGTTAAATTCAGATCAGGGTACGAATTTTCAAGGTACGAAGAATTTACTTAACTCAATAAATTGGGACGAGATACAAAAGTATTCTTCAGTAAACCGTATTTCCTGGAAAATGAATGCTCCTACAGCAGCCTGGTGGGGTGGATATTGGGAGCGCCTAATCAGAATACTAAAGGATTTGCTTCGTCGTGTGCTGGGAAAAGCCGCTGTGACTTATGATGAGTTGCAAACTATTTTATGCAACTGTGAGGCAACAATGAACGCGCGACCGCTAACGTTCATTAATGACGACAAAGCGTCGTCCCTTGAGCCATTGACTCCGGCTCATTTCATCCGACCTATTTCTAGTTCCACCGTTGTTGACCTTGATGCCATAGACTCTTAAATCTGCGATTCCGTTACTTGCAAAATTTAAGAAGTCGTTTTAAAACTGATTATCTTGCCTTTTTAGTCCAAAAGGGAAATGATAAAAGAGACCCGATTAATATAGGTGATGTAGTTCTCCTTGAAACTGATGAAAAAAGACTGAAATGGCCGCTTGCTCTTGTTGAAGAATTATTTACAGGTCGAGATGGTGTGCAGAGGACGGCACGGGTTAAGGCTTCGACGGGGGTGAGAATTCGACCAGTACAACGCTTGTACAAATTGGAGGTGCAAGGTAATAATTTTTCTTCTCCTAATACTCCGCTCTCTAATATTACAAGAAGTGGTAGGAAGCTAACCTTTCCCAGTAAATTTTTATATTATTATTAATTATAATTGTCTATGTTATGTTAAAAGACGATGTTGATATATTATTAGAGTATCTTATTGGTTTAATTTTTTAAAGTCTGTCAGTGTGGTAAAGAATATTTTATTAATTTTACTTTGCTTTAAGAAGACTGCTAAATGATTACCTACAACTAAACATTGTTGTTAATTAAGTAAGGCATAAAATAATATGTTCTTGGGGGTCGGAGGATATTGCGAATTGAAACTCCTTATAATAAACTTTGATTTTATTCAATAAACTTGACAAATGTATCAGTAAAAATAAATTAGACAGCCTCTGACAAACTGTAATACTTCAATGTGGTTTAATTTTTTCTCGATCCCTAAAAAATACTATTTCCAATATATTCCGTTAAAAGTTTAGTGTATTTTTTTCCATCAAACGGCAACACTGTATAGGAAATCAAAGTCGCGCTTGCTTGAATTCTGACCAGCGGTTTACTTCGGTAATATATTAGGTAAGTATTTACAATAAAAGTGTAGCAAAAGAATTTAAACAAAAATAATTATGGCGAAAATATTCATAACAGGATAACAAGTCCAAACTGTTTCTAGGCAACCAGGCAAAGACAATGAACCGCGTATGCCTGGCTACAGCCGTATGAATCAAGAAAATAAAAAGTATTACATAACAAAAATATTAAAATTCTAAACATAGGCCACGCTACAACTGAAGTAGAGCGATTGGGACCCTCCTTGCTTCCTAAATCGTATCCAATCCGGGGGGCTACCGCCTAACTCATAGCGATCACTCGCTATCGCTTCGTGACATTAGAACAATAGCTCTAATGTCATCTGTGACATTAAAACTATTGTTCTAATGTCATGATAACGATAGCGAGTGCTCGCTTTGAGTTAGGCGGTACGGCCGCGAATCTCAACAAATTAAATAGTGTAATAACACGGAGTACATAACCAGTGGAGAAAGCATCGGCATGTTTTTATTCTAAAACAAAGTCACCGATTTACGGCGGGGGGAGAGGTAAGCTCGCCCGCTGTGATTGGATGATGAGTTGACAACCAAATGACAAGGACTTTTATAGGCGCGCCAAAAAAGCATTTAAAAAATATGGATACCGATATCGATAATATCGATATTTTTTTACTTTATTAGTACTTTTAGGTTTGGTTTGCGATACACGTATTATGGGGTTTCCTTATGAAATAAAAAGGCTTATTATTGTTTTTTAAAGCTTAATTTTTTTTAGTAAATTATTGTAATATCCTACTTGAAGATAACACCTGTCGGTAACAAGGAATATATTATACAGATCAGGGCCAATACAATTTAACCGTCACATAACATATAATAATAATAATAATAATAATTTCTTAATTATGATTTCTTCTTGATTTATTCAAATTATATGATAGATGAGCAATGTCGCGTGGCTTTTCCTTGGTGTTAAATCAATGTATTATTCTTCGGTACTCTTATAATTTCGTTCATCTGAATACTGAAGTTAAAAAAAGTATAAATTTTATAACTGCTGAATTACAAAAAGTTTAATATTTTTAATTACACTATTTTCATGAAAATTACCTTGCTTGTTTATTTAAGTGAAGGTTTATTTTCAACGTCTTCTGTTTAGGTATTAGTTAAATCAACTAGGAAATTAGTTGAAATAGCCGGTGACCCCTGCAAAATTATCTATTTTATAATATTTAAAGTAAGACGAAGATTTTACTAAAAATCTACAATATTGTAAAAATTAATACACTGATTAATTTTTTGTTAACTCTGTTATTATACAGAATTACAAATACGTTATTAGTTGGGGACAGTCATTATAGAAACAATCTGCTGATTGTTGATGCTGCAATAAAAAGGTTAGGATTTTAAAATTGTTAGGATTAACGTGTTTTTAAAAAATACATTCTTATTTTCTCTCAACAAAGACGACAGATCTTTAATGTTCTTTGATTCCTCTGGAATAGTCTGTAAAATTCAAATATTTTAACAACAAAAAGTGCAAATTATAACTCATTTAATAGTTGAATATACAAAAAATACTTACAAGAGTCGGTAAATTATAGTGTAGGCACTGACGACCTATATAATCTGCTTCTATTATTTTTTAACAATTCAAAACAATCTGGTGTGAAATGTCTAGAACATACAACACTATACTTTGTTGGGAAAAAATTTTCTTTATGCGTAGCCCCGATCCAAATTTCTTTTTTCTCGCTATTATTGTTGAGAAATTGCAAAAGTATTAATGTATATTATGCAATATACATATTATTTTTAATTATCCTAAGGCTCCGTTCTCGTAAGCTATGATAGGCGTTAGCGTGGAGTAATAGTAACGTATCCATTTTTATACATAATCTAGCTGTGCCCGCGAACTACGTTTCGCCATAACAATTGTCAAAAAAAGCTTATAAAAAATAGTTTACGAATTATTCTCAGACCTACCGAATATACACGAAAATCTTCATAAAAATCGGTCAAGCCGTTTCAGAGGAGTTCGGTTACAAACACTGTGACACGAGAATTTTATATATTAGAAGAAAGAAGATATACTTAGATTTGGCGAACAAAACCAAACGCCTAAGCTGGTCTTAAAATAGAATAATTGCAAAAAATAATAATTACTAATAATACTATATTTTAAGATATCGATATGCATGGTTCCGCTGCCTTCACGGCACCGCACTATTAAGAACGAAAGAGACAAAATCTAATACGCAAGTCAGTGCACCAGAAAGAGATAGCTAAAGACATCAACGCAAACATTCCAAAAATTAAAATTTAGATTTAATTTGTCAATTTAATAAAAAACTACTTACCTATGAAATGTTATCCCATCTTTTGTGTAGCTTGAGGTAGTAGTACACCTTCCACACTATTTAATCGCACAACTAGGCATTACTTTACCGTTTATTGAATTTATTAAGGAGAGTGCGTGACGTTCGTACGTTAGCTTCGACTCACAGACTAAGGAGAGATACTATTCGACTGACCAATATTTCGTCGCATAAGCTTGAAATAGCGTATGTTTGGTGAGTGCCCTCACCCCCGCATGCGCTCTCCACTGGTTATGTACTCCGTGTGTAATAAGTATATAAAACTACTCTTTGGTAATAAGCACTTAACCTTCGGCCCGTTCCAGATAAGCATTTTTAGCCATAAATACCAACATTTTTAGCATCTCTGCGTTCCATTAGCCGGTGATGCTAGTTTTTCTTGCTGGTTGTCATGCGTTTCATTTAAGCATTTTTAACACGAAATGCTAGCATCAAATACCCATGCTAATAGATGGGTCCTCTGATACCACTTTTTGACAGCTTTCAAATTTGACATTTGGAATCTTTTTTTCATGAATCAAAAAGGATTTTCAGCGGATTTAAAAAAAATATTGAAAGATATTTGTAGTATTAGCCAATTCTGATTTATATTATAAAAATTTTTAAGTGGCTGGACTAATTAAGTGAGGTGTCAAAATTCAGCACGAAAAATCAGTACCTTGCGTTTCATTTGTAACAATTAGCGCGGCTAAAAATGTCAACATTTCTTAAAAGAAACGCAAAACGAGGCTAACATCAGATGTTAGCCTCAGAAAGTAGCAGTGCTTTATCTGGAACGCAGGGCTTGTGTAATAACCACTTCTGTGGCTGATGCACAAGCCGTGCAAGCCAAAAAAATAATATAAAAAAAATTGTTTGATGATGAGGTTATTAGAGGTGAGCGTTTAAACGAAAAGCACTTAAAAAAGTTTGCTTTTGAACAAAAGTACAAAAGCAGACTTTTTCTAATCAAAACATTACGCTTTTACTTACGCTTTGCTTTTTACCGACATACATTAGTCCCGCCATCTGTACTCCCGCAATAAAATTACCTACTTTGAAAGCATGCTCTGTATACATGCATCGGAACTAAAACGTTCGCCGCTAGATGGCATTATACTGCGTGCTGGAGATATAAAGCGACCAAAACGCATCCCAAAATTGGATGGCTTACCACGCTTTTCGTTTAAAAAAGTAGTAAGCTTTTCACTGTCGAGAGATAAGTACGCGTTTGTTGTGTTGTGGCTGGCTGCTTTTACGTACGCTTTCGTTTTATTTTTTTAAATACGTGTATAAATAAGCATTGTATTTACGTTTGTTATGCGTGTGTGTATAAAGTGCGATTAAATAAAGTTTATAAATATATAATTTGATAGTTTTAGTGTCGAGAGGTGGTAATAATGTAATGTGGGACTTTTTGAAAGGAACTTGGTCAATTAAGTCGCGTGATGCAATATTTGTAGAAACATTGTTTATTAAATAATAAAATAAGAATATTAATATTTCCATCAATAAAAATATTTCATTTGATTGATATGAGAGCAGTTTTTTCGTTTAAATAGTATAAAGCTATCACTATAGTGTTTTTGTCATTAGCAATAGAACGGTGCATACGTTGTACTTAAACGTTTTTGCAAACATAATTATACGCAATAAACAATAAGCGTTTAAACGAAAAGCTTTTTTACAAGCGCGCTTATTTAAATAAGTACAACGTTTAAACGTTTTAAAATTTTAAGCCGTTTTTCCCACTTCTAGAGGTTATGTTTGTGTAGGTGGTTATTGCATTTCGACATATTCTTTACATTTTTTACACCAAACCAAAGTTTGTGAACATAATAAAATGAATATAAATCAGCCCTCGAACTGGAACAACAATAACCGTGGTCATAGGGGCCGTGGAGGAAATAGTAGGGGTGGTTTTGGGCGCGGAAGCAGAGGCCACTGGGAACAACATAATTTTAGGGGATCTCAGGGTCGAGGGAGCTTTCGGAAAGGCAATTTTGTACAAGATAACCTTGCTCAAGAGAACTGGAACGCGCGGGGGCCATGGAGAAAACCGAAACGTGATACCCCTGGAAAACGATTGTGTGAATCAGATATAGGTGTGACTGAGTATATCAGTGATCACAAAGGATTTAATGGCATCATCAAATCAAGGTTATATGAAGTTTCCATTTGTTTAATCGATATAATTAAGCATATAATATAGATAACAATTGCTGCAATGATGATAAGGAGTAAATTATAGTCAATTTCAGGTTTGATTTTTTATGCTATTATTAGGTATAGTTACTACTGAGGTATACAGCTCATCAAACCTGACTGTTCATAAGTGAAACATAATTTGCCTATAATTAGACAGGGTGTCCACATTCTGGAAAGTCAGGGAAAGTCAGGGAAAAGTCAGGGAAGCTCAAGGCAGTCAGGGAAAGTCAGGGAAATCGAGAGGCTACCTGGAAAGTCAGGGAAAAAATAGGATTTTACACTGTTTGACCCCCAAATTTCCCAGTGATTGTCAAATGAGGAATATGTTTACTTCATGCTTTTTGTAGAATGATTCCTAATCTTGACTATCGAATTATTTATGTCCAGGTTTGCACATTATATCATAATTTTGGCAGACAAATCAACCGAGCAACCCTTAACCCTTGAGTTCAAATGCAATTTCCTTCAAATGTATGAACATAATTTTGATAAGTGGCATAGTTAAGGTGCGTATAAACTACGCGCGGCAGCCGCGCGAGCCAGTGTTCGACCGAGGTAGGCGTTCATTTGCCGCGCGAGCCAATTTTTAGATAATAATTTAGCAGAACGCAGCTGCCGCGCGCGGCAAGCGATCCAGCTCGAACATCCCGCGGCGGATTCGTTCTTGTAAACCTATGAGTCGTCCGTTTTACGTAAGTACCTATGCGCTGCGCGAGCCAAATCCCCGAAACAAAACAGCGTCCCAACTGTGCGAAAGCAGACGAGCTCCTTTGATGCGGTCTCAAAAACCGACAAGAAGCCGTTCGTCGCGCGGCACGTTCGACCGCGGCAATGCTCGAGCTGCCGCGCGCGGCGCCCCCGGCCACATAGCGCGCGGTCGCTGTGCGAGCCAATGTTCGAGAGTTTGCCGCGCATAGTTTATACGCACCTTTATGTTGTTAATTTTATAGGTTTTATATTGAAAGTAAATTGTATGGCGTTAAGACAATTATTCTGCTCTAGAGTGAAAAGTCATTTGAAATATAAAGATACAATAAAAAACAAAAATCAATGTATAAGTAATGTGTGTTGCTGCCTTCAGCTTGGATAACTGTTTGCATATGTGAACCTATTGATCTTACCAATCTTACAATGATATCTTGAAAAATGTTGTTCCATTCCTCATCTATCGCCATTCTGAGCCCATAAGGTTTTGAAGAAGCCGGATCCCTATCTTAGGCCCTGTGCTTTAATTCGTCCCAAAGATATTCCATGGGGTTCAAATCAGGGCTCCGTGCTGGCCAATCCATGACACGAATGCCAACGTCCCTGAGTATAATATTGCGTATAGGGTCTTGCATTATCATGCACATTAGAAACATCTCATCTTAAATACATCCTGATTAAGGTACCACGAGATCTTCAAGAACATCAGGGATTTATCGTTCTGTAGCAAATCCGCGTGAAAGAGCATTGGATTCGATATAAACCATCTCTGTTTATGCTGTTAGGGAAATGCCGCCCCACACCATTATGGAGGCTCCATAATGGAGCCATCATAAGTAACAGTTTTTTCGATACAGCACTGAGCGTAACGTTTTCTAGGGCAACGGTACAGTCTCTGTCTTCGATTATTTCTGTAAAGACACTCTTGCCTCGCCAGAAAAAATAACATACGTCCATTGATCCATTGTCCATCATTCTATATGCTCACGAGCAAATTGAAAGCGTGATCTGCGTTAAGCTACAGTTAATTTTGCTTGGCTAGTTAGTAGGCTAGCTCGACAATTAAATTGTGATTGGCTAACCTTCTCTTGACTGTACGCGCGCTTATGGCCAGACAACTCCACGTTCGTCACGAAGCTGTTGTTGGACCTGCACTGCGTTCTGACGCTGATTCCTCGGGACATTTAAATGCATGTATCGATCATCTGCGGAGGATGTAACCCATGGCCTATCAGTTTCTGCGCGTCGATTGAAGGCTCCAGTCTTTAGGTATCTTCTATAGACGCGCTGCATCGAAAAACGCCTTAACATTTGAGCAACCCGACGATGAGTAAGGCTCCATTGAAGTAATGCGACAGCTTGAGTATAGCTTCCTGGAGCGGATTATCTATTTTTAGAAACAAAAATAACCTAATCTGAAGAATTAAAGACAAAGTAAGCAACTACGCAGAGAAGTCATTAAAGTCATGTGAAATTCCACCTTTCCAAACGTGTTCCTATTAAAAGAGGTGTGCGACAAGGCGACACAATCTCCCCTAAGTTGTACACGGCGTGCTGAGAGGATACATTTAAGGTCCTCGACTGGTCTGGTAGGAGTATCAACATAAATGGAGAGCAATTAACTCATCTGCGATTCGCAGATGACATTATCATTTCTGCTAAGACGGCTGCAGATCTTCAGCTGTCGGTGGGCATGAATACCTCAAAAACGAAGATCATGGCCAGGGATCCAAACATAGGACCCATAATGATTGCAGGAAACGTGGTTGAACAGGTTGACTACTACTACATATTGGGGCAGCTACTTACCCTTGAAAAAACTGGGCAAACACAAGAAATAGAACGCCGAATAAAACTAGGTTGGGGCGTGTTTAGCAAAATGTCCCACATTTTCTGGAGTGAAATGTCTGTATCTCTTAAGCGTCTAGCTTTCGAGCAATGCTCGTGATAGGGGCTGAGACCTGGACCTTGACTAGACAACATATACACGCCCTACAGGTAGCACAAAGAAAAATGGCTTAGGGTTTCTCTGGGGGAATGGATCTGGAATACGGAGATACGCAAGCACACCAAACTGATTGACGTGGCTCGTGTCATTGCGTGTAGAAAGTGGCGATGGGCAGGGCACGTGGCCCGCAGGACCGACAACCGGTGGAGCAATAAGATCATCGAATGGGAGTGTCTCCCCGGAACAGGACGAAGGAACGATAGTCGACAGCCGGCTCGTTGGTCAGACGACATAACAAAGACAGCGGGCAAGAACTGGACAAGAAAAGCCCAACCCCGTAGTGAATGGCACAGAATGGAGGAGACCTATACCCACCAGTGAGTGGACATAGGTTGAAGAAGAAGTCAACCCTCAAAAGATGAATGAAAAGCGATTGTGTTTATTACGAGTATCTTAGTATTCAATAAGAGCCTTTTTGCATTTTTTATTTAACAAAGGTACAAACACTTGAAGGAAATTGCATTTGAACTCAAGGGTGAAGGGTGTCTCGGTTTATTTTTTCGCTAGTGTACTTTCTACAGTGTAATGAAATCTATACTAATATTATAAAGAGGAAAGATTTGATTGTTTGTTGGTTTGTATTGAATAGGCTTCGAAACTACTGAACCGATTTTGATGAAAGTTGGTTTAGGGATAGTAGACCAGGGGAACATAGGGTAATTTTCCTACAGGAAAAGAAATTCCCACAGGAATTCAAACATAACGCGGGCGAAGTCGCGAGCGTAAAGCTAGTTTTAGATACAATTTGGTCTGAAAATTGTAACAAAAAATACTAAATATTTTCGAAAAAAGTATTCTATTTTATTTTTCTGTAAAATGAATATATTTGGTCAGGGAATTTTGAAAAATGGTCAGGGAAAGTCAGGGAAAAGTCAGGGAATTTTTTTGAACATTAGCAGTGGACACCCTGTTAGATTGATTAAGTCTTGAAGTAGGAAAGTAATGGCATATTTTCAGGGGTAGGCTGTGTTATCTTGCATCATCATCACAGCCCATATACGTCCCCAACAAGGGGCACGAGCCTACCCTAATAAGTTATGTTAGGCAGATTAGGCCTTAGTCAAACCACGCTAGCCCAGTGCAGATTGGTATGCAGGTTTCCTCACAATGTTTTTCTTCACCGTAGGACCGTCAGATAAATGTACATATGAAATTCGCGAAACGAAAAACACATTTGTACATGGCAGGATTGATTGCCGGCCTCCCGATTCTACTCGGAGCACAGTCCAGTGCCGAGGCCACAGCGCCATCGCGACTTTTTTATTGTTATCTTGCATACCACACTATACACAGTGTTTCAAAATAACCAATAAATAATTAATTCTTTGTCGAAAACTCATTACTAAAATGTGTTTACACGTAATGTCATTCAACCCAAAATTTTTATGTAAATCATAGTATCCTCATCATGTCTATGATTTACATGAAAATTTTGGATTGAATGACATTACGTGTAAACACATTTTAATAATGAGTTTTCCATAAAGAATTGATTATTTATTGGTTATTTTGAAACACTGTGTATACAGTAGGTGATAGTCTCACCTCTTCATTTTTGAATATAAAGTGTAAGAAAAAATAGAGACTAAACAATGCTTACCCACCCAGTTGTGGTGTAAGAGGCTACTAACAAATCCCTGATGCTGCATATTAATCTGCACTGAGCCATCGCACAAATCTTACTGATTTTTGGCCTTAGCTAATTTTAACACAGCAAAGAGGCTTACTATTTGTTCACCCACAAAGTCAATGAGATTCTTAACTTACACAATCAGAGTTAAATTTGGAGCAGGACTCACTGTATAGTGGGTTAAGTGTGTGAATACAACCTCTTCATGATCCATGAATATGCTGGGTGGAATTCTAAAATCATAGCCTCTAATATGGGTCCCTTTCTGGCTGGCTGACTTGTGATTTTTTTAGAAAATAATACTGATAGACATGCATACCACCTGCCTGATGGTAAGTGGCTTCAGTCACTTATATGTATAATTTGTTAAGATTTTCAAATGTGCAACCATACAAGTACAACTGTATATATTTCCAACCTGCGGCATAAGGTGTAGTAACTAGAAGGTACACAGCAATTTCAGTGCCTGTCATCTTGGTAAACCACAATTCAGAATAATTTTTACATATTTCATTAAGAGGATTGTGAAGTAATCGTGCGCGGCGCGAGTAGGTATTTTCTAAAATACTATCTGTTTCACACCGCTCGGCCTCCCGTCTGGCGTTTACACCACAAATACAACACGCGCAAATTCTCACGCACACAACGACAGCAGCGCGCGACTCCTCGGCGCGAGAACTCGAGATCATTATTTTACCGTTTGTAATGTTTTGCGTTGCTTAGGTATTCCTGACTGCCTTTCCGCTCGCAACTTTGCCTTCGTTATTTTCGTTTTTCGTGGGGGAATTTTGTTTACCCGTAGGAAAAAATATTTTATAACCTTATATTACTCAGTGATAATGTAGCATTCTATTAGCCAAAAAAATTTTAAAATCAGCCTAGTAGTTTTTAAAAATAAAAAATATAACAAATTAAAATTGCTTTATTTCTAAAAATCATTTTAACAATAATTACGCCGAGACTTCCCAGTAAGCTAGTTTTTGAGTTTATTCATTACAAACAAAAATACAAACATAGTTGCATCTTCTTTCTTTATAATATATTAGTAGATAAGTTTCGTAAATTATTTCAGTTTTCCTTTGAAATTTATAGTGTAGGCACTTACCTACTTGGTATCCCTACCAAGTCCTACTTTATAGGACTGAGCTGTTATTTGTTATGAAAGTACCTATCTATCGTACATTTACCTGTCTAAAGAAAATGACTTTTTGTAAGATGAGTGTTATACTGAATTAAAATGATTTTCATTTGAGATGTGAATCAATGTAAAATGGATCCTTTTATGAAAAAAATAAACACTAAACATAAAATGACATTTACAATTGTTTAAACAAGAACAGACCTCTTGTTAACATAAAAATAAATAACAAAAAATCTTTTATTTTAGATAGATAAATTAATACTTTTACATACAAACTAAACGAGCAGGGATTTAAAAAATATAAAGTAATAATTATGCATCAAATAAAAAAATACCTCTCATTTTTATACACTAATCTCGGGTAGTTATACCTACTAATAGTCTTAGAATTCTAATTTTTACCACCTCCGTGGTCTAGTGGTTGAGGCCACCGGATGTTGATCGGGAGGTCCGTCCGGAGTTCGATTCCGCACGGGGACAAAAGCTTTTCTGCTCCGTTTGGTTGGTGGTAAGGCTTCTGAGCACACCTGGCTAGCTACCATCGTCTTACCTAAGTTTATCGCCATAATAACAATTTTAATAGAATTGTTGTGTTTCGATAATTAGAGGTGAGATAGCCAGTTCCTCAGCTGTCGAGGAGTCCAGGTGAAGCTCACTTCCACCTTCGGCATTATCTTCACATACCAGCAGGTGAGATGAAGGCCAAGAGCTTTCCTGTCGTATGTAAAAAAATATTTTACAATAAATATATAAATGGACTACAAAAACACTAAAAAGTTAGAAATAGTATAAGAATAGGTACAGACAACATCACACATCATTATTGAAGACGGTGCCAAATTTTAAGACTTTCTAGGAGATCATCGTTTGGCACCGACTTCAATATAGAAATGTAATGTTGTCTGTACCTATTCTTATATTATTTTTACTTTTCAGTGTTTTTGAAGTCAGTTTTTATTTTTTGTAAAATATTTTTTTTGTTTAACTTTTTAGTGAACGAAACCCGAATTAAATTAGGGTTTCCCTCGATTTTCATAGGATCCCATCATCAGAACCTGACTTTGGTGACCTAGGGACCACCCTAGGAGTGTACTCTACCGAATACAAAAAGAATTTTGAAAATCGGTCTACAATTGGCGGAGTAATCGCGTAACATACACACAAAACGGTTGACACGGTTAGCGCAGAGGTCGACTGATCGCCTACTGCGCAACAGGTCGCGGGTTCGATTCCCGCACGGGACAGATGTGTGCATGTGATATTCTATGTTTGTAACTGCACCCACGACACAGGACAAAATCCTAGTGCGACGTTTTTATATTTAAAAAAAAACACGTTGGACGCACCTAAAAATTTAAGGATTTCCCTCCATTTTTATGGGATCCCATCATCAGATCCTAACTTTGGTAACCATGGGACAACCCTTGGAGTATAATCTTTAGAATACAGAAAGAATTTTGAAAATCAGTCCGCAATTGGCGGCGTAATCGCGTAACATACACACAAAAAAAAACATACGCATCGAATTGAGAAACTCCTTTTTTGAAGTCGGTTAAAAATACCTATTAGTATATGTAATCAGCTGCTTTAAATTTTATAGTTAAAATGAAAAAAAATAATTAAAAACCGTACGAAGGGTGCCTTCTTCCCATATATGTCTACCCTGCCTACCCTACATACTCGTTTGTATTACAATACAAACGACATTTAGGTACTTTGTCGTTTGTATTTTTTATACAATCGTAGATTCCATAACGCGAGTAAAACCTTAGAGCCCAGCTTTAGAGGAATAAAATTCAAATAAAATAATATTAAAAATAACGCTACTTGCATAGTCTATTACATGTTTTTAGCTGCTCCAACTTCATACATTGCATAACAAATACCTATCACAAGAAATACGAATTTATTTTGAGTTTGTGTCTTTATGGCACATATTTATTATAACAAAGAACTACTTACATACTTACATTTTTTTCCTTTTTTGGTTTTGGGAATTTACAGTAAAGTTAACAGGCTACAGGCTGCTAACCCTTAAATAAGGAAATTTGTATTGAAATAAAATCTTTAAAATAAAACACTAAAATCAATAAACGTATTCAAAAAGATATTTACTTTTTCATGTATAAGGTATTTGTGAAGATTAATAGTTCCGACTTGATTAATAACTTTCACTATTGATCGATATATCGATATTACTTTCTCCTCCCTAGGCGACAATAACTACGATAACATTATGTCACATCACTATCACTACATTATACCCCTGCCCCCCACCCGTATCGTGCGATAGAGAGAGTTGCAAGAAATGGTCGAAATTGCCTACAATTCCTGTTTGAAATATTGTTTCGGGCGATAACTGTTTTACCCCCCTAAACCTTTATGAAATTAGACGCTTTTGGTCTCATTAGATTCAGTATACCTTAATCTATGTTTGTACGTTTTGCTTTTTTTGTTATTCAGTATAATTTAGTCAAAAAAAGACAAAAATGTTCAAGGTAGTTTTTAAGTCGAAAATATAGATATTTAGATGCTAATAACTTATATTCTGAGCAATATTTCTTCAAAATCAAAACGTACAAACCTAGTTTTTCATTATATCTACAAGATTTCCAAAAATTATGAAAATTGGACTATGTTTAGAGGGAGAAAAGCGTTATCGCTTTTTGTATGAAAATTTACAGCTTCACAATCCTCTTAAGTATTTTTGCATAGATTTGATTCATTGTTTCATTTTGATTTTTTACTTGCTGTTTTGCAATTTTAAAATAATGAAATACCTACACCCTTAATAAAATTAATTTATCTGATTACCAGATATTCAGACTTTCATGTCTCTGAAATAAGCAAAGAGGGTGATGAGGCAGTGTTGACAGATTTAAAGCCTCCAACACCACCAGTCGAAACTGTTGACGAAGATGAGGAGTTGTTATTGAATAAGTATAATGTTGAAATTCTACCTATGGAGACTTGGGACAATATCAATAAGTTAGTAGTGTGTCAAGAAGAAACTACTGAAAAAGTAGAGGTGAGTGCTTTTTTGATTATCATCTTCTATTTCCACTATTCATCAACTTCATATATTTTATATTCTGAGTCATAGGCACAACATTATAAATTTACTATTGCTGTTAAAATGCAGAGGAAAAAAATCATTATTTTTAATCACTATTGATATTACACTTGTTAACAGGGAAAGAATACTTTCATAATGTATGACACATCATCTTGTATGCAAATTTCTTGTATTATTTGAACAATTTCACGTACTGTATACAATTGCAATCCTGTTTGTTTTGTTGTGTTGTGAACGAGGCTGACAAAACATGACTAAAGCCAATCTTGTCATGCCATTGCTTGGTAAGAAGATGCACCCTGGACACTTTTTGAGTGAGGTTGTGAGTCTAATTGCTTATATGAGGTTAATGGTTCAGGTCATTGATTTACTACCAAACGTAGATAACGCATGAACAATCGAAAAATGGGCCGGTGAAGAACTGCTCAATCGCGACTCGTGCAGTTCCTTTCCATAGTGAGTGATTAGCTGTCGGCACGTAAACATGCCGAAGTGCACATTCAAAAGTTGTGGTAACAATAGCCAGAAACGGCAGATAAAAGACGGGATTTCATATTTTGCGTGAGTAAACTCATTACACATCTTATCATGTATTCAAATATTCGATTTATACTAAAAAATAATCAAAAACAATTATTTTAATCATAAACATGTTGCTTCGCGTCAGTGTCAGTACATCACAGAGGTTTTCCCCGGGGAATACAGTATGGGGTTCTTCAAGAAGGGAGTAAATAGGTTCTTAAAGGGTCGACAACGCGTTTGTGATGCCCCTGGTGTTGCAGGCGTCCATAGACTACGGTAATTGCTTACCATCAGGCGGGCCGTAAGTTTGTTTGCCGGCATTGTAGTATAAAAAAAAAATCACAATCGTCTCGCTCGCACGGGCGTCGTATCACGATGTGTTATCTCATTCATGCGTCGGAGCGACGACGCGATAAGCAATTTCAAGCATTATGTTTGAGAGTATAAAGTTGATATTTTCTTGTAGCAATTACTAAAACGTCGTTTGATCTGTGGCTAGGTATGAAATGATGTAACTTCCCACGGTTGTACTTAAAATAGATGCCGTAATAATGCAGAATAAGGTTGAATTCGATAAATACGGTACTTTCTTTATGGTAATTTTCATTCGGGCGTGCATATTGAAGTATATTTATCAGCGAGTACAAATGTATAGTCGATTAGGTGACAGATGTCAAGCGTGTTTTTGTATGATGCGCTCTATCTACGTTTGGTAGTAAATCAATGGTTCAGGTACATAAATTAATATACAAGGCAAATCTGCAGGCGTAGCACGGGCTGCCAAGACGGGACTTGAGTCACGCATTATCTCACAATTTCAGTGACATAATATCTATGTCTTAAAGAGTAGCATGGCGGCGCGTATTGAGGCTGCGGTCCGATAACAGCGCTCACAGTGCTAACGATTATAATCGACTTGTTCAAATTAAAGAGAACACTGAAAATGCTATCAGCATGCTTACGATTTCGGTCCGGAAGAACAGGTACATTCATTTTGAACCGAAAACACAATTATCGAAAGTCAGACTGACAGTTCGCATAAAGTGATTTCACTCCAGAGCATTAGCGCCCTAAGTTCTATATGACGTTAACGATGACGTCATGTGGCTCTTCATGCCGGCTAACATTAGCGCGCTCACAACATTTCGGGACGCGTTTGAGCGCGCTAATAGTGACTTATTGATTTTCGGAACGCAGCCTCAGTGTGACTGACATAATAAAATTTCTTGACGCTCCTCAAGGGATACGTGTCACCTCACGTGTCACTGAGTCTTATCACAAATCTCTTGGCAGCCCGTGCTACGCCTGCTGGTGGAAAAAAACTGGCCAAGTGCGAGTTTAACTCGAGCACCGAAGATTCCATACAAACTAACCTGAGTATATACGTCCCTCAACTACATACATATCTACAGTTTTCAGGTTTATTTCTATGTACTGTAAGATATTGCTTTTTGCCAAATTACATGTTTCTAGGTTACCGGGAAATAATTTCTCATTACATTGTTAATATTTTCTCATTACATTGTATATAAATGTGTGGGTAGCCTTTTTACCTTAATAAAGAAATTATTATTGTAATTATTTTTATTAATTGTCTACTGTAGTACATCAAGTCAAACAATATATTTTGGAACATTGTTTCAGATAGATGTTACAGGAATGACAAAAGAGCAAAGAACAAAGATACATGAAGCAGTGAAAAAGGCATTTGGTAGTTGTATAATTGGCAGCACAGTGACTGTAGATGACAAGAAATATGTGCGCTTTGAAAAATATAGGAAAGGAGGTACCTACTGACTATGAATCATAAATAATAATGTCCCCATAACCTAAATTTGATCACGCTTATCTCAACAGAAACTAGTCATCTGTGCAGGAGATATTATAGGGCACAAGTGATTGAGCAAACATGAGTGCACTCTCTGCTCCTTCACTCGCATAGTTTAATGGGATTGTTAACCGACACAACCGGGGCGAGATAAGATGCAGGTCATGCAGGACCCACTGTGTAACGTACCTTCCGGAGTAGTGTTGTTGAATATATTTATCAACCGTTAAATTTAAGATATAAAAAAATACATGTATATTGGATAAATATTTTGAACCATATCGAATAAAAATATTCATTCAATTCAAGTTGATTTTAACACGAGTGTAATATTAATTCCTATAGATAAATGTAACCGACTGATGATTAAAATTATCCTAATGTTTAATTTCAATCACAGACTGAACTAATAAAAATATTGACCGCCACAGTGCTCACAAAAATATATTTTAACTAGCTGATTGCATTCTCCTGTAAAAACCTTGGGTAAACCTTAGGCTCATGAGTTTATAGCTCAAATTTGTCTGTAACAAAATGCGGTCCGCGCCATACAATAAATTCGTGTTAGTGCAATGGATATACTAATAATAATACTGTCTCGCTTTCATGCGACGCACGAGGCTGCGTTTTTAGGGTTCCGTAGTAAACAAGGAACCCTTATAGTTTCGCCATGTCTGTCTGTCTGCGGTTTTACTCAGAGACTATTATTATTTTTTTTTTTATTGCAATTAAGTTTGCAAACAAGCAAACTGCCCATCTGATGGCATTATATTGTACACAAAAAAATTAAGGAGACATGACATAACATAAGCCAATTACAGAAACACATTATGCTTACAAAACATGGACAATCTGGTAGAATTTACAAAGAATTAAAATCTACCTCTATGTTACCTATTTCTGCCGCCAAGCAGCGGGTGCTTGCATTGCTGTGTTTTGGTAAAGACAGACAGTGGAATTACTGGGTACTGACTGTAATTTGACATCCTATGTCACAACCTGACAATGTACATTGGGTCCTTGGGGGGTTTTACATTTGTAAATTTTATAGAAACCACATTTACTAATGGCCACTTTTCATAAGTTGCTTGTTTATTAACTTAGTTGTAGAAAAAATATATTAGTATAGATTACCGTGGTCCACCATGTGAATAAATTGTGAATAAAAATAAATTATTCTACTTAAACCTGCACCTGGGTCGTAAGCCCCAGGCACTGCTCTTGGCTCTTTTCTGTGCATCGCGGTGGACCCGGCACCCGTACGGTGAATCCATGGAATGCTAAGTTATCGCCTCTCTCTCTTATGATACACATTGAACATTATACAAATACGTAACCTATTTTTATTTCTTACATTTCAGTGCGCATTGACACAAGAGTAAAGTGGATATGGCCTGGTGAATACGTATACTTCGTTGTGTATAAGGAGAATTGCGATACCATGGACGCAGCTGCTCTCATTGCTGAGAAGTTGAATATGAAGTGAGTTTCATCTTGCTTTTTTTTACAACTCAGGCTGCAAACAAGCAATGCTAAACACAAAATTGACATTTATGTATTTTATTATAATTATTTTATTATTACAACATAGTTTGTACTACAGTAAACATAGAAGACTATCTTTTCCATTTCGATTTGTGCAGTCGGACTACGCACTCTTCAAGACGAGCGCGTTCAGAGCCTTCGCGCGAAGTACAACTTATCGCTCTAACCCCGTTCAATGCCTTCGAGCGGGTGAAACAACCGGCGCGTTCAGGACCTTAAAGGTGTCAGAGCGAGCTACAACCGAACAACCATTGAATTTGTTGGTTGTAAAACGCTCTTGACGTTTATTACTGAAATACTCTTACGTGATTGGATGATATTGGGGGCCATAATCTATAACGTCATCTGCTAGAAAGAGAGAGAAATAAAAATTCATGTCAAAGAGGGAGATAAAAGACTTAAAAAGAGATAAAAGTTGCTGTAATGCGGTGAACAACACTGAGCGAGTTAAAAACAACTGAACAATTACACTCCGAGGCTCTGAACGCGCTCCAGTATAGAGCATGTGCAGACGTTTTCCTTTGAGAGAGACCGTTCCTGTCGGCTGCTTGAACTATTATAACAAGTGTCCACCTACCTGCGTGGTGTAGTGGTTGAGAATACCTAGCATTGATTTTGAAAGCCGATACTTCACGGGGGCGGAAGTTGGGCCTGATTGGGCTAGCTATCATAGTAAAATTCGAAATTGTAAAATTAGTTTTCTAATTTCCCATACATATTTCTTCACCTCACCAACTATTTGTATAGGGATTTCATAATTTATTTTACAATTTTGAATTGTCAACGACGCCATACCTAACTTTACTACTAGCTTTGCCCGCGAGCAAGTTTCGCCTTAACGATTGTCCAAAAAAATTCTGGGGAGGGGCTATCACCTATGGGTATAAAAAAAAGCCCACGACCTATTCTCAGACCTACAGAATATACAGAAAAAAATTCATAAAAATCGGTCAAGTCTTTTCGGAGGAGTTCTGTTCGGAAATCTAAGGGCGCGCGCCAGGTTCCCTCCCGTTAAGTGGTCGCATACTATCTCGCGTATTGATAGGTCGGTGACAGTGCGCACGAGTGAAATGCTCCCGACTCGCGAATTTAATAATTACCTCGTTTAAGTAATCAGGCGTCTTGGTAACTTAATTAGGCCCCTGTGTACGTGTAGTTGTTTGTCACATCCACTGTGTTGTGAGCAAGTGTTCCTAGATGATATTCAGGGTCCATGGCTGGGCTTTGACCACGGAGGAGCGCTCCTCTCTCCGCTGCTGTTCAGGTGCTGTATGGGACACTTGCTATAGTGAGTTTGTTTGTTTAATACTTATAGGTTAAGGTACTTCTAACGTGCGATTCTGGCTCCGTTTATAACGAACGAAAGTATAACCCGGAGTTTGGTTACGGTTAAGGGCGAAGGGTTTTCCGCCCCGCAAACGAACCGGCCGTGTACTGAACAAGTTCGATCACAAATACTGTGACATGAGATTTTTACACATTAGATGTTATTTTGACGATAAGACCGATATATAATATATGATAAGAACCGGAACTGATGTCGGGAAAGGAACACGAAGGGATGATAAGGATTCAAACAACACAGAGTGATTGTAGGAAGAATTGGGAATTGCGATGTTCCCCATTCCGTCTCGTCCCGTCCTGTTCCATTTAGTGTTGCTCAAAATCGGTATTGTAGTCTTGCGAGGTTGCGAGACTCTTGCTGCAAGACCGACAGCTAGACCAACACCAGGACTGACCAATGCAATATTTGAGCAAGATTCTTGCTCGAATCTTGCATGGGTCAGTCTTGGTGTTGGTCTCGCTGCAATTAGACTGAACTTGGTCACTCGGACCGTCTGCAAGACCAATTTTGGGCAACACTATAGTCTATTCAAGATAAGAAGGTTTCCGTGACTGGTCGCAGTTTTCCGTTTCACGCATACTATTTTCCGTGATTAAAAATATTGTTTAAAAAATATAACTTCTCTTTAGGTTATTTTTACCGAAAATGCAATAATTAATTCCACATTAAATGAGAACAAGAATGTCAGTCCAGTTAAATAAAATTATAATTCTGAAAAAATATTTGAATCCATACTCCATACATCCATTTGGTATGGAGATAGTTTTGAGTTGTAGGGAAGGATAAACAATAGTTTTTATCCCCAAAATCATTCCTTAAGGGTGTAAAAAGGGGGGGGGGGGGGGATTTGTAAAGGGAATCAATAAAAAAAGGATATCCACGCGAACGAAGTCTCGGGCAAAAGCGAGCGGAGTATAGTTCCATCCGGGGTGGTCATTCGTTGCGTGCGGTCGCTCGGTCGCAGGCTGCGTCCGTCGACGGTGGGGTTCGCGGGCACCAAGGACCGGCGCGCCAAGACCAGCCAGTGGATGAGCGTGCGCCGCGTGCAGCCCGCCAGCCTGGCGCGCGCCGCCGCCTCGCTGCGCTCGCTGCGCATCGGCGACTTCCGCTTCCGCAGCGAGCCGTTGAAGCTGGGCATGCTGCAGGGCAACAGGTCAGTGGCCTCGCTCTACCTCACCGACACCTCCGTACCGAGTCGTTTGCTCGGCGACCCTCACTGTCGCGCCGAGCTGCTCGAGCGGCACGCCTATTACCGATCTCATGGTTTTCAAATGATATCGCTATGAAATTATAGTGCAAAATGAAAAATGAGATTTTCGGATAAATTTTTGATCATTCGTTCATTATATCACGATGACATCGTTGAAATTATGCCGTAGTGATGATATCATTGGCGATCAGTAATTCAAATTCGAATTCAAATTCATATCTTTTATTCAAATTGGTTTGTTACAATCTCTTTTGAACGTCAAAGCAGCTACGCCATTGGTTCACAAGTCTAAGGCGGGAGATCTTGTACTGCAAAGAACCGGCAAGAAAACCAGCAAGGGCAATTTTTTTCTCGCTGTATTGTTACAGAGTCGTCAATTGGAAGCTGACCTCACAGCGGAAGTTTGAGCTCAACTTCCATTACAGGATTAGATGTGTCAGTTCTCTTCTTACTTTGTCATTAACAAAAACAATATTTGTTTAAATAAATAGTTATACATAACAACATGATTCATTATCTGCAAATTTACACCGGGCATTGGCATCATTCGAATAATCGTTGATTTTATAGTAACCTTTACTCATAAGAGTATTTTTTACATGCGCTTTAAACTTATGAAATGGCAAGTTAGTAACGCTTTGTGGAAGCTTATTATAAGAGGTTATACATTTCCCCATAAACGAGCCTCTAGTTTTTTGAAGAATTAATACCAAATGAAGCATTTCATGACTTCTTTATCTCAAAATGTATACCATGTCGTACAATGAAAGATCCACAATAGGCCTGCTGATCATGCTGCAGGACAACAGGTCAGTATAGAATCCGTTTACTTATGACTCTTGCGGGAGACTCGGTACTCAATCGTCTGTGTCAATATCTCCATATTAACGGTTTCCTCGGTAGTTATAAATTAAGACAAATAAAGATTTATTATAAGTTAAAGCAACAGGTCAATGCTCACCCACTCGCAAACAGGCATATGAACCTAACCTAACCTACCCTTCCGCGCACTCTGAGAATATAAAAGCAGCGCACAGTGTATAGCAACGTTTCGCGCACTTTCTTGCGTGCGCTTGATTAATTACCATCAGCAACAACCGTATCGCAACGGTAATAGTATAAACAGTAGACCGACTTCATGGAAACGGTCGAAACACGCGCTACGCCTACGCGCCTCGATCTGGCTCGCACTTGGATCGCATAGCTACAAGGGCGGTCACGAATGCAGTTCGCCGCAGGGCATACGCACGAGTCGAACGGAGCGCACGGTCGGTAAGCGAGTATGCCCTATCGCGGGCCACGCACCAAGCGATGCCGAGCGGCCGTAGGTATAAAATTTCGAAAAGGGGCCGAGTCCACATACTGGATATACTATTACCGTACTGTCGCTCCCGCTCGTGCGACGAGAGGTGCATAATTATTACTAATAACATACGCGTGGCGTGGCGTTAATGTGGGATTTAGCGTGAATGCTCAAAGTTTAGGTATTTAAAATGCTTTTTTCAAGATCAAAGGAGTGCAACTCTGTACCAGGGTCGTTTGCTTGGGTACCTCCGTCTTTTCTATTTCTGCCGCAAAGCAGCAGTGATTGCAGTGTTGTGTTCCGGTTTGAAGGGTAAGATATGGCAGTGAAATTACTGGGTACCGTGACTTTATATCTGATGTCACAAGTTGGCAGCGTACACTGTCGTTCTTGTGGGGGGGGGGGGGGGGGGGTTTGCAGTTTTGCTGCGAATATCACAGGAGCCACATGTCTTATAGGTGACCACTTACCATCAGGTGGGCAGTTGGCCGCTTAGTTGGTAATAAAAAAAAAGTGGTACTAAATTCTGGCAAATGAAAGCTGAATGTACCTGACATTTTTCAAGTTGCAACACTAATACAATGCCCCTTTGCAGTTTATTTGAACACGGTGATTTTGATACTTTGTGAAAACTTGTTTCTTTGTAATTTAATTTTCGGTTTTTGGTACAAACGCACCAGCTTAGATGAAGGTGTTGAGTTTTTGGAAATTGATTTTTATTAAAGTGAGTAAAATAAAATATCTGTTTAAATGTACTTTGATTCTTAACAACTTTATGTATGTACCAACTGTCTTAAGTTTTAATTTTCAACATTTCATAACATTTTCATAATTTCTGTCCAAATACGACAGAAATTAAGTAATTTTTAATTTTCATTAAATCCAAATAACATTTTTTAATGCTGGAAGTGCATTGAAACTAAACATTAATATTTAATAAAAAAGTATCAACTCCGTTTTCTCCTACTATATTTATAGTATTGCCGTCCCCAATTTTATTAAATTTACAACAACACTATCACACTGACTCACGCGCACACACACACACATACAGACACACACATACACACACACATGTACACATAAATTCACATCCACCACGCTCATACCTTGTTCTCGCTCACATATAAACATAAACATACCATCAATTGCTATAACTGTATTGTAGTAGTGTAATTCCTTAGTTAAATTTTTATTTTTTTTACTATTTATTTAAATTTGCTAAGAAATAACAATTGTACTCCACCTGTCCACATCCCGAGAGGAGAGTCCTGGTGCTCTGTAATACAGGCATTCTTGCCTAGCTCAGATGCCAGTCTCTCACAATCTACACTCCGTATTTTGGTGCTTATTGCAACTCTTGTATTAGATTAAGTTATAGATTGTAGAGAGAGAAAAAAGAGTTTTTTTATTATTTCCCGCGTTTCGCCGGGTTCAACTTTCATTAGCCATGCAGACTCTATTGTCTAGTCTGTGGTGCAGGCACACCCCGGACACTCCATACAACGTTCGCAAATCAATTACCTATTACTACTACTTAAGCAAATGACGTTTGTACACGCGCAAATGTGTGCGTGGAATCTGGTAGGGCTGAGTGCGCGGTTATCAATCGAAATGACGCAGGAAGTGCAGCGACTGCCTTCTCTTTTACCCGCATAGCGCTAAGTATCTCTGTTATCGGCCGCGGCGCTCGCGTCTACTCGGTGAACGTGAACTGTCGCCGAGCCCGAGCGAACGCGCGCGATCTTAATTATGTGTCAGTGATGTCTTAAGAGTGTCGGTGGCGCAGTGGACTCGGCACTCGCCTTCCAATCGGGGGGTCGGGGTTCGAGACCCGCCATGTACTAATGTGTTTTTCGTTTCGAATTTCATAATATGTACATTTATCTGACGCTCCTACGGTGAAGGAAAACATCGTGAGGCAACCTGCATACATCTGCGAAGAAATTCAATGATGTATGTGAAGTCGACCAATCCGCACTGGGCCAGCGCGGTTGACTAAGGCCTAATCACCCTAACATAGGGTAGGCTCGAGCCCCTCGGTGGGGACGTATATGTGCTGTGATGATGATGACGACGATGATGTCTACTACGAAGTGCGGGGTGGGGTGAGGTATTTGAAATTAGTGCAGGGAGGTGAGTGGCCGTTCTGTATGGACTTATGGAGTACTATTATACCGGGTGTAACTGAACACTCCAATAACATTTAAGGGGCATATAACTTAGATACTAAATGGACCTTCGGTGCTTGTCTGAGACCTGGAACCCCAATACTTTCAGAGTTATTTGATTTTAAACTGAAAGCAAAAATTTTCAAGTGACAACCATAATCAGCTCTTAACACAAAAGAAATTTAAACACAAAATGACACGTGACAGACATGAGCGTAGTATTCCTCCTACGCTTACGTAGGGCTGTTGGCACTTAATACCAAAAAATAATTTACTAAGTTTGTATGACGTGAGCGTAGTATTCCTCGTACGCTTACGTAGGGTTGTCGACACTTAATACCAAAAAATAATTTATTTAGTTTGTATGGGAAAAAAAAGTAGGTCTGTTAGCCCTAATATTTATCCCACAGAATCTCTACTTCTGATGGATACATACCCTTAAATGTTATTGGGGTGTTCAGTTACACCCTGTATATTCTGTGGTGCAGGTTCCAGATAGCGCTGCGCAACGTGACGGCGCCCGAGGAGACCACGGAGGCGGCCTGCCGGCTGCTGCTGCAGCGCGGCTTCCTCAACTACTACGGGTTGCAGCGCTTCGGCACTCGCAAGGACACTCCCACCTACCTCATCGGCCTCGAGCTGCTGCGGGGACACTACCAGGAGGTGACCTCATCATTCACCACCACTCTCGGAAAACAATCGAATCACGAGCTATCATATGTCACAGATAAGCGTCACCGCTTTGCCGGTGCTGACATCTGATGTTAGCCTCGCTTTGCGTTTCTTATAAGAAATGTTAACATTCTTACCTCGGTTAACATTTTTACATTTACCTCAGAGTTCCTCGCCGTTCCTCACGTTCTAAAAGTACATTTGACATTCCTCCATTTCGTACAAATTATACCAAAAATTAGTTTTTAAGACGTTCACTCGATTTCTATACTAAAAATCTCACTGATATTGACATCTTCTCTAGTAGCGTGGCAAAATACAGGAAACTGGTTCGCGAGGTATTGTTAAAGTAAAACATGTTTCTTCAGCTTAAGAGAGTGACTTAATGTTGTATTTATTATATAATTATATATGTTTACGCTCGAGGAAGAGCGAGTGGCAACACAGCATTATAGTCTGTGGCGGCCGGCCGCATGTAAGATGTCAGTCAGTCGAGTCGAATACGGAATGACATTGAAAGAGGTTAGGACCGGGCCGCAATAAAATATAAAATATATAAGCATCTAACAAATAGTATTGCGCGGCGCACCAAGTGATTGTTGGTGCGAGGTTCCGCAAAGTTTTAGTGTCGGTTGTAACGTTGCACGTTCATAAGATTAATTTACTTAAAAAATATTTTTTATTTAAAAAGGAAAATACACATTAAACTATAATTTACAACATAAATTTCATTAAATTGACATAAAAATTAAAAGCTACTACTATTTACAAACTATAATTATAAAATGTTCTGAACTTATTTTTAATATAATATAACTTATTCTAAAACGAGTAAAATCAGATTTCTTTAAGATGCATATAAATAATAAATATTAACTCATTATAGTTAACCTACGAATAACACGAAATGTTCTTACGTGTTGTGTGTACGCTGGTACCATAAACCGCTTCCATTGTTTCGATGCGAGACACTATTTTATGTTGAGCGCCCGCGTGATTCGCTTTGTATACGGTGGACAGTCGAGATTCCAATAGCCGACAGCAAAGACATATCGTTCCAGCAACGACTTTTAAATTTGTCTTTTGGCCTCTTTTCAATTTCGAAATTATTTAATTAGAAGTATAATAACGCACATTTTGCGTCGTTAAATAAGTGTTTTCTTCCCCAAATTGGGCGAGGAATTTCCACGTGCAAGCCCATATGTTACGCACTTCACACCGTTCATTTGTACATGACGTTAGCGCTGAGACGCGGCCACTGAACAGGCGCCAACATCATGTGCCGCACAGTAAAAATATAACAGTACAACAAGGACGTTTTATATCGTATGCAATATACTTTTTGCTAGGTTACAAATAAGTATTGATTTATAAACTGAGGGAACAAGTTTTGGAATAAAAAAAAAGAACAAGTTTTGGACTTGTAATTGAAAGCGACGAAAGACTGACGTCTTCAGTGTTCCTGTCCCGTAGCACCCGAGCAGCTGCAACTCGGCACGTTCCACCATCTCCATCCTTCGTGGAACTTCACAGACAGGGAAGTGCCGACCAGCGAAGCACAAATTATAAGGGCTTACTTAACCCACGACCCTAACGGGTATTAATTTTTTTAAATACATATCTTTTTGTGGACTTGGGGGTTTCATTTACCCAAACCTGCCCCGTCACACGGTGAAAGTGTAAATTCACCAAATCTTTTATCGTCGCGTGTGTGAGCCGTGGTGGCCTAATAGGCAAGTGTACAATCCGGTTCGGTCAGAAAGCAGCCCTTCAGGAGCCGCGACTTCCTTCGAGCTAGCTCAGGAAGTCCACCGGCTACATACGGAGACCGAACGGAGACCAATTGGAATAGGGGTAAGTAATACCAATTCTCTAAGAGCTGGTAGTCGGTGAATAAAATTCAGCAACAAAAGTCGGTGAAACGCCGACGTGGTGGAGTCTACTTTGGGCAACACCATCTTTTGGTAGCAGAGCGTGGTTGTTGTTAGATTTGATAGATTGATTAGTATTTTGATTAGTATTGTACAATTAATATTGTAATCTTGTTGGTTGTCCAAACGGGCAATACATATTAATTGTTTTTGATTGCTGATTTTAAACCGACTACAATCTCATTTGTGGACCGATCTCCCTAACTAGTTGTCATTGTATATGAAAAATTGTGGTTAAATGCCTTTGTTGTTCTAGTTAAGTTCTAGCATTTACCTATATTTGATTTTGGTTTGTTTTTTCATATCTTTGTTTTGCCCTTGAATAATTTGTTTAAAAAATTTTGCTGCTAAATGACTTTGCTGTTGTTGTAATACACTATTTTGCTGTGTTAAGTTTTAGCATTTACATTTGATTTTGTTTTGTTTGCCTTTGAATATTATGTTTGTTAAGTTATTGACTTAATACTTGAATTTACTTTGTTTGAAAATTCTGTTGTTAAATGCCTTTGTTGTTCTAGTTAAGTTCTAGCATTTACACTTGATTTTGGTTTGTTTATATATTTTGTTCTGCCTTTGAAGTTCCTCCCGATCTGTTTTATTGTCTGCGGTTGTCGGTCTGTTTGTCCGTGTATTATTATAGTGTATATTAATTTTGGTGCAAAATGGTCCCACCAGTCAGTCCGCTTAGTGGTGCCCGCGCGGGTGCACAAAAGATTTTGAGATGGTTTGCTAGTGCCGTCGCTTTGGTAGACCGACCAGACCGAGAACAGGCCTTGTTAATTCGGCATGAGGGAGTACCTGCTCGCTTGAAGGAATTGGAGCAGCTTTTTGTTGTTCATCAACAATATTTGCTCGACCACCCAGCTGAGGGTGCCGCTGAGTTGCGGGCAGTCGACCAATTTAATGCCGATTATGATCAATGTTTTGAACAGGCGGATGTGATCATAAACAAGGCTCAGGCTATCCTATTCGCCCGGAGGGGTGAGTCGTGCACGACCGGGGAGGTCAAGCCTACCCCGGCCGGCTTGCTGGGCAGACTGCCCACTTTGGACATCCCAACCTTTGATGGGAACTTGGCTGCTTGGATGGGGTTCATTAACCTCTTTGATAGCCTGGTCCACTCGAGGGACGACCTGTTCCCTAGCCAGAAATTGGCCTATTTGCTCTCTGCCTTACGTGGAGAGGCTGGTGTGCTTGTCCAGCATCTACCTGTCAATGATGACAGTTATGATATTGCAAGGGCGTTGTTGACCGCCCGGTACCAGAATGTTCGCTTGCTAGCGGACACACATGTGGCTGCCATTTTAGGGCTGCCACGCGTATCGCGGGTCTCCTCATTGAGGAAGGAGATTTTGAACCCGCTGCTAAGCGCTATTAACGCGCTCAAACGACTTGACCTACCGGTGGACCAGTGGTCCTTCATATTGCTCCACCTCATCCTCAATAAGCTTCCCATGGAGATGAAGGAGCGCTTTGAACAAAGATACGGGGGCAATAGTGCCTCGTACCTCCCCCCCCTTCTCGGATCTCCTCAGAGTTTTGGAGGATGAGTGTCGGATGACCGACCACTTGGATCTGGCTCCTATACCAGGACCGAGTACAGGCCGCTATGAGGCGACCCGGGCAGCGCCACGGAGAGAACGCCGCCCGCACAAGCAGTATACTGCAGTGCGGCAGAACTCTCCACACGGGGAGAGGCCGATGCCTTGCAAGTGTTGCAAGCGGGATGGCCATCGTTTGCCGGCCTGTCCCAAATTTGTTGGCCTACGCACCGAGGGGCGTAGGAATATGGCCAAGCAGCGGAATTGGTGCTACCGCTGCCTGGGAGCTCATATGGCATCGGCTTGCCCCCACCCACGAGATTGCCACTGTTGTGGAGGGGCCCATCACCCCCTATTGTGCTTCAACAATAGAGACACTCGTGAGGTGGTGAGAGAGAGGGACTCGCACACGGGCGGGGGCCCTCGTAGGTCACCCACATCTCCGAGGAGATCGGAGGGGCGTGCCACCCCTCCGCGGAGATTGGACAGGCGCCCCCCCTCCCGTGAGAGGATTGGGCGCCCCACCCCCCCCTACGGGCGGGGGGGATCGACGCGCCGCTTCTGAGGCCCCACCGCGGGATTGGGCCGCGGTTATTAGGGAGCCACGCCGGGAGCCGATACGCTTCTCTCCCCCTCTGATGGAGAGACCCCGTTTGTCACGGGCTCCCCCAACTTTCGCCCATCATGGGCACCGCCCGGCCCCCCGATGCCGCTTTGATCGGGGCCAGTACGTGCCGGATTGGGACCCGCTCGAGCGCCTTGAGCGCCCTACTCCTCCGCCGCGCACACATTTTTCCTTGAACCCCCCTTCCCCCCCGTTGCGGGGAATGCGGGAGGATTTTCATTAAACCAACTGTCGGCTGCAACCCCCCCACAGGAGCAGGTGTTGTCACCAACAGCCTCCGTACAGGTGTGGGGCCCGAGGGGCACCTTTGTTTTAGTTCGCGCCCTTTTGGGTACGGGAGCTCAGGGTTGCATTGCCTCCAGCTGGCTGGTCCGGCAGTTGAGTTTGAACACATCTCCGTACCTTGAATCGGTACGAGGAATCGGAGACCTGCGGATCCCGGATCCGATCGGTCAGGTTTTGTTCTCCTTCTCCCCCCACTTCTCTTCAGCGCCCAAAATTGGCGCTACCGCGATTGTTTATGAGAAGGTTGTTGGTCAGCTTCCGCAACAGCACGTTTCGCGCGCTGTCGTTGATGCGACATCAGGATTGACCTTGGCTGACCCTTCCTTCCACCGAACCGGTCCGATTCACTTATTGCTCGGTGCCGATGTTCTAGGCCGCGTGTATTGTGGGAAGAGGAGAGAGTTACAGAAGGGTGGGCTGGTAGCCTTATCTACATCGCTTGGGTTTGTAGTGATGGGACCAGTTAGGCATAACCCACCATCTCCATCGGTGGACAGTTACATAACTGTTAGCTGCACCTTATCGGATGTCCTTCAACGGTTTTGGGAGGTGGAAGAGCCACCTACCGTGAAGCGAGTGAACCCCTTAGACGAGGAGTGTGAGTTGTTCTACCAGAACAATACAGGTCGCCTTCACTCGGGACGGCTGATCACTCGTTTGCCCTTTTTGTCAGTTCGCCCCTTACTTGGCAGCTCCCGACCGTTGGCCGAGAAGCGGCTGCTGTCCATGGAGCGTCGTATGAGTAGAAACTCCGACTTCAAACAGAAGTATGTCGACTTCATGCGAGAATATGAGCAACTGGGGCACATGTCGGTCTCGCGACTGGACTGGCGAAACGAGGAACATAATTTTCTTCCTCACCATGCGGTTTTGAAACCTTCCACCGGGAAGATACGCGTTGTTTTTGATGGGTCAGCTCCTACGTCTACCGGAGTTTCGCTGAATCAATGTCTGCATGCTGGACCGAAGTTGCACCACGAGGTGGGTGATGTATTGACCAACTTCCGTCGCCATGCCGTCGTCTTTGTGACCGATATCCGGATGATGTTTCGGCAGACTGTGATTCACCCGGACGATAGACGATATCAGCTCATATTATGGAGGGAGGATCCCAGAGATCCCATGCTAGTCTACGAGCTGAACACCAATACATACGGTTTGCGTTCGAGCCCCTTTGTGGCAATTCGCTCACTTGTGGAACTCGCTGAACGTGAGCGGTTACGATACCCTCGCGCATCCTTGGTTCTCAAGGAGGATGCATTTGTGGATGATATTTGTACGGGCTCTTCTAGTGTCGAGGAAGCCTTGATTTTGCGAGATGAACTAATTGCTCTTCTCGGGGCTGGTGGTTATGAACTGAGGAAGTGGATGTCCAACTCACCTCATATTTTTGAGAATGCCAACACTCCAGATTTACTATCTGTTTTGGGAGTGCAATACAGACCTGCCCAGGACACGTTCACCTATCGATTGGAGCTGCCAAGCCCCAAGGTCTGGACGAAACGGTTGGTTTTGTCTACAGTAGCTCGTACCTTTGACCCAAATGGCTGGATTAGTCCCGTAGTGTTTTGGATGAAGTGCTTCCTACAGGAACTTTGGTCAGCCGAAGTGTCGTGGGATGAGCCCCTCTCGGGCCGTTTGCTGCGAGATTGGGAGACGTTCATGTCGTCTCTCCCCGACATTAACCGGGTTAGTATCCCTAGACATATACTGCCTAAGGGACGATTTACGGCCAGCCTTCATGGCTTTTCTGACACGTCTGAGAGTGGATACGCAGCCGTCGTATATATCCGGACGGTCGATGATAGAGGAGCTGTTAAGCTCCACTTGTTAATTGCTAAGAGTAAGGTTGCTCCACTTCGGACTCGATTAACGATTCCGAAGTTAGAATTGTCTGGAGCTACTCTTCTGGTTCGGTTGATGAACCACGTTGTTGACACCCTGGGACGTAGTGTGGACTTTGAGTCGCTCTTTGCTTGGTCCGACAGTCAGGTTGTCCTGTGTTGGATTAAGAACTCCGTCTACTCCCTGGAAGTATTTGTGGCCAATCGGGTATCCCAAATACAGGCCTCGAAGGCCACGTTGATTTGGCGCCACGTGCCAGGTGAAATAAACCCTGCTGACTGTGCATCACGTGGCAGCGAAGCCCCTCAGCTTATTGACCACACTCTGTGGTGGGGTCCCGAATGGTTGTTACAGCCGTCTTGGCCTTCCACACCAGCTGTAGTGAAGGTACCAAATCCGGGCTTGCGTGTTCACGCTGTCGAGACTATGGCGGCTCCAGAGCGGGAATTTTTATTACACCGCTACAGTTCTCTGGACAAGTTGCTCGGCGTGACCGCTTGGATAAGAAGATTTATACGAAATTGTCGCCGGCCTCAGGACAAAGATTTGTGTCCGGTCCTCTCACCGCAGGAGCGCCAAGATGCTCTCTTGCATTGGGTGCGTATGACCCAGTCTAGAGCGTTTGAACCGGAACTTAAGATTTTCCGTACCGGGACGTCCAAATTGAAGGGACCCTTGGTGCGTTTGACTCCCTTTCTGGATGATAAGGGATTGTTGCGTGTAGGAGGCCGATTGAGGCACGCTAACTTGCCTTATAGATCACGTCATCCCCTGTTGCTCCCCAAGGACGGACCATTGGTGCGACTGTTGATCATTGATCGCCATGTGAAGAATGCTCATGCCGGATGTAATGCATTGACCGCGCTCCTCCAACGGGAGTTTTGGATTTTGTCAGCGCGAAGAATAATCCGATCTGTTATCTTTCGATGTCTGCCCTGCTATCGTTTACGCCCCGAGACGATGCAGCCCCAAATGGGTGATTTGCCTGCTGATCGTGTGAATGAATCGATGACCTTCTTAGGAGTTGGAACTGATTTCGCGGGACCATTCACTATAAAAACGTCGCGACTCCGTAATGCTAAGACTGAAAAGGCTTACTTGTGTGTGTTTGTTTGTTTGGCCACTAAAGCCGTTCATTTGGAGGTGGTGAGTGCACTCACCATGGACGCTTTCTTAGCAGCGTTAGGCAGATTTGTTTCCCGCCGAGGACTGCCATCTCTAATTCGGTCCGATTGTGGGACGAACTTCAAGGGCACTGATAGACATATAAGAGAAGTTTGTGAATTTTTAGATAAAAATAATATTGAGATCGGATCCACACTCTCCCGTAGGGGGGTAACATGGCGATACTCCCCGCCGTCTTGCCCTCACTGGGGAGGGATTTTTGAATCTGTTGTAAAGGCCGCCAAGACTCACATTCGCCGCGTTATTGGGGAGACTATTCTCACGTTCGAGGAACTCGCGACGGTGTTTCATAAGATTGAGGCGGTTCTCAACTCGCGTCCGTTATGTCCGTTGTCTACCGACGCGAACAATTTGCAGGCCCTCACGCCGGGCCATTTCTTGATAGGCAGACCACTTAACGCCCTGCCCGAGTATCCTTATAGAGATGTCAATCCAGGACGCCTTTCGCGGTTTGAGTTGCTCCAGCGGCTTACTCAGAGCTTCTGGCGCCGCTGGCACCTTGAATACTTACACATTTTGCAACAGCGCGTTAAGTGGTCAGATAAGACAAACCCACCGAGGGTTGGAGACCTCGTGTTAGTGAAGGACCCAAACCTGCCACCCTTACGTTGGCGTCGCGGACGCATTGTCCAACTTACTCTAGGGTCTGATGGTGTGCCCAGGTTTGCCGAGGTCCTAGTTGGGGATTCCGTTTTGAAGCGCGCGGTCGCTACTCTTTCTCGCCTCCCCTTAGACTGATTTGGCGGACAGTCCGGGACTGTCCGGAGCGGGGGGATGTTTACGCTCGAGGAAGAGCGAGTGGCAACACAGCATTATAGTCTGTGGCGGCCGGCCGCATGTAAGATGTCAGTCAGTCGAGTCGAATACGGAATGACATTGAAAGAGGTTAGGACCGGGCCGCAATAAAATATAAAATATATAAGCATCTAACAAATAGTATTGCGCGGCGCACCAAGTGATTGTTGGTGCGAGGTTCCGCAAAGTTTTAGTGTCGGTGAAAGTGTAAATTCACCAAATCTTTTATCGTCGCGTGTGTGAGCCGTGGTGGCCTAATAGGCAAGTGTACCATCCGGTTCGGTCAGAAAGCAGCCCTTCAGGAGCCGCGACTTCCTTCGAGCTAGCTCAGGAAGTCCACCGGCTACATACGGAGACCAATTGGAATAGGGGTAAGCCACAATGTTTTCTACGAGCTGGTAGTAGGTTAATAAAAATCAGCAGTTTAATTCGGTGAAACGCCGACGTGGTGGAGTCTACTTTGGGCAACACCAATATATTTTTTAGTTTCTTGTGCACTCATTAATTGCAATTTTTGTTTTATAATGTTATGGTACTTTAGGTCGATTTGAATATTACTTTTGTTATATATATTTGTTTAACACTGTTTATTACTTAAATAAATAAATAAAAAAAAATTGCTGCGCTAATTGTTAAAAATGAAACAGAACTAGCTGATTTCTCGTGCTGAATTTTGACAGCTCACCTACTTAGTCCAGTAACTTAAAATTTCGAATAATACGAACCAGCCCTGCGAGCATGGAACTGTCGAGAAACAAAATTTGACAGCTAAGATCAACATAATCGACAAAAATCGATAAATTTGACAGATATTGCTAAGGAGTGAAAAGGATAGATGCTTTTGTCGATCGACAAGTCCATGCTCGCAGGGCAGAATCGGCTAAAACTATAAATATCTTTCAATTTATTTTTCAAATCTGCTAACAACCGTTTTTGATTCATAAAAAGTGTTCAAATGTTAAATTTGAAAGCTGTCAAAAATTGTTATCAACGCACCCATCTATTAGTGTTAGTTATCCGTGACATAAATATTTAAGTGGAACACACGAAACTACCACGAAAATTTAACACCAAAGGCCAATGAAACGCGTTGATGCTAAAAATGTTGAAAATCCGTTCTTGTCTGGAACGTGCCTACGAAATCTCTATTTATTTATTAAGACTTTATGTACAATCATTGTCGTACAGAGGCGGACTTAATGCCTGAGGCATTTTCTGCCAGTCAATGTTGTGCTCTATTCATACTAATATAAATGCGAAAGTGTGTCTATCTGCTCCCCTGTCACATCTTCACGCATAAACCGCTGAACCGATTTAAATGAAATTTCGTATATAGTTCGAGTTCCGGGAAAGGACATACGAGGGTGGGTCAAAAAGTTCGCGGAATGGAGGGCAAAAAGTAAGAAATAAAACAAAATTATTTTTCCTTCTCAATGTATTCCCCCTTAACTCTAATACATTTATTAGACCTATCAATTAATTTCTTAATACCTTCGAAAAAAATGATTTCTCTTTGTCGTCAAAATAGGCCGAAATTGCGCTCTTCACTTCTTCATCGCTGGAAAATTTCTTCCCTCGAAGCTCTTTTTTCATTTTTGGGAACAAATAATAATCACTTGGGGCTAAATCTGGGCTATAGGGAGGATGTTCCAAGATTTCGAAGCCCACTCTTTGAACAGCAGCCATCGCAACTTGCGCCTTGTGCACGGGTGCATTGTCGTGCAAAAGGAGCACACCTTTAGTCAATTTTCCCCGTCTTTTTTCTCTCACAGCATCTCGCAGACGTTCTAATAGTGCAGCGTAGTACTCTCCAGTGATAGAGACCTTTTCTTTATAATCAATAAGGAGGATTCCCTCTGAATCCCAGAAAACAGTAGTCATGTGCAGTTTTCCAGCCGACGGAGCTGTTTTGTTCACCACAGAGCGCTAAAAACTCGCGACAACACTCAACTCGCCGCTGCTTCTGGTGTGGGTGAGCATTCTCGGCACCCATCTTGCACACACCTTTGACATCCCAAGATGGTCGTGTAGGATGTTCAAAATGGTTGTAGCTGGTACTCCAATCATTTTTGCAAGCTGTTTCTTCTTTAAACGGGCATCTTCCAATATGATTTTTTCAAGTTTTTCGACGTTATCTGCCGTGGTTGCCTCGACAGGCCGCCCTGGCCTCGGATCATCTTCAATCGAATCCCTGTCTTGTTTAAACAGGTTGTGCCACTTGTAAACCATGGTTTTACCAGGGCAAGAGACCCCGTACACAGAAGACATCTCTTCCAAAATAGTCTGGGGAGGTTTTCCTTGTTTGGTAAGGAACTTGATGACTGCGCGAAACTCAATTTTCTCCATGTTGCAAATTTTCTTCCGGATTGACTTGTTGATTGATGTGTAGCTCAGGTAATTATGACTTAGTATTTATACTCTTAATGAGTGTCACAACTAGTGCAGGTAGTAAAAAGTCACCTTTCCCCCCTCCATCTCATTCCGCGAACTTTTTGACCTGCCCTCGTAGATAGGCTACTTTTATCCCGAATTTAAATGAGTCGCGGAACGAAGACGTAGTCGCGAGCAGCGGCTAGTACTAATAGATTCACTGGAGGCGTGTTCGGGTAGCCTGTGGTGGCGTTTTTAGCATTATCAAAATTGGCGTTGATGTAAAGCGTTCGGTTAGAAGGTTATGAAATTTTTGCCATTTTTGCTCCACACCCTAACCGAACGCTACATTATCAATATGTCAAAGTCATATGCTAATATAACCTAAATTTATTTTCAGTTTCCAGATTCTGGATGTATTATGATGTAATAAGCTCGCTTCATGATTAACGATCATTAATTTCCATAAATAATGAAAATAAAATTTATTTCGTTAAAACTTATTCAATCGTGTCAAAAATTTTACGTATAGTAAACGTCAAAAATCTTAAATGTCAAAAACTGCCACTTTTGACCCTCTTCGATAGCTGGGGCGAAATTGGCAGTTCACAATGCCATTTTTGACATTTTTTCAGCTATCCGAACGGTTGACGTAAACAGATAAAAATGCAACTTTTGTTCACATTTCTTCTAACCGAACGCTCATTGTGTCAATTTTGTCATTTTTAACAGTTATTTTTGCCACCTTGATGCTATCCGAACGCGCCTTGGATACTGCGCACGCATGCGCGCGCGCGCACACACACACACACACACACACACACACACACACACACACACACACACACACACACACACACACACACAATTTTTTTTCTTGTCTGCTTTTTACTAAAATATGATTTGTAATTACTTAATGTATCCGGTGAGCGAGGGCCTGGCCTGGGGACCTGTAATACAGGTATATTTTATACTTACTTCAGGCACCAGCCTCTTTAAGGTGTCATTAATGCAATGTAATCTATCTAACTATTAATTGTTTGTTTGACTACTATATTCTAATTATTGCTATTGGCCATTTAAATTCATCGAATTAAGTAACATTCATATACCTAAATAGGTGAAGCATAGAGCTTTCGTGATTCTATGTTTATGGATGAATAAATGATTATAATTATTATGATTATGATTAAGGAATTGGAAAGAGGAAAATTGATGGGTTGTTATTATTATCTCTTAAACCGCCCCGCAGGCCATCGACCTGATTCTGGACAGCCGCGAAGGTCCCCTGGAGGAGAGCCTTCGCGTGTACCGCGACCACGGCGCTCGGGCTGCCCTGAGGGCCTTACCGCCCTCACGACCGACGCCCGAAGTGCGTCTGCTGAGGGCACTCGCCCGGGACCCTCGCGACAAGCTGCAGGCCTTGGCGCAGGTAATGTGAAATTTTAAGAAAAATTTATAAAATCAATAAATAAAAATTACAAAAAATTAAAACCGACTTCAAAAACCAATTGGTCCCCAATTGGCGGAGTAATCGCGTAACATACACACAAAACACGTTAGAAACGCCTTAAAATTAGTATACTCTATCGAATACAAAAAGAATTTTGAAAATCGGTCCACAACTGGCGGCGTAATCGCGTAACATACACAAAAAAAAACATACGCATCGAATTGAGAACCTCCTCCTTTTTTGAAGTCGGTTAAAAAATCGTCTCGGGCGAGATTTGAACCTGCGTCTCCAACATAAAGTTCTATATAAAATTTAAAGAAATTGTTAAATTTTGTCAAAACGAATATTATGTTCTTTTTATGCTCATTAGCCATGTCTCTGGCGTTAGTATCAGACAGTACTAATTCATATTTTATTTACGTTTTCACAATAGTATGCACAAGAGAGAAAATGAATGTTCTCTGATATTTTTACACTTTTATTTAACTCACCACAGTATTTGGATGCGTCAAATCTTGCAAGTTAAATTTGACCCAGTGGGCAACTTGCCACATACATTTTTTTTTCCTTTTTAGTGCATTTACTGTGCGCAAAGGAAAACGTGCTTTTTAAAAGTTTTTTTTGTAGGTATAGTATGTATTTAAAAAAAATTGTGACTAATAAATTAAAAGTGTAATTATCAAAAATATTAAATCTTTCTAGAACAGGAAATGTTCATATTATATTTATTGTATAAATGAGTTGCAGCTTCGAAATAATTGGAAAAATAAAATGAAAAAACAAAAAAGTGTGCGTCGGCCGGGAATCGAACCCGGATCAACTGCTTGGAAGGCAACTATGCTGACCATTACACCACCGACGCAGCTGTGCAAGCGTTCGAAATTAATAAGTTGATTATAACAACACCTCAAACAGCACATAATATGAAAACAACTGTGTTTATATGACCGGGTGTAACGGAATACCAAAATAAGGTTGTTGATTAACAAAAAAAAAAATGTTTTATGACTATTCTTTGTATTTTTATTCCATGCCTACTTTTGATTTAATACGCTTAACAGTTAAGCGTATTAAATCGAAAGTAAGCATATAATGGAAATAGAAGGAGTAGTCATAAAACATTTTTTTGTTAATCAACAACTAAATATTAATTCGGTATTCCGTTACACCCGGTATAAAATAATTATACTAAGTTGTTTCTCATTGTTCGGTTTTCGTTTAGATGACGAATTTACCATGGTATTCAGTGACAAAAAAATAATAAGACTTTATCTCGTATACGTATTATCAAAAATAAAGCTCTTTTGAATCGTCCAAATTTATTTGCCACCCATTCAAATCATCTTTTAGGTGAGAACGGTCCGAAGATACTTTATCAACTTTGTCGGAAACAAGTACCGACGACGCTTACAATAAGTCAAGTCGTTACCATATACAATAACATATTTTGCTAATATTGTATTGAGTGAATCAGATTAACATCTAGCATTGGCATCATTCTGAAATCATATATCAAATAATCATCGATGCGTAGTGTGTGTAATGTAAACTGTTTTGGAATAGGTATTAAATTAAACAGGTGTGAAATAATGTTTTAATTATTCGGTATTGTTAGTCTGTCACAATGGACTCAATTCTTTGCGCCCGCTGTCTAAATAAAGCTAAAATTTCTAAATTTCGTAATTCTAAAATGTCTAAGATAAGTTTAAGTGAATGGATATTGTTGTTAAAGAAACTATAACAGGTTTATGTTTATATAACAGTTAATACATTTACTGTACATTTTTATCTTGTTTTTAACAATATAAAAAAAGTTTATTATTTTCCTATTTATAAGGCGAAAGCAATCAATTTGAGCTAAATTAAAATTTCTACCTCATTTCTTGTTAGGATTTGTATTTTTTATTACCAAAATGGCAGATTTTAGCAAGGCTTTAATTTTAATCGGGATGATTTTAGTCGCCGCTAAAAATAGTCAGTTTAGGATGTTTACGCGTAAAAATCTCACGACTGGAACAGCGTTTGGACGGCTAAAGCTAAGTTTAATTGCCGTCTAAAATTAGAAACGTCAGATTCAAAATAGCAATGTCACTTGAATTTGACAGTAACCGTAGAAAAGGATTATGGTTTAGCGGCGCCTAAATAAAATGAGGAAAGGACAATGTCGAAAATCGCCCCATGACCAACAAAGATTTGATTTATGTCATAATTATATGCATATTTTATAACACTCATAACAAATATATATATTAGACGGACAAATCAAAAATATATAAAAGTACTTTTAGAAACAAAACCAAATAAAGTAAAATATAGGAATGGTTTATTGTCACCTTTGCTCGACTGAATAGAATTGAGTTGATTTCATGTAGGTATGGCCATCTATAAATTAAGTTTTTCATAACTTACAACGTAAATTAAATTAAAATATACATCAATTGACTACTCACGCACTGTGGCTTGTTAGTTCGTCGTGTTTTTGACTTGCTTTATAATTTCGAGATTTCTTGTTCTTTACTACGTGGCTATAATATCGTTCTTTGATTAATTGCAATAATTATTATTTTAATAATTTTATAGGTATGGGCTATTTGTATTGCTTTAACGAATTAAAGTGTTACTTCAACTAACCTCAAAATCTGATTCATTTTGTTATTTAATTCGATTTCGAAGCTTGTCCGTAGTAATTGATTTGGACGTACTGTATTTACTAATGTCTAATTATACGAAAAGCATTTTTTCACTGCTGTTGGTGTTGGGGCGAACAATGTATGGACGCAGAACAATGTCCTTTAGCGGCCACTTCAGAATAATTGAGTCCATTGATTGTGTTAACGATGCCAATGCTTAAAGTTAATGTGTATCTGTATTCAATTTACACCGTCGCGGGATGGAATGGAAGCGACTTTGTGCAACGAAATTGTACAACGCATAATTAACTTTATGTCAACTGAATAACCTAGAAACTAAATATCGAGTTACCACGCGCCCTACTTTTTATACAGGATGACTTCTAAAATTTCAGAGACGCTTTAGGATACGGTAGTAGAAAGATTTAAATAATAATAAAAAAATAACTCACCTATTTAATTTTATAAAATATCCAAAAAATACTACACTAAACTAGTGCGAGTTTTTTTTTATATAATAATGGATGAGTCCTGAAGTGTCCCTTAAATTTTCCGGGGTGTTAAAAAGTACTTAAGCCTGTATACGAGATAAACAGTCTTAATATTTTTGTGAGTGAACTGAATAAAATGGCATATCCGTCATCTGAACAATGAGTAGCAAGTTATTAACCATGCAGCATAATAATTTATTCAACCACAATTTGTTTTCATAATTCACGTTTGATGGTGTTATAATCAAGTTATAATTTTCGTGTTTCCGCGCAGCTGCGTCGGTGGTGTAATGGTCAGCATAGTTGCCTTCCAAGCAGTTGATCCGGGTTCGATTCCCGGCCGACGCACTCTTTTTTGTTCATTTTATTTTGCAATAAAGTCGCGGCTGCAACTGCAACTTAGTTATACAACAAACATAAAACAATAATTGCCTGTGTACTACTGATTTTTAATTTACAATTAGGATTTTTTTTTATAAGTATATCTTTATGCTAACGACTTTGAAGTATTATGCTAACGACTTTGGCATGGCGATGCGTCACCTCTTACCACGCCAACGGTCGGTCTGACTGTCCGCTACAGATGTTTTACATCAAAAACGGACTATTTAGAGGTGTGGTGATATCACACCCCGGACACTCCATACAACGTTCGCAAATCAATTACATATTACTACTACTTAAGAGGAAACACCAAGGTCAAGAGAATTCAAAAATATGTATTCGTAAAATGTATTGCTGTCGCGGTGTGTCCGAACAACTGAACTGAGCGCGATGGGACAACTGCAGCGGGGACTGAAAATACCTATAAAAAGTACACAAAATATACGTTTCATAGTCCCCTCGAAAAATTGGCTGATTTAAATACTTTTTGTGTTAAAAATTAAAGCAAGGATTTTTCTGTGTTTCTATGTTTTACTTTTTTCTTATATTCTTCTTCATTTGTTTGCTGGACGTTTGAATACAGCAGAAAATTAGGTCGATTTTTTAGGTTTTTGAAGGTTTAAAATCTGTTTTAATAATTCACTCAAGAAAAAAGGAAAACATAGGAACATGCTTATAGTAGCCATTGATTTTATTGGAAAAAATAGAGCAACTGGTGCCATTATCCAGGAAGGTAACAGGGGACTACGTTTGTATGGAAAAACGGACTGTACGATTTCCTTTTAAGCAAATGTCGTTTGTACACGTGCAAATGTGTGCGTGGAATCTAGTAGGGCCATAAGAATAACTAATAAGTATAGAAGCGAATCTCCTTTGTGGGTGCGCCAAATGCCGCTATTTGCATACCTACAGCGCCCTTCCCCCTGTAACGCCCCGCAGTAGTCTGCGGACGCCACTAGGGTCACCACATGGACGTATGGTTACCACTACAATATTTTTTATATAGGTACCTCCATATTTTACATTAAATGAGAAACTGAGCATACACCGAGTCTTATTGATTTTGTACTTCAAGTGTAGCGAGCGAGCGACTATCTTTAGCAATTTACGCACATTTTTAGTTTTTTTGATTCCGTAGTTATAAGAACCTGCCTATTTTTGATTAATTGAGCTTAATCCCTACACTTCGAGAACAAAATCATTAAAATGTTTCGAATTTCGATGTACAAAAATGGTTTGTAATTTAGGTATCGTACCTACGTTTATAGTCCAAGAGCTGAAGTTATGAATGTACTAGTGGATAAAACCTAAGCTCACTTTTTACTATCAGACCAACATTTTCACTTGAAAAAAAATCAGTTGTTTCATAATTTTAATCAAGTATTGATTGTATTTAAATTTTATATGGAACAGTGACAAAGGTCGATAAAAATATATATAGCAGTACCAAAGTTTCTCATAATTCAAATTATTCCCGACTTGACAAAAAAAATCCCATACTTACAGTTTCAAAATTGCACTACAATGACAGCTTTAGAAACTCGATACATTATATTGCTTTGACATGTAATGAATATTACGAATAAAACTGTATCTGTATCTAGGGTAGGTATAATAAAAATAATTTTAAAGTACTCAATCATTTTTATTTAAAAGGTTTCAATTCAACAGAAATATTTACAAATGTCTGATATTTATAAAACATGACGTCTTTGTAGATGATTTGAAGTTTCGGTTATTAAACTTCAGCGCGTAGTAAATACGCATTCTTATAAAAAGCTTAATCAGGTAAAAACTTTAAATTTGGAGTTGTTATGGCATTGTTTTTGCACCCATAAACGCAACAATAAGTCGGCATCGCGGCGATTAGGTAGATAGCGGCGCGCGGGAAGGAGTCACGTGCGTGCGGGATGCGGTGCCCGCCTTGACTGGCGATTCCGTTCAACGGAAATCAAACGGTAGGTAAATAACGTGGCCTTGAGCGCTCGACGGCCGGGAGTTTCGCTTCTATACTCGTATTATTAGTTATTCTTATGGTAGGGCTGAGTGCGTTGTTTGTTATCAATCGAAATGAGGCAAAAAGTGCAGCGGCTGCCTTCTCTTTTACCCGCGTAGCGCCATCTCTGTTATCGGCCGGCGCTCGCGTCTAATCGGTGAACGTGAAGTGTCGCCGCGCCCGAGAGAACGCGCGCGCCCTTGTTTATGTGTAAGTGCGGGGTGGGGTGAGGTATTTGAAATGAGTGCGGGGAGGTGATTGGCCGTTTTGTACGGAGCACTATTATCAGAGATTTTAATCGTTAGATGCGCCTTGCGCTTCCAAAAAGTGGTTACATTGTATGTCTGTGTGCGTTACACATTGATTTACTACCAAACGTAGATAACGCATGAACGTTCGAAAAGTGGGCCGGTGAAGAACTGCCCAATCGGGCCTCGTGCAGTTCTTTTCCATGCGTTGGAGCGACAACGCGATAAGCAATTTTGAGCATTATGTTTGAGAGTATAAAGTTGATATTTTCTTGTAGCAATTACTAAAACGTCAAATTTAATGTGGCTAGGTATGAAATGATGTAACTGCACACGGCTGTACTTTAAATATTTGCCGTAATAATAAAGAATAAGGTTGAATTCGATAAATACGGTACTTTCTTTATGGTAATTTTAATTCGGGTGTGCATATTCAACTACCTATTTAACAGCGTACAAATGTATAGTCGATTAGGTGACAGATTTCAAGCGCGTTTTTGTATGAAGTGCTCTATCTACGTTTGGTAGTAAATCAATGGCGTTACATGACAAATTCACAGATCAACGCGACGCGCCATAAAACTTTGACACAACAACAACAAATCGCTAACGGTGTATTATGCAAGGGGCCAAACTAATTTGGTTTAAACGACAAAACAATGACACGTATACCGATCTCGCTCACGCACGTATTGTTCGGTCTCGCTCGTACAAACACGTACCGGACGCCAAATTAAGTAAGTGATTTATTTGCGAAATGATGAAAATAATTAATAATTAGGTATAGTTACGCATAAAATGTAATTACCTTAGATCAGTCGGTATTCCTCGAGTTATTAAAACACTTTCTGAAGGCACAGGAAGGTATATTTTACTATTTTACACTTGAAATTAGGGAAAAGAAAAAATGCATTTGACGTCCAACGCTCGGTGCTCTCTGCCGCAGACTACGACGGAACGAGTGAGCTCACTCTATTCAAGGTTACACATTTTCGAGCGCCTTATGTATGGGAAGGGCGCATCTAACGATTTAAATCTCTGACTATTATATGTTCTGTCACTGTGGTGATGATGTGCAGGTGCCCCGTAACACTCGTCTGCTGTATCTGCACGCGTACCAGTCGCTCGTGTGGAACCGCGCCGTCTCCGAGCGGCTGCGGCGCTGCGGCAGGGCGCCCGCCGTGGGAGACCTCGTCCTCTGCGACGCCGAGCATAGAGGTAATGCCACCGCGACGACTGGAATGACCCTTCTTTGTCAAATTCAAAAATCTTCATTCAATATACACCTTTGGGGCTTAGATCATTTAACCTATGGATGCGGTACGCAACAAATCGCAGTGTAAATTTTTCTGCCACTTTTCGCGGGAGGCGAGGTAAACACGCACGCACACTATGAAAATGTAGAATACACTTACGGAGACTTTGTTCTTATGTTTACGAACACACACTATGAAAATATTACCCTACAATGAAGAAACACACACACATCGACAAATTAACGTGTATCTACGCAATCGCCCCACCACAAAGAATGAATGTTCCTAGTGATGTGACACAAAGAATGAGTAACTATTTGGGTCGTTGTGAGTGAATGATTAAATGTTACAATAAATTGTATTTTTATTACTATACTCTGATCGGCTAGAGTTGATAAAAATACAATGAAGACTTCTTAGTACAAAGAAGGTTTCTTAAATTAGTACAAAGCGAGGCCCGCTAATTATTATTAAAATGCTTTAATTAGTTTGTGTCAAATACAGCAATTTCACTTGCTGTTTAGCTGATCGACTGAAATAAATATATATTTTCAGTCATAGGCGTAGGTATAATGTTTTGATGAGGGGGGGGGGGACGAATTTATATTTTCAGTTAAAGAAACACAGTAAGCGCTCCGGTCAGGAGAGACAGTCGGGAGTGTTCTTAGCTATGTTTGCTTAATATCGATCCAAGATGGCCGCCGCCACAAAATGGTGGATTACGTATTTTTTCACAACTCTCTTAATATGGGTATCAAATGAAAGGGCTTGACTGGTAGAATACCGCACACTATGATAAATGTAACTGGTTTATTTACATTAAAATACGTCAAGTAATTAGTAATGGTCAAAGTAAAATAAAGGTACCATGAAAAATCTGTAAACAAATAACAGAACGACACTCTGGGGTGCAATCAAAACAATGACTAGTGTGACTTGACTTGCGCCAGGCTTCTATCTGAACACGTCGAAACAAGTTAGCGCGGGGTGCAGTTATACCGGGAATGTCTTAGATGTTTTACGTGAGAATTGTTAATATACCATGAACTAATTTCTGATTTTATTATATAACTTTTTCGTTTAGCTTTGCTCGTATGGTAATAATTTGCTATCTCGTGCAAGTAAAAAGCACGAGATTGCAACTGCCATACAAACGAAATTAGTATTTCGGAAAACCTTTCATTTGCGATAGGGCCCAACGTGTTATAACGCTAATAACGATATCGGGCATTTTCCTTTAAGTTGCACCAAAAAATGTGAGTTAAAGTAAACATAAAATTCCTTGCTACACGTATGTGGAGTTAGTTCTACCATTTTAGCTTAGTAGATATTTACTACTATGAAAGTTTTTATTTAGATAGAGTAAGACATGTTAGTCATTTGTCATAACGTGACGTTGAAAGTGTTTTTGTTTACATTGGCCGTACAAACTTCAAATCTACTAAAATAAGTAGAAAAAAGCTTTATTGTGTGATTTTAATAATTATGTTGCATTATTAAAATTTTCTCTGATGATGACGATGACGACAATTACTTGCTTTGTGCTCTTTACTGATGTCCCCAACAACCTGCTGCATACAGCAGGTGGCATGAAACCGCAATGCAACGCGGAAACGAAACGAAAACGCGGTTAACGGTGACCGCAAACAATAGTTTTTCTATTTTGTCTGCTGTCTGGCAGTCAACGTGTAAAATTAAATAGAAGTACAGTTGAATAAAATATACTTGAGAGTTTATGAACATTTTGCATCTTTTCAGCCTTAAAAAAAAAACTAAAAGTACAAAAAAAATAACAATTTTTTTTGTACTTATGACCTCAACTACAACAAAATTAAGAGGACATTATATGACATTTTTCTATCTGGAGTAAACACGAGTGATGATGCCATCTCTAGGGGTTAATTTACATTGAATTTTGTAAAATACCAATAAAGATTATTTAATAGGCTTAAAATCAAGTGAGACGCAGTCGAAAAATTATTTAAAGTATGTATATTGTATAGAAAAAGTTTTTTTTAATCTACAAAGCAGTTGAAGCAAAATAATAAGTAATATTTTCTTGATATTTTTTTGTTCAATTAAATTCCACTTGAATTTCTATTTTAATCTTATATCTGGTTGAACAATAAATAAACTCCGGAGTGAATGAATGATAAATAAAAATATGAATTAGCATCATTCACTCACGTTGTCCCAGCACTAAGCAAATGCCCGTGTCACAGATAATATAATGCCCGTGTATTGTGTTGAGCTACCATCGTACCATTGTATTTCTCTATCGTAACGGCTTAAAAAATACTTCAAAATTGTAAACAAATGAAACACGGTTATGTATATTTTATACTTACATGTGACAGGAAACGCCATAATCTCGAAGATTTGAGTAGCTGGATCGCCTTTTGCAAGAGGAAACTGCACAATTAACTATATTTTTGGAGCTCTTAGTGCTACACGAAAACGACACCAAATGGCAACGGCCGCGCGTCAACTAGTTTTATATAACGTGTATGGTCATATGGTCAGCGTAAATTGGCAGAGGGGTTCGCCTAGCCTTGCCGTCTCCCGTATGAATGCTCTAAGCCTTTGGGGACGTCCAAGTATTAAATAATAATAATTTCTTTATTTCCGGCACTGCTCATATTGTGTTAGTAACAACCATCTTAAAAACTAGTGTTAGTAGAAATACAATATAAATATACAGTACAACATTATGTTACTAATCCATACACCACCATATACAAAAACTATGCTGATGTATAAACCGGTACCCAATGCTCTAGGAGAGGTGATTCCCACCTATCAACAAAAACCCTCTGTTGCTGTTTCGCAAGTGAGCTAGTGTAAATACGCATCTCTTAACAGAAAAATGTAATTTTGGAGTAATCTTAAAAAAACATGACGTACGTATAAAATAGGTACGGTCTCCTAAAATAAAGAAATAATAGGTTAATACTACGCTATCGTTGAAATGTGTAGATGGCATCGAATTATTTAGGTAAATAACGAAGTATTATGGTACTCGTCATCTTAAAAATTGATCACATAAAATAATAAAAGATCACACAATGTCAAAGAGGTTCACACCACTGTAAAAATAAAGGATATAGGTATTGACCCTGTGGACACCACAGTATTTCTTGGGATCACACTTGATTCTAAGCTGCAATGGGGCCCACATATCGATAAATTGTCAAAGAGACTTAGTTCTGCAGCTCACGCTGTATGGAAAAAACGTCAGTTGACTGATGTTGATACAGCAAGACTTGTATATTTTTCCTACTTTCATAGTTTGATGTCATATGGCATTTTGTTGTGGGGAAATGCTGCCGACATTCAGATCGTTTTTGTGCTGCAGAAAAGGGCTATTCGAGCTATCTATAACCTTAAAATGAGAGATTCTTTGCGAGAAAAGTTTAAAGAAATTGGTATTATGACTGTAGCGTCGCAATATATTTATGAGAATCTAATATATGTTCGTAAAAATATTCATTTGTTTTGTAAAAATAGTGATATTCATTCAGTTAATACTAGACAAAGGAACATGTTAGCTTTACCAAATACCAGGCTCCAAAAAATCAATAATTCTTTTAGAGGCCTGTGTATACGTTTCTACAATAAAATACCAAGTTGTATACAAGAACTTAGCTTAAACAAATTTAAAGTTGCAATCAAAGATGTACTTATTAAAAAAGCATATTATAAAGTTTCTGATTACATGACGGACAAAAAAGCTTGGGTTTGAACTCTCATTTCTAATATTTAACAATGTGCTGCGTTTTGTTTCAAAGAAACATTCAGTGAGAGCAATTTATAAGCTAAGTTCACGCACTTCTCTCAGAGATAGCTTATATAATGTGAATTAACACATCTCTTCTTGTAATGGAAGTTGAGCTCAAACTTTTGCTTTGAGGTCAGCTTCCAATTGACGACTCTGTAACAAACCAAAATTGTAAATGGCGATTTAAAAGAGGAGATAAAAAATTTAGACCTTTCGAGTTTCTTGCCTGTTCTTCTCGAGAAGGCTCTCCCAATTTCCGAACAGGTGTAGAATCAACTTTTTTTTTTTCATTCCTACTTGTATTTGCAGACATCTTGAGTATATTTAGGATGTATGCACATACAAGGTTAATATAATTTCTTTAAATTAGATTGTTTTGCTTTGTTTTGACGTCAATAAGTGCCTGTAAAGGCCTATGTTAAATAAAGATTTTTGAATTTGAATTTGAATTTGAATTAGTTTCTTTTTTCAAAAAATAACATTATATAGTAGAAAATAGTACACTGACCTATAAATTTATGTGATAGTCATAAATCAGATAATAATCATAAGAAACAGTGACGTGTCACCGTATTTATAAAGATTTCATAGTTAATTATGAAGAATTATCTCTGAAAATACGATGAAGTCCCATAAATGTAGTGTGATAAAATGATGTGAAATTTGTAGGTTACGGAACATTAATTTAAATTACAGTCATATTATTTTATGTGAAACATACTAAAATACGATTACAGAATCTTCTAGGTTTCAGAGCAAGCATCAAATTTTAATATAAAATCATACTATTTTTGAATGAATTCTATTATATTACTATTATAGGAGGAATCATATCATTTTGTGTGCTTTCTACAAAAACATGATGACCAGCACATCGTAGAATATTCTCAATTCGCTTTTTCATTCAGTCAGTCATTCATTAGTTGGGCATACCTATTAGCTCTCGGTCTCGCCTCGTTAGTCTCGCAGAGTCGCAGCCGGCAGCCGCAGTCCACAGACTGCGGCTTCCGGCGGGATTGTCTATTTAAGGTTTATGTGATGGTACTCTAGTTTTTAATTTAGTTAATCTTGTATAAACTTGTATAAACAATTGTACAGTGCAACAAAGGGTTTATTTGCAAGTTTGTGCGTGTGTATGAGTGTGACGATGGACCAAGCAACGTGCGACCCTATTTAATTTATCATTACATCCTCTTATCTCGGGCAGGGATTAGGAATATAAAAATAAACAATTACCATATAATGGAGTGTAAATCGAAAGTTGCTAAACTAAACCTAGTGACTTTCGATCTACGCTCCATTATATCGTCATTGTCTAGCCTTATATACCTAAAATCCCTGCCCGAAGTAAGAGGATGTAATGATAAATATGTAGCACGTAAAGCAAAAGGAAATGACCAGAGATAGTTGGAATAATAATAGGACTTAATCCAAAATTTAAAAAGACATCACAGGAGATATGGGGAAGTCATCTATAAATAGTAGAAATAATAGTAGGACGTCACTGGATATGTGAGGAAGTCATATATTAATAGTAACATTAATAAAAGGTCATCACAGGAGATATGAGGAAGTCATCTATAAGTAGTAGGAATAATAGTAGGACGTCACTGGATATATGAGGAAGTCATCTTTTCAGTCAAAAAAAGTTTGTGATAAATTGAGAGCCCTGCTTAGCAAGTCATATGTTCTCAAATATAAAATGCCATATAAAGTTTTAAGAATGTTATATTTAGCTTTAGCTGACTCAAGCATATGGCAAAACTTATATTACTTATTTAAACAAAATTTATAATTTACAAATTAGACTACTAAAGACTATAGTACCAAAACACATTAAAAATAAATACTCAGCAGACTATTCTGAACTGTTTAAATATTGCAAGGTTTTGTCTGTATTTAACAAAATTAAAGTAGCAAAATTAGCAACTTTTTGAATAAATACAAAAGATGTAGTAACCTCAGACAACCGAAAAATGTAAAATGCTATATTTTACCTAAGTATAACAACGCTTATGGCAAAAGATATGTTAAATATTTTCTTCCATTAGTGTTAAATACTCTGCCCACTTATCTGTTGCAGCGATATTTAGCTGACTGTAAATCTATACGTTCTATAAAAAAGTATCTATTAGAAAATAACCCACACTGCAATTTGCTGAGCAGTTGATTATTGTGAACCTATGTTTATAGCTATAATAATTATGACAATGTGAACGAACTCGTCATTCGACTTATAAACCTTATAGGTTTTCGTCGATATGACATTTGCTTTGTAAAAAATGTATTGAATGTCTTGTACAATAAATGAAAAAAAAAATCTATAAATATTAGGTTTAATAAAAGGCCAACACAGGGATATGAGAAAGTCATCTAGAAATATTGGGAATAATAAAAGAACATCACAGGAGATGTGAGGAAGTCATCTATAAGTAGTACGAATAATAATAGGACGTCACTGCAGATAAGAGAAAGTCATTAAAAATTTTAGGAAATATAATAAGACATCATAGGAGATATGATGAAAGGAAGCATAAATAGTAGGAAACATAATCATATAATGTATTCTCATCCTACTAAAGCCAGTGACACGTCATATTATATGCCGTTATCATCAGAAAACGTATTATCATCGTAATTTTTGTGATATCACTATACTCCGTCTTTTAGGTGAATTCACCATACTTTAAACTGAATTCACGTTATTCATGATTACCAGTTTTCGCAGTGTTTCCTAATATTGCTGCAAACAAAGCCATCAACCCGTGCTTCCGCAAACATCCCAGAAGCGCTGCACCTACACAGGAGCCCCAGCAGTACCCTCAGAGTGTTATTATATTGAACTCTCAGATCACTGTATGTCCGCCGCCTGTAACCAACCCACAAGCTGCATGTGTAAAATGATTGGCAGTAGGCTTTGAACAGTGTAATTTTTACTGATTTAGTACAACGTGCAAACCTGCGAGCCAGAGGCCCAATTCTGCTAATAAGTTATAGCCGAATCGAAACTAAACCGTTGTGATCGACCAATCGGAGCGCGTATATTGCCATTCAACTGTTCGATGACGTGATAATGTGGCGATCTGATTGGTCGAATGCAACGGTTCAGTTTCGATTCGGCTGTAACTTATTTGCAGAATTGGGCCTCTGCATGTTGCCCCTGACAGCCAGTAATCTGCGCTCTCTCTCTATGTCTAGTTATCCCGTAACGCAATTTTTTAAGATTTTTCACCCTCCCCCACAGCCCCACTATGTAACGCGCCGTAACATTTTTCTCTTGTCACTCTTGCTATTATTACCATTCACACGCACTGCTACCATCAATATTTTATTAATATTATCAATATTCGAAATCGAAAAATTTAATTCGTAATCCCCCATACAAATATTCGGGTCTGTGAAAAAAAATGTACGGGGCACGAGAAAATTAATTTCACAATTTTGAATTTTCAATGACGCCATAACTCTTATAATATGACTACGTTAATCTTAATTTGGGTAGTTTTCGTGCATTAGTAGACTTGTAGTGCATTAACCAAACACGGTCCCTTAGGTGTTGTTTGAATTCTCCAAACCATGGCGTCGACACGAATCACCGAAGTCACAAGTTCAAGCCCAATAGCCAGAGCCCTTAATGCATAATATTCACTATTCTGAAACGCTGTATTATAGTGACCGACAACCTGGAGCCTGATTCTGCTAGCGTTAACGCCATTTGTGTCGTGTCAGTAACGCTTCAATAGCACTGCTTTTTGAGACAGTTATTGTTGGTTAATCGATAACTAACTAAACATATGTTACTATTGACTCATCAAGATATTGGTGTATGAATAAATTGTACCACGGAAAGTGACAAAGGCAGTTTTATTGAAACACCATTAAGACATAATAACAACGTTAGATTAGCAGAAATCGTGTATCTGCCTGGTCGGTTCATATTATATTTCTTCCTCAACTGACAATTTGATCGATCGATCGACATAAATTCTCATTCGACGACCCTTTTCGTGGCACTGTAGGCTATTATTGTCTTACAGATACCGAAGTATTGGACGTCGCAGAATCCGACGATTCGGAAGCCGAAGACGCCGACGACGTCAACGACGATGCGGAGGGCAAAGACGGCAAGCCCACCGAGGCCATAGACAAAACAGAGGACAAAGCCACAGAGCAACCTAAACCCGAGAAAAAGAAACGCGGCAACGACGAGCCCAAAGAGAAGATCCCCGTGAAGGTTCTCACGCAGGAGGACATAGACAGCGGAGCACACACGATCTTCGATATTGTGATGCCGTTGCCGGGGTACAACATCGATTACCCGCCAAACATGAAGGACTATTATGAGGAGCTGCTGAAGAAAGACGGCTTGGAGCTCACGCTGAGGAATAAGCACAAGTAAGCCATTTTTCAATTGTCATAATTATTTTGATAAGTAGGTCGGTGTTAAGCTAAGTTAAATCTAGTTCCTATTATGTACTCATAAAGTAATATATTAATTTTCAACACACTTGCTCGTAAAATGGATGTAATTTCATCGGTTTTAGATACATAAGCAGCTTATAGAACACGCGTATTTTATTTTATTTTATTTTATTTTGTGTAAATTTTTCAATTGTAATTTCTATGGGACATATGCCTGAAATAAAATATTTTTAATTTAATTTATAAGGCATATTTTTTCAGAATTATGAAAATAAATTTTCGTGTATTATTAACAAAGATACCTAGTTTCTTTTATGGGTTCCGTAGCCAAATGGCAAAAAACGGAACCCTTAGAGATTCGTCATGTCTGTCTGTCTGTCCCTCCGTATGTCACAGCCACTTTTCTCCGAAACTCTAAGAACTACACTGTTGAAACTTGGTAAGTAGATGTATTCTGTGAACCGTATTAAGATTTTCACAAAAAATAGAAAAAAGCAATAAATTTTGGAGGTTCCCCATCATGAAGCAAATACAAAGAGGAGATGTTATAAGCAACTAGGTCCAGCTCCTATCACCAGAGTCTTGACGTCACGCATTTTTAGTTTTAGCTACTTAACGCCAGAGGCGCTGACATCAGTCGATCTTTTTATCTGTCGGATTAGTACGTCGTACGCTCTTCCTTTATTTTAGTTTTAAATTACCTAAATACAAAATGAAATGTTGTATTCTATCGTGCAAAAGTTACACAGACGACAGAAACAAAGTGAACGAAAAAAAATCTCTTTCCATTTGTAAGTACATTAAACAAGCATTATTAATTTATTACTTGACGTATTGCTTCTAGAATGTTCGACGCCACATGAACGCTTCTGTCAATGTCCCGATAAAGCACAAAAGGCCCTCTAGTGGCGAGTAAAAATACTAACGAAAACGTAGGATGTAGGGCGAAAACAAAACACGTGAATTAATATAAGCAGTTATAACGATTTTTATTTTTAGATTATATTGACACAGCACCTAATAAATTATCTTTCTCCTACGAATGTATCTTTTAACATAGATTTAGCACTGCTGCCACCTAGTAATGTATAGCGGAACTTTTTTATGAAATTTTTTTTTATGAAACGCCTATAATAAGATGCAGTTCCCAAGAAACGTTTGACGTCTTTCCTGCAGGTGGGAATAGGAAAGTCTACTATAGCCTTAATTTTGTCAGGATCCGTGCGCAGACCATATTCGTCAACCACATGACCCAAGAATTTCAGCTGTCTCCTGAAGAACTGGCATTTACCCATGTTGACAGTAAGGTTGGCTAGTTTAAGTCTCTCCTTTACCCTAAGTAGGAGTTGGAGGTGATCCTGGAAGGCCATTGGGCCTTCAGGGGTAAGTAAAATTAAATCATCAACATATACGAACACCTTATTGTCAAACTCGGGGCCAAAGAGGCGGTCCATCAACCGTTGCTGCGTAGCTGGAGCTGCAGTAAGTCCAAAGCACATGACCTTAAAGTGAAACAAGCCTCTGCAGGGAATAGTAAAAGCAGTTTTCTCTCTGGACTCAATAGAGTCCAAAGGAACTTGGTAATATGAAGACTTAAGGTCAATAGAAGATAAGTACTTAGCGTTTTTGAGTTGGTCCAGAATATGGCTAATATAAGGCATAGGGTAAGCGTCATGCTTTGATATGGCGTTAAGTTTTCGGCTGTCCAAGCAGAAACGTGATGACCCATCTGATTTAACCGCCAAAGTAACGGGGTTGTTCCATGCACTGCCGCTAGGCTCCACAACATCATCCTTCAGCATTTGGTCTAGGTGTTTATTTAATTCTGCCAGTTTAGCGGGTGAGACTACATAATACCGTTGTTTAATAGGTGGGTGGTCACCGGTATCAATTTTATGGCTCACTAAGTGTGTCCTACCTAGGCCTATCTTTTCTGCGGAAATGTCATCAAATTGCTTTATGACGTCATTGACCAGCCTACGCTCAAGCTTAGATAAAGTTTCAAAATCATGTAAAGCACGGCTGCCTGACATAACTGTGTACACCTGATTATTATTTTTATATAAATGTCCGCTATCCTCTAACAATGATAAAATATCTGGCGCAATATTAAATTCCTTCCAGAAATTTAAGCCAAATAACAACTCTGTAGCAACTCCAGGGACGACGTAAAATTTAATAACACGAGTTTTATTCTCTATTGATACAGGTAAAAATAAATACCCAGTTACTCGTGAAGTAGAACCATTTGCAGTTTTTATAAAGTCTAAGTCCTCAGACTTATGTAAAGTAGCGAAATCTTTAAAATATTTGTATGCTTGCCCTCCCACAATGGAGATCTGTGATCCTGAATCTAGTAATCCTCTGAATTCCAAGCCAAAAACATTAATCTTCAGATAAGCTCTGGTATCATTATAGGTGGCGTTAGTAGTAGCGTGAACCGATGTAACCTTACCTTTATGCATATGTATGTTACTAGCTTTATTTACATTATTATAGAATTCATTGTATTTCTGCCTTGACTGTTCAGAATTACAATGTTTATTATAAAAATATACTGTTTTATGCCATCGGTTCACTACTTGGCGTTTTTTGGAATCTCTACGGTTGAAGGTTTTGAAGAAGTGCACTTTGGACAATTATTTGCATTGAACCCCTTTTCTCCACAACGATAACAAATAAGTACCCAAGGCGCCTTGCAATACCTCAAGCTGTGACCATTTTCCCGACAGCGGACACAAAAAAGATTATTTTGTGTATTATTTGCTGGCTCTATTGAAGAGACTTTTGGTGACGCCTTGCTAGTGCTGCTACTACTATTACTACTTTTATAACACAAATCGGGAGCCAGAGAAGATGTAGTGACCCTAGGAGGTTCACTGAAATGCACCGATCGCTCCTTTGCACCTTCTAACAACCTACATTTTTTCTTTAGATCAGTCCAAGATTCCACTGGGGCTAGAGCAAGCTGAGTAGTATAAAATGGTCTAATATTAAACATGACTATGTTCAATTTATCATCATCAGAGATTGGTTTTGATAAACGAGTAAAATAATTTTGCATAATGCTGAGATAATTCACAATGCTTTCGTCGGGGCCCTGAGTACGACTTCTAATTTCCTGCATCAAGCGATGGTCATAATCAGATGGAAGATATTCCTCGAGAAGCAAGGTCTTCAGCTCAGACCAATTGTGAACGTCCGACTTTACTCCTCGATACCAGCACAGCGCTTCATCAGTAAAAAGTTCAGCCGCAGAACAAAAAAGCTTTGAATCTGAAAGGCCACGAGACAAGCATAATTCCTCGAGGCGTTGTAAGAAAGCTTTAATGCATGTCTTGCCATTGAAGCGTATATTCAGTTTATGCACGGAGCAATCATTAGCTGTATTGTGTGTAGTTGCAGTGGAGTGCTCAATAGGTTGTTCAGGTGCCAAGCTACTTTTAAAATTATGACAAATATTATCTATTTTTACAAGAATGCTATCTAATTTATTATTCAGAGAGGTAATTAAAGAAGTAAGATTATCATCATACTCCGATGAAGACAAGCGACCAATTCTGTGGAATAAGTGGTGTGCAAGAGTTTGAATTCTATTAAACATCTTAGGTGATGACAGCTTACTTGAAGTACTTGTGATGAGTTTCTCAAGATCATCTAATTTCTTTTGAATTACTTTTAATTCAATATTGACATCAAGATCACAAGTCAGTATTTCATCAGAAGGCAGATCTTTATTGAGAGTACGGATCTGTGCTCTCAGAGCCATCACCGTGTCAGCTGGTTTCGAACCCCTGATTTTCACCTCATATTCTAGTTCATCTTTGTTAAGTAAATTAAAACTAATTGGTCTTTGCTCCATTTTTGTAAAAATATACTACACTCTATTCTATATGATAAGTTAATTTTACAATATTATTTATGTTATATACTCAAACTATGAACAAAAAATCTTAAAATATATTCACCTTTGCAAATGTAACTAAAATTTGTTTTTATTTATACCTATCTGAACCAAACCTGCATAGAATTCTTGTTATTTATCTTATAACTAAAGTGTAGTTAACTAGTGAGACCGGCAGACGTTCTCCTGTCCGATTACGGCGCCACCTACTGGGTCCAGTTGTACTTTTAAACCTTCCCTGGACCTATTCAAATACACATAACATTTCGTAAGAATCGGTCGAGCCGTTTTTGAGTTTTAGCTTAACTAACACACTACGTTAAAAAAAGAAAATTATTAAAGATACATACCGAGATGGATCAACACTATCTGAGCATTTGACCAGAATAATGGGCCATATAATGCCACAAAACCTGCTGTATATTCGGGCGCCAAATTGTGTCCCTGTTCGGGCGCCAAATTGTTATGCTTTTTCTAGCTAAATTGTAGAAATATAGGGAAATCTTAAAGTTAAAGAAAAAAAACAAACTTACTCCTTTAGTCCGGTACAAAATGAAAAGCTTTATTCTTGTAAGTACATAATTATAATTTACTTATGCATATGTTAACACAATTCCTCAATGCAAAGCACTTAACTTAATGTTTAATCAATACAAGCCAAGGGCAGGATGGTTCAGGTTTGTTTGATCAATCTCGGCAGGTAAAAATCAGGTACAAATTGGGTACAAAACTACAAAATGAGGGGCAATAAAGTACACCAACAAATAGTTATAGGTTTCCTTTTTTTTAAAAAAGAAATTAGTAGCCTTCCCCGGAGCGGTTGTTAGTGGATCGTACCTTCTATGCTAAGTCTTGCAATCACGGGTCAGAGATATGATATTCCAGTTTCTTAACTTATTCTTTCTGTATATATATTTATTACTGGTGTAATTCCACAGAATTCCTCCTTGATATCAGGTTATTTTGTTATGCTAAGCAGCGGAGCCCTATGGCCTCCGGGAACTGCCCTGGAGATTCATAGCACAGTGTTATGTTAAAAATATAATTAAATATGCCTATATGCATATAATCTTAGGGTCAGTGGGTCTAACACTGAGTTCTGAAGGAATCCCAGTCAATACATTTGAATTTCATGTAATAAACATTGCAAGTTAATTCCAAACACAATTTTCAATGAATTGTCAAAGTTTCTTATTGGTTAGTTAATAAAAGGACATATGGAGGGGAGAGCACCTATTTTGTGTATAATTACTGCTATTAATAAAAAGAAAACAGCTTAATTTGTGAGTTATTTGCCAAAGAAGGATGTGAAACTTAATATTGTGAAAATTTAGAATTTAACAGGAAATTCGCAAGTGTTACTCAATATATGCCTTAATCCCACTAAGATGCCGCTTACTATCAGGTTTTTTTAATGAAATAGGGGATGAAAAAGGCGAATTTTGGAAATGTAATATGGAATAATCAATTTACCCACAAATAAAAATAAAATTAACAAAATCTGCTTTAAATCATGAAATATAATAGGTTAATTAGATACCTTATTGTGGGCGGAGTATTATCTATTGATATAATTTATTTATTCAACTAATTCAATGAATCGCGCGCCGGCGATTATAAATATGATTGAGCTTTTACTCTTCAAGCTGAAAACAAAAACAACTGACTTTGTCAAATTCACTGTAGCTTTTCAAATTAAATTCACACGGAAAACGAGATTTTCTTCGCAGAAATTAAGATAATGTAGAAATTAAGATTTCGCAAGAAATCAATATTAAATTACTTCGGTCGATGTCTCACAGACTAATCATAACATAGACGATAGACGCGTTCAAAGACTAAGGTGAAAAATGGGCGCGTTCCATCTACGCGCATACTAGAATCGAGGTCCGTTCACCGAATGTTAAGCGTCGTATTGGCGACGGAACCTTCCCTAAAACCAAATTCATTTCATAGCATGTGTGTCATGTAGACCGATAGCGCTAGGCTTTTTTGATGTCATAAGTTTCAATAATTCTAAAGTTGTTTATTTCTTGCATGTGGATGCAGTCATACCTATGAAGCTTATTATTTCATTTTGTGTCACATCTGGTACTTGCATTTTCAGTAATTCGATGATTTGTGTTTGATTATTTTTATTCAAATTAAAACTGGCAAAATTTATTTTAAGTTTAAAATAATTATGGTACCATATCTAGGAGAGCCTGCGGAGTGTGCAAACCCAGTTTGTGTCATCTTCATCCAGAGCAAACTGACATAGAGACAGTATTTAAGTACACTACAAAAAAAAAATTACAGTTAATGAAATAACTATTTTCTATCTCAGATCACTTACATATGCCTATTTAATAAATTTGTGCCAAGTTGGATCACGCAATTTTAAGATTATTAATTATTTTCCTTTTCCAAGCTATAAACGCTTCAAAAAAATATTACAATAATTAGAGTTTACACATTTAATATCATAAATGCATGAAAAGTCGACATTGTAAATTTGTGTCATTTTCATGCACGATAAACATAGAATGAATAAAACACAAAAACAATGGTTACGGTCGAAGCGGGTCGACGCGCGGCGCGACGCGGGCGAGCGGCGGCGGGTGACGCTCGCCGTACGCACTGTTCACCTTCGTTTGGTAATCACAGCTAATTCCATTCAGCCGTTAAAGCGTGATTGATTAACAAACATACAAACACACGCGTAGCACTAGGAACTCGAGAAACATTTTGTCTACTCCGTAATGTCATTTTTCTCTCGTAGACTAATCTTCTCGTGTACTTTGTGTTACTAGTGCAATGTACTATACTTTGTGTTACTAGCAAGTGCAGGTATAGCCTCTAGATAGAATTATCGTTTCTTACTATAACTCGAAGAACATCCAGTAACTTCCTTTCTTTTTCATTTCATTTTTCCCGCTTCAATACATTTCGGATTTCTATATCGCACACCTAGATCTAAGCTGAGTCAACTCAAAAATTCGTGATTTTTTAGTTATCCTTGTATTCGAATGCTCGCTGATCATATACATCTATCTGGCGCAACAGTTTCGGTCAAAGCTTAAACCAGTCGTCGTTAGATAGAAATAGCTTACCTTGCTGAATCAACGCATGTCAGTTCTTCCCACCGAAACAAGTGTATTGTCAGTTGACCTCCGCTTGTTATTTTTTGTTTTCTTTTAAAAAAAAACGTCGTCCCACACTAAAATTTTCTCCTGGGTCGTGGGTGCAGTCACAAACGTAGAATATCACATCCACATATGCCCAGACTGGAACAAATTTCTGTAAGCTATACAAAATATTTGTCCCGTACGAGAACCGAACCCGCGACCCGATGCGCAGTAGGCGATCACTCGACCTCTGCGCTAACCGTGTCGTCGTTGTTTTGGAGAGTGTACGTATTAGCATAAACGAGAACACGGTTATTTGGAATTGTTGCAGTTTTGATGAAGAAATATATGAGAGTTCATTTGAGTTGTTACAGTGTTGATCAATTTTCTGTCATATTAGTTCGGGATGTTTCTACTTGCTTCAGTATTATTTGCTAAGGTATGTAAATTTATTTTGTTACTATCTTGATTTGACTTTGATTTGGTGGAACAACTTGTAAATTTCTAGTTCACCTAGTTTTGTTAAAACAATTTTTCTTTAATATTTTTGTCACAAATCATGTCATTTTGAATATGTTGACTAAATGTTTATTTAAGGTATTATGGCGTCTATTTGAAATGTATATTGTTTTAATCAAATTATTACAATACACATTATATTGGCAATAGGCGGCCTTATTGCTAAGGTAGCAATTTCTACCAGGCGACCTTAGGGCTAGGAAAGTAGCTACGTATTCAAGATACGGGATAGTGCACTAAAAAGAAGAAAAAAAAACTAAGTAGAATAAATTAACAATTAAAATTGATACCTATACATATAACTAAATATATAAATACAATACATACAAGACATTGGCCTCTTTCCAAGATTTCGGCACACAACCAACAAAGAACGACAAATAGTATAGACGCGTCAAGACAGGAGTCAACTCCGCTGCACACTTCTTAAGAACAATCACAGAAATGCCGTCTGGTCCATTTGCTTTTCGAATATCGATCGACTGTAGCTCCGTCCGCACATAACGCTGTCTGATGCGGATATCGGGCATGGTGCTGCCACAATATGACAGTGTCGGAGGTTGTGCACCACAGTCATCGACACGGGAATGAGCCGCGAAGAGTTTTGCCAGGAGGTCAGCTTTCTTCTGCGGCTGATGAGCAAGTGAGCCATCGGTATGTCTCAGGGGTGGCAGCGAGGGTTGGCAGAAGTTTGATTGAAAGATCGGCTACCCGTAGAGTGCGCTAGCAGTTCCTTCTGATCCACTTGTGCAATACGCTGAGCATCCGCTCTAATGTAAGCCCTCTTACACAGCTTGGTGGCATTATTGTAGGCTGTTTTCAGTAGGCTTGTGTTGGGATCCCTGGAAGCTCGACCTCTGATCCTAGCGCGGTAAGCCAGCTGTTTGTTTTTTAAACAGCAAAGGTGCACTCGCGATTGAACCAGAGTTTACATCTGTGCCTACTGACGAAATTGAAATGCAGAATATAATATTCCATTCCTAGTATGATTTCGTCAGCAACAGAGGTAGCGCAGGAGTTCGGGTCCATCTCACTGAAACAGCGCTGCCACCAAGGGACAGATGCGTAATAATCCCGCATACCGTCTCAATCTGCTGACGCATAAGCTACAGACGGCGTGCTGCAACTACAGGTGACCGTCGCGACACCTGAGGCACTGAGACGGATACCAGGCAGTGATCCGAAGATCCTAGTGGAACTCGAATCACCACCTGATATCCATCAGAAAGATTTGTCAGAAGGTCCAACAAAGAGGGTACTTGACCGATAATATCTGGTACCCTACCCTAGTGTGCTGGGTAACCAATTGTGTCAGGTGGTGCCTGAGAGCGAATGCGTAGGCAGTCCTACCCGCATGGTCAATTTTAGAGGAACTTAACCACAATTCGTGGTGAGCATTGAAGTGCCGTGTGTGTGCCGGCCTAGAATAGCACCAACCCATCTCTGCCCGTGGGTGTCGTACGAGGCGACTAAGGGAGATATGGCCTTTAGGAGACGGGCAGCAGCGCCTCCTCAGATCTCGGCCCTACTGCGATCGCCAACCCGCCTGCCAAGCGTGGCGATTGTGGCGATTATGGCATCGCTACACCCAGATGACGAAGCTCCGACCTCGCTCCGACCTCGACACACCCAGATGACGAAGTGGAGGCTATGTATGAGGAGATCTCTGAAGCCATACATAGCCACAATACCCACTACACGGTTGTGATGGGGGATTTTAACGCTAGGTTGGGGAAACGTTGCGGTGATGAGTTGAGAATGGGGCAATTTGGATTTGGGCACCGGAACACCAGAGGCCAGATGCTAGCGGACTTCATGGAGAAGGAGAACCTCTATATGATGAGCTCCTTCTTCAGGAAGTCCGAAAGCCGAAAATGGACCTGGATGAGTCCGGACGGTAATGTCAAAAACGAGATAGATTTTATCATGTCGACGAAAAGGCACGTATTCAATGATGTCTCTGTGATCAATGCCGTCAAAACGGGGAGTGATCACAGACTGGTACGAGGCACATTGAATATCAATATTAAGCTGGAAAGATCTCGACTGATAAAGTCTACGCTCCGACCAGTACCTGCGCAAATCCAAAACCCCGAAAGGTTTCAACTCGAGCTCCAGAACCGCTTCGAAGCCCTTGAGAACAGCTTAAATGTGGACGATCTAAACAACATGGTGGTGGATAATGTCCGTACGGTAGGGTCTAAGTTCTTTAAAACCCGCCGTCCCAGAATAAAGAAACTCTCCGACAAAACGCTCCAACTTATGGATCGGAGACACGAAATGAGGCTGCAGAATTCAACGGATGCTAGTCGTTACCGGCAGCTTAATAGGCAGATATCAAAGTCACTGACATGCGACCTTCGCCGATTCAATACGGCTCGTATTGAAGAGGCTATCGAGCTAAATAAAGGCTCCAAAGTATTTGTGAGATATCTGTCTATTGGGCAAAGTCAACTGACGCAGCTGAAGATTGACGACGGTAGCCTCATTTCGTCGAAGCCTGAGATCCTAAGGGAGATCGAGAGTTTCTATGGACAGTTATATTCCACGCAAGCACCTGTTGAAAGCGAGGCTAGAGACCCCAGAGCCAAGCTTACCCGACACTATACCGAAGATATCCCGGACGTCAGCCTGTACGAGATTAGTATGGCTCTCAAACAACTAAAAAACAACAAGGCGGCGGGTGATGACGGAATCACTACAGAGCTTCTGAGAGCGGGCGGTAAGCCGATACTTAAAGTCCTCCAGAGGCTCTTTAATTCCGTTATCCTCGAGGGCAGAACGCCTAAAGCATGGAGCGAGAGTGAGGTCATCCTGTTCTTCAAAAAGGGTGATAAAACACTCTTGAAGAACTATGCTGCAAAAGTTTTATGCCATTTTGCATTGTCTCATTGAAAAATATGTACCTTTATCTAAGTCACGAAATAATAGATATCCAGTGTGGTTTTCGTCCGGATTAATTAATTTAATTAAAGAAAAATACAAATTACGTATGAAATTAGTGAAGTTTAATAATAATCCTAGAGACGTTTTGGCTTTCAATTTGTTAAAGCAAAGATGTTGTAAATTACAGAAGATTGCCTACAATAGATACATAAACGGCTTAGAACAGTCGTTGGCTAGTAACCCGAAACTCTTATGGTCATTTATAAAGCATAAGAAAAAAGGAAAGGGTACCTATCCAGCTGCAATGACCCTTGGTAATAAAACTGCATCGGGAGGAACTGAAATCAGTAACCTTTTCGCATCATATTTTGCATCTGTGTTCAATAACACGACTACACAGGCAGACTTGGATAGTTTGAAGACATTATACCCTGGTCAAGGTAACGGTGCATACTTAAATGCTATTTCTTTTACTAGGGATCAGGTCTATAAAGCATTAAAAAGACTTGACCTAAACAAAGGAGCAGGAGAAGATCAGCTACCATCAGTCTTTGTTGCAAGATGTGCTCAGGCCCTTGCATACCCACTGTCTTGTATATTTAATAAATCCTTAAATACGGGTAGTTTCCCATCGCAATGGAAAATATCTTTAATCTTGCCCCTACATAAAACCGGAAATTCTGGTAAAATTGACAACTATAGACCAATTTCCATTGTTCCTACTTTTGCCAAGGTTTTTGAATCACTTCTGTATCCTGTAATATTGTGGCATTTTAGACAAATAATTTCCCCGCATCAGCACGGCTTTGTTAAGGCAAGGTCAACGGCCACAAATTTAGCTACTTTCTTGGAAGACTTAATTAATTCCTTAGATAAAAGACAGCCAGTTGACGTTATTTATACTGATTTCAGTAAGGCATTCGATAGGGTAAATCATGATGTATTACTTTGGAAACTATCCGCTATTGGGATAACCAGAAAGCTATTGGAATGGTGTGGATCCTATCTAAAAAATCGAAAGTCATTGGTAGTAGTGGACGGGTACTCTTCGGAATATGTCGACGTGGTGTCTGGAGTCCCCCAGGGATCAATTCTTGGACCACTTTTTTCAATATTTTTATTAATGACGTACATTTGTGCTTTAGGAACTCAAAATGCTATATGTTTGCCGATGATCTTAAAATGTCAAGGCAAATCAATGAACCTGGCGATGTAGATCTCCTTCAGAAAGATTTAGACAGTTTACTAAGATGGTGCAGTATTAACGGCATATCTCTTAATCCAAAAAAATGTTTCGTGGTCCATTACACTCGCAATAAGTCAACTTTAACCAGTAAATACACTATTGACCAAGATATACTTTCAAGTTCTAATTATTGCCGTGATCTAGGGGTGATTCTAGATACAAAACTGCGCTTTAATAAACATATCGATGATATCGTTCAGAAAGGCTTCAAAATGCTTGGGTTTGTTTTGAGAAATTGCAGAGACTTCAAAAACGCCAAAACTAAAATAATTTTGTACAATGCACTAGTTCGTAGTGGCCTGGAGTACTGCAGTGTAGTGTGGAATCCACACTATGATGTTTACATCAAGAAGTTAGAACGTGTCCAAAAAAGATTTCTGTGGCATCTCTCATTTCAATTAAATCCCTCAGGGATCGTCGCGCTTTTTTGGATAATACTTTTTTATATAAATTAGTTAATGGATTACTGGACTCACCTGACTTACTTGCTAGAGTTGATTTGTGTGTACCAATAAAAATTCCTAGAATATCTAGTTTTAATTTGTTCGCAACGAAATGCTCCAGAACAAACTTAGGTTTGTATTCGCCACTGAATAGATTATTTAAACAATACAATTCACTCTCGAAATCTTGTAATATTGACATTTATTTCGATTCTCTGTCTAAATTTAAATCTACATTACATGTAAAATACGATTAAGCAATTGCTTTAATTTGGTACTTACTTAAATTACATAAAGTTCTAAATTACCGATAGAGCATGGCGTCGTTTCCAGTGCACTGACGATGCTACGTTTGGTTGATTGCAAGGGATGCCAGTGGGATGCGATTTAATTATTAACGTCCAATGTTTACTTTTACATTTTTGATATATATATTTTTCTTTGTTTTGATTTTTTTGATTCTAAAGTTGTTATTTTTCGTACCATGTGGTTGCTGCCTATAATTAAGTTTACACTTGTAATGTAACCTATTATTGTAAGTCTTTATTGTGTTTTAGTGTAAACTTGTTGGTGGTCTAAAATAAAAAATAAATAAATAAAAATAAATAGGCCGATCTCACTTCTGAGTCATGTTTATAAGTTGTTTTCGAGAGTCATTACGAATCGTCTTGCTCGCAGGTTTGACGACTTCCAACCTCCCGAGCAAGCCGGTTTCCGAAAAGGCTATAGTACCATAGACCACATCCATACGCTGCGGCAGGTTATACAGAAGACCGAGGAGTATAATCTGCCACTTTGCTTGGCGTTTGTGGACTATGAGAAAGCCTTCGATTCGATCGAGACATGGGCGGTGCTTCAGTCTCTCCAAAGGTGCCAAGTGGACTACAGGTACATAGAGGTGCTAAGGTACCTATACAGAAATGCCACTATGTCGGTTCGACTCCAGAACCAGAGCTCTAATCCAATCCAATTGCAGCGAGGTGTAAGACAGGGAGACGTTATCTCTCCAAAACTCTTTACCGCTGCATTGGAGGATATTTTCAAGCTTCTGGATTGGAAAGGATACGGCATTAACATTAATGGCGAGTACCTAACACACCTCCGTTTTGCCGATGATATAGTTCTAATGGCTGAGACCTTGGAAGACCTGAACACCATGCTCGGAGATCTCAGTAGTGCTTCCCAAAGAGTGGGTCTTAAAATGAACATGGATAAGACGAAAATCATGTCGAATGCCCATGTTGTACCCACTCCAGTTAATATTGGGAACACTACACTTGAAGTTGTAGACAACTACGTATACCTGGGACAGACAGTCCAGTTAGGTAAGTCCAACTTCGAGAAAGAGATCTCTCGTCGAATCCAGCTCGGATGGGCAGCTTTCGGGAAGTTACGAAAAATATTCTTGTCCAAATTACCTCAGTGTCTCAAGACAAAAGTCTTTGACCAGTGTGTGTTACCAGTGATGACCTACGGAAGCGAAACGTGGCCATTCACTATGGGTCTCGTTCGAAGGCTCAAGGTCGCTCAGCGGGCAATGGAGAGAGCAATGCTTTGGGTGTCCCTGCGTGATCGGATCCGAAATGAGGAGATCCGCAGGAGAACTAAAGTAACCGACATTGCTCGAAGGATTGCTCAGCTGAAGTGGGCGGGACACATAGCTAGAAGGACCGATGGCCGTTGGGGCCGAACGGTTCTTGAGTGGCGACCACGATCCGGACGACGCTCAGTGGGTAGGCCCCCGACCAGGTGGACCGACGATCTGGCAAAGGTCGCGGGAAGCCGCTGGATGCGGGCAGCGCGGGGCCGATCGTTGTGGAGATTCATGGGGGAGGCCTATGCCCAGCAGTGGGCGTCGTGCGGCTGAGATGATGATGATGATGATTGAAGTCCCCCAAAACACTAGCTCGGCGGAAGGAAATCGCTCCTGCACGTCATCTGCCACCCGACTTAGATGTTAAAAAAGTCGAGTTGTCTCCAAGTCACCTCGATGTTAACGGTAGACGCAGACTTAAGACACTGCAATGAGTGCCAAAATCGACGTGTATCGCAAGAAGGGAAAAGGAAGGTTCTTCCAAACAAACGTTCTTCCAAAACGCAGGCGACGACAGCAAACGTCCGCCCGGACGAACAAGCAAACACCTGCCTTCGCCTTGAACAACTCCTTAAGAGCGTAGCCGGGGTAATTAAGGAAGCTTGTCGGTCGGGCAGATAAGATAATGCGTCTCCATCAAAAATAGCATTGCTGGACGGGGTGTCATGAAATTGTTGGGACAGCTAAGAGGTTAGAATGGAGCCCGCAGATGCTAGCGAGCCCCACCTCGAATAGTGGTGTTTTGATGGGATAGTGCACCGATGTACGACCAGTCCTAATATAGTGCGCTGACATATTTGTTGGAGTGAGAGAGGCATTAAATTACGGTGTCGTTGCAGCCCGTTAACTATTAACGGGCGTAGGCCTGTTTCGCCAGAGAACTGCCGATAGCTGATTTGCGCTGACCCTCCGCACGAAAGGGCTCCCGAACCTCCCCGGAAGTGGCCGCCGGGACCCACCGTCCGGTCACCAACCGGCACGACGGACCACCCCGAGATTATGCGTGGCATGGTGGGGCAGCCTCAAGGACTGGTTAGGTCCGCTTGGACCCCTGTATTGTACCACGGGCGGCCAGCGGAACAGCTGTTTCTTCAGATCTTCCTAGACGGAGGGTCAACGCAGTCAACCTGGCATTGGGTCGACGGAAGCCCACACGAATCGCAGCAACGACCCCTCAAGCTCTGGCTGTGCGCTGACTGATCTCAAACCAAGCGCGGATCCACCGTTGTGGGCACGATGGGCATGCCCACAACCTTAATATACTTGTGACGTCACACTTTCGTGGTCTATTGAAATCGATAGGCTGATGATATTATATCCAATGCCTTAAATAAAAACAATGAATCTAGGTCAGAGTGTTATATGTTTTGGGAATATCTTTAAGGGATACACTGTACGATCCTGAGCGAGGTCATACTCCGACTCGCACTTGGCTGATTCTCAGATGGCTATGACCACAACCTTTTTATGAGCTGGATCCGCGCCTGCTCGAAACGTGGACAAGAAATGGCCTTTTTACGGGTTGACGTGTTTTACGTCATGCGCACGGTGGTGGTCGCTAGCCAGTCCGGTTTCTCAAGCGCTACCACCAGAAGTTGGTCACTCCATGAGCACCACCCGAGGATCACGTGTAGGGTCTCGAGGTTCAAACCTACGGACGCGAGCGACTCCAATCCCCTATTATACATTTATATTTAATTTTTCATATTTTTTAAAATATTTCATTTCATGTTGATGTTTTATTATTAATTTTATATTTAAAACAAAGTTAAACAAATTATTTATTTAAATTTTGTTGTAGACTAAGTTCAACTCAAAATGGTTCAATAAAACTGATTCACGTCTAAATGTAGTTTATTTTTTGTACAAAGCCACCACCCTAAAGTGTAACAACTCAAAATAATCAATTATCTGTAAAAAGGATTGATTCTTAGCCGAATTTTATAAAAACAGTGATATTTTACAACCTATTACGATTTTAAATAATATCGGGTTTCATAAGTTCCCTCACAAACAAATCTCCTGAAAAATATAATTTTTTGAATTGTCTCAGTTTAGTTCTAGCTGTGCGATATATATTTCGGCAAGTTTTGTGTAGTTTTATTTCAGCACGGTCCTTGAAACAATCTGTTTTTCCGTCATCCCTAACAGTAACAATGCTTGATTCTACGAACTTTAATCGTCAACTTTCTTTGACAATTACCATATTAACGTCTAGTATGACACCATATATAATACATTTATTTTCAATCTCCATTTTAGTCTTTATAATGTTAAATCTCAGAATAACGCACGCACTCGTTTGTCGCAACTTGGAAAGATCGAAAGTGCCTAAACAATTAGCTCAGCACGTGCCACGCGCGCGTGTGACTGGTCGGTGCCCGCCGCCCACGCCTGCGCGCTTCCCCGCGCTCGGCGTTCGTGCAAAGAAGTCTGGTATTTTTTTTTAATAAAAGGATTTCGTGGATGAAAACAACACAAATTATGAATAGTGTTTTGATACAAAATAATAATTAGAAACACGTGAACTCTAATAACTTGCATTTTATTTTGAGGATTTTAAAGGGTGTTGTAGTAAAATAATAAAATATCTATACATCTCGTGGATGAATTTGACACAAAATAGTTTAAACAACAGATACTAGTATTCTAAAACGCATAACACCTATTTTACCAATTGTAATATTCTTTCAGAGCTAGTTGGGCGTCATGTTAGTCACTGGTTAAAAATAAAGATTCTCGTGGACAGAAATGACACAAAATGCCTATGCACATCAGATACTACTTCGTTATTATGATGAAAGTAAAATTTTCATCTCTAATTTTGTTTTCGTCCAATACTGATTGAAACGACAAATACCTAAATTTCTACCTATGCAAGTACCTAGAATGACACAAAATATTTTTTTAGGTTGGGCAAATGGTCTGGAAACTATATGCGAAAAACAAACAACTTTAATATTTTTGAAACTTAAAAACCTAGCGCTACGGGTCTAATGATGTGTCAAGTCAACATACGGATCTATCGGAATTCTACAATATGCTACAAGTATTTCCAGCCAAAGTTATAAGCTTGGTTGAAAAACGAAACGTAATGAAAAATTAACCATAAACAAACCGTGAATGCTTTCCAAATTCTATTCGACGAAACTATAATTATATGATCTATAAGTTTAAGTGTATTTTATTAAAATATGTCTATAGAAATGATCAAAACAAACGGTCTAAATGTCAAATTCCGAATTTTGAGAAAATCAACCCACCTAAATGGAAGCACGGGATTTTGGGCGAAAAAAAACTATCTTTGTAAATAAGGCCAGGATAAACGCGAGATTTATTTTGTTTATGCAAAAAGTGAATAATGACCAAAGATAATTGCAAATGTCACTGACGTGACGTGAAACGACGTTGACGTTGACACTTGACATTGATATTGTGAAATTAATTGACAAAGTTATTGTAATTATGATTTTAGTTGTGAAATTTGTGTTAAAACTATAGTGAAACCAAAGTATTTTTGCAAAATTAGTGTTTTATGAAATTTTAAGAAAAAACGGTGTTACAATGTTAACGTCAAAAATGCTGGAATTTTAGTAATTCTACTCGCTACAAGGTGACAGTGGCGTCGCGCACCCTCCCCCCGCACCCCGATTTCCGGCTTCACTTGATTTCATACGGAGAACGCGATAGGGCACCTACTCTTTGTATTTGCTTCATGTTCCCCATACATAGAACTGACACTCAAAATTTTCATCAAACCCATACGTGTGGGGTATCTATGGATAGGTCTTCAAAAATCATATTGAGGTTTCTAATATCATTTTTTTCTAAACAGAATAGTTTGCGCGAGAGACACGTCCAAAGTGGTAAAATGAGTGTCCCCCCCCCCCCCCCTGTAACTTCTAAAAAAAAAGAATGATTAAACTAAAAAAATATATGATGCACATTACCATGCAAACTTCCTCCGAAAATTGGTTTGAACGAAATCTAGTAAGTAGTTTCTTAATACGTCATAAATCCTACGGAACCTTTCATGGGCGAGTCCGACTCGCGCTTGGCTGGTTTTTTGTTTTATTGCATATCTTGCAAATTTAAAGGCTATGTCAAACAGAGAGCGTGGGTGGGCTCGCTGTTTGACAAAGCCTTATCTATGGTCGCAATATTTGATTGTCGCGTTGCCGAAAACAGATAAAGACGATAGAGTTAAGTAAATTGAAAATAAAGATGTTTAAACAAGTTTTTATTTGAATACTCTAAAAAGAGGAAAATAAAATTTTAATCTATTACATGATACATTTTTTAATGATAGTATAAAAGCTTGTCGCGATAGATAAACAATAATACAATAAGTACCTATTTAACTTGATCTTGGTAATTCTCAGAAAAAAATATTTGTTTTTATATAATAGGTAAATCTTATTTCTTGTTTTTCTTCACCATGGTATCAACATTTTTTTTTCATACCTACTTTGTATTTGCAGACATCTTGAGTATATTCAGGCAGGATGTATGCGCATACAAGGTTAATATGTTTCCTTTAAATTATAATGTTTTCCTTTGTTTTGATGTCAATAAGTGCCTGTGAAGGCCTATGTTGAATAAAGATTTTTTCACTTCTTATGTTCTGAAAGTGCTTATTTGTGCAGGATATTGGCTGCACCAAATTGAATTTTGTGCACAAGTGCACAAAGTGCGTATCTAAATTAAGGCAAAGAAAATGAGCCATACAGCCGAACACAATAAGAAGTTCATAGATAGAATTTGTTATTTTATTATATTTACTTAAATTTATTTGTCTTTCTTCAGTATTCAAAACTGTACTAATTTTACTTAAAATTTTAATTAAAGAGATGTTATGTTATACTATTGTTTGATTTCCTCGCAATCGAAGTGAAAAGCAGAGTTTCTCGAAGCAGAGACTCGTCCACAAAACCATTTTATCCTCGACATCACTATCAGCCCTCGCCTTCGTGGGTTCGTTTCGTGCAGTCGTTGTAAAATCTACTATTGAATTTGAAGTTGAATTTGAATTCGGATCTGCCGATCGGAAGGCCATCGCCGAGTCCGCAGCGCCGCCGACGCGCTTCGAATTTGAATTGTATCGTTTGAAAATCGCGTTTGTCGGTTTATCGCAGGAGCTACAGCATGTCGGGCGCGTACCGGCCGGTGGTATCGCGGCCGTCGCGGGCCTCGTGGCGCGCCGTGCGCTACTGCGACCCCCGCGCGGACCTGCTGCCCTCGCAGCTGGACCGGCTGCGGGCGCGGGGCCGGGACCTGAGGGACCCCGACCCCGCCGGACCGCCGCCCGGTATGCATCTGTCATCTCCTGTTGAAATTGAGTGCCGAGTTCCTCGCCCGCGCCTGTAGAGGAGTGTCAACGCCGCGGATCGGAAACCGGTCGGATTTACGAACCGGTTTTGGTCACCGGTTTTACCGGTTTCGGTAACCGGTTTTACCGGTTAAACTGCGTGACCGGTTTTTTGTGATTTTCAATCGCGTACAGCGGAAGAAACTGGTTAATTTGGAAAATGATGAATAAATCAATACATTTTTTTTGTTTTGGTCGGAAATCGAACCCGCGTCTTCCACATATTAAACGAGATTTTTTTTCTGATTTATTTATCATTTTCTACATTGATTTAAATTTTAAGGATGCTAGTACGCCAACAGTAGGTATACGCTCAGCCGGCCCGCAGCCGGTCCGGCAGTAGGTATACGCTCTGACGCTCCTACGGTGAAAGAAATCATCGTGAGGAAACCTGCATACACCTGCGAAGTAATTCAAAGGTGTATGTGAAGTCAACCAATCCGCACTGGGCCAGCGTGGTTTGACTAAGGCCTAATCGCTCTAACTAGTTAGGGTAGGCTCGTGCCCCTCGGTGGGGACGTATGTGAGCTGTGTTGATGAGGTATACGACATTTGTTTGGAGATTGGGTAATTAAAGTTAGCATGAGTCCTCAAATTAAGTTCTCTGTTCTAACCGGTTAACGAAAATATTCGTTGTAATTGATGCCGGTTTGTTCATGAACCAGTTGATAAATAAACACAATTAAAACGGCTTTTTTAGAATGTTAACCGCTATGTCACGTGCCACAGCAAAAACAATTTTACCGGAAGGAGACTCTGTACCAGGATCGTCTGCTTAGGTGCCTCCGTCTTACCTATTTCTGCCGCAAAGCAGCAGTGCTTGCATTGCTGTGTTCCGGTTTGAAGGGTAAGATATAGCAGTGACATTACTGGGTACCGTGACTTTACCCCTTATGTCCCAAGCTGCAAATCTTACAAAAGTCACATGTCCAATAGATAACCGTTACCAATTACCATCAGGCGGGCAAGATGCTTGATGACCAACTGTTGTATAAAAAAACAGTACTAATTACATAAGTCAAGCACACCGAAAGGTACAGGGTTGCCGAAACATCACGTAGATCGCTGACCCCGGAATTTCGACATTTTTTATTTAGATCTGCTAACATTGTGGTTGCTATTTGTCCAAATAGGACCAGCAATTCCCAAAAAAGATCAAATTAGTTCTAAAGTATTAGTATATCCTGACACACGATGAATTAACTAGTTTGGCCTGAAATTAGACTCAATCAGAACCAAACGCGAAATTTAAAAATTAATATAAACTATTTGTACATTCCAGACGGTAAATACAAAGCGTTGTTGCTGGACATAACTCTGCCAGCGAGCTGCTACGCCACAATGGCGCTACGAGAATTGATGAAAGTCGACACGTCAGTGGAGAACCAAGCGCAGCAGAACAACTACCACCAGAATATGGAAAGCGATAGCAATAGCGACCCGAGTGAGACCGGAAACGGAACTCAGGCCGCCAAAGATGAAAAGACAGGAAACGGAACTGACGTTGACAACGACGCGATGACAGGAGAGGAGAATGGAACTGTCGAAGGAGAAAAGACAGAAAGTGAAAGCGAACAGCACGTCGATAAGAGGAAGCTTGAAGGCGAAGAACACGAGGGTGCTAAGAAAGTAAAGCTGGAAGATACAGATCGATAAATATAATATATAAAGATTATATGTGAATTTTTTATTTACATCCAATACAAGTAATCTAGGGCTTTCGATAAAACAATCTTTGGTTCTAGCCCCAGTTTTCGTGTCAAGTCATTCATAATACGGTCGAAGGCCTCTTCGAAGTCAGTGTAGATCACGTCCACCTAACAACCTTTGCCCGTTTACTTGAATCAGTAAAAACAGACAAATTGGATACGGTTGATCTACCCCTAATAACGCCATGTTGGCATGGCTAAATATGGTCGTAAACATTTTTTTGAACTAGCCACTGTTTGAGTATGGATATGCGACGATAATTTGGCTTTTCTTGTGATTTGGTATTAATATGTTTGTTTCCATAAAGTCGGAAAGACACCTTTTCATCATCACAGCTCATATACGTCCCCACCGAGGGTGCACGAGCCTACCCTAACTTGTTAGGGCGATTAGGCCTTAGTCAAACCACGCTGGCCCAGTGCGGATCGGTTGACTTCACATACACCTTTGAATTACTTCGCAGGTGTATGCAGGTTTCCTCACGATGTTTTCCTTCACCGTAGGGGCGTCAGATAAATGTACATATGAACTTCGTGAAACGAAAAACACATTGGTACAAATGGCGGGATCGATCGCGGGCCTCCCGATTCTACTCTGGGCACAGTCCAGTGCCGAGGCCACAGTGCTACCGACGCTCTCTACGACGACACCTTTTACGGAGTTGGAATACATAACTGACATCATAGTAGTACAGACAGCGTCTACCTAATGTGGTCTAGTGACTTCACTCCCGCGGGAACACAACGTGGCGTTTTTTGACTGCGATTTTATGTGAGGTGGAGGTCAGTTCCTAGTCCGACTGTATCTCCACATCTCTACAGATCGACTCCCCTGCACGAACCCTTACGACCAGTTGCACCAAATTTACGTTTTACGGTTTCGTAAAAGTAACAATATAAATTCGTAAGAATCTAGTTTCAATTGTAGTTTTATTTTATCCTTTACGTTAAAAATGTACGGCGCGAATCATATATTTTATAGTGAAACGACCCATTTTCAGGTATTAAGTTGTTACTTTTTACGAAATCGTATAACCTAAAACTTGGTGCAACCGGCTGTTAGTCATCGATTTGTCCAGGATTCGTGTTCATGACTCATTTTCATACTCATAATAGCGTCGGTGGCGCTGTGGTCTCGGCACTTGCCTTCCAATCGGGGGGTCGATGTTCGAGACCCGCCATATACCAATGTGTTTTTGTTTCGAATTTCATATGTACATTTGTCTGACGCTCCTACGGTGAAGGAAAACATCGTGAGGCAACCTGCATACATCTGCGAAGAAATTCAATGATGTATGTGAAGTCGACCAATCCGCACTGGGCCAGCGTGGTTGACTAAGGCCTAATTACCCTAACATATGGTAGGCTCGAACCCCTCGGTGGGGACGTAGGTATATGAGCTGTGATGATGATGAATAATGTCCTCCTAACCGATATTCGGTCACGGCGGCCAATCTCAACAGGGACAAGCCATCTGCGCAGCAGGCCTAGGACGGACCGTGGACAAAACGGGAAAGAGACAAATAACATGTTTCTCCTCGCTCTGACGTATTACAATCAAGCAAGACGGGATGAGGGTTAGTCACTTTCTCTTCTATAGTCCACGCGCCGTGCTAGGCCTGCAGGAGATATTATAGTGCACAAGTGACTGCGCAAACGCAAGTGCACTCTCTTTTGCTTCACTCGCCTAGTCCGATGGGACGGTCAGCCGACACGACCGGGGCGAGATCAGGCGCCGGACCCGCTGTTTAATGTGCCTTCCGAAGCACGGAGGAGCTTGAGATGTTACTTTTTTTGGTCACCCTTAATAGGACTGACCACAGCGAACGTTGCTTAACCTTAACAATCGTTTGCTGAGCGCACGCGCCAATGCACCACCAAGCTCCTCATACACCGTATTCCAATTTTGTCGTAATAAAATTGATTCATCCTCTTCGTCCTCTTCTTGTATGTATTGTGGCAACTGTTTTAAAATAAAACAATGATAAGAATTTATTTACTTTAATAAGTTTTAATATCAACCATTTGATATGGTATCATGTAACAATAAATATATATTTAGAATGGTTTTGAGTCGAATGTTTCTGCAAGCAAGATACTGCAATGTACCTGTAAAGAAAGAAAGGTCTAATATTGATATCAATGTACCGGAATCGAAAAATATCATTGATAATAATAATTTTTAATTTCATTATTCTAATTTAATGAATTTCTAAGAAGTTACTAATAAGTACCTGCAGAATTAACTTCAATAAAGGAGATTGCTCAGTGTCCATACATAGTTGGCCTAAGAACCAAAAATCATGTAAAATTATTTTCTAGGTTCCAAATTACAAGTAAATAATTGTATAAACAAAGATTATTGACGGACACTTCTGAGAACTTTATTTCGCTAATAACTATATTATTAGCGAAATAGTGTAGTAATAATATAGTGATTTTGAGGTTATGTTTAAAAATAAACCAAAATAATGACCTATATCTAACAATAAATAAAGGAAAACAATTTAGGGAAACGTTGCTATACTCGAGAATCTGTGCCACGATCGCGGCACGCAGAACAATATACTCCGAGCGGAGCGCGGCAGCCCTGCTGCTTTTTTGCCTTTTTTACACAATCAGTGTGCGCGGAATAGTAGGTAGGTCTATGTTGGTGTGATTGACCCCAGCCGGGCCACAAAAAAAAACTGAAAAAATAGATTATTTGAGTATGTTGCTATAATGTCTAGAGTTTGTCGTTTGCGCGTTTCAGCCCCCTTAGACAAATTTCACATGCTAACTTTTCTGCAGTCGTTGCGCAGAAAAAATGTATGGAAATGACATTAGTCTACGACAACCTCACGCAATTTTTTTCCGCAGCTAATGTCATCTTCATACATTTTTTCTGTGGAACGACTGCGGAAAAGTTAGCATGTGGCATTTGTCTAGAGGGGCTGAGATATGTGTGGCTCAGCTGGGGTAACGTTACCCCAGCCCGGGCCACACGGATCTCGAAAACGAAAAAACAAAGCGAAAATCTGTTTGCTGATATAGGCAGTCTGTCGATACTTTATTTAAAGATTCATAGTTTGTCGAGGCAACAACAAACTCTGAAACTTGCCGACAAACTAGAAATTATAGCGGCATACTCGAACAATTGATTTTTCACAGTTTTTTTTTGGCCCAGCTGGGGTCGACCACACTATCTCGTACCTAATCGCGTAGTGACGGAGGCCTACATCAGCTAAGACGAGGTCAGTACATTCGGCCGTTAGTGTTTCAACCACTCACACTTGTCAGTCGCATTCGATAGTTGACAGTGTGAGTCATGCAGGAACCAGGTAGAGTGGCGCGTCGGCTAGTGGCAGCGGTAGGGCTGGCGGCGCGCGAGGCGGCCGCGGTGCGCGTGCGCCGGGCACGAGGCCGCGTGCGCGCGCAGCTCGCCCGGCGTCGGGAACGAGCGCGGGCAGCGGCCGCACTTGTGGGGCTTGTTCTGTAACCGACCAACTCACCTTAACTGAGGCTTCCCTCAGCGTTTTTTTATTGCAACTAAGTTGGCAAACGAACAAAGTGCCCACCCGATGGTAAGTTGTAACAGTCACTTATAATACATGTGGCTCCTGTGAGATTCGCAGCAAAACTGCAACCTCCACAATAACCACACAGTGCGTTGCCAACTTGTTACATCAGATGTAAAGTCACGGTGCCCAGTAATTTCACTGCCGTATCTTACCTTTCAAACTGGAACAGCAATGCAAGCACTGCTGCTTTGTGGTAGAAATGGGTAAGACGGAGGTACCCAAGCAGACGACCCAGGTGCAGAGTCTCCCTCCGGTACAAAGGCTGCCCTCGGTGTCCAGCGTTCCTGCCATGCGACAAAACGACCTCCCTCAGAACTTTTGAGGCAATTCGTTCTAGCCGCATGGCAGGAACGCTGGGTCACAGACGAAGGGAGGCAGACATATCGCTTCTTCCTGAACGTGGCTGACCGGCTCAGGTCAGACGAACCGGACTACGAAGTTTCACAGCCGTTATCGGGGCATGGCTGTTTTAATGGTAGGCTCTTCAGTATAGGACGAAGACCTTGTAACCGGAGGGAGACTGTACCAGGGTCGACTGCTTGGGTACCTCCGTCTTACCTATTTCGGACGCACAGCAACAGTGCTTGCATTGCTGTGATTGATTTTACATCTTATGCCACAAGTTGGCAACATACAATGCTGTGGTTCTTGTGGAGCTTGCAGATTTGCTGCGAATCTTACAAGAACCACCATGTACTATGGGTGACTTACCACTTACCATCAGGTTGGCAGTTTGCTTGATTGCCAACTTAATTGTATAAAAAATTAAGTTGGTTGTCAGCAGCAAGTGCTACTGCGGTGTGCACCGCGCACTTTGTTTACTGACGCGCGTAGAAATCTATTAGATAAAGGTGAAGGCGCTTGAAATTGGTCTGGCCACTATCACGATCTCGTGGGGATGGAGGCGAAGTTCCTGAGGCTACGGGATTTCGGGCATCGTTGGCAAGAGATCAGGAGTTGGCTAGAGAGAGAGAGAGAGAGAGAGGTGAAGAGCGAAGTGGGCAACCGCCTGAAGAAAGAAGAGGATATAAGGTAGACGAAGTCGGCGGCACCACAACAGTGGGCACACGGCCACCTTGCGGCGGACACTCAAGGCATACCGTGTGTTTGTCCGCCACAGACAATGGTAAAGGCTTAGAATAATAGCATTGTGTTATTATTCTAAACCACCATGACCTCACTTACCTAAGGACTTTACCCTTAGGTAAGTGAGGTCAGAGCTTATAGGCGGGCCCTGTCGTAGTTAATTTAGATCTGACACTGGTTTTGGGTCATGGATCCCGACAATGAGTAAAACAGCCTAACGATGAGGAACCGCCTCCGTAGTCTAGTGGCTGAAACCACCGGTTGTTAATCGGGAGGTCCATAGGGTTCGATTCCCCATGAGTGCAGAAGTTTTTCTGCTCGGTTTGGTTGGTGGTAGGGCTTCTGAGCCCGCCTGGCCAGCTACCACCGTCTTACCTACCTTTTTCCTATACTAGAAATGTTAATAGCATTGATGTGTTCCGACAGTTAGAGGTAAGATAGCCAGTTCCTCAGTTGTTGAAGAGTCCAGGTGAAGCTCGCTTTCACCTTCGGCCTTATCGTCACTTACCATCAGGTGCATGAGGTGAAGGCCAAGAGCTTCCCCTGTCGTATGTAAGAGAATACAAGTTAAAGATCTGGTTATTTCGACTGGAGTTTTTCTTTGGTTAACCAATCCAAGTGAATCTCGTTTCCATTTTCGGCATTTTTTAAAAGATTAAAACGTCGCCCCACACTATGAGTTCACTTCACTTCACTTCTTTGTTGAATGGCAACCGGTCGTAAACACAACCATTACTGCCAAACTCAAGTTATGGATAAAACACGGTTTTTTGAGTTAACTTTTGAAAGGTAGCCAAACATATAGTGAGATTGTTTTGGGTTACCTGAAAAAGGACAAAACAGAACTTCACAATAATGAGTTTCTCCTGTGTCGTGGGTGCAGTTACAAACATAAAATATGCACATACGCCCAGACCGGAACAAATTTCTGTAGGCCATACAAAATATTTGTCCCGTACAGGAATCGAACCCGTGACCCGTTACGCAGTAGGCAATCACTAACTCGCTAACCGTGTCGTGATATAATAATTTTATCCATTTCCCGCATTATTATCACTGATCACCAAATGAAATATAAATGAAGTCCTTCTCGGGTTAACAAAGAAAATAAAAATAAGGCCAGCGAGTGTGGTATACTCGTAACGTAATAGGAAAGTAGGTATCTACTTTATCCCGAAAATCTTAGCTTACCCACAACTACTGTAGTATTATATTATCTGTGCCCACAACACTATTTTAACTCTACTGTACAACAAAATAGTACAGAGATCGAGTGTTCGCCTACTCTGCAACGGGTCGTGGGTTCCATTCGCGTACGCGACAAATCTTTTGTATGGCCTACAGAAAGTTCCGGTCTGGGTGTATGTGCATGTGATATTCTATGTTAGTAACGTAGAATGAAGGAAGGGCAGAAAAGTTTGACGCGATGCAAGAAACACATAAGAAGAAAAAAACATCTGATAGGTACTTACTTACTGAGATAAAAAAAACATTAATGACATTACAGAATTAAAATGAACTCATTGGTCAGTACGAGAAGAGATCGGAACTTAAATACTCTAAGATTCGGAAGTGTGCAGAAAAAGATATATTCACTTATTGTTTCGTCTTACTAAGTATGTTAACATTCATCGGCTAGCAGGGACGGATAAATTTTTCGCCCCTAGGCACTATTCTAACTGCCGCCCCCTTAAAAACACTTCATGTGCCATATTTATGTTAAAACCATTTTTGGGATGTTGTGGAGACGGGGGCTAGCCGGCAAAAACGGTACGTTACAAAAATGCGTTACGAATAAAAAAAATACAAAAAAAACGGACTTTAAAAACACTGAAACGTTAAAATTCATAAAAGAATAGGTACAGATAACATCACATTTGTATATAGAAGTCGGTGTTAAATTCAAAGACTTTCTAGAACCAGTCGATCGCATCAACCAATCGATCACGAGTGCTTTTTGAATCGATCTTGAGAAAAATAGCGGATTAGGCCAGAATGGCCCCCTCATCACTTTCTTCTATCGTAGTATCCAACTGCTAGCGGTACTTATCAAAGAATACTTTTTTCGTTGGTTAAACAGCGTTACAGCGCATTTATTTATCGAATATTATGAAAACAACGCATTGGAGATATCGGGACAAGATGCGTATGATTTTTAAAGAATTTTCTAAAGTATCGATAGAGATTTTAAAACTTTATTGATTTTCCAATGTACCGATATAGTACATTTATTAGTATGTAACCTACATTTAAATTGAATATTCAGGGTATAAGATAAGTGACAGTGTCCCATTTCTCATTTCAACAGTGAGTTTAGACCATGATCCTAATTTGAAAATAAATGAAATTTTCACACGGAAAATTCATAAATTTTCCGAATTTCATATTTTTTCTGGTTTAATATAACGAAGTTAACGTTTAGAAATCATATTCTGTCAAAAAACCACAAAAATACACAAAAAACAACAAAAAATACACAAAAAACAAAAAACTTTGCATTGTAAATCGTATAACATTTCCATCATACTGCGCGCGGAATAAGCTGTTTGGGTTATCGAACGTCAACGCACCGGTGCGAGCGGAACAAAAATGATGCCGGCGCGCCATAAATGTATGTACCTACGTAACATGAATAAAAATTAAACCAATAAAAAACCAATAAAAGTGACGGGATTCAGCTGGAAAGAAAATTGCTACGGATCCCTATTCAATGCGTGGCCTGACACACACTTGGCCGGCTGAACTTGAACAGGTTTAGTAACCTGTGAAAATCTCAAACCGACCTTCTGGCTTTCCCAAATCGTCGATTAAAAAACGAATAAGTATTTTTAGTTCCATTCTACACTAGGGAATCGTTCTCTAAAAATATGATAGATTGCGCTGTTCGTTGTTACAACGCGATAACGGATTTTTTCTGCGAGTTCTAACGTGGGTGACTTTTTACCCTATACTTTACGGCAAATTTTCAATAGATGGTGCTGTTAGGTTTTAGAACGCGCTATTGAAATTAATCAAAAGGGGCAGAACTTATCTCTTCCGTGTATGGTGAACAAAACCAAATAACAAATCATGAGAACTAATGGCTTTGCGAAAGAGCAATTTTGACTCCGTGAAATGACCAAGCCGCAAGCATCAACTTGGATATACTCAACAATGTTGAAGGAGAAGTAGTTGAGTATACTTCTATCAACAGAGTAATGGAGCAAGATGACACTGCCAATTATCCCGTTGAATTTCTTAATTCCTCCTGGTCTTCCAGCACACAAGATTAATTTAAAAACTGGCGTCCCAATTATTTTGTTGAGAAATTTAAGTCCCCCAAAATTATGCAACGGGACAAGACTGAAAGTTACTTCTCTGCAGCGTAACATATTTCTTAAAAGAGTATCGCGATATAAGTACCTTGGACACTGGGTAACTGACAATTTAAGTGATAATATAGACCTGGACAGGGAACGTAGAGCGATCGCAGTTCGTTGTAATATGCTGGCACGCAGGTTCGCACGTTGTAGTAAGGACGTTAAAATTACTCTCTTCAAGGCTTTCTGCCAGTCTTTTTACACGTGCAGCTTGTGGTCCAGTTATACTCAGCGAGAATATAGTGCACTTAGGGTACAATATAATAACGCTTTCAGGGTATTGTTGGGATTGCCGAGATTCTGCAGTGCTTCAAATATGTTTTTAGAGGCGCGAGTCGATGGCTTTCATGCCATTATTAGAAAGCGTAGCACAGCACTACTAAAAAGAATTCGCGGCAGTACCAACGGCATCCTGAAGGTGTTAGTTGATAGATGGGATTCCCCTTTATTGGAACATTGGTTGCATCTACATGTCACACAGGGGACCTGGTTGGTGAATTGATCAATGTATTTATAGTACTACATTACGATGTGGGTGCGTTATGGTGGCTGTAACTAGGTGAAATTTCATCCCGAGCCGAAGGCGGGGGCGTAATAGTGCCGAGTGTGTGTAGCTGGTGTGTCGCTGGTGTGTCACATTAATTTTAGTCACTAACATAGTATTAAGTAATTCTTGTTACTAACCCGCTATGGACTGTAAAAGGTCTGAAATAAAGAGTTATTATTATTATTATTATAATAGGGCAGACGCTACGTGTTGCCGGTGTGAACCTCGGCGTCGGCTGTTTCTCATACGTCAGCTCTATGTGGCTTTCTCCCGTGTAAGTCAACCAAACAAACTGTTTGTTTATGTTCCGAACCAAACCACGTCGAACGTTGTCTATAAAGAGGCATTATAAGGTACTAGTTAGATATGGTACGGAACCCTTCCTGCGCGAGTCCGACTCGCACTTGGCCTGTTTTATTTTTGCTGATTGTGTCGATCAAACGACCTCTGTGGCACAGTGGTCATTTATGGTACCGCAAGTGCCTTTGGCCTGCAGGGATCCGGGTTCAATCACCAATCAGGTTAAGTTGGAAAATAATCTGTGTCCAATTGTTCACATTTTCTTTTTATCTACGATTTACGCATTAATCTAATTTTGTATTTTTGTTGTATTTATTTTTTGCTGTATAACAGTTAACCGCGTGATAAAATCAAATACACGCGGACGAAGTCGCGGGCAACAGCTATATTACATAAACCATTTCGAGCTGCTTTTGACCCTTGCACAACTCGAAACCTATTTAAGTTACATACATGAAATTTTGCACTTTTATTGAAGCTTCTTAGCTTATCTAGAATCCAAAATTGCATTAATGTAGCTCAAACAGTTATTTATATATTTACTTACATTTTAATGCCAGCATTTTCATGACTGACTCACTGACTTATCAATCAAAAACCTAATCCACTTCGAGATGACCAAAAACTTGATATTTGGCGTCAAGGTCTGCTTTGCTATGTAAGCTATTAGGCAAATACCGGGTTATTTTTCCATCAGGAGACAAATTTTGTATGCTTGTTTAGACAAGCAAAATGAACAACTTTTACTATGGGACCAAACTTGAAATAAAATAAAAAATCAGCTGTTCCATATATTTAGGTTCAGTGGATGTTGAACATTTGTATGGAACAGCTGATTTTTTTTCGCGATTTCGAGATTGGTCCCATCGTAAAAAATCTTCATCTTGTTTGTCTGAACAAGCATACAAAATTTTGGCTCCTGGAAAAATAACCCGGTATAGGTAAAGGAAAATCTGAAAACTGAAAATTAATGACAGTCTGCTCATAAGCGCGCGCGCCCTGATGCTGTGCGGTTATCTCATGAATACATCTCATTGCTGTATAAAAAGCAATGATACGAGTATCCCATCAAAAATCTAAATGTGAAATTATAGCCAAGTTTAATTGTAAAGAATGTGTTGTTGTTGACTTCGCCGACAAAAGAATTGATATCTATATGGATGGCAAGTTTAGACTAATAATTTACAGAAAATAATTATCACAATGCGTTTATTTCACTTGGGATTTTGTTCATGTTCAGGATTTGGATTGACTAATTTTCTACAATTTCCAAAATTTGGTTTGTTGGTAAAAACAAGCCAATTCAAATCCTGAACTTGAATTACATCCCAAGTGAAATAAAAGTGCGGCGCGGCGCGGCCGTATCCGCCAGTCGTGCCGCCCTCTGAAACTTGCCGCCCCTAGGCACGTGCCTAGTGTGCCTTTAGGCAAATCCGTCCCTGCCTACTAGTGCCTTGGTAAAGAAAAATATGATAAGGCAGTGATAAATAACGGTTCAACTGAAAGAAAACATGGACTTATAGATAATTAATCATCGTGCTTAATTATCAAAACCCACGACAAAAATGGTTTACCTTGGTGTGCGTCATGCGATGATAATACAAGTTGGAGCTCGCCGTGAAGCATTTCCCGCACTCCGGGCACTTATGCGGCTTCTCACCTAAGAAAACAAGACAGTAGATTTGAACAGAACAGTTACTAGGTATTTCTGTCGATGTCCCAATTTTCTGTGTCATCGTATTATCCTTCTATCCTACTAATATTATAAATGTGAAAGTGTGGATGTTTGGATGTTTGTTACTCGGATAACGGATTTGGATGAAATTTGGCATGCATGTAGCCTTTGACATGGAAAGGAACATAGGCTACCTTTTATTCCGATTCCTTAAGTAGTTCTCGAGGAAAAAAGGAAAATTGTTTATGAGCTAAGCCGCGGGCAGACAGCTTTGAAATGTGGTATGCATGTCACCTATGCTATGGAAAAGGACATGCACTTTAATGATCGCTCAAATAGTTCCCGTGGGAAGATTAAAAATTGTTAACGAGCGAAGCTTTTGACCCAATTCTGAAGTCCAGACGAAGTCGCGGGCAGAAGCTAGTCATTTATATACGTATTTTATGTTATGGTCAAAATATGTGCCTTCATGTACGTCTTACGGTTTGAATAGTGAGACAGGATGTTTGTAAAACTTGCAGAAACCACATTTGCTTTATATTTACTATTTCTGTAGCCACTTACCATCGCCAGAGGTCTATAATTATGCCCATCATAACTAAGGAGGAGTGTAAATGAGGCTCCGAATTCTTTACGGTAGGGACCCAAGCCAATTCCTCTGCTTCCGGTGCACTCTAACAATCAGTAGAACATAAGATAGAGGTATCTATGCAGACGACACTGGTGCAGTCTCCCTCTGGTAGTTTTGTGGGGTCTGGTATTCCCCACCAACTCGAATTGGGCCTGCTAGGGCTAGGTATCAACCTAGGCGACGGCTCAAATCTCCTCTCCTTGGGGAGGCTTATACTTATGCGATGATGATAACGAAGAATGCATTACCAGTATGTATCCTCCGATGGGTGTTGAGGGAGCTGGATGTGCTGAACCCTTTGTTGCAGATGTTGCAGATGTGCGGTTTCTCACCTAACACCAACAGAATAAGACTTAATTAAAACATGTTACAAAGGATTGGTCGTTTTGGTGAAAGTCAAAGTGAAAATTTATTTGAACATGCAACCTTTTTGGAATTCCGATGTCATCATCATCATCAACAGCTCATATACGTCCCCACCGAGGGGCTCGAGCCTACCTTAAACTAGGGTGATTAGGCCTTAGTCAACCACGCTGGCCAAGTGCGGGTTGGTCGACTTCACACACAACCTGTAAAGAAATTCTTTCTTCACAGGTGTGTGCAGGTTTCCTCACGATGTTTTCCTTCACCGTAAAAGCGTTGAATAAACGTACATATGAATTCGAAATTTGAAAACACATTGGTACGTAGCGGGGTTTGAACCGCTACCTCCCGATTGGAAGGCGACGGCCTTACGCACTACGCCATCGACGCTTTTTTATTCCGATGTAGTTAAATTTAAATACGTGGTTATTACTGATTCTAATTTAACTTCTCTACAACTTTTTTGATTATGTTGAAACTTTAATTTAGAAAAATCATTTCTTAGTACCTATAGGTACCTAATATTATTTTTTTCAAGTTGTCAGCCTTATCGACTACCTACGTCATTAGGTGTAGGTACGTATTAACTCAAAAAAGTTTTTCTGTCCATCCAGCTGTTACGGCTCTTGCGACATCAGTCAGTGGTCAGGTCAGGCATCTTCCTTTTAAGGTACTTAAACGTGGAAATTAACGTTGTACTTTCAGATCTTCCACGATTGTATTGTAATCTACCTGATTTCGACTATTGTATACTACAGAGATTCATTTTTTAAAGGACCATAGGTATCTTAAAAGAAAAAAAAACGGAATCCTTATAGAAGCAACTGGATGTCCTGTCATGTCAAGACTCTTTTTCTCAGAAAAGCGTAGAGATAATACGGGGTCTGCGTCTCTTTTAAGCAAACCTGTAGGCTTCTTTTGAACCAATCGTCATTGAGATTGTGGTTTTTCTTACGCTTTTAGCAGCACTAGCGCCAAATTGCATCCGTATCTTTAAAAAAATAATAGCACTGAATTTGGTTTACTCAAATTCCGCGCAATACGGGTCCAATTTGGTGCCAGTGTGGAAATTTAACCGTACAAAAAGTCACAATCTCAATGTCGATCGATCGGAATTGGTTCAAGAGTAAACCCACTGTAAGTCAACGTAATCGTAAGATATGACCGTTTATGTCGCAGTCGCATATTTTTCGATTCAAAGTAAATTCTTACAGCACATGCCAAGGAAAAAATCAGAAAACATTAACAAGGCAGGTAGTTAGGAATACTTAGATAACTTTGCATGGAACCTTGGTGGTAACTCTTAAGAAATATAGGTATTTGGTCTGACAGGCGCCCAAGACGATAAGAAGGAACACTTGCTGTTTTGTATAGCATCAAGTCGTAGGTATCCTGTACCTTCAAATTCGTGACTGAGCAACGAGAACTGAAACTTTGTGAGTGAACGTTTCACTTTTTAACCGACTTCAAAAAAGGTGGAGGTTCTCAATTCGATGCGTATTTTTTAACCGACTTCAAAAAAGGAGGAGGTTCTTAATTCGATGCGTATGTTTTTTTTCTTTTTTTGTGTGTATGTTACGCGATTACGCCGCCAATTGTGGACCGATTTTCTAAATTCTTTTTGTATTCGATAGAGTATACTTCAAAGGTGGTCCCATGGTTACCAAAGTTAGGATCTGATGATGGGATCCTATAAAATTCGAGGAAAACCCTTAAATTTTTAGGTGTCCAACGTGTTTTGTGTGTATGTTACGCGGTTATTCCGCCAATTATGAACCGATTTTCAAAATTCTTTTTGTATTCAATAGAGTATACTCCTAGGGTGGTCCCAAGGTCACCAAAGTCAGGATCTCATGATGGAAACCCATGAAAATCGAGGGAATCCCTAATTTAATACCAGCTCACCAATACCGAAGGTGAGCTGGTATTATATTAGGGTTTCTTTCACTAAAAAGATTTAATTCACAAAAAAGTTTAAAATAAAAAATATTTTACGAAAAATAAAAACCGACTTCAAAAACACCGAAAAGTTAAAAATAATAAAAGAATAGGTTTTCTAGGAGATCATCGTTTGGCACCGACATCAATATAGAAGTGTGATGTTGTCTGTACCTATTCTTATATTATTTTTAACTTTTCAGTGTTTTTGAAGTCTGTTTTTATTTTTTGTAAAATATTTTTTTTTGTGTGTATGTTACTCGATTACGCCGCCAATTGTGGACCGATTTTCAAAATTCTTTTTGTATTCGATACAGGTTGGTGACCTTGAGACCACCCTAGGAATATACTCTGTCGAATACAAAAAGAATTTTGAAAATCGGTCCACAATTGGCGGAGTAATCGCGTAGCATACACACAAAACACGTTGGGCACACCTTAAAATTTAAGGGTTATCCTCGATTTTCATGGGATCCAATCATCAGATCCTGACTTTGGTGACCATGGGACCATCCTTGGAGTATACTCAATCGAATACAAAAAAAAATTTGAAAATCGGTCCACAATTGGCGGCAATCGCGTAACATACACACAAAAAAAATGAACATACTCATCGAATTGAGAAACTCCTCCTTTTTTGAAGTCGGTTAAAAACACTAAATAGGTACAGACAACATCACACTTCGATATTTAAGTCGGTGCCAAACGATGATCTCTTAGAAAGTCCTAAAATTTGTCACCGACTTCAATATAGAAGTGTGATATTCTTGTATTATTTTTGTTTTTCAGTGTTTTTGTCGGTCAAAGTCGGTTTTTATTTTTTGTAAAATATTTTTTATTTTTAATTTTTTAGTGAATGATATCTTTTTAGTGAAAGATACTCTAATTTAATACCAGCTCACCGAATAGGGTTTCCCTCGATTTTCATGGAATCCCATCATCAGATCCTGACTTTGGTGATCTTGGAACTACCCCAGGAGTATACTCTATCGAAAACAAAAAGAATTTTGAAAATCGGTTAAAGTAGAAAGTTTTATTGTATTTGAAATTGATAACATTTATTTATGATGTTATTTGTTATTTTTAAATTGACATTTATTTATGAGTAATTTATGATAGGTAGGTAGATATTATTTCATTTATGACACTTAATTTTATTAATAATTTTTGCTTTGTAATTAATTAATTAAATTTGAAAATAACTATTTTAGCAGAGATTCAAACGCTGACGACAACGCAATGAATGTCACAGTCAGATTTTCAATGCTGCATTAGTTGTAAATATAAAATAAATATTGTTTCATATGTTTGCACATACCTACTGCAAAAAACTTATAAGTTTGTGGTGCTCCAAGTCAGCAGGTATGCATAAATTGTATTACTCGAAAATTGGTATATGTTGAAATAACGATAATTTTTTTCTGATTTCTAGTATTATTTAAAGTTAACGTTAATTTTCAAAAACCACTAGGAAGATTATGTCTTTGTTAATAAAGGACGATTTTCCCTAGTTTATTTCATTTATGTTTTAGTTGTATGCCTGCAAGTAACCTTATTAAAAGTTCTTTAAAATCTGTTGTCCCTGTTTAAATTATTAAATATTATAATGTTAATATAACATTTATTTTATTGTAAATTAAAAGAATTCGTTATGAATATCGTAGTTTTTTTGTACAATATTAGCATTTTCCTGTATCCGAGAGTGTAAACCTATATTACTATTAATGATAAAAAATCTGATTACATTTTTTAGAGTGTCGGGTTTGACCCCCTTGGTGTTACAAGCGTCTAAGCTACAGCAACCGCTTATCACTAGTGGACAGTTAGTTTGTTGCTTTGCCACCTTATTAAAAAAAAAGAAATCTTCAGCTAACCTCACGTAAAGATGGGATGGGGACAAGGCACCGAATAACATCTGATGACCCAAGTCACCCTTGCTGACTCTGAGTGTCCCTTGCCCACCATGGAAGGAGGCTCTGATTCTATTGAACTTATTATAGCATACCTACTTATTGTATTACCAGCGCTTTCTACTGCATTAGGCCAAAATATTTCCTCTTTCTTGAGAAAGGCCTGGCAGTGTACGTCTCGTGGCTAAGATACACATACCTGTATGTGTTCTCATATGCCTCTTCAGCAGCGAAGGTCTGTCGAACGTCTTCAGGCACACTTGACACGGCAGGATGTTTTTCATGCTCACACTCCTCGGCGGCAGGCAGATACCCTCGCTCCTGCAGACCAGGGTGGTCCGCTCGTACAGCCGCACCAGGTGGCTGTTCAACCCTGCTAGGAATTTGAAGTCTATCATGCCCAGAATCTTATTCTCGTGTCCTGTTTTCACAGAGAGATCTAATGGCTCAGTTTGCATTTCCATCCTAGATTATTGTAAAACTTTATTTTATTTTCAAAGAATCTCAGTTATTTTTGTTACGACTTTCTTAATACTATTGTTTTTAATGAAACGTTGTAATTTTGTTTAATATTCATATCGCAGCCACGGCTAATGATTTCGTACGGAGTTTTCTGGCGTTACTGTCGTAATTTCTTTGCGATTTTCCCTTAAATACGTGTACAGTTGACACATACAAATGGACAGTGTTATATTAACAGTATTAGATTGTATAACAGGCATATCGAGGAGCGTTTTGGAGCATTGTGGTGACGGCAACAATGAGTTTTGTAGAGCACAAGCCACTAATCGACATGATTTGACAACTTTTTAGGGGTTTTATGCGGGAGGTAAGAAAGTAATTTAGGAATGGACATGGTAAATATGTCTTTTGTAAGAACCGTCGGTGGCGATGAGGACTCGGTACTGGCCTTCTAATAGGGATCCGGCGTTCGATCCTGCCATGTACCAATGTATTTTTCGAATTTCATAATAATATGTACATTTGTCCGACACTCCTACTGTGAAGGAAAACATCGTGAGTCAACCTGCATACATCTGCGAAGAAGTCCAAAAGTGTATGTAAAGTCGACCAATCCACATTGGGCTAGCGTGGTCGACTAAAGCCTAGCGTGGTTAGGGTTACCATCTGACAGGCGTTCGCCGCATTTGACAGGCATTTTACGATTTAGACAGGCGTGCGGCCGGCGCTACGCTGGGACAGGCATTCCTGAATTTCTCGGGTCGCGATAGCTCAAATACATTGAAAATGAACATTTATAGAATAAGCTTTTCCTTCCAAGTATCAGTATAGACTAGGGAAATTAAAGTTTTAATCTGGACCCCCCCTCTCCCCCCCACCCGTCGGAAAGACAGGCATTTTTCCGAAAAATCAGGCGTTTTTTACATCCTCAACAGGCATCCTTCCTGACATGGATGGTAACCCTAAGCGTGGTCGACTAGCCTCGGTGGTAACGTATATGAGCTGTGATGATGATGATCTTTCGTATTTGCAGTGTTCAGTAGTACTGGTATGTGATTGAGAGCATCGAATAATTATTGCCTGAGATACTGCCAGAAAACTCCATGAGGTCTGGCTACCTCTCTCCCACAGGAACAAAAAGTGGTCTAGCTTGGCAGCTGTCTGCTGTGAAGTGGGGGTACTTCCCCAGTCGGCCTGCTTCTTTAAGTGATGAACGCAATATTACAATATAGATATATACATAATATGAAACTTGAAGATCGTTATACAATCAACAATCACTTCATAATTGAAATAATAGAACTGACATTTTATGATACAATTAAATTGGTAAACAAGCAAACTACCCACCTAATGGTATGGCTATTACATAGTACATGAAGTTCCTGTACGATTAGCAAATAGAGACACAATGTACGTTACCAACTTGTGATTAAAAATATATAGTAACAGTACTTAATAATTTAACTACCTGTCGAAGCACAGCTATGCAAGCATCACTGCATCCGCGTAGACAAACCTTGTACCTACAAAGTCTTCGTCTGGTAATAATCACATTATAATTATCAGTAACAATATTGAAAAATAAAATCAAGTAGTACTGCCATCCGAATGAATCTGCCCAAGCTCATCCATTACATTCCGGCATCCACGTAAGGTATCGAAGAAAAGGTAATCGCCTATAGAGGTGACTCAACAACAAATATTTGTATTCCACGCTTTACGGACGCGGGCGATATTCCTGACGATTTGCCCCCTTATCTTGTTGCTCTAAATCTATCAAGAACGCTTTCAATGACGTTCATTGAAGTGTCTACGTGCAAGGCTACAAAGATTCTCTGTCTAGAAACACCAATGCATGAAGACTGATTGTCGAATTTAAAACGATTGATACATATGTTAAGGTTCACAATATGTGGGTTGGTCTGAAAGCCCGTCGCACAAAGACGCGGGACGCATTATGCGAGAGTAATCAAATTTTACTTACCACCTTATATTTTCATATAAAGAGCATGAATTTATACTATTGACAGTCTATAATTATACTATTGACATTCTATACAGTTGAGATCAGATTTCATTTAGGCACTGTCACTTACGAGTATGTGCAAGAGTATCGGTGGCTCTGTAGGCTCGGCACTGACCTTCTAATCGGGAGGTCCTGGGTTCGATGCAGACATGTATGTACCAATGTGTATTTAGTTTTTCGAATTTCATAATGTAAAGTCCGAAGCTCCTACGATACGGGTAGAGGGATACCCGTGGAATAGCCGTCAGGTGTACCCGAGTTCAACCGAGTTAAACGTAAACAGATTCCCCTGCCTTAAGTAAAGGGTAACATTTTATTTTAACATTCGAAAATGCGAATACGACTTCATCTCCACATAAAACACAAACCTTAAATATTCAATCGGTGAAATACTGGAAACCCTTTCCTTGGTATAGTGGTTGAGACCACTGGATGTTGATTGGGAAATTGGGATATCCGGGGCTTGATTCCCTATGGGACAGAAGTTTTTCTGCGCAGCTTATTTATTTGGTAGGGCTTCTGAGCTGAGCCCACCTGACTAGTTTCCACCGTCTTACATAAGTTTGTCGCCATAATAACAATTTTAATAGCATCGTTGTGTTCAAGATCACGGCCCACCCGACCCCACCTCTATATAGGCATATGATCCCAAACATAAATTTCTATATTAAAGAGGACTTTTCTCATAAGACTTGTCTCATAAGGCATTACTGCAGCAACACAAAGATCACGTGCTCATAAGCAAATTGGCGATTTCAACAACAACATGATATTTATCCAGCTATGTTTCCCACAACAAACCACATTAACATAGCTTACGAACGCATAGATAGTGACATCCGTTATAAATAGCTAAAACCAATATGGGCACCGAGTCTATTAGAGGGAAGTGATGTGGCACATCGTCTTTGTGTAATTTACTCGTCGCCATTACGATATTAAACTACGTCGCCTTATTGTTTAACTAGCTCGCTGCCGTGGCCTGATTACTTGGTAATTCTGTTCCGATCAATATTGTGATTGGAAATTCATTTTTATTGTGTGCTTTTAGTATACTTTTATGACCAAACTCGATATCCGTTTTGGCCTTTGTCGACGCGGTCCGAAATTGAATGTGGATCGACTCGTCTTTGAAGCGTATTCTCCTTTGAATAGTTAAACTGAAATGGATAAATGCTAAAAGCTACAAGTTTTTTTATAGCTGTTCTCACGGTTGTCGTTTTGCCATTTTGTTTCAGCCCAGACACCCACTTTATCTTCATATCTACTTTATAGCCGTCTTAATATTTTTATCAGTGATGGAATCAAGTTACGGATCGCTTCATTCAAAGATTCAAAATTCAAGTTAGATTTCAAAAGATTGCAGGGAATATCGGCAGGAAGATTTTTTAAATAAAATATCTCATATACCTACAGGTGTAACAAAAATAGGAAAAAAGTTACTTCTCTATCCGTCTGTTCGCTGAAATAATATTTTAATATTGAATCGATTTAGTTTAGTCTACGGACCCAGACTGCAGTTAAGAACTCTTCTCTATAAACAGCGTGTTCAGTATGCATGTTGCAGATGACACTTATAACCACATAACACCATTCTTAAAAAAGGTCAATTTGTAAAATATGTCATCTATAAGACGTTTATATTTTGGTGGACTTTTGTTTGACGTTCTGAACAATAAAAAAGCCTGCGTACCTGCACTATTAGCTATGTTACTCAAATTTCCAATGCAGGTACAACGTCAGAAGCCTTTTGAAAGCCATTCTCATAAGATTGGCAACCAAATGCATTCATGCTGTTCGTCCTAGAAAAGCAAAAATATAGGCTGTGTGAATTTACGGGAGTTGCAGTGCGGTGATATTGGCTGAAACAAAATGTTTCTCTATTTTTGTTCTTATATCTATTGATTTAAATATTTAATTAAGTATGTATTAATTTTTTATTGTGCTCGTGATTTATGTGCCGAGTAAATTGAATACACAAATTTCAATTACATCCTCCTTGGATTGTGGCAGAATAGTATTTTGCCCATGTTATAGGTATGGGCAAAAGTTCTCTGAGCCTTTTGTTCCACAACAACACACACACGCACTTTATTGTAGAAATACCTATCGACATGTTTACTTGTTTGTCACTCGTTAATTTATTTGGGATGTATTTGTGTGATTGAAGCAACAATAAAGTGATAATCTACCTATCCATCTATTTTATAGGGTCCTATAGTTTAGATGCCCGCATCTATTTGGTCTGCGCCTTTAGGTTTCCAGATCTAAGACAAGCACTCTATAGTACTTATACACTAAAATATTATTTCAGAGAGGCGGAAAATGAAGTGATTCTACAAGGGTTCTGTTTTTACTTTTGAGGTAAGTACGAAGCCCTAAAAACTGTCAAGGTCCAAAGACTAATAAGACTTTTAAACTGACTCAAACTTTGATTGGTAACAATTGGTACAAATAAGATGCTAGCTGAACCCATTGTTAGGCGTAGTGCGATCCCCTGCTAAGTACAAACAAGTCTCCCAGGTAAGCAACTTACCTACTGGAAGCGACGCAATTTAAGGCGCAGAAGTTATTCAAATGGGTGCCGTCTTATTCAAATGCGCGGACAAATCGGATTTACTGGCAACTTGTTAAAAGTGCCTTGTTTAAATTCGCCGTGCCCGTTTTTGATTTTTTGTTTATTTTACATGTTCCTTAAAGTACCTTAAAGTCGGGGATTTCGTGGGATTAGAATCTTTTCAGAAATCTGTAGTTATCACACGTTGCTGGGATGACGGAAAGTTCCTTGAGGGCTAAGAGTGGGGAGATAGTTTTTTAAACGCTTTTGGTACGTATTGACCCTTAGTTGTATTCCTTTAAGTGATTTAGATAAGCTGATAATGAAAAGTACAAATCCTTTTTTTTGTTGATTGCGAAAGGGTGGTTCGCAGATGGGAGGGAGATAGAATTAGAATGCGATTTGATACGTTCTCGCTCCATCTTTAGTAGTTAGAAGTTAGGGAATAAATCTTTATGTACTGTATCTTTATGGAGTGTTGTTCATTTTACTTATTTCGTCGGGTTACTTGTAAAACCTGGGTGAAATTTCAATTCCTACATGTGTTATTATAATAAATAATAGAAATCGATTTTAAAAACTGAGAAGACAATATAATCCCATCAAAAACATTCTGTAAAAAACTAGCCAAGTCTCGATGGAGCTGCTTGTTTATCTCTAAAAAGTAATGAAATGTAGACAAAGTCGTGCCAAGTCTATGGTTCCTTACTGCGATTTCTTTATTATTATAGTTAATGTTGTGTGACTTGGTCGATGAACATTCTTTATACGTAAGTGGGTACAAGTCAACGGCCAAGTCACACAACATTAACTATAATAATAAAGAAATCGCAGTAAGAAACCTTATACTTGGCACGACTTTGTCTAGATTTCATTACTTTTTAGAGATAAACAAGCAGCTCCATCGAGACTTGGCTAGTTTTTTACAGAATGTCTTTGGTGGGATTTTACTTATTTTTGTAGAAACGTGAGCTTATTGATTTATTTTATTAGATTTTCTTATTTGTCACAGTTTTTTTCTTTTTAGGGGTGGTTTTTTATTATTACAAATCTTTCTCTTCTTTTTTCTTTTCTTTGTTGGAAGCGGCCCACCAAGTTGATTATTTTTTGTAAAGGCGGTATGTCGATATCTCTAATACATAGTTTGGTTGGGCTCTTGTATTTTCTAATCAGGGTCACCAGGTACTCCAGATCTTCGATTATCCTAGTTTTAATAGTTTTCCCTTTATGTGGCCATTAAACCCTAACTTTGTATCAATTTTCAGCTCTCTGAGTTTATGGGAAGTACTAGTTCTATTTTGATGATCATGAGTGAGTGTCATAAATGCGAAACTTTGCTTTCGCTTAACGTCGGAACTAAATGACCTACAGACTTGAAATTTTGGATTTTAAGTATGTGATTACTGGATGATGAAAATTTCTGCGTTCTGGTCTTATCCAGACGTTCTCAAATAGGTGCCTGAAAATGCGGCGAAATGGTTCCAGTAAAGGATGGTACGGCAGTGTTTGCTTCGCGCTCGACTTGGCGGGGGCACGGCAGTGCCCCCAGATTTATTCAAAAATACATTAATTTGTTTAAATAGTTCAGAATAATTTAGGATAACAAAGCACATTAATAGCATCTCATTACCTACTGTCAACAATTTACGCAGTTTTAATGACACGTACGAGTATGGGCCAGTCCCTTGCTAAAAATTATTTCACGTCTACCCGTTAACTTATGATACTTTACGTTTTTACCTAACGTAGGGTTTCTTTATCATCTTATCTAGCCGTTCCGGCTTAGCATGAGTTATTATTTATATTCTGATATTGTGTTTTCATTTTAAATGAATTGTTTATATTTTGAGATAAATTCATAAGAATGAAAAAGACATTAAAATACAATCAATCATCAGAGAAGTCGATGTCAAATTTCAGCTGATTTCTTTCACTTCGGTTATTAGGTCATTCCAGTTGGTTCGGTTATTACTTACTTATCTCTTTCTAGATTATCACTTGCCTCCATGTTATTTAATGTTTTTGGCCTTTTTTTTTAAGTCGGCTTTTTGACATTTAATAACAGATATGGCGTCTAATCGACTGCAGTGCAGTGTCCCATTCACGCCACCTTCAAATCTGTCAACCAAAAGACTTGTTGCAACCAACAAAAGTTGTGACAGGATGTGCCGCGATAAGAGACACGGCGAGTAAAAAACAAATAATGTTAATGATGAACGGAACAATGACGGAAAATAAAAATGTAGCGAACCGTCTCGTCGGAGGAGCGCAACTTGAAGTATTTCGTCAAATTACGCGTTGTATCGATCTGAGCCGGCGTCCTCGTACATAAATGCATTAGCCTGAAGATAGGCGCATCGCACTATCGCGTGGGGCAAGCGGCGAGAGCCTAGCGTATTTTCCTGTACGAGTATGTATTAATTTTTAATCACGAACCAAAACTGGAGTGACTCAGTAGACTAGTAGCAGTGTAGTATACAGCTTTGGTATTAGTCATACAATGGTATCTATATAAAAAATATATTATTTTATTTGTCTTAAGAGGATTGTGAAGCTGTAAATTTTCATACAAAAAGCGATAACGCTTTTTTCTCTCTTTACATAGTTCAATTTTCATAATTTTTGGAGATGTTGTAGATACAATGAAGATCTAGGTTTGTACGTTTTGATATTGAAGTAATATTTCTCAGAATATAAATTATTAGCATCCAAATATCTATATTTTAGACTTAAAAACTACCTCGAGAATTTTTTTTTGGACTAAATTATACTGAATTACAAAAAAGCAAAACGTACAAACATAGATTAAGGTATACTGAATCTTATGAGACCAAAAGTGTCTAATTTCGTGAAGGTTTAGGGGGCTAAAACTGTTATCGCCCGAAACAATATTTCTATAAATATATGTAGGCACTTGCCTGGGACTTTCAACTCTAAGCAGTGTGCAACAAACTGCATTTTTGAAAGTACATACTCGAGCCATGAATTGGCACTTCACAGTCCTCATAAACAATTTATACAACGCTAACAACATAACCGGTGAATGTAATCTAATGTCGTTTATAAAAAATAACCCGGAATACGGAAAATAAGAGAACTATGCAGCGCAATGGATGCTTAATAATACTCAATACAGCGCTTAAGAATAGGTTATGGTTGATCTGTTTTAGTAGATACGTATTATAATATTCACAAAATCAAAACTATAGAATAGCCTCGATTTGTGGACATAGAAGACGAGCAGCAGAAAGATTTGCTGTGATATTTCGTCGGCCTAGGCTAAACTTGAAAAAATCTCATCTATTCAGGGAACCTGTCAGGGGATACATTAACCCATTCATCATCATCATCACAGCCCATACACGTCCCCACCGAGGGGCTCGAGCCTACCCTATATTAGGGTGATTAGGCCTTAGTCAACCACGCTGGCCCAGTGCGGATTGGTCGACTTCACACACATCATTGAATTTCTTCGCAGATGTATGCAGGTTGCCTCACGGTGTTTTCCTTCACCGTAGGAGCGTCAGACAAATGTACATATGAAATCCGAAACGAAAAACACATTGGTACATGGCGGGTCTCGAACCCCGACCCCCCGATTGGAAGGCAAGTGCCGAGTCCACTGCGCCACCGACGCTCACATTAACCCATTACACGACGTGAATAATCGTTATTTACGTAATAAAATTACGGCTGGGACGCTCGCAACTAATGTAAAGGTTTTGAGAACGGTGTGAACAGCTTACGGCCCATCTGATATTGAGCGAATTCTGTAGCCTATGTACGAGTATATACGTTTTTTGAGCAGAACTAGGCGTTACAGACCCACAATCCTGCGCCACCAACGCACAGTTGACTCGTAACATCCTCACAAATATTTTTTTTATTGCAATTGCAACTAAGTTGGCAAACAAACTGCCCACCTGATGGTAAGTGGTAACAGTCACCTATAATACATGTGGTTCCTGTATGATTCGCAGCAAAACTGCAACCCCCACAAGAACCACAGTGTACGTTGCCAACTTGTGATTTAAGATGTAAAGTCACGGTACCCAGTAATTTCAATGCCATATCAATGCCTTCAAACCGGAACACAGCAATGTAAGCACTGCTGCTTTGTGGCAGAAATAGGTAAGACGGAGGTACCCATGATGCACATGACCCTGGTACAGAGTCTCCCTCCGGTCGTATTGTAGTACCAATCTCCTACCAGTTCAAGCCACTATTCCAGCATGCGGTGCATGGACCGTGGACAAAATGGGACAAATTGAAAAGCCAAATAATATGTTTCTTCTCGCTCTCTCATACAACAATGAAGCAAGACGGGACGAGGGTAAGTCCCTCACTCGTCTATAGTCCATGCACCGCGCTGCCTGCCTGCAGAGATGTCTGTCTGCAGAGACTCATATATCGGTGAGTCAAATGATGGAGCTTTTCACTGGGGAAGTTATGGTGCCCTATATCACCCTGAATATGACATAATATCTGCTCATAGTACATAGCAATGCTGATTGCTAGATGATATTTAGGTGAAAGTTTTTTAGTGTAGTTCCTATATTTTTAATTTAGTATGACATAGGTATTATAGGTACCTACTTATCTAACAGATTTTGCATATTACATGCCTATACAAGGTTACTTTTTATCACCCAGGAAAATTTAAGGGACGCTTCACGACATGATAGTAGAATGATTTAAATGTGAATAACAAAAAATAACCCACCTAAGTAATTTTATATAAATTTTCTAAAATATCCAAAAAATGCTGCACTAGTTGAGAGCAGCATTTTTAGATTTTTTCTAATTTTTTATTTTATTTTTTTATATAATAATGGATGTGTCCTGAAGCGTCCCTTAAATTTTCCGCGGCGATAAAAAAATAACCGTGTTACCGTGTATACTTCATTAGAAATTTAACTGAATAAAATTTGTATGATTTGCAGACATCGTAAGTGAAGTTGTCAAATGCCTAGTTTTAGAAATGAATTTATTCTTTCCGACAAACTCTCGTGTACTGGACACTTTGCCAGCGTACCATCCGCCCTAAATTTATTCTTAATAAAGCGAGCGGCCGGTCGCTGTTTTTTTGATATCTCGCTTTGACGATGAAAGCTGGCAATCGGTGGATATTTCTCTTGATCCGCTATACTTACTTGCGATGCTGCCTCAGTTTTCCAACGCGGTTTTTATAGGCACAATTTCATCGACAGGGTGCTTATTGCTGCTTGGGGTTTGGTCCATTTATGTGGGGATAATACCTTTTATGTTCCTATTATGCTGTAGTTTTTTGTTTTATTTGACTTTGAGTGAATACTGTGTTGGATGTGTTTGGTTATTTTTTGATGCTTTTTTATATGATACTATCTTTTCGTCCGTAGATTTCCCCTTATTATTTCATTTTTTTCCGGTGGAAATTATGTATTTTCCCCTAGTAAAAAAATCTTCCCGTAGTAAAAGCTTTCCCGATGAATCACATTAAGTTTGGTGGAATTAAAAAAACTTGTTTATCTATTTCTGGAAAAAAGACGCCCGCTGTTGGACACAGGCCTCCCTCAGGGATCTTTAAACCGATCGGTTTGAATGAGCCTCCCAAATCAAGCGGCTTCCCTCGATCTTCATTAGTTCGTCGGTACAACTTGTGGACCAAACCTGCGTCTCCCAGTACGCGGCCGCCACTGGAGGACCTTTCCGTCCCAATGGCCGTGAGTCCAACGAGCGATGTGTCCAGGTTTGCAATTCTTTAGGCTATGTCGGCAACTCTAGGTCTTCTACGGATTTCATCATTTCTGATGTGATCGCGTGAGTATGTTATTAGTTTAGTTCTGCTGTAGATCCTGACATAGTAGAAAATTTGAAAAACGAAATTTGTTTGGAGCTAATGTCAAATACATATCGCTTGTAACCGCATCCACAGATCTGATAGAATATTGGAACCGGCCATTAGAATAAAGGTGTCGCTGCTCTCTTTCATCCCTTGGATGCCTCTGTGAAGAGATGGGAAACTGGAAACAAAACCCTGCACCCATTGGCGTAGGTATTCATTTTATATGGGGAGTGTCCAGATTGAAGCCTTCAATTTACCTAGAACACAATTAATGAAGGTAGTACCTAATTCGGTAACAATATGCCTAAGTACCTACTTTTCAACTAATTTTGTATCGGGTTAATGAAAGTGATGAATATCTCCAGCTTTAAAAATTTTTATCTTGACCGATCTATCAAAGATTACTGATAATTAGACTACTCACAGTTAATTGCTACTAGTCAATATCCAATTTTGATATCTTTACAGCTGTCTTTTTAATGGACTTCGAAAAAGGAGAATGATCAATGTTCGACTGTATCTATTTTCTTTTTTTTATGTATGTTCACCGATTACTCCGTCATTTTGTGGGCCGATTTTCAAATTCTTTTTGTAATCGAAAGAGTATACTCCCGAGGTGGTCCTATTGTCACTAGGTCATGATATGATACTGTCTGTCTACAATTGGCTATCTTACCTTAAATTATCTAAAAATTCTATTAATTTTGCTATTGTGGCGACAAATTTATAAAAGATAGCTAGCCAGGCGTACTCTGAAGCCCTACTACCAACAAAACCGGGCACAAAATCTTCTGCCCCCGGGGAATCGTATCCCGGAGCTCCCGATCAACACCCGGTAGTCAGTCTCAACCACTAAACCACGAAAGCGTTGAAAAAATTTACAAATTGCTCCAGATTGCCTGAATTTGCAATACGAAGAGCCTGTTTAAGTCGGTGGCATATCCTCACAGCATCATTATGTCAACAGATTATAGAAATACCGGAAATCAACAAGTCTTGCAGTATCCACATATGTTATTTGACTATTTTTTAACAGCATATGGTGCAGAGCTAAGTCGTTTCGCCAATATCATATCTGGCCATGAATTTAATAAAATGTATGTGGTCCTCATTGCAACTTATTGTCTTGCGTTATACCTTAGAATAACTATTAGTGGAATTTACTAAATCTAAGCCAACTCTTATTTTATTCAGAGTTCTTATTACCTATATTCCTATCATATAATTATATTTTCACATTTTTCACCGACTTTATAAAAGGAGGAGGTTCTCAATTCGATGCGTATATTTTTTGTGTGTATGTTACGCAATTTTTGTGGACCGATTTTCAAAATTCTTTTTGTATTTCATAGAGGAAATAGTTAAAAAAAACCGACATTAAAATTCAAATTCAATATCTTTTATTCAAATTGGATTGTTACAATTTCTTTTGCACGTCTAAGCTAGCTGCTAAGACGTGCAAAAGAAAGACGCCATTGGTTCACAAGTCTACGGCGGGAGACCTTGTACTGGAAAGAACCAGCAAGAAAACCAGTAAGGGCTATTTTTAACCGACTTCAAAAAAGGAGGAGGTTCTCAATTCTTGTGTGTGTTTGTTTTGAATATCGGTTTATCGGTAAGTTTGTTACGCCATTACGCCGCCAATTGTGGACCGATATTCAAAATTCTTTCTGTATTCCATAGAGGATACTCCAAGGGTGGTCCCACAGTCATCAAAGTTAGGACCTGATGATTGAATCCCATAAACATCGAGGGAAACTCTTAAAATTTTAGGTGTGTCCAACGTGTTTTGTGTGTATGTTACGCGATTACTCCGCCAATTGTGGACCAATTTTGATGATTTTGATAATGGGATCTCATGAAAATCAAGGAAAATCCTAATTAAATGGTATTAAATTAGGGTTCCTTTCACTAAAAAGATTTCATTCACTAAAAAGTTAAAAATAAAAAATGTTTTACAAAAAATAAAAACCGACTTCAAAAACACTGAAGAGTTAAGAATATTATTAGAATATGTACAGACAACACATTGATTTACTACCAAACGTAGATAGAGCACTTCATACAAAAACGCGCTTGAAATCTGTCGGAGAAAAATAAATTACAAGAAGTGTATAGTAAAAAAAAATATTACAAGATTTTTAGTTATTTTTACATTAATATAGTGTTTCATACAATATTCTGGTTCATATTACTAACATTCAGTTTTCTTAACATTTTATTTTGTAAGGTGTACTTAATATTATCCTACAAGAATGCTTATGTTAACTACCACAATTCTTGATCGGTATCATTACAAGTCACTGTGTAAAGTTTACCAGAATAATATGTTTTAATTACATTAAAAGTTATTGTGCTCTAAACGATATATTGTTAAGTACTAAATACCTTAAAACTTGTTTTTGAGACTAAATACTCGGTTTTGAGTACAACAACTATAACAATATAGTAACTGGTATGGATAACAATAACTAGTCTAGTAACTAATATTGATTATACGGTTTTAATAACATGAATATGTTTACAATTTCATCAATTAGTTATTTCAACAAGAATTATCTTGCTGTGATTGCTTATTAAAACGTAACACAAACTACGCGCTTCGCAGAAGAAACTTAACTCTTGTTACAAATGTCAAACTAGCTGCATCATTGCAGTCATTCCACTTTTGTCGTTCTTTTAAAACTATGCGCGTTGCTAAGGTGTTCAGAACTATAAGAACTGTAACTAAGTATAAAGAAAAAACATTATATATGGATGAAGATATGTGTTAGTTACTTATCCAGTGGGAACTAGAAAAATATATAATAATATGTTATTTCATTTCGAGGTAAGCTCATTTTGATATTTCATTAATCTATGTGCATCACGATACGCTCAGTTTGCAAGAATGACCCTTTAGATATTATTGTTTTTACAAGAAACCAAGATCTGTTTGCCCACCGCATTCTTCAGCAAGTCCAAAGTAAAATCACCAATGATTTCAAGATATTTTACATTTTTCATCACCCACATAGGTCCTGGCCACGGCAAACGTTACGCCGAGTGTACACACCACTTCGCCACCAAGTTCCTCAAATCAAATTAAATTTCCTGCCCAATGTGTGAAAAATCATTGTAGATAACATAAGTCTTCGAATTGCCAGTTTTCTCATGATGCCTTCAGCATACACCATAGAGTTTTAATTTAAAATTGATAAATACAGACTTGTAAGATGCATAAGTCCATACCACTATTTGCAGATAATAAGTAGGTACAGCAGGTACATACAATATTGCTAAGATCACATATTTTTTTTATTTTCAGCCAAATAATAAAGTGAAGTAATGCTGAAATACTGGAAGCCTGTTTCCTTTGAAGACCTAATAATTAATCCATCCAGTGGAGATCCGAGCAAAATTTAAAAAAAACCTGGATATTCGTTTGAGTGTGACAAATAAGTGTGGGCAAATTTTGACTGCAATAATAAACAAGAACAAGAGAATGAACCAAACGGGACAATTGTCATGACCAGAAATGATCAAATGTGGTATACCTTTATACTTACATTTGTTGTTAAGAAAAATCTAAGACATTGTAACATCTTAAATTATTTTTTTATTACAAAAAAGTACTTATAATTCACTATATTAACAGTATAGCCACATGGTGTTAACCTCTTAATTATATGCAAAAATGACAAGCAATATAAATTTATTTGTATAACAGATTTACTAAGTTTTCAGAATTTGGTGGAATTCAGATATTAATGAGAATTTACTGAAAAATGCAATTTCTACACAGTTCAACATTACACTAGAAATTTTAATTGTATTAGAGTTAATGGAGCATATTTTATTATGTTTCCAATGGGATAATAACTGGAGAAATTAATGAAGCAAATATATTATCTATAATCTAGTTTAATCGAATCTGTTTATTTAGCCAAGAAGAGCATTGTTATTTTTGAATAGTTTATTTGACTGGAACTTTCTTTAGTTTAAATTGTAATAACTGTTATTACTAATAACAGTGATACTAATTATTTTGTAAATATAAGAGGTCTTACATGTAATATACCTATAATTTATCTTTCATGTTGATGGAAACAATAAATATGTTACCTTAAGGTGATAATGACACAATGTTGAAGTTACACTATTGAGATATGTAACACTTACTTTTTATCATTATTACACAATCAAGTTGATAGTGCTTAGATATTATTTTTCATCAAGACTTTACAACCAAGTTTGTAATGACTGTTAATAAGTATTACTGTTTTAATAATATGGTTTGTAACATAAGTGATAAAAATAGATGTGATTATCAAAATTTATTTAAGGACTCATTTATTCTCCTAAAAATCCCAATGTTGTAAGTGTTGTATTACTTAGTCTATAGTTATTTACTGCAATCACATTCTTTTCACAATGTAGTAAGTGTTTACTGTGTTCTTGTGTGATGCGGTTGCCTCACACAATAAGTATAGGTATGTATGTTTTACCTTCCTCAAAAAATGCAACCACATCAGACAACAACATAATAAGTACTAATTTAATTGTGAAAAGTGTGTGACTACAGTAAATAACTATTGGCTAAATAATATAACACTTGCAAGACCGCACTAGTAGAGGTTACAATACAAGATTTAGTAGACGTAACTCTAATATACAGTTATCATAACAGTGTGTACAGTTACTATAGCAATTGAACTGTTTATAGTGACAAAACCAATATGTGTGCATTACGAGAATTTTCAGTTCTGAAAATGAAATAGCAAGTAATCATAGCAAAGTATTTTATGTGCTCTAACCCCCGTGTTGTTGCAACTACTTAATATTCTAGTAAAGTATACTATGTAGAAAGTATTGAGAACTTTTATTCAATACAAAATACTAAATTAGCTATTAATGACAACTCAAGCACTTTTATATTTTACTAAATGAATTAGTTGGAATGACCAAAAAATTCTGTTCAATTCTAGTTATAGTAAACCCAACACAGAATTCTTGCTGTGTCGTTAACAATAAGAAAGTCTAGTTCTTCTAGTTGTTGTTCTTGTAAACTCTACAAGATTTTTTTCTCCGTGTATAATCGACTATACATTTGTACGCTGTTAAATACTCAGAAGAATAACTAATGCTGTAGTGATTGTTCTGAGGTTTAATAGGTAGTTGAATATGCACACCCGATTTAAAATTACCATAAAGAAAGTACCGTATTTATCGAATTCAACCTTATTCTTTATTATTACGGCAACTATTTGAAGTACAACCGTGTGCAGTTACATCATTTCATACCTAGCCAGAATAAATTTGACGTTTTAGTAATTGCTACAAGAAAATATCAACTTTATACTCTCAAACATAATGCTCAAAATTGCTTATCGCGTTGTCGCTCCAACGCATGGAAAAGAACTGCACGAGGCCCGATTGGGCAGTTCTTCACCGGCCCACTTTTCGAACGTTCATGCGTTATCTACGTTTGGTAGTAAATCAATGAGACAACATCACACTTCTATATTGAAGTCGGTGACAAATAAGACTTTCTAGGAGATCATCGTTTGGCACCGACTTCAATATAGAAGTGTGATGTTGTCTGTACCTATTCTGATATTATTTTTAATTTTTCAGTGTTTTTGAAGTCGGTTTTTATTTTTTGTAAAAAAAATTGCCTCTCCCTGTATTGTAACAGAGTCGCCAATTGCAAGCTGACCTCACAGCAAAAGTTTGAGCTCAACCTCCATTACAAGATTAGATGTGTCAGTTCTCTTCTCACTGTGTCATTATCAAATACAAAGGGTAGGTAGGCCAGTGCCGAGTTCACAGTGTCACCGACGCTCGATACGATTTCTATGAATGACTTCATCTTTGATTGAGACACTGAGATGGAATTAGTCGGCATCATCATAATAGCTCATATATGTCCCCATCGAGGGGCTCGAGCCTACCCTAAGATAGGGCGTTTAGGCCTTAGTCAACCACACTGGCCCAGTGCGGATTGGTCGACTTCACATACACCTTTGAATTTCTTCTTACATAGTAGTCATATTAACACATTAGTCGGCATGTGTCGCATATTTTGTAAAAGAAATTGGACAAATTTTGTCTTTTTAGGGTTCCGGACGTCAAAAGGAAAATTAAAAGTAAAAATATTTTTATAAAGATAAACAATAATACAATACCTATCTTAATATTGGTATGGAGCGTCGGTGGCGCTGTGGACTCGGCACGTGCCTTCCAATCGGGAGGTCTGGGCTCGAGACCGCCATGTACCAATGTGTTTTTTGAATTTCATATGTACATTTGTCCGACGACGCTCCTACGGTGAAGGAATAACATCGTGAGGCAACTTGCATAAATCTGCGAAGAAATTCAAGTCGACCAATCCGCACTGGGCCAGCGTGCAGCGTGGTTGACTAAGGCCTTTTTTGGGTTGGGGGAAAATGCTTTTACGCATCCCTCGTGGCCGAGCCAAACCACGAGGGTATGTGGGACTCCCCGGGCCATATCGGTCCAGGCCTACCCACTAAAAACCCCCAGCAGCTCCTCCGTCCGTCACAAGACAGGGGGAAGGGGACGACAGCGAGACCTTGTTCCCACTGACCCCCTGCCTGCGAGTCGTCCGTTGCCAGACTCGCGCTACGCCAGAAAGGCGCGTGGCTCTACTGCTTTGTGAGCGGCGCGGGTGTTGTGCGCCGCTATGCACCCCGGAAGCGTCCCAGCACTAGGTGCCTTGGGGCTGGGGACCATTTATATCGCGGGGAACATCCCTTCCCGCGGCCGCCTCCTCCTGGGTGATAGGGGCCCCGATGACGTCCTCGGTGACCTCCATCTCCGTCGCGCCTGAGGTCTCGGGTGGCCGGCTTGGCACTGCCCTCCTCCGTCTCCTACTAATGGGTGCCTTGGGGGCAGAGCAGATCTTACCCCCGAGACGATGGTCCGCCGGTTTCCCGGCCGCCGTGCACAATGGGCATTTGGGCTGCGCCGAGCACGATGACGACCTGTGCCCTGCTTCTCCACACCGGTAGCAGAGCGTGCGCCGATCTACCTCCGCGTTACAGTCTACTCTTAGGTGCCCCGATTCGAGGCACCTGAAGCATCGCATTTCGCGGGGTTGGAGGATTCTCACCTTCGCGGCGGACCAACCCACCAGCAGCCTCTTAGCAGAGGCTATAGTGCCTCTGCTAAGAGCCCATAGTGTAGCGACCTTGACGAATTTCCCCTACCCGCACCTCCTCAGCCTGGCACTCGCCGGTCTTTGCGAGTGTCTCTCTTAGTTCGTCCGGCTGAACGGATTCGTCCAGTCCGGAAACCAGCATTTCCGCCGTCTTTGTGGGAATAGTGACCTGCGCGACGGTTGAGTCAACTACCCTTTTAAGGGCGATGGCTAGGGTGGTTGACTAAGGCCTAAAAAAGAAAAAAAACCCTAACTTAAATTAGGGTAGGCTCGAGCCCCTCGGTGGGGACGTATATGAGCTGTTATGATGAATATTAGTAATTCTAAAATATTTTTTTTATAAATCTGGCGACAAGTTTTTATATTAACCATAAAAAATATGTCATAAGTTTATTTTTCGCCTTTCAGAACATAAAAGTATAATTTTCAAAATTGTTTTTTAATTTTTTAATTTTATATTTTCTCTTTGCGCGGCGGCCATCGGGTTTGATTGTTTTACACAAGTCAAGCTCTTGCAATCGCTATTAGAGAGGGTTGTACAATATTACATTTCGATATAAGTGCGCAAAATATGTCATTTCTTCACGAATCCCCGTTTGTTTAACCAAGTCGAAGGCGCGTGTAAATAATAGGGACCCGAAACAATTCGCTCTAAATATTTAGTTATATTTTTTGGATAAAAAAATATATTACCTTTAAACTACCTATAACATATACCCTTGATCTCATTTCTACTACGCATTAACATGCAAACATTTGTGCTATTTCATATCCTATTCATCAAAACATCACGTTCACTATTACAGATGACGCGCATCAGATGGGGTGTTAATCATGGAAGATGCATCAATGTTTGATATGTACATTGGATTGTCCCGTTTTCTGATTGGGAAACCACGCTGTTTGTAAACAAACTGTTTTGTTTGTGATCTAGTTTTTGTAAATGCATTGTTACGACATTAGCCTCTAAAAAGGTGTTATCCAACTCACACTATATTTACTAGGTTTGTTTAGCAGAGATCCTACATTGATCCTTTTGGATTTTTACCGGAGATTTTTTTATCTATGTAAAATAAAGAATCTAAAGCAGGACTTGATCTAACGGTTTTTTTCGATAGGAATCGAGCCCTGAGGCCCAATTCTACTAATAAGTTACAGCTGAATCGTAACTAAACCGTTACGATCGACCAATCAGAGAGCCCATATTGCCTTTCAACTGTTCGATGATGTGATAATGTGGCATTCTGATTGGTCGAACGTAACGGTTTAGTTTCGATTCGGCCGTAACTTATTAGTAGAATGGGCAACTGGACGTTAAGATGTACACTTAAAGCTCTCAACCACTAAAAGAAGCAGACACAAAGTAGATTAAGTTCTATTATTATTTTTCCTGTCAATTCAAAAAGGTCGAATGACTTATTACATTGGCCGTATGAGTGTGTTTTCTACGCATTTCTTGAACACTATTGATCGGTTTGTAACCATGTTTTTATTGGATTACATTTATTTGAACATGTTGAATAACCCAAGTTTATCGATTGCAACTCTTTGCTTCAATAGCCACCTAGGTACAAGTATCCAGTAAAGTAACAGCTGGCAGAGCCGTCATAAAATAAACTACACTTAAGTTTGCACGACAGTAAACTTGCCAAGTAAAAGGACGAGAAAAGATATAACTTGGGATTTCAGGGGGCAATAAAGAGTAGTGGTGCCTTGAGGGCGTGGCGCGCGGGCGTGGCCAGGAACTGTGTCAAGTGCCTCCCCGGGCTTTCTTAGCGGCTCTGAGTTCCACCTAATGAGCCATCGAGCTTCTGTATAATCCTCACGGAGTAGGCGATGAAGTGTCGCGGTCAATTGCACTTGGAGTACTTTGCATTTGATTTAGTAAGTAGCTATAAAGTCTTTTAGGTCCTTGCATTGTTAACGCTTTCAGCTGATTTCATAATAACGAAAATATTTTCTACGTGTACAAAGTATGTGTACAAGGCTCTCTAGACTGTCGAGCATTTATACCGTTTAGAATGAAGTTTGATGACTTGACGAGCTTAGCTTTGACAAGCTTTGAAAAATACGTGGCGACTAAGTGGGGTCCATGGAAGTCGAGCATTACTTGACAAGCGCGTTAAATATCTGAGCTTGTTAAACAATTCGCCTGATTAGAGGGACGAAAGATGTTGTTCAATATTTTGGTTTTTTCGTGGTTTGATTTTTTTATAATGAGAACACTGAGTAAAGCACGCGATGTTCTAAATAAAAGAAATGTATTAGCAGGTTAGAAGCACTTGATTGTTCAACTTGTCATGAAAATGCGTATGCGTAGCGTAATCTGACTAAATATGTGAATAGCATTTTCATTACTCATACTCTGAAAGTAGGTCTGAAGTTGCCTGAGAAGCGGGTTGAAAGTAATACTTTTCAGCCCTAGGGAGAATCACTTTCAACTGACAGCTGCTGTCAAATTTTAAAAAAGGAACTAGTTCTTTTTTCACATTTTTCTGAACCATGTTCCGACTTTCTATACAGCCACTCACTTACAGCGTGGTGTAAAATTGAAATAAATAACATAATGTTGTATTTAAAGAATATGTTTTTTAAATGACTTCATTCTAATTTATTTTCAACTATTTCTTTAAAAAAACATAGATTTGGGCAAAATATTTTCCATTTTTTAAATTATGAAAATAAAAAATAATGGCTGAAAAGCTGGCCGGCCACAGAAAAAAAAAACAAAATAAGCGGGAAAGCGGCAATGGGATCTTCATTTGTTTTTTCCATTTGTAGATATTTGTAGATAATTATATTTGTATAACATTGTGTTAATGTACTATTTTTGTAATGATATAAGCTATTGACTGTTGATAGAAATTATAAGTGCCCCATGATATTTTTTATCTGATCAATGCCCTAGATTGATGAGGAGAGTGGTGTGATGACTGGTACCTAGGACTTACAGACTTACTAAATTATTTTTTAGCTTTTAGTACATTATTATCATTATCTTTATTTATTTCAAATAAAACCGTTTAACTTAAAAAAATACTTATTTTAATTTCAAGTTTTTTATATTTATCATAGTGTATAGTATTCTATAAGTCAAGCCAGCCCCTTCATTTGATACCCATATTGAGGGGGTTGTGAAGAAATATGCATTGCGCCATTTTGTAGCTGTGGCCCATTGATTTACTACCAAACGTTTGGTAGTAAATCAATGCTGTGGCCTTCTTGGACTTACAATGATACTGATTATATTAAATTGTATTGCCATCAGAAATAAAGGTGTATACCGAATATCAGACTGATTTGTCAAGAGGAAGGGGGTAATATTTCGACTAAGTTTGACCCAAATAAACAAACAGGGCAAGCTAAATAAAACCGTTTAATAATAATAAAAATACGGTTACTAAAGCTTCGAATTTTCATGTTTTTCAATACTGAGCTTTTATAAGTTATTATTTCTAGCAATTGCCTGTGAAGTCACATTACGATATTATCAAGGGTTCCCTAGGGAATTTATTCAAATTAGGTACAATTTTGTTTTACAAAAAATAAAACCGATTTCAAAAATCAAGTTGGTGCCAAATTTAAACTATAACTACGTTAGTTGTTCTTATATTTTTCAGACTTTCCAAATAATCATTGCTTCAGTATAACACTGTGATGTTGTATTCATTCTTTATGCCTTTTTTTGTTGTTTTTGAATTTGGTTTTACGTTTTGTAAAAAATCTGAAATGTTTGGTTTTACTAAAAAGATTGAAATCAATCTCTTTAGTAAATTCAATAAATCCGTATTAGAAATTGACCCATGGCAAACAACAGAGTTGCTAAGAATAAAACCTTTTTCGCTCAAACAGTATTGATAGAATTATTTCCGAACTCCTAACCTACCAGAAACCATCCATCATCAGCTTAGTAATATGATATGATGACTACCAGATGCAAATACCTGAATCTCTTCATAGAAAAGATGAAACATATTAGACGTGAACATGAAATTGAAGGGTCTCACTCGATTTTCCTGGGATCCCATCATCAGATCATGACTTGGTGAGAATGGGATCAACTCAGGAGTATATTATATAATCGGTGAACATACGTATATAAAAAATAGGTATAGTCGAACATATAAAACCTCCTCCTTTATTGAAGCTTTTTAAAAGTAGCCTATATCCTCCTTCCTCAGGAAATATCTGTATATCAAATCTTATTAAAACTGATTCAGCGGCTTAGGCGTGAAAGCGTTTAAATATTAGTAGGCAAGTAGGGATTTACGTCATCGTTTAGATTTTTTTTTAAACATTTGCAGTTAAAAATTGCTTGTGATTCTAACGGTCTTTTTCCTAACCTCGTCTCTTAGCTTTGGACAATCCTCAGTAGTATACTGTCACTTCTTATCATAATGAAAAGAATGTGACAGCATGCCAACTAAGAATGTCCTAAGCTAGGACAACGTTAGTGAAATTGGCCATAAGTCCGTTGCTAAAAGTAAATGCCTTCATTAAAAAATAATTTGAAAAAATCAGTTAATTCTATAATGAAAGTAGCTCAGTTTGATAGTCTGGAAAATTTAAAATGTCCATTTTGTGAACAATAAGTAATACTTTTTTGTTCAATCCATTCTTCTCTGGAACTCTTTGCCACTGGACATCAAGATATCGATCAGTAGAATAAGTTTCAAAACTAAATTACCGAAACATGGTGCATTAGAAAACCAAATGTAGTTTGTAACGTCGCTTATTTCTTAAAATTGCTGAATAATAATATGAACTATATGTAGTTTATTTACTTAGTTATATTTATGTGTTGAGCGTCGGTAGCGCTGTAGACTCGGCACTGGCCTACTATAAACGGGAGGTCCGTGGTTCAATCCTGCCACGTACCAATGTGTTTTTCGATTTTCGAATTTCATATGTACATTTGCCTATGCTACTAAGGTGAAGGAAAACATCGTGAGGCAACCTGCATACATCTACGAAGAAATTCAATGGTGTACCTATGTGAAGTCGACCAATCCGCACGGGACAGCGTGGTTGACTAAGGCCTATATTACCCTGACATAGGGTAGGCTCGAGCCCCTCGGTGGAGACATATATGAGCTGTGATGATGATGATGATGATTTAAGTATAAGGGTTTTTAAAAATGTCTTATTGTTTTCTGTTTAATCTTGTTTTATGGGTATATCTACCACATTGCTCTCTAGACCTGGGTGCGGGGTTTACTGATAGAAGATGCCTCAGGCATTAAGTTCGCTATTGTACACAAAGTACATGCAGAATTAATAAATAAACATCAACTCGTTTTTTGTATAGCTATACCGATATATAGATTTTCAAGAACTTTCACTTGACTGCTCCTTTCTTTATTATTACAAGCTTTTATTTACTTTCACCTGTCCGGTGTCTGTATTGAAATCTTGCAAGTGACCCTTTTCCCGGTTTCCGATTGAGATGAAATTTTGAATGCATATGTATATCCCGTGACAATGCAATAATATGATGATATGGAGCTGATCTAGTACTGGAGCTGGAAGGTGGCCATAGGAACTCCGCAATAAAATGACACAACCCCATCGAATATGGGCTCGTTTGATGCGAATTGAAGAGTTCTTTTTAAATAATTTTACTTGTTTGAGAATCCTATATTTTGACTTGTAAAAATATGCTTGTAATGTCTACGTGTAAGTAAGTATACATAGACAATGAGAGAAATAACAAAAATATTCCTTTTCACTTTTTCCAAGACATTACATGTTTTCATCTCCCGTGTAGGCACAATGTGTCATCATAGCACACTTTGTCATCCGAATAAAGTGGGTATCGCCCCTTAATTCTTTCAATTTCATCATGTTTATTTAAATGAGGTTTGTATTACAGTCCGGAGTGGCGCGAGAGGCGCCTTTAATAATGTACGGGGACATTTCTTATTATGTTTTCCAATGCACGTGTCCGTTGCGTCACGATTTTTCGACGTCTACGTAGACTCGTAGAAACGTCTGTTGATTAACAACTGTCTACGATTATAGAATTGTATCAATTGTATGTACCGAGGAGGCTGAGGTATTGAGTGAAATAATTAATTATGTGAATTAGAACTTTTTTAGGACACTATTAGGAACAATAATTCTAACAAATAATCAATCTCTAAATCTCATCACAAAATAGTTTAAATCTAATGGAAAGCCATATTTAAAACTGTCTACTTTTTAAATGTTACTCTATTTTAACACTATAAATCATACTGTATACACATGTTCAGGTATATAGTTTCGTCCACTACTTTGTATGAGTAACAATTGTTCAAACGTTGATTGTTTTCTGTTTTGTAGATCAAATAAATAAATAAATAAAATAAAAATAAGTGCCTCCATAGTAGAGGCACTACAGAGAATATTATATCTGCTTTAATTAGAAATAGGGGGCACCTGCTTCTACAACTAAATATCAGCATTACGGCGGCTTTCACTTCTTATTAGGCTTGTAGACAACCCACCTTACTTACTTGTGCTTATAGTTATGACAGCTTTTAAATATTCTTTCAGCTTAAGAAGGTAAGGCGTTCAGAATAACGTTTTACAGGAGGTACACCTCATTTGTTCTGTGTGTATGCACAAGGGCTTTGGAGCCACCAACGCACCCTCAGCCAGCGTGGTCAGAACATTGGCGTATCTAGAGTTTTTTTTTCAGGGGGGGGCCTGGCCCGTGATTTTTGTATGAAGTTAGCAGTATTTTGGCGGCCGTCACAGAATTTTGAATGGGTAGCTTAAAATCCTGGGGTGGGCACGGCCCACTTGGTTCCCCCTCTACCTATATACGTCTATGGGTTTAAAACGAAAAAAAGTCCCCCACTTTTCTTTTATGACCCCTTGAGGTTTGTTGAGAAAAGGGTATCTTGCCATTGGAATGATGCTCTCAACATCTTGACGCAAACTTTTATTTGCCGTGCGCTACAATGGACACGCAGCAATTCGCGCCGCGTCGCTCGTTTTTCCAATTTCGTCGTCGGCGACGTGTCGGGAAAAATCCTCTTTTGATTTATTTTTTAATTCACCATCTCATTTCAATTTATGGACGGCGACGGCTTTGTAAAGGCATTTGTACCTGCCTAATGTTGTCTCTATGCTAATGCCGTTTGATCAGTCAGGAAAGTTATGTCTCCAGTGTACTTATACGAGTTACATTTTTCGTGTATTTCGATTGATAATTAATTTGTGTTGTTTCTCAGAATATTTTCCAATTCTCTTCTGTGAAGCCTTTTGAATTGAATTATTGTATTATTTTGTGAATTATTTTAACATTATACCTGATAAATTATAACTGTCAATACATAATCAATCTTGATGTTAACTAACCGTGGACTATATTAATAGTAGTGTTTGATTAATAAGTCCATGTAACTAGCACATTGACGCACAGATAAAAAATGGAAATGGGTTAGGATATTTTACGCATACGTCATGAGGCAAAGGAATTTAATCTATGTACCTTTGATTCCTAACGATAAGCTTTTGATTTTGTTTCCAATTAATACGAGAAAGCTTATTGTTTTTTTTTTCAGCAAGACATTCTTATTATTTGGTGTTAGTGTCCCTCATAAGCATATTGAATCAAAACTTCAATATGTATTAATATTATATGTAAAACGTTAACTTTACCTTACCTCATGAGGAGGTCGACCAATCCGCACTGGGCCATCGTGGTTGACTAAGGCTTAATAACCCTTACATAGGGTAAGCTCGAGCCCCTCAGTGGGGACGTATAAGTATGAGCTGTAATGATGAGGACCTTATGAGGATAACGTTACCTTACGAAGATCATAATATTTTTCATGGTTTTTATACATTATTTTTAACTGTGGAAACCAAGAAACAAGCCAATTGAATTGTTCAGTGAGGCGACCGTAAAAAAACCTCAATTTTTCAGATGATAAAATTCAACTCACAAACCTTAAATGTTGATTTTTAATAAATATATTCGTACTGTTTCCTCTAAAATAATATTATCTATGGGGCGGCCGCAAGATGGCGCGAGCAAAAAACCCGCCAAGTAACAGATGATCTTCATTTAAATATTTTGAGGGGACGCTACGGGGCTTAACCGTAGCACAACACTCGTGCTACACGGGGTGATTCCATACAAGTGTCATAAAATGTGACATTGACGAAACTTTTTAAAGGGCTAAATGATTCAGACATCACTTATATTATCATAAAACCAGGCTTTAATGTGAGGACTGCCCGGAGAAAGTAGAGTTAGGCCACCAGGATCTCCTAGACCGATTTCCTAGGGGATCCACGTGAACTCACGTTCACGTTCATCAGAATCCCCAAACCAACGTTAGGCTGCATTTATTTATTTAAACTTTTCGTACAACATATTCTGGGTGTACAGAAGGCGGACTTAATGCCAATGGCATTCTCTACAAATGGCAATTTCTCTTCATCTACTTTTTTCTCACACATTGCCGGTAGTCAATCGGCAATGTGTGAGAAAAAAGTAGATGCATTCACAGTATCTCGATGGCGCCGCCACCAGAACTAAGCAAACGGCTTTGGGTTGGCAGCGTCCTTGTAACTCCGGTACATCAGTTACCATACACACATTCAGCCGATTGCCGCAAAATGTTAAATTTCTTATGTTTTTAGGTATATTCAACGTTATCCTTTACGTTTACACATAAAAATATTTTACAAAAAATAAAAACCGACTTCAAAAACACTGAAAAGTTAAAAATAATATAAGACTAGGTACAGACAACATCACACTTCTATATTGAAGTCGGTGCCAAACGATGATCTTCTAGAAAGTCGTAAAATTTGTCACCGACTTCAATATAGAAGTGTGATGTTGTCTGTATCTATTCTTATATTATTTTTAACTTTTCAGTGTTTTCGAAGTCGGTTTTAATTTTTTGTAAAATATTTTTTATTTTTTAGCGAATGAAATCTTTTAAGTGAAAGAAACCCTAAGTTAATACAATTCACCTTTGGTGAGCTGGTATTAAATTAGGATTTCCCTCGATTTTCATGGGATCTCATCATCAGATCCTGACTTTGGACCTCCCTAGGAGTATACTCTATCGAATACAAAAAGAATTTTAAAAATCGGTCCACAATTGGCGGCGTAATCGCGTAACATACACACACAAAAAAGAAAACATACGCATCGAATTAAGATCCTCCTCCTTTATTGAAGTCGGTTAAAAACGGCGTATAGTATTAATTGCATATTAAAAAGCGCACCAACAACGTTAACAATACGAGCTTAAAGTTGATTTACGTTATTGTAGTGAGAAGATACTCGTACTAAATTAAATGGGTCGCTCAGAAAGGAATGGCGCAAACTAAGCTATTCGTAGGCCTGAATAACTGGCATAAATTCACGATGAGTACCTACAGGCAAAACACAAGCCCGACTCCAATCCGCCGCCAGTATGATTGCTTAGCACGAGGAGATAAGTTTCTTTGGAATTGGATAGCTATTGGATTGAACTAATTCAATTGATCCAACAGGGATGGCAGCAATGAATCAGCAAATAAAAAGTCGCAGCACAGAAGATAAGGGTTTGAAGTGCAGGGACCGCAGGGGCTCCCGAGCATAAGATAGAAATATATCTCTGTTTAAATTGGTGCCACCGATAGTTAGTATAAGGCATAAGGTTGCCCATTTATGTCAGACTATTTGTTGCCCCGATAATGGAGTCGACTTTTCCTCTTTATATTATTTCTGACTGACTCTTTTAAGACGTGTGCGCTTCCGATTATTATCGGTCGTGGGCGCGTAGCCTAGGATACCATTTTTTTTAAATAATGAAAATAAATCGAATACCTACAAGAAAAAAACTTCGTCTCGCGCGGGACTCGGACTCGCGTCAACACGGTATGTTGGAGGCGCGGGTTCGAGTCCCGCTAGAGACGAAATGTTTTTCCTTGTATTTGCTTTATATTTCATAGTATTCCAAATTATTTTGCATTTTTAAATAAAATGCAGAGTCGCAAATATAAAACTTGTAAGTTTCTTTATTCTTAACCAATTTTCAAGAAATCTGTAAAGAGTTCTAAATTGGTTGTTGATACGTAGTTGTTACCAGTGCATTTTATTATACTTTACTCAAACCATCAAAATTTTAACTTGATAAGCTACCATTTTTTTCAGTGTTTGTGAGTTTGCATTTTATTTAAAAATTCTAAATAATTTGAAAAAATGATGAAAATAAATCAAATACAAGAAAAAACATTTTTAAAACTACAAACCACAAATGATCATGACAATCAATTTGAAACGATTGATCCATAAGAAAACCATATTCAAAACAATAAACATTCTTATTTAATTTTGGTGACGTCACCTTTGTAAACATTTATGATTGTTAATTCTAATAAGATAAAATGATTAATCATACCAAGCTTTGCGACTTGCCAAAAAAGTGATCAAGTTCTTAATAAAATCCATAAATATCATAGTGACATTAAAAAGTAATCTTACTATATTTTACTAACCAACTATATTTTATTACTGTAATCATGCACCTTTGTGCGCTTGTATATAAATAAGTTGCATGAATGAAGGTAACACATTCTTGATACATATCAATTTTTTTTTCAGTGAATATAAAGTTCCTGTGATGTAAAACTATGCACGTTTCGTTGGAGAATCAACCTGTGTGTCGTGAATGAGATGCAGGTCGCACGCGGTATTGCGGGATCAGAGGGCCACTTAGCGACAACGTTACAGTAGTTTAGGGACGGTCATTTTTGGTTTCGCACCTACTGCTTTTTACACACAAGACCTTCCCTCTTGGCCTTCACCTTCCTTGATGGTGTGTGATGATAAGCGGCAAAGATGGAAACTAGCTTCTCCAGCGGACCTAAAAAGGCCGCATTTCCAGAATCATTACACATAATGATCATAATATGATTCGTATTATGAATTGAGTGGAATTCATTAAAAGCAAATTCTATTTGACAGCTTTATTTGAATGTTCGTAAAATGGCCCCAATTGACACTTAGCAATGTCTAATTTGTGGACCGTCTTACGAATATTTATACAAACCTGTTAAATATAATTATTGGTAAGTATAGAAATAAAAGATGGCTTGATATAAAATAATCTTGGCATAAAAATAGACTACGACCTATCTTAGACCTACCTTTTATATTACATTTTCTACAATATCTATAATCTTATCTTCTATGAAAAGAAATGTTGAAAATTGATTGCCTTTTAATTTCTTGTTAAGAATGCCAAATATAGCTGGTGGCATTACATAGTTCTGGTTAGCAAAAGCAAATTTATGGCTAGCCGGTGTGATAAAGAGTAGGTACGGGTGTGCAAATAACGGACACAATATAAAGAAATAAAAAGAGTTTAATAAAAATAAAAAAACAAAACGAAAAAAGCGAAATGGCAAAAATAAAACAAACAATAAAAAATTATGAAGAGAAAAACGGTAACTTTAAACTTAATTGGTTTCACTCATAACTTATTAACTAAAAAAAATGGATTTGCTGACTGTTGTGAATGTGACAAAAACAAACAACTTATTTAGTGCCTTAACTTACAATCTAGAAAGAACAATCATGAGTAACTTAATTTATTATCGCCTAGACTAATACTCCCACAAGGTTGTTTCATATTTAGTTATGTTTGCTTAAAGAACGGAAAAAAAAGATGTCGCCCATATGAGGACGCGCAAGCTTAACAATCTGGTGAACGAATTAACATTTAAAATGATGTCAGAACGCCGCTTAAAAAATTGGTTTTCTTCATTTGCTTTCCTGTCAGTCACTATTATATTATGTAAACACTGGTCGCTACCCGATTAAACTGCTTAATATTAATTACTTATCTGAAAAAGAAGAAAATGTTCATTTAGTTTTGCTGAAAGAAATTAAGACTAAAGAGGGATTCAGAGGTGAAATGGTTTGGAAACGATGTCAAAGTAATAAATTATATTGATATTTCTCGTAATATTCTATTGAAATTAAAACGACAATTAATAATATCGAGCGCACACTGCGCTCGACGTCGATCACGATTTCGAATACCTCTGGCTTCTAGCATTATTTCTATTGATTTGTAATCGACATCGGAAATATTCTCTAGTAGGTATTGGATAAGTTAAATAAAATGAAAAATTACTTGGCAGACATTAACAAAACCCTTTTGAACCTTTAAAGGAGCGTGTATGTTTACTTATATACAAATTAAAAAAAAGAAGTTATAATTAAAAAAAAATAGTTATTGACCAATTTATCAGTTATTGAAAAAAACAGCATAATCGGGGTGCCGCTGCGCACAAATGGGTGAGCAATCGGTGTAACTTAAAATATTAATGATTATTTATTTTGTTTTTTTTATTGAAGAGTTTTTAAAAAAACATACAAAACGATCGTATATTGATTCGGAGCATGCCCCTAAAATGGTGCACAGGGTTTTTGTTACACATAGAGGTATCCATACGTTAGGTATCCAGGGAAAAAACGGCAGCAAGTCTGAAGTGTCCATCCATACATGACCTAATTCAACCAATCCTGCCCCTCTAGACAAGATGTCTTGATAACCACCGCAATCGCTATGAGATACTACGCTCGACAGTCAAGCGAGGGCTTATGTTAAATCCCATACATGCTTTATTTTAACCTTGACCCCTAGTCATGGGAGATGCACCGGAGGTGACTCTGTACCAGGGTCGCCTGCTTGGGTACCTCCATCTTACCTATTTCTGCCGCAAAGCGGCGTGCTTGCATTGCTGTGTTTTGGTATGAAGGGCAAGACATGACAATGTTGTTATGTCGCAAGCTGGCAACGTACACTGTGGTTCTTGTGAGGATTGCAGATTTGCTGCGAACGTCAAAGAACTACATGTACTATAGTTGACTGTTACCACTTACCATCAGGTGGGCAGTATGCTTGTAAACAAGAATACTGCAGCAGTGACTGCACTCTACCGTGCACAATGCTCGACTCCGTACAACTTATCCATTGTCCCTAGTGTCTCCCCTTTCCAGGATGGACAAACAAGCCCGAGGCACAGTGAAACAGCACTCACAAGACATAAACGTTATGTTGAGCGCGTTCGCTGCGGCCGGCTCGCCGGGAGCCGGGGCAGCCGCGCGGCCAGCGCCGCGGCCGGGGGGCGTCGCCGACGCCGCCGGCCGCCGCACCCGGCGCGCCAGGCCTGCCGCCGTTGGCAGCCCCTTCTGCCTGCAACGCACACCAAAACAATTACCACCGACGCTACAGACCATTCATCGAGCTTGGGCGACATTAATTCCCAGTGGCATGACCTTAGGGTGTTAGTATTTCTATCATCATCACCATCATGATAGCAATACTAACACCCTAAGATATGTATCTATTTGTACCTTACCAACTGCCTTATCCTTGCCTCTCCTCCCCCGAGCATTTTGCTGAGATTGCCGCCCATTGCCTTAGTATATTACTGATATTTTTTATGAACAGGTGCAAATTATTACTACTATTTTTGCTTCTGATGTTACTCATTTTTTTAGGGCAATATAGCTTATCATTTCAGCCGAGAGACGCCCACTGTTGGACATAGGCCTCCCCTTGGGGTCTTCAAACCTTCTTCCTTCCCGCAGCATATTCTCGGCCCATCTACCGCAGTGTCTGAAGACGAGTCTTCATTTTGTTGTTCGTCAGTGATGACGTACGGAACTAGATATGGCCGCTTATAATGAGACACATTAGAAGGCTCAAAGGTCAATCAAAGGGCAATGGAGAGAGCTATGCTCGGGGTTTCTCTACGCGATCGCATCAGAAATGATGAGATCCGAAGAGAAGAATTAGAGGCACCGACATAAAACCTTAAGTGGCAATGGACAGGGCACATAGCTCGCAGGACTGACGGCCGTTGGGGCGGAAAGGTCCTCGAGTAGCGGCCACGTACCGGGAGACGCAGCGTTGATATGCCCCCCACAAGGTAGACAGACGATCTGGTGAAAGTCGCGGGAAGCCGCTAATATTTCTATACTAAGCATTAAAAATCCAGTTCAATAATTGCTACAACCCATTATAGAATAAGCAGTTTTGACCCTAGATGGCATGACCCTTTTTAACCCAGTTAGAACTATCCAAGATTGTGGTTATGAGGGACTCCTCCGTTAAACAGGTATACCCACTTAAACTTCCGGGGGCTCAGTCAGTCCAACCGTGAGGTAACCTGGGATCTGGGTAACCCAAAGCCAACAAGGCTAAAACTAGGGTTCGTAACTATCATTTAGCGTAATCCCGAAGTCTAGGTGGCCTAGATCTCAATGGTATGAATAAATAGACGGGCGGACGGGTGGAAGGATGAGCACAAAAGCTCATGAGATCTAAATTCGTTACCAAAAACAACATTTGGACCTAAGTAGCATCTCGCTCGCTCGTCCATTCCGCTTATTCGTGCAGTGACGGGAGTTTCTTCTCGTGGATGTAAAAGTAGACTGGGGGGTTTCGCAATAACAGAATAAACAATAAAGTAATTAATTTCTTACAATGCTGGTAAGGTTAAAAAAAATATTTATGCTGAAAAACATCGATAGGTATTAGATTTAGATTTTTATTACGCCCAAGCTACTTCAAGTTCAACCTGTAGCCTTCATATCTAATCTGATGGTATGTGGTGGTAAGAGATTTAAACACGGCTACGTTTTTTATATTTGTTATAAAATGATTAAGTTATTAATAGCGAATTACTGAAAACTTAAGTTTGTAGTAATTTGCCGAATTGCCGATTGTTACCAAAAATTAAGTAATTAATTAGTCATTAAAGTGAAGTGGTGCCTGTTATCATGACACAAATGGAATAAGTACCGACACAAGAAAAATGAAACGAAATTTAATATCGTTAGAATAATGCCACTTCCCAACTTGCTAAAAAGGAATTGCCAACAATTGTTTGAAAAAAAAAGAACATGTCTGTGTACTTACCATACCGCTGCAGGCCGTGGAATACGTGGAGACCCTGGCTCACTGTAAAAAAGAAAAAAAATGTTTATTATTATGAAATAAACCTATACTTAATGACTGAGGCTTAATTGCGAAATCTGGATACACGTGGTTTCAATAATCCAATAACTACAGAAAAATAATGAAATAAACCTTTACAATTATTTATTCCAAATAGATTTTACTAGATACTAGCAAATAATAAGAGAAAACCGTTAAGTTAATTAAAAAAACAGCAAAGTAAATGAGAGCACGCGGCATCAAGTTGTAGTCAACAAGATGGCGGCTGAAAAGTGGATGTTCAAGATGTCGGAAATACATTATGTAAATACTCACGTCCCACGTCGTCGTCCGAGTGCGACGCGTGACGCGCTAAATGGCCTTTTATACTGGCGTGCGTAGTCAGTAGACTATGCATTGCATAGCACTATAACTTACGGATTATAACTTTTTCAGGTAGTTTCGTGAGATGTTTCGAAAATTAAGATGATTTCACTTGGAAGTCCTCATAATACTTTGCGATGCCCTTGTTGAATGTTTTGTAACAGTTTAAATTTGGTAAAAACATTAAACGATCTGATATTATGCGAACCTTTCTGCTTTTATCAGTTATCAACAGTATGTGAGACCAAAAGAAAATAACTACAAAAATTCTTTATAAAAAAGCATTTAAATGATATCACCTCTGCAGGATTTCAACTGCATTTCATGGAGATAGCCAGCAGCCACCATTATTATACCCAGTATAGTTTAATTAGCGTGCCTATAATAAAGTTGTTTATTGTTGAGGCAAAGAGCTACTAAATCCTACGTAAGGATATTATATAATTATACATTTTTGTTATAATTTTTACCATGATAAGCACGTTAATTAAGCAGACGTACTTGAGTCTTCTTTACGGGTACTTCTATCTTACCCATTTTTGCCGCAAAGCAGCATTTGTGTGTTTTGGTTTGTAAGGTAAGACAGGGCGTGTATTATGACATCTTTATTCCAGTCAGTTTTCTGAATTGCTGTCAGTGCCTTTCTTTTACTCATTATACAAAGGGAAAGAAATGGCATTATAACAATTCAAAAAACTGCCTGGAATTAAGACGTCATAATAGACCCCCTGGACAGTCATACAAGGCATCTTATGACATGAGTTGGTAAAAAACACCATGGTCCCATGTAGGATTGTATATTTCCCGCAGGACCCATCTACCCACTGACTTTCCCACTGGTGGGTGGTCGGTTAATTGAAAATCCCCCCCCCCCCCCCACGCTATAGTGTGAACAGATATAAGTATAAGTAGCTAGTAATCAATTGATCAAAAATTCGATAAATTTTCAATTTTTTTTCATAATGATAAACAAAAATTCTTCCTAGACAATATATTTTCTTATACAAAAAACCGGCCAAGTGCGAGTGGGACTCGCTTATGAAGGGTTCCGTAGGAGCAAGTAACATAATATAAAAGTTCTTGTTGTAACTTTGATCGATATTTTAATAATAGTGTATTTTTTAAAATTAAGTTATTGATAAGTTAACATTATAATTAAATTAAGTTAACATTATCTAATATGTGGATAATGTTCTTGGTTGTACATTGAATTACTTTGCAATTTATACAATATTGTAGACTCTTAATGTATAACTGTTTGTTATCCCAAATAAAATAAAAAATAAAAATAAAATTAGGTACCTAAATGAAGATCTATCCATACCCCACACGTATGGGTTTTACGAAAAAAAAATTTGAGTTTCAGTTCTAAGTATGGGGAACCCCCAAAATTTATTGTTTTTTTTTATATTTTTGTGTGAAAATCTTAATGCGGTTCACAGAATACATCTACTTACCAAGTTTCAACAGTATAGTTCTTATAATTTCGAAAAAAGTGGCTATGACATACGGACGGACAGACAGATAGACAGACATGACGAATCCATAAGGGTTCCGTTTTTTTCCATTTGGCTACGGAACCCTAAAAATCATGACTGCTTCGTACAGCGATTGATATAGGTATTGACGCTTTTATAGAGTTCACTGTGTATACCCACACCCTGAGATTCAAAGTCATTTTACCCGTCGAAATCGCCTCTCAATTTGATTTTGTATTCTGCAGTGAGTAATCGAAGTCTAGTAAACAATTAAATTTACAGGAACAAGTTTAAAAGTGATAATGGGGGATGAGTTCACTAGCTTTCAATTTACAAATTTTTTAGTAGCTAACAATTCGTGAGAATAATGTTATTCCTTTTCTGCTCATTTAACGTATTCCCCAGATAAGATAATTCTTAGATAACATGAAATTATTTTATATATACAATACATAATATGACATTTCTGATTTTGCCAAACTGTCTACTCAGCAGCTTGTCGGCAATAGTTCTTCTTTCCTTATGGTACCTAGGTTGTCAGTTATAGTCAGTTTATATTATTTTTTTAATTATAGCATAAGAAGCATAAAATTTTGCAGTCTTAACAGAACTTCTTTAGAAGTTTGATGCCATACCAAAATCACTTCATCCAATATAACCTCAGCGTTGAGCAAGTAACAAATAACTTGCTTCGATCAATACTTTCAGCTATTGCGCAGTTCTCCGCGACAATTTAAACTTTGGCTCCTGGAAAATATCCAGCCTTAGTTTATACATAGTACATAAATAACAGCGGCCATCTTGTCCGGGGAGACTTAATAGCCTTCCACCCAAGACTGTCCACCCACCACCCTGGGAAAGTATTACATGAGGATGCTACAGAGATGTTTTCGGTAGGCGGGGTCGCTGGGCGTGTTCTTGCCCCGCCCACGCTCAGTGGGCGGTAGCAGCATTTCCTTTTCCACTTATTTCGCGAAAACAAATTTCAGTGCTATAGGAAAACAGGTATATAGGTTGTGGCGAGGTAAATAATTAGAGTGAGTGGTGTTCACACAATAAACTTGAGTGTTTACTTTCGTAAATGACTGAAAGCTTTGTATTTTATTTTCAGATTTTTATGGTAGCGCGGAGACGAAATTGGAGTCGTTCTAAGTGCTCTGCCAGGAGCCTCGTGGAAACCTTCACAAAGAAATTGAAAGCTACACAAATATATATGCTATAGAACACATAGTTTCCGTTTTGTTTCGCATTGTTTTCTTGATTCTGTATCATTTCTAATTTTAAGTTATTATGAATATGCTTGTATGTCCTTATGAATTAGAGTAAGTGGACTTGGGTACTGCCGTATTCAGAGACGTCAATTAATTTTAATGTATCATTAAGTGACTTGTCGACTTATACTATTATTTTTGAATAGAAGGAGATAGACTAGCTTTAATGAAGAAATAAAAATCAAATGAAGTCTCCGAGTAGGTATGGAAATCCGTGATTTTTTGCATAGCAATAGTTAAATAATAATAATAATAATAAAATTCTTTATTGCAGACACAATGATCCATATTGTCTTATAAATATCTAGCCGTAAGTAATTATTATTTAACTTACACACTTGTATACATATATATAGATTTAACAATATAACTATAAAGTACATAAATTAATGTACCATATGGATAAAAGATGTTAAAAGACATCAAACTACTTTTTAATTCATCACAAATCTGCGACCCATTAAAAACTTTTTCACGACACTGTTACTGTTGACTAGGGATAAAGCTAGCATTAAATAATTATTTTAAAAAACATACCTTTATGATTCCCCTCTTATGTATATTGTTATTTTTGTGTTGTTTTACTTAAAGAAATTTCGCCTAGGGATAACTCTGCACTTGTACGTACTTCTTGCATGCAGCTTCTGTAGTAGTTTTCGTATGTGTTTGTAAATATAAGGTATTTGTTGACAATGAATAATTTACAAGGCGTTTGTTGGTAGGTTTCGTGATATTTTAACATTGATAGCTATAATATTTTTACAAAGTCGTTAATATAATGGCCAATTAGATTTTTAATCTTTGTTAAGACGGATTTTTTGCTATTTTTCGACTTACCATGTTCTGGTTAGAAATTATATTGATGAAGGTATATGCAAAAAAGTGTGTCACCAATATTACAATATTACCCACATATAAGCAGAAAAATATAAATTTCCTTAAAATTAAGAAATAGAGATATATTTTTCAAACAAATATCTTTTTTGATTTTAAAATCGTGAAAATTAAAATCAACTATATGTATAGAATACCACAAAATTGGTAATGAACGTTATGAACGTGTCTCGTCTTGGACAATATGAGTGTAAAACACGTGCTTATTTTTAGTTATTAAATGTAGTGAGGAGAGTTCTTTTGATTTAATACGTACAATAGTGAAATTTGTGATATAAACAGGCTCATAATATGAATTTCTTACAAATTCCGATTACAATTGAACGGAATTGAATGTTTTTAAGATTCAGATGATTTTAAGGTTATGTGAACGTGTTTCGAAATGGTATCGGTAAGTAATTATTCATGTAATTTTCTGTTTATGAACTTCTGGTTTTTAAAAGCGTAAGTATATCATAAAGGGCAGAGATAATATTATAACTCCTCCAAGTCATATTATGGAATAAATATTTTATCGGCTTCCAAATCATGGGGTGGTAAGAAGGTCAATTCGGCTTAATACTTTGGACTTTTCTCATTTATTATTAATACAAAAAGAAAGTTACTAATTAAAACAAAGTCCCACAAAACTGTTTGCATAGCTTGTGTATGAAATTCATTAGAATAATAATATTATTTAAAAATTTGAGTAATAGGTATTTTTGCCAAGTTTTACAATAATTTGAGTATGAGCTTTTTCAAGAATTTTCAAATATTATTTTGTTACTCTCCCTTCGGATATTCTCATGTAGACTATTAAGTAAATATGGCAATAGCTTCTATCGCCAAAATAGTTTTTAACTCTTAATATTACCCCAAAATTCCTCAAATCTATCATGTTCAAAATCAAGTTCAAATCTATGCTCAAAACTTATTCAAATTCTCTGCAGCTGTTTTAACTTAAAATTGAATTAAATTAATTGAAACATGCAAATATAAAAAAGATCACAATTACGAGTATAGTAGGTATTTATAGAATAAGTTGGACGTCCAGATAATTTTAAGAATTTTGTTGGTGGATTCTTATTATTTATTCAGCTGTAAAGTTATTTGACGAAATTTTTCAATGAACTATTAACTTTTTAATTTATAAATTAAATAATTTCACTCCGTAGCTTTAATTTTATCTCATTCGTTAAGAAAATAGATCAAGGAAGTCAACAATTATGGTTTCTCTTACAGGGAACAATATTTAAGATCAGCATTCATTTCAACCATCAAAATATCATACTTTTCTGATTGGAGCATTGGCGACTTGCACATCACTAACTAAATACTCGTTCATTTACCGCTGGGATCGAATCCTTTATATCTACGTAAGTAAGTATTTTTATTTAAAGAAGACAGTGGTGAAAGTTATAATAACCAATTATTAGCCATTGCTAAACGACGTCCAAAAAACAAGGAGGTTCTTGATTCTTGACAAAATGTACACTAGCGAGCAAGAATATCTTTGTAGAATATCCTTGAAGAATATCTTTACTGTAGCTTAGAAGTGTAATAGGATATATCTATAATTCACTTCTAATCTACAAGAAGATGCTCTTAAAATTGTCAGGATTGGTAAGAAAATGGCATCAGAAAAACTGAAAACTAATTTCTAGATAACCTTCAATAACCTTCATAAAATGGTAATGCAATTACCATTATAAGAAGGTTATTGGAGCGAAATAGAGGAAAAACCTGTCAAGTGCGAGATGGACTCGCGCAACGAAAGTTCCGTAGGTATAAATTTATATAAGTTCTCTACGCAAATTTACGGTTGTCAGATTTTTTCCTTAATAATGTGCTGTAAGACCTTGCTTCTTGCCAAATTTCATAATTCTAGGTCAACGCGAAGTACCTATAGGTTTTGATTCCCTTGTGAAATCGCTAAATTAGCGATGATATGATTTTTTCACAGCTGAAAGAGACCGTTGCCCTGAGTACCTATTTGATATAAACAGTTTGATATCTCTACGACTTCTCGAGAGAAAGGGTCTTGACAGACAGATAGACAGACGGACAAACAGACCGATAGACTGACTGACACACGGACAACATAGTGATGCTATAAGGGTTCCGTTTTTTTACACGCTTTTTATTGAGTTGCTCTGTCTGTTGGTTTCTTTGTCACGATCAAATCTTGCAATCGATTTTTCGACCACTTCTATTGCTCCAATTGAGCTCAAATTTTTAAGGTAAGATGCACAAGGTAAGATTGATAGTCCTGAGCTCCTAAGCAAAATTGAGTTAAAAGCTCCAGCCTCAAATCTCCGCCAGAGATTTGTCCTGCCTCACATTCCGCATTCTCGTACTAATTATGGAAAGAACAGTTTCCTTCTAAGGTCTTTCAAATTATTCAACGATTTAAATAGTATGTTTATCACGGATAATCGATTTGATTTGTTTAATGGCACAACTAAATATATGAAACGCTTGTTAACCGAAACGCAGATAAAATAAATATGATTTCTTTTTTAACAATGAAATCCCTCTATATGCGGAAGCTTGTAATTAGCGTCTAGATGTTAATTGTTTTATCCATTATTGTAAATGTAGCTGTAAGCTTTCCCAACAAATAAAATAAAATAAATAAATAAGTATATTTCACTAGCTGTGCCCGCGGCTTCGTTCGCGTGGATGTCGGAAAATAACAACATGTCGCACATACATTTTTTTTTTCGCGTTTTTGCCACATTTTTCTATGATGCTCAGCTCCTGTCAGTCGTAGCGTAATGTCATACTTAATATAGCCTATAGCCTTTCTCGAATAATGGACTATCAAACACAAAAATAAATTTCCAATTTGAATCAGTAGTTCCTGAGACTAGCGCGTTCAACCAAACAAACTAACAAACAAACGAACAAACAATCAAACAAACTCTTCAGTTTAATAATATTAGTATAGATTTCAAACATTTTAATTATTTAATCCGACCTTTCGAACGCTTTTCAGTATCCCGTCATGCCATGATCACGAATGCTGAAACTTTTGAAACATCGCGTTTAATAACAGTTAATAGTCGTTCTTTTTAAATGTAAAGAAGAGAGAAAGAAAGAATTTTTATTGATTTTAAATATTTTTTCGTATCGTAGGTCTGCTGGTAGATTTTTTTCGGAAATAAGCAGAACCTATGTACCTCATTATCTATGTTTCATTGCTTTGTATTGTTTTTTGTTTTGTGTATGTACGTCAATGAATTAATATAATATAAGAAATATTTTTTTTATTGACATACACAAACAATTTATGCATATTAATTAGCATTATGTAACAGATATGGTTATCGTGTGGCTGACCCCAGCTGGGCTTCAAAAACAAACTGTGAAAAATATTATAAAGTATTGCAAATCACTTTAGAGGGGCAATAGCACTATTTACGAACGGTTTATTTAAAAAAAATTATAAAATCACCTTCAAAAACACCTAAAAGTCATAAATAATACAAGAATACCTACAACATCACGGTTTTATATTGAAGTCGGTGTCAAATTTAAATATAGGAGTTTTTATTGATTGTTCTTATATTTTTAAGGCACCGACTTCAACATAAAACTGTGATGCTGTATGTATTCTTATATTATTTATATTATGACTTTTTGGTGTTTTTGAAATCGGATTTATTATTTGTAAAAAAAAATTCTACCTTATTAGTTGATACATGCGTATTGGAATTTTAGGCAAGGCAACCACCAAAATAACTTAAAATAAAACGTCTTTCGCTCTAAACAGTTTCGAAAGAATTATTCCCGAACTCCTAATCTACCAAAAATCTTCCATTATCAACTCGGTAAGATGACATGATAACTTCAAGACGAAAATACCTGAATATCTTAAAAAAAACATGAAACACGTTGAAAGTGCCTATGAAATTTAAGGACTTCCCTCGATTTGCCTGGGATTCCATCATCAGATCAAGACACTGTGACAGTGGGACCACCTCGTGTACTCTATCAATTACAAAAAGAATCGGTCCATAAACGGCGGAGTAATCGGTGAACACACATATAAAAAGAAAATAGATACATTCGAACATAGAACTGCCTCCTTTTTGCAGTCGGTTAAAAATCAACTCATTACCATTCTCATATAATTAGATAGCTGTGATGTGAAGGTGTTGTCAAAACACTGCTGAACGGCGTTCGTAACGACGGGTTTGATAAGTTAAATGTTTAAAATCAAATATAGGTACCTGAAAAAATCTGAAAAGCGTGTTTTTTTTAATAAATAGAATAAAAGAAAGAAAGAAAGAATGTTTATTGTCCATTCTCATGTAATTTGAAAGTTGTCAAGGTGCCGTCAAAATGTATGGGAACGGAAATGAATAGTCTAGCCAAATTTCAAAACAAAAAACAGTATTGCCCTTTAGAAAGTGGGAAATAATTATTGCTTTTATTTTACCCATTGCGTCCGGGAACCACTATGTAAACAAACCCATGGCAACTTTTCCTGGAAGCAGTGCGCCCTGCTACCAACAAATATTGCTGGTCAATAACTTTTGAACAGCTGAACATATTTTCATTAAATAAAGCTAATAACAGTCTTCTTATTTCTTAATTTTGATTAAAAGAAACCGCATGAAAATTTTCAGGTGGTACAAATAAAAAAACTAGAAAAGAAACTTTCGAATAGCTCTGGGCTGAACTATATCAAACCTACTTATAATAATAATAATTTATTTACCTAAAAAGATAACAAAGATCTTAAAGATAACAAAGTCGGAACCAAACGATGATCTCCTAGAAAGTCTTAAAATTTCTTACCGACTTCAATATAGAAGTGTGATGTTGTCTGTACCTATTCTTATGTTACTTTTAACTTTTCAGTGTTTTTGAAGTTGGTTTTTATTTTTTATTTTTAACTTTTTAGTGAATGAAATCTTTTAGTGAAAGAAACCATAGGGTTTCCCTCGATTTTCATAGGATCCCATAATCTGATCCTAACTTTGGTAACCTTGGAACCACCCCAGGAGTATACTCTATCAAATACAAAAATAATTTTGAAAATCGGTCCACAATTGGCGGAGTAATCGCGCAACATACACACAAAACACGTTGGAGACACCTCAAAATTTAAGGGTTTTCCTCGATTTTTATAGGATCCCATCATCAAATCCAAACTTTGGTAACCATGGGACCACCCTTGGAGTATACCCGATCGAATACAAAAAGAATTTTGTAAATAGATCCACAATTGGCGGCGTAATCGCGTTACATACACACAAAAAAAACATACGCATCGAATTGAGAACATCCTCCTTTTTTGAAGTCGGTTAAAAATGAATAAAATGCATTGTATTTCATATCCTTTAATTTAATTTAGTTAGATGTTCGAAATGTCGACCATTTTTTTTAATGCAATATTCAACTCGTTTAGGAAACGATATGTTTACTATCTTAAGGTGGTGGATTTGCATAAAATTTTTATAATTTCAATTAATTTATTTGCGTTACTTATTTAATATGAAATAAAATTTATTAATTTAAATAAAAAAAAAATATTCATTTTAGTTATCATGTTTCATAGTAACATTTACTGCTTATGACCGATACAATCGATATCCCAATAGAAATAATGTAATTCCCAAACTAAGTACAAGTTATTTTTAATTATGTGTGCAGCTTTTCTTCTCACTAAAATCGATGATATGGTTCCTAAGAACAGATCTTTGTATGTCTTATAGTGTATTTAAGTGTGTGAATGCTTATTTGTATTGTTTAAAATTAATTAAACCACCATTTGTGCGTAAACCAAATCATTGTATTTTCGTGACATTACATAAACTTCAAACATAACATGACAACTCATAGTGACATAAATTTATAAAAGTATACAAAATCAATAAGGTTCCTAACATATTCCCGGCTTACTTATGCGATTGGTAGGGGACATATTTTTGTTATAGGTCGCTTCAAAACTTTACCCCCTGGTATTCTTACCGACACCACCCTCACCTTAGCATTTTTACCTGGATGGATTACCAATATCCTTCCAATCAACCATTGAGCAGATGGCAATTGCTCGTCTTACAAAAGAACCACATCATTTTCTCTCAAATTTGGTAATTTATAACACCACTTATTACGCGTTTGTAAAGTTACTATGTAATCACGGCTCCAACGTGTCCAAAATTCCTGTAATTTTCTTTGTATCAGTTGCCATCTGTCTAATCGATTTAGTAGTACATCTAACAAATTATCATCAGACAATACAACAGTAGGTTCCCCAATCAGAAAATGACCTGGAGTCAACGGTACTAAGTCATTCGCTGAATCACTAATTGGTGTTAACGGCCTACTATTTAAACAGGATTCTACTTGCGACAAAATAGTTACATACTCTTCAAAAGTAAAGCTACAATTGTCTAATATACGTCTAAGATGTAATTTGGCTGCCTTTACACCGGCCTCCCATAAACCTCCAAAGTGAGGAGAGCTAGGTGGAATAAATTTCCAAGAAGTACTTTCATTTGCCAATGTAGCTATCAATTCATTCGCGATATTTTTGGAAAACATTCTATTTAATTCTTTAGCTGCTCCTTGAAAGTTTGTTCCCATATCAGACCATATTTCTGTGCATTTACCACGTCTCGCAATGAATCTTCTAAATGAAGCAATGAAAGCAGGCGTGGACAAATCGCTTACTAATTCTAAATGCACTGCTTTTGTAGACAAACAAACATACAATGCGACATATGCCTTTTGGAATTTCTTACATCTACCTTTATACAATTTTAAATTAACAGGGCCAAAGTAGTCTACTCCACATTTAATAAAAGATCTAGAAGGCGTTATTCTTTCTTTCGGCAAATTACCCATCAATTGCTCCATGGGCTTTGCTGTCTGCTTAAAGCATGGTATACATGCATGAACTATTTTCTTTGCCAAAACCTTACCAGAAACAATCCAAAATTTTTATCTACTAATATTTAGCATCAATTGTGGACCACCATGAAGAACTTTATTAATATGAATATCTTTCATTATAAGATATGACAAAACACAATGTTTACTTAGTAATATTGGATGCTTAGTATCAAATTTTAATAACGAGTTACCTATACGTCCACCAACTCTTAAAAAACCATCAGAGTGTACAAATGGATTAAGAGATCGAATCGAATTATTTTTAGTTACTTGTTCACCACGCTTTAGTATAGATATTTCATTAGAAAAATGTAAGGCTTGTGACAATTTAATACAAACATCTAAAGAATGATTGAGTTCATTTGTAGACAAAAATGGAATTTCGTTAGTAATATTATTTAAATTAACTTTCTTTTTAGTGCATTTACTTTTGCAATTATCAACAAAACGAAAACAAAAAGCTATAACTCTAACTAACCTATTCAAACTAGAAAACCTCTTAAAATATACAACACAATCATTTTGTACACATACATTAAGACATACAGTCTAAGTTTTTACCTCTAAGTTTGTATCCACAATATTACTTCGATCACTATAGTTAATAATTGTCTCTATTAAAAAATTAGGTCCATTAAACCACAACGGACAGCTTGATAACGCAGAAGGCATTAGTCCTCGTGACGCAATGTCTGCAGGATTATCTGCTGATTTCACATATTGCCACTTTTCACTACTTACTAAATTAATAATCTCTGAACATCTATTTGCTACAAACACTTTCCAGTTATTCGGACTTTTACGTAACCACGCTAATACTATTTCAGAATCACACCAAGTCGTAATACTGTTCGTAGTTAAGTTCATCCAATTTCGCACTTTATCTATTAACTTTGCCAACAAAAGCGCACCACATAATTCTAGTTTAGGCATCGTCAAAGACTTGATTGGTGCTACCTTTGTTCTTGCTGCAATCAGTTTGGTAACAATTTCATCACCTTTAATTATTCTTAGATACACTACAGCTCCATATGCAAAATTAGAAGCATCTGAGAAACCATGCAACTCTAATTTACAGTTATTATTCATAATGCCAAACCATCTATCAATTTTAAATGAAAATACGGACAATTCATTGATATACTCAATAACTTCCTTTTGTAATTTTTCAGGAATTGAATCATCCCAATTAATTCCTGCTAACCAAACTTTCTGTAAAAATGATTTTCCAATAACAATAATCGGAGCTAACCAACCTAACGGATCATATATCTTTCCCATGTCTGATATCAACATTCTTTTTGTATATGTCTTTCTAGGCTCTATAACAAATTTAATTTCAAATTGATCAGTTTTCGGATTCCATAGTATTCCTAATGTTTTAAATGCATCTTCTGTTTTAATAAATAGTGTTTCAGATTTATTTAGATTATCCTCCGAAATATGTTTCAGTAGTTCATTACTATTAGACGCTATCTTATGCATTTCAAAACCTCCATCTTTGAGTAATCGAATAAGTTGCTTTTGAACTTCAATGGCATTATTTACATCATAAAATCCAGTCATAATATCATCCATATAGCAATCATCTTTTAATATATCAGCAGCTTCAGGATACTTATTATGTTCATCATTAGCCAGTTGTTTAATCGTTTTGTTTGCTATGTACGGAGCACAGGAAGTTCCATAAGTTAATGTTAATAATCTATAATGTTTTATTTCATCTGTCTCTTTCTCTTTCCATACAATTCTCTGATAATCAACATCCTCTTTTGCTATTAATATCTGTCTGTACATTTGCTTTACATCTCCTAATAATACAATAGGATATTTTCTCCATTTTACTAACAAGTTTCTTATATCTGCTAGTAATGATGGTCCAATAAACAATTCGTCATTCAGTGACTTCCCATTTGTTGAAATAGCTGAGCCATCAAATACAACACGCAGTTTTGTTGAAAGTGCTTGTTCGCGAATAACTGCATGATGTGGCAGATAGATACTATTTGGTTTCATAATCTCATTATGTGGTACTAGTTCCATATGATTTTGGTCTTCATAGTCTTTCATAAATTTACAATAATCCTCTTTTAGTTTGTCTTTATGTCTTAGTTTCGTTTCCATTTGTTTCAACCTTTTTACTGCCATTGGAAGCGTTTCGCCTATATTTGGTGTTCCATTACAAAATGGCAATTTAGCTATGTATCTTCCATCTTGTGTGCGCTTATGTGTTTCATTATACAGTTCATCAGCCATTGTTTCATCATGTGTTAATTCCCTTTCTGTGATTGTATCTACTTCCCAAAACTGTTTCAATAACGTATCAACATCTGTTCTAATGTGTAGGAGTATTACTTTATTAGGACGACCCGATTGTGAAAATTTCCCAAATATTATCCACCCTAAGAGTGTGTTTTGTGCTACAAGTGAATGATGATTGTGTTTTATTAAACCATTTTGTAGTATGTTTGCATAAACTTCTGCTCCAAACAACAAATCAATACAACCTGGTTTATAGTAATGTGGATCTGCCAAATCATTTTGTGTAATACCATGCCAAGTTGTAGCCTCAATCCTATGAGTAGGAGTTGGATTTGTTATCTTTTTTAAAACGTATGCATTAAGTAACATTTTGTTAGTAGTTCTATTGTCATTGAGTAAAATTTCAAATGTAACCTCTGCTTTTGTGATTAGTGGTTTCGAATCAATTCCTGTAATCGTCCCATAAACATGAGTCCTTTTCAATCCTAGAAGCTGGCATGCATTCTCAGTTATAAACGATGCTTGTGAGCCTAAATCAATCAAAGCTCTGAGTTTCAATATTTTGCCAGTAGGTGACTCCACATCTACTATTGCAGTAGCTAGTAATACATGTGTATCATTAGTTTCAGTTTTCATTGTCGTTACATTACTTGTTTGTGTCTTTTCCACAGGGGTAGTATCATTAAGTGCAGCACTATCAGGTGTTAACTTAGTATTGTGCAACCTAGTATGATGTTTCTTATGGCAAACATGGCAACATTTAGTTTGTCTACATTGCGGTACACTATGTCCTGGTACTAAGCAATTGAAACATAACCTCGCTTTCTGTACAAATTCTCTACGATCACTTACGTCCTTTTTCCAAAACTCTTTACATTGACTTATGTAATGATCTTCTGAGCAATAGGCACATTTTTTATTGTCAACATCTAACTTAAAACTTTTTAATTGTGCATGAAAAGGAACATTTCGCAAATCCTTATTTCTATTTATATTAGTTATCATTTCTAGAGATCGGAATCTACTTTCTAAAAATTCTGTTAACATTATCTTTGTAGGCAATTCTGTCATATTTCCTAAGTGCTGCTCCCATAGTTTATGCGTTTCTGAATCTAATTTCGATACCACAATATGTGTAACTATCGGATCCCATTGCGATGTACAAATATCCATATTGTCGAGCGACATCAACACTTCATTGAATGTATCAAGTAACTCTTTAATGCCTCTAGCCGATTCGAATGTCAATTTTTTCAGATATAAAAATTTATTCAACAATTCATTAACTATGCATCTCTTATTTTCAAATCGTTGAACTAATGCTTCCCAAGCTTTCTTATAGTTACTTTCAGTGACAGAAAAATTAATCAATAAATGAGCCGCTTCTCCCACTAAACTTGTTTTTAAATAATGAAATTTCTCTACGTCCGATAAGTTCGCCTTGTGTACTAGAGAAACGTACAAATCTCTAAACGACATCCAATCTCGATAACTTCCAGAAAATTTTGGTATCGTAATGCTCGGCAGTTTCGTTTTTGCAATATCTTTGCCGCTATCACTATTAGAACATGACGCCAATTGAAATTTGCTATTAACTAATTTCTCTTTTATCCAAGTCTTAGTATCTAAATATTTTTCTTGTATATCCTCGAAAACACTATTTTTAAAATATTCTTCATGTTGCCTCTCTTTTATCGAAATTAATGACTTTATCTTATCATGTTCACTTCTAAATGAAAGCCAGTTTTGTTCTAAAAGCTCTAGTCTAACTTCTAAATATGCTTCATTCATACGATCTTTAGGGCATTTTTTCAAATTTCCTAACTGCTTAGAAATATTATTTGCGATTTCATTTAAATTCTCTAACGTATTTTCGCGTGTAGTTTCCATTTTTGTTAGTAAAATCGTCAATTCGCATGAAATTAATAAGAAAATTCATACATACAGTTTTGTCTTCATAAAAGCTCGTAACTTCCGTTATTTTGTTCTCACCCAATATTGCACTTTCGGCTAATCGAAGGACCGTGTATTTAAGTGTGTGAATGCTTATTTGTATTGTTTAAAATTAAATAAACCACCATTTGTGCGTAAACCAAATCATTGTATTTTCGTGACATTACATAAACTTCAAACATAACATGACAACTCATAGTGACATAAATTTATAAAAGTATACAAAATCAATAAGGTTCCTAACAAACAGACTTGCCCATACTGACCGATCTAAATGTACCACTCTGTATATACTATATATCATCTTCGTATAAAGAAATTATAGCTACAATAAATCCTGAAGAAATCACCTACAATTTTTATTTTTGTGACTGCATTGTCTTTAAATTTATTGTTAGGCTAAATAATTTGGATTGTGATACGTAGTTATTAACAGTGAATAAACACTACTTTGGTTTAAGAGGATTGTGAAGTAATCGTGCGCGGCGCGAGTAGGTATTTTCTAAAATGCTATCTGTTTCACACCGCTCTGCCTCCCGTCTGGCGTTTACACCACAAATACAACACGCGCAAATTCTCACGCACACAACGACAGCAGCGCGCGACTCCTCGGCGCGAGAACTCTAGATCATTATTTTACCGTTTGTAATGTTTTGCGTTGCTTATCTTGTAATGCTTTTTCTTGCTAAATTGTAGTAATATAGGGAAATCTTAAAGTTGAAGGAAAAAAAAACAAACTTATTCCTTTAGTCCGATACAAAATGAAAAGCTTTATTCTGGTAGGTACATGGTTGTAATTCACTTATGCATAATGTTACTGAAGTTAACAAAATCCCTCAATGCAAAGCACTTAACTAAATTTTTATTTAATACAAGCCAAGGGCAGGATGGTTCAGGTTTGTTTGATCAATCTCGGCAGGTAAAAATCAGGTTCAAATTGGGTACAAAACTACAAAATGAGGGGCAATAAAGTACACGAACAAATAGTTATAGGTTTCCTTTTTTTTAAAAGAAATTAGTAGCCTTCCCCGGAGCGGTTGTTAGTGGGTCATACCTTCAATGCTAAGTTTCTGCGATCACGGGTCAGAGATATAATATTCCAATTTCTTAACTTATTCTCTGTTTCTAATATTATTTGTGTAATTCCACAGAATTCCTCCTTGATATTAGGTTATTAGGTAGGTTAGTTGCAGCGGAGCCCTACGGCCTCCGGGAACTGCCCTGGAGATTCATAGCACAGTGTTATGTTAAAAATATAATTAAATATGCCTATGATCTTGAGGTCAGTGGGTCTAACACTGAGTTCTGAAGGAATCCCAGTCAATACATTTGAACTTCATGTAATAAACATAGCAAATGAATTCTAAAACATAATTTTTAATAAATCGACAAATTGTCTTATTGGTTAGTTAATAAAAAGGACCTATGGAGGGGAGAGCACCAATTTTGTGTATAATTATTGCTATTAATAAAAAGAAAACAGCTTAATTTGTGAGTTCTTTGCCAAAGAAGGATGTGAAACTTAATATTGTGAAAATTTAGAATTTAACATGAAATTCGCAAGTGTTACTCAATATATGCCTTAATCCCACTAAGATGCCGTTTACTATCAAGGTTTTTTAATGAAATAGGGGATGAAAAAAAGGCGAATTTTGGAAATGTAATATGTTTGATTTAATAATCAATTTACCCACAAATAAAAATAAAATTAACAAAATCTGTTTTAAATCATGAAATATAATAAGTTAATTAGATACCTTAGTGTGGGCGGAGTATTATCTATTGATATAATTTATTTATTCAACTAATTCACCGAATCGCGCGCCGGCGATTATAAATATGATTGAGCTTTTACTCTTCAAGCTGAAAACAAAAATAACTCACTTTGTTAAATTCAGGGTGGCTTTTCGAATTAAATTCACACGGAAAACGAGAGAAATACCTACGAAATAAATATATAAAAACTTTATGATCTTCAAATCAATAACAAATTACTTCGATCGATGTCTCACAGACTAGTCATAACCTAGACGATAGACTAAACCAACGCTCCACTTGCGCGCAGATTTGCGTTTATGTGGAAGCGACGGAGCCGAGGTCCGTTTGCTGAATGTTAAGCGCCGTATTGGCGACGGAACCTCTCCTAAAACCAAATTCATTTCATAACACTCGTAAGACTCTTAACTTGCTTCAAGATGTGTCAAGTCAACATACGGATCTTTCGAAATTCTACAATACCTATGCAATAAGTATTTCCAGCTAAAGTTATGTTTAGTTGAAAAACAAAACGTAATGAAAAATTAACCTTAAACAAATTGTGAATGCTTTCCAAATTCTATTCGACGAAACTATAATTATATGATCTATAAGTTTAAGTGTATTTTATTAAAATATGTCTATAGAAATGATCAAAACAAACGGTCCAAATGTCAAATTCCGAATTTTGAGAAAATCAACCCACCTAAATGGAAGCACGGGATTTTGGGCGAAAAAAAACTATCTTTGTAAATAAGGCCAGGATAAACGCGAGATTTATTTTGTTTATGCAAAAAGTGAATAATGACCAAAGATAATTGCAAATGTCACTGACGTGACGTGAAACGACGTTGACGTTGACACTTGACATTGATATTGTGAAATTAATTGACAAAGTTATTGTAATTATGATTTTAGTTGTGAAATTTGTGTTAAAACTACAGTGAAACCAAAGTGTTTTTGCAAAATTAGTGTTTTATGAAATTTTAAGAAAAAACAGTGTTACAGTATCCCCCCAACCACGATAGAATTCACGTAGGGAATTCGTCTGACGCCTCGTCAGCCTCAAAACCTCCTAACCAACCAAACAAAATTATCATAATTAGAATCAATTAGGTACTTAAAAACTATTCATTCGTGATAAACTCTGTACCCAATTACGCCTAACGTTATTTTTTTTTTATAAGTTTATTTATTTGTATAAGATAAAAAATAAAGCTTTAAATATAAACGTGTGTAAATAAAGAATATTTAACATGCATGTACCTTAAATCTACGTAAATCCATTAATATGGTATGTTAAAGATTGTAATAAAAAAAACCACATTCACCAATAAGGTGACAAAATCTAGCGCGAAACTACTGCTGCTAGCACCTACATGGTTGTAAAAAAAAATATTCACCAATAAGGTGGCAAAATCTAGCGAAACCTCTTCTGCTAGCACCTATATGGCTGTGATAAATAGGCAAAAAGCATTATATCCTATGCCCATCAAATATAAGAAAGTAATAAAAAAAAAACTGTAGTGTCAGGAGTGACGGCGAGATGGCGTTGTTAAATAAGTATATCTTGACACTAGCAGTGTATAGCAAGTAATGTCAACAACCACCGGTAGATGCCGTTATTACAGACATTTTGACTCTAATCGTCAAATAATAAGTAGAAAAAAACAATAAAAAGGAAATAAAAAAAAAATGAGTTGCATGGTGTCGTTGCCCCTGATCGTCGATATTGATTTTCCTACGTTTCCAGCTAGATGTAACTTCCTCCATTATAAGAATATAGCAAAGGCTTATTTCTAGAGTTGCAAACCGCTCCTGTGAGGAATTCAAAATTAATTTTGTTGATTAGAGTAGAATACATATAAAAATAATGAACAAGACACGTTTATATTTGTGATCTTGTGCTAAATGCATCTATCTAACCACATAACAGTTATAATAAGTACATACTTGTTCCTTAATTCTGGTATCAGATACTAAAGAAGTAATATCCATTTTATATAATGGTAGTAATAATATATTTATAATGGTATGAACTAAGACACGTATAATATTTGTGTTTTAGATCTTTATGTACTTATGTAATGGTAATATCAATTTTGAAGATGTTAGGTAAATGGAAACTTAAGTATCAAGGCAAATCAATAAAAAACGACAGGGACAGACACATGCAAAAACGCCGCCAGATGTTATATGGCGCGTTATCCTACACTCGGGTTCTACGAGACGCCAGGAAGAATGGCGGGGTGGGTATTCTGTGACCGCCGCACCCGCGGTGCCTAAATAGTTTAAATGCTTATAAAAATATGGCTATTTTCATAAGAGTATAAAAATGAAAATTAAGTAGGTATTATGTTACTAGGTATGTAATTTAGTCACTCGAAGTATCTAAATTTTTAAAATCTTTTATGTGCCACTTTCCTATGTATTTTCCGTTCTCGTCTTCGAGCTCATAGACGAGGCGAGAAAGCTTACGTATAATTTTACAACGTTCATATTTAGGGGCAAGTTTAGCAGTAAAATATTTATTAGCAGAACTCTGCTTGTACGTCCGCTTCCACACAAAATCACCAACATTAAAAGAGATATCTCTGCGTTTGTTGTTATAGTATTTTATATTCCTTTCATGGGCCTTACGCAATGACTCTCGGACTTTGATGAAAATGTCACCGAGGTGGCCAATATTAGACGCATGAGTATCGCGTGGTACCACAACCAACTCTTGGAGATCTTCGAAGCCACGGTAAATACTACCATCTGTGACAGCTTCCCTACCGTGTACTAGCATGAAAGGAGTATAAGAAGTAGACTCATTTACTGAGGTGTTCATGGCAAATTGTATTTTATGTATGTTAATATCCCACGTTCTATGATCGTTCTCAACAAACGAGGAAACTGCAGTGATTATTGTGCGGTTATAACGTTCCACCGTATTAACTTGTGGACAATATACTGGACCCAAATGTACTTGCGGAATATTGTATTTTTCATATAATGCCTGAACCTCATGACTTATAAATTGCGAGCCATTATCAGACATCACCGTCTGTGGTATTCCGTGAACCAGAAATACATGGTCTTCTAACCTTTGCGCTATAACTTTGCCCGTTGCACGCCGTATAGGAAATAATAAACAATATTTTGTAAAACAACACACAACTACTAGTAAAAAGGTGTTTTGCTGTCGAGACATCGGCAGTGGACCAACTAGATCAATGCTGATGCACTGGAATGGTCGACAGCAGACCTTGGGTTCCCCCATAAAGCCAGCTGGCGCTAGTGAGCTATGTTTATATGAGTTGCAAGTGGCACAATTTTTAATAAATTCCTCGGTATCTTTATGCATACCGGGCCAAAAATACCGTAATTTTAATCTTTTATAAGTTTTTGCAACGCCTAAGTGCGCAGCAATTGGTTCAGAATGGTTACTTTTCATAATATCCTCCCTAAGCTCCTTTGGTACAACCTCTTTCCACTGGTAGTCACCACAGAGTTTGTTAGTGCTTTTTGTAAATCTAAAAAGCCTACCATCAACAATTTGAAAATTGGGACACGCGCGCGGCCTATCCGTGCAACGTTTTAATATATTGTTATACCAAGCATCGCTGGAAGTAAATGCGTCTACGGCTGCCACTGGTACAGAACGTGATAGTGCATCCGGTACGACGTTTTGAGATCCACTACGATGCTCAATAATGAAATTATAAGGCGATAGCCTACACCCCCAACGCGCTAGTCGTCCTGTCGGATTCTTAAGGTTTAAAAACCACTTTAGACTAGCATGGTCGGTAATAATTTTAAATTGTCGACCACCTTCAAGGTAAGGGCGGAAGTGTTCAACGACATGTACCACGGCCAATGCCTCTCGCTCTGTAGCGGAATAGTTACGTTCAGCGGGTGTTAGTGAACGGCTACAGTACGCAACAGGATGTTCTTGTCCATCTACAACCTGGGTTAAGGTACCTCCTAACCCGAAATCAGAAGCGTCACAGTGGACAGCAAAATCTTTCGAGAAGTCAGGACATACCAGAACCGGGGAAGTAGACAGTGCGAGTTTTAGGTCGTTGAACGCCTCGTCTGCCTCGGTCGTCCATTTGAAAGGGGGCGCGCTCTTACGGGTAGAAGTAAGAGCATTAAGGGGACCAGCTCTATGACTAAAATTTTTTATGAAACGCCTATAATAAGATGCAGTTCCCAAGAAACGTTTGACGTCTTTCCTGCAGGTGGGAATAGGAAAGTCTACTATAGCCTTAATTTTGTCAGGATCCGTGCGCAGACCATATTCGTCAACCACATGACCCAAGAATTTCAGCTGTCTCCTGAAGAACTGGCATTTACCCATGTTGACAGTAAGGTTGGCTAGTTTAAGTCTCTCCTTTACCCTACGTAGGAGCTGGAGGTGATCCTGGAAGGCCGTTGGGCCTTCAGGAGTAAGTAAAATTAAATCATCAACATATACGAACACCTTATTGTCAAACTCGGGCCCAAAGAGGCGGTCCATCAACCGCTGCTGCGTAGCTGGAGCTGCAGTAAGTCCAAAGCACATGACCTTAAAGTGAAACAAGCCTCTGCAGGGAATAGTAAAAGCAGTTTTCTCTCTGGACTCAATAGAGTCCAAAGGAACTTGGTAATATGAAGACTTAAGGTCAATAGAAGATAAGTACTTAGCGTTTTTGAGCTGGTCCAGAATATGGCTAATATAAGGCATAGGGTAAGCGTCATGCTTTGATATGGCGTTAAGTTTTCGGCTGTCCAAGCAGAAACGTGATGACCCATCTGATTTAACCGCTAAAGTAACGGGGTTGTTCCATGCACTTCCGCTAGGCTCCACAACATCATCCTTCAGCATTTGGTCTAGGTGTTTATTTAATTCTGCCAGTTTAGCGGGTGAGACTACATAATACCGTTGTTTAATAGGTGGGTGGTCACCGGTATCAATTTTATGACTCACTAAGTGTGTCCTACCTAGGCCTTTCTTTTCTGCGGAAATGTCATCAAATTGCTTTATGACGTCATTGACCAGCCTACGCTCAAGCTTAGATAAAGTTTCAAAATCATGTAAAGCACGGCTGCCTGACATAACTGTGTACACCTGATTATTATTTTTATATAAATGTCCGCTATCTTCTAACAATGATAAAATATCTGGCGCAATATTAAATTCCTTCCAGAAATTTAAGCCAAATAACAACTCTGTAGCAACTCCAGGGACGACGTAAAATTTAATAACACGAGTTTTATTCTCTATCGATACTGGTAAAAATAAATACCCAGTTACTCGTGAAGTAGAACCATTTGCAGTTTTTATAAAGTCTAAGTCCTCAGACTTATGTAAAGTAGCGAAATCTTTAAAATATTTGTATGCTTGCCCTCCCACAATGGAGATCTGTGATCCTGAATCCAGTAATCCTCTGAATTCCAAGCCAAAAATATTAATCTTCAGATAAGCTCTGGTATCATTATAGGTGGCGGTAGTAGTAGCGTGAACCGATGTAACCTTACCTTTATGCGTATGTATGTTACTAGCTTTATTTACATTATTATAGAATTCATTGTATTTCTGCCTTGATTGTTCAGAATTACAATGTTTATTATAAAAATATACTGTCTTATGCCATCGGTTCACTGCTTGGCGTTTTTTGGAATCTCTGCGGTTGAAGGTTTTGAAGAAGTGCACTTTGGACAATTATTTGCATTGAACCCCTTTTCTCCACAACGATAACAAATAAGTACCCAAGGCGCCTTGCAATACCTCAAGCTGTGGCCATTTTTACGACAGCGGACACAAAAAAGATTATTTTGTGTATTATTCACTGGCTGAATTGAAGAGACTTTTGGTGGAGCCTTGCTACTACTATTACCACTAGTATTTTTGTAACACAAATCGGGAGCCAGAGAAGAAGTGGTGACCCTAGGAGGTTCACTGAAATGCACCGATCGCTCCTTTGCACCTTCTAATAACCTACATTTTTTCTTTAAATCAGTCCAAGATTCCACTGGGGCTAGAGCAAGCTGAGTAGTATAAAAAGGTCTTATATTAAACATGATAATGTTCAATTTATCATCATCAGAGATTGGTTTTGATAATCGAGAAAAATAATTTTGCATAATGCTGAGATAATTCACAATGCTTTCATCGGGGCCCTGAGTACGACTTCTAATTTCCTGCATCAAGCGATGGTCATAATCAGATGGAAGATATTCCTCGAGAAGCAAGGTCTTCAGCTCAGACCAATTGTGAACGTCCGACTTTACTCCTCGATACCAGCACAGCGCTTCATCAGTAAAAAGTTCAGCCGCAGAACAGAAAAGCTTTGAATCTGAAAGGCCACGAGACAAGCATAATTCCTCGAGGCGTTGTAAGAAAGCTTTAATGCATGTCTTGCCATTGAAGCGTAAATTTAGTTTATGCACGGAGCAATCATTAGCTGTGTTGTGTGTAGTTGCAGTGGAGTGCTCAATAGGTTGTTCAGGTGCCAAGCTACTTTTAAAATTATGACAAATATTATCTATTTTAACAAGAATGCTATCTAATCTATTATTCAGAGAAGTAATTAAAGAAGTAAGATTATTATCATCATACTCCGATAAAGACAAGCGACCAATTCTGTGGAATAAGTGGTGTGCAAGAGTTTGAATTCTATTTAACACCTTAAGTGATGACGGTTTACTTGAAGTACTTGTGATAAGTTTCTCAAGATCATCTAATTTCTTTTGAATTACTTTTAATTCAATATTGACATCAAGATCACAAGTCAGTATTTCATCAGAAGGCAGATCTTTATTGAGAGTTCGGATCTGTGCTCTCAGAGCCATCACCGTGTCAGCTGGTTTCGAACCCCTGATTTTCACCTCATATTCTAGTTCATCTTTGTTAAGTAAATTAAAACTAATTGGTCTTTGTTCCATTTTTGTAAAAATATACTACGCTCTATTCTATATGATAAGTTAATTTTACAATATTATTTATATTATATACTCAAACTATGAACAAAAAATCTTAAAATATATTCACCTTTGCAACTGTAACTAAAATTTGTTTTTTATTTATACCTATCTGAACCAAACCTGCATAGAATTCTTATTTATCTTATAACTAGTGAGACCGGCAGACGTTCTCCTGTCCGATTCCAGCGCCACCTACTGGGTCCAGTTGTACTTTTAAACCTTCCCTGGACCTATTCAAATACACATAACATTTCGTAAGAATCGGTCGAGCCGTTTTTGAGTTTTAGCTTAACTAACACACAACGTTAAAAAAAAGAAAATTATTAAAGATACATACCGAGATGGATCAACACTATCTGAGCATTTGACCAGAATAATGGGCCATATAATACCACAAAACCTGCTGTATATTCGGGCGCCAAATTGTAATGCTTTTTCTTGCTAAATTGTAGTAATATAGGGAAATCTTAAAGTTGAAGGAAAAAAAAACAAACTTATTCCTTTAGTCCGATACAAAATGAAAAGCTTTATTCTGGTAGGTACATGGTTGTAATTCACTTATGCATAATGTTACTGAAGTTAACAAAATCCCTCAATGCAAAGCACTTAACTAAATTTTTATTTAATACAAGCCAAGGGCAGGATGGTTCAGGTTTGTTTGATCAATCTCGGCAGGTAAAAATCAGGTTCAAATTGGGTACAAAACTACAAAATGAGGGGCAATAAAGTACACGAACAAATAGTTATAGGTTTCCTTTTTTTTAAAAGAAATTAGTAGCCTTCCCCGGAGCGGTTGTTAGTGGGTCATACCTTCAATGCTAAGTTTCTGCGATCACGGGTCAGAGATATAATATTCCAATTTCTTAACTTATTCTCTGTTTCTAATATTATTTGTGTAATTCCACAGAATTCCTCCTTGATATTAGGTTATTAGGTAGGTTAGTTGCAGCGGAGCCCTACGGCCTCCGGGAACTGCCCTGGAGATTCATAGCACAGTGTTATGTTAAAAATATAATTAAATATGCCTATGATCTTGAGGTCAGTGGGTCTAACACTGAGTTCTGAAGGAATCCCAGTCAATACATTTGAACTTCATGTAATAAACATAGCAAATGAATTCTAAAACATAATTTTTAATAAATCGACAAATTGTCTTATTGGTTAGTTAATAAAAAGGACCTATGGAGGGGAGAGCACCAATTTTGTGTATAATTATTGCTATTAATAAAAAGAAAACAGCTTAATTTGTGAGTTCTTTGCCAAAGAAGGATGTGAAACTTAATATTGTGAAAATTTAGAATTTAACATGAAATTCGCAAGTGTTACTCAATATATGCCTTAATCCCACTAAGATGCCGTTTACTATCAAGGTTTTTTAATGAAATAGGGGATGAAAAAAAGGCGAATTTTGGAAATGTAATATGTTTGATTTAATAATCAATTTACCCACAAATAAAAATAAAATTAACAAAATCTGTTTTAAATCATGAAATATAATAAGTTAATTAGATACCTTAGTGTGGGCGGAGTATTATCTATTGATATAATTTATTTATTCAACTAATTCACCGAATCGCGCGCCGGCGATTATAAATATGATTGAGCTTTTACTCTTCAAGCTGAAAACAAAAATAACTCACTTTGTTAAATTCAGGGTGGCTTTTCGAATTAAATTCACACGGAAAACGAGAGAAATACCTACGAAATAAATATATAAAAACTTTATGATCTTCAAATCAATAACAAATTACTTCGATCGATGTCTCACAGACTAGTCATAACCTAGACGATAGACTAAACCAACGCTCCACTTGCGCGCAGATTTGCGTTTATGTGGAAGCGACGGAGCCGAGGTCCGTTTGCTGAATGTTAAGCGCCGTATTGGCGACGGAACCTCTCCTAAAACCAAATTCATTTCATAACACTCGTAAGACTCTTAACTTGCTTCAAGATGTGTCAAGTCAACATACGGATCTTTCGAAATTCTACAATACCTATGCAATAAGTATTTCCAGCTAAAGTTATGTTTAGTTGAAAAACAAAACGTAATGAAAAATTAACCTTAAACAAATTGTGAATGCTTTCCAAATTCTATTCGACGAAACTATAATTATATGATCTATAAGTTTAAGTGTATTTTATTAAAATATGTCTATAGAAATGATCAAAACAAACGGTCCAAATGTCAAATTCCGAATTTTGAGAAAATCAACCCACCTAAATGGAAGCACGGGATTTTGGGCGAAAAAAAACTATCTTTGTAAATAAGGCCAGGATAAACGCGAGATTTATTTTGTTTATGCAAAAAGTGAATAATGACCAAAGATAATTGCAAATGTCACTGACGTGACGTGAAACGACGTTGACGTTGACACTTGACATTGATATTGTGAAATTAATTGACAAAGTTATTGTAATTATGATTTTAGTTGTGAAATTTGTGTTAAAACTACAGTGAAACCAAAGTGTTTTTGCAAAATTAGTGTTTTATGAAATTTTAAGAAAAAACAGTGTTACAATCTTATCTTATCTTAGAAGTGGGGTGGCCCAAGTTATAAGCCTTCGCACTTCGACCCACTCTGGATCTATTGTGCTTCCCCGTGTGTTAGTCCCTAATGCCATCGCCACCATCGGTCCAGTTCATCGTGGCCATGACCTTGATGATGTCCTTTGGTGGCATGGCCCTGTAATCTTCCGGTTTTGGATAACCAATCCCCGTCAGCATTTGCCTCCTGCAGGCTAGAGCATCGCAATGGCACAGCAAATGTTCCATGCTTTCCTCTTTATCCTTGCAGGCCCTGCAGATTTTGGAACTAGCAAGTCCCATCCTGGTTAGCATTATCCTAGTGCCAAAATGTCCGGTGAGAGCACCGAGCATTAGGCGGGTCTGGGATCTGCTAGAACTCAATGTAAATTTGAGCCAGTTGTCCATGCCCATAAAGAGCTTGGCGTGTTTCATTCCATTCTGTTTGGCCCATTCTTCCTGGTGCCTCCTTTGAGATTGAGCTCTTAGGCCTGTACTGACTGCTTTTGCGGTGATTCCGACAAACGGTTCGGGCCCTACAAATTGTGTTTCCGATCCCTTTCTTGCCAGACAGTCAGCCTTTTCGTTACCATCGAAACCCTTATGGCCTGGAATCCAGACTAGCTGTACAGTGTTGTCTTTACCTAGTTTGTTTAGTGCTTCAATTGTGTTAATCACTAGTTTGGATTCCACCTTATATGACAGAAGCGCTTTGAGAGTCGCTTGGCTGTCACTGAGAATATAGATGTTAAGGCCTTTGCGACCTTTGTCTAGATTCTCCTGTGCACAGACAAGGATGGCGTATGTTTCAGCTTGAAACACAGTAGCCAGCTTGCCCATGCCGATTGAAATCTCAGTTTTATTGCAGTATATTCCTGCTCCTGTACCAGATTTCATCTTTGATCCGTCTGTGTACCAAATCATGCTGTTTCCCTGGGGGGGAGCCAGCCCCTTATCCCATTCCTCCCTTGTTGGGATGTGTACTTGGAAGAGTCGCCTAAATACGTATTTAGGTATCATTCTGTCGCTGGTCATTTCCAGCAACAGATGCTCTTCTTCAGCCTTAAATGCCGTGTGTCTTGATAGAGGCCTGTTCACGCTCCATAGGCCCAAAGTTCTGAGCCTGTAGAGTGCTCTCATAGCCTCTCTTCGTATGGCGCTGTGCAGTGGCTCAAGATCTAAAAATCTCTCCAGGGCCGCCGAAGGAGTTGTTTTGAAGGCCCCCGTTATAGCCATGCAGGCTAGTCTTTGGAATCTATTTAGTACTTCCCTGCATGTGACCAGATTTGTTCTTGGCCACCAGATAATACTGCCATAAGTTATGCCCGGCAGTATCATTATATTATAAATCCAGTAGAGTATCTTGGGTTTGAGACCCCAGGTTTTACCAAAAGTAGATCGACACATGTTAAAAGTCCTTATGGATTTATCAATAGTGAGGTCTACATGTTCCTTCCACGTAAGTCCTTTATCTAGGGTAACTCCTAGGTATTTGACTTTTGTGGACCATGATATCTCATTGCCGTAGAGTTTTAAATGTCTCATGTTATTGAGTTTCCTCTTTCTTGTGAACGGTATGATCACTGTTTTTTTCGGATTGATGCTAAGGCGTGTCTCCTTGCACCAGTCTTCGACCTTTAGTAGCGCCCCCTGCATTAAGCTGGCTACCACACTTGGCACCTTGCCATTAACCATAATGACTATGTCATCAGCATAACCCACCGTGTTCAGTGGGCCTTTGTTCAGTTCTTCGATCAATGGGTCAATCACTAAGCACCACAGTATCGGAGAGAGAACTCCTCCCTGTGGGCAACCTTTGGTTGTCATGATGCTCATTGTATCGCCTAATATGCTTTGCAGATATAACTCTGCTCTCTAACATACAATTTATCCATCTTATAATGGTGTCATTGATGCCATGCTTTCTTGCCGCTCTGCTAATGGACTCAAATGTAGTTTTGTCAAAGGCACCCTCTACATCGAGAAAGGCGCCTAAGCATACTTCCCTTGAATCCAGTGCCTTTTCGATCCTGCTAACAACATAGTGTAGGGCAGTCTCAGTTGACTTGCCTGCTTGATAGGCACATTGCATTGCATGTAGGGGCCGTTTTCTAAGCGGGCCGTCCCGGATAAATCTGTCGATGAGTTTCTCCATCGCTTTCAGTAGAAAAGATGAGAGACTTATCGGCCTAAATGCCTTTGGCTGTTCATAGTCAGCTTTGCCCGGTTTCGGTATAAAGCTTACGTTTATATGTGTCCACGCTACTGGTATGTAGCCAAATGCTATGCATGCTCTGAAGAGCCTGCATAGAATGGGGACAAGTACAGATTCTCCTTGTTGTAGTAACGCGGGATAAATCCCATCAGGGCCAGGTGATTTTGCGTTGCTTAGGTATTCCTGACTGCCTTTCCGCTCGCAACGTTGCCTTCGTTATTTTCGATTTTCGTGAGGGAATTTTGTTTTCCCGTATGAAAAATTATTTTATAACCTTATATTACTCAGTGATGATGTAGCATTCTATTAGTCAAATTTTTTTTATATCAGCCAAGTAGTTAAAAAAAAAAAAAAAATAGCTTTATTTCTAAAAATCATTTTAACAATAATTACGCCGAGACTTCCCAGTGAGCTAGTTTTTGAGTTTATTCATTACAAACAAAAATACAAATCTTTCTTTATAATATTTTAGTAGATAAGTTTCGTAAATTATTTCAGTATTCCTTTGAAATTTATAGTGTAGGCACTTACTTGGTATCCCTACCAAGTCCTACTTTATAGGACTGAGCTGTTATTTGTTATGAAAGTACCTATCTATCGTACCTACATTTACCTGTCTAAAGAAAATTACTTTTTGTAAGATGAGTGTTATACTGAATTAAAATGATTTTCATTTGAGATGTGAATCAATAATGGTTCCTTTTATGAAAAAAATAAACACTAAACATAAAATGACATTTACAATTGTTTAAACAAGAACAGACCTCTTGTTAACTTAAAAATAAATAACAAAAAATCTATTATTTTAGATAGATAAATTAATACTTTTACATACAAACTAAATAGGAGCAGGGATTTAAAAAATATAAAGTAATAATTATGCATCAAATAAAAAATACCTCTCATTTTTATACACTAATCTTGGGTTGTTATACTAATAGTCTTAGAATTCTAATTTTTACCACTTCCGTGGTCTAGTGGTTGAGGCCACCGGATGTTGATCGGAGGGTCCGACCGGCAGGGTTCGATTCGTCGGGTTCGTCCGGACTACAAAAACACTGAAAAGTTAGAAATAATACAAGAAGAGGTACAGACAACATCACACATCATTATTGAAGACGGTGCCAAATTTTAAGACTTTCTAGGAGATCATCGTTTGGCACCGACTTAAATATAGAAATGTAATGTTGTCTGTACCTATTCTTACACTATTTTTAACTTTTCAGTGTTTTTGAAGTCAGTTTTTATTTTTTGTAAAATATTTTTTTTGTTTAACTTTTTAGTGAAAGAAACCCTAATAAAATTAGGGTATCCCTCGATTTTCATAGGATCCGATCATCAGAACCTGACTTTGGTGACCCATGGACCACCCTAGGAGTATACTCTACCGAATACAAAAAGAATTTTGAAAATCGGTCCACAATTGGGGGAGTAATCGCGTAACATACACAAAAAAAAAACATACGCATCGAATTGAGAAACTCCTTTTTTGAAGTCGGTTAAAAAATACCTATTGGTATATGTAATCAGCTGCTAAAAAACTTCAAACCGTACGAAGGGTGCCTTCTTCCCATATATGCCTACCCTGCCTACCCTACATACTCGTATATTATTTAGGTACTTTGTCGTTTGTATTTAATAACGCGAGTAAAACCTTAGAGCCCAGCTTTAGAGGAATAAAATTCAAATAAAATAATATTAAAAATAACGCTGCTTGCATAGTCTATTACACGTTTTTAGCTGCTCCAACTTCATACATTGCATAACAAACACCTATCACAAGAAACAAAATACGAATTTATTTTGAGTTGGTTTCTTTATGGCACATATTTATTATAACAAACAACTACTTACATACTTACATTTTTTTCCCTTTTTGGTTTTGGGAATTTACAGTAAAGTTAACAGACACCCTTAAATAAGGAAATTTGTATTGAAATAAAATCTTTAAAATAAAACACTAAAATCAATAAACGTATTCAAAAAGATATTTACTTTTTCATGTATAAGGTATTTGTGAAGATTAATAGTTCCGACTTGAGTAATAACTTTCACTGTTGATCGATATATCGATATTACTTTCTCCTCCCTTAGGCGACAATAACTACGATAACATTATGTCACATCACTATCACTACATTGTACCCCTGCCCCCGACCCGTATCGTGCGATAGAGAGAGTTGCAAGAAATGGTCGAAATTGCCTACAATTCCTGTTTGAAATATTGTTTCGGGCGATAACTGTTTTACCCCCCTAAATCTTTATGAAATTAGACGCTTTTGGTCTCATTAGATTCAGTATACCTTAATCTATGTTTGCTTTTTTTGTAATTCAGTATAATTTAGTCAAAAAAAGACAAAAATGCTCAAGGTAGTTTTTAAGTCGAAAATATAGATATTTAGATGCTAATAACTTATATTCTGAGCAATATTTCTTCAAAATCAAAACGTACAAACCTAGTTTTTCATTATATCTACAAGATTTCCAAAAATTATGAAAATTGGACTATGTTTAGAGGGAGAAAAGCGTTATCGCTTTTTGTATGAAAATTTACAGCTTCACAATCCTCTTAACAAAGTACAAAAGAGATTTACTGTACTGATCTGCAGTACAGTAAATTTCGTCGGGGCTGGTAAGTGCTCGGTGGCCTAGTGGTTAAGGCGTCAAGGCGGTATGCTGGAAATGCGGGTTCGAGTCCCGCCCGAGACGAGTTTTTTTCTTGTATTTGATTTATTTTCATTTTTTTATATAACTACTTCAAAATGCCTCAACAGTACTAACCCAACAAGTCCTTTTAAACCGGGTAGTATTTAAACGAGTGACTGTAAATGAACAATTTAAGATACAAAAATAATGAATTTGGGTTATTGTATTACTAAGTGAGCGACTGACTGCGAATGACGATAAATGAACAGAGGGGCAATCGCACTATTTACAGCGTTTCAACCAAATCAGAAACGTTACCGTTCCCATACATTTTGACAACACCTTGACAGAAGTTAGATGTCAAATTATATGGGAACGGTAACGATTTGGTTTTGGTTAAAACGTTCGTATAGTTAGTGCGATTGCCCTCCAGAACAGTACTTTAGTCATTCGAGTTACTTCAAATACAGAATGAGAAGCTTCATAATATTTGAGCGACCTAATATTTGTTTGAGTGACACTCAAACAAATATTATGTCCTGCATTTTTTTCAGTATTTGGCAAATTATTTATTTATGTTGAGCGGCATTTTATCGTAAATGAGGTGTTTCGAATAGAAAAACCACATTGAAAAATACCATAATGAGCAGAGCACTTTGGCTCTAATTTCTTTTAAATCATTGTAATTAATTTTTACACTAGCTCCTGTAGCCTGTACCACTCTCCCCCCTCTCGGCGATGCATAGTTTTCGAAATATTAATTTTTAACACTTTCACAAACCTAATCTCAAAATGTATGGGAAAAGTTGGGTTGTGTATAAGTTAATCATGTTTGTGCCGCACTTTGAACCTATTTAAGAATTAAAAGATGTTAAAATTTGAAGATTTTAATATTATGATTTCAGTGGTATATGATCCCATAAAATAGTAGGTGACGCTGCGCTCGCTTCGCTCGCTCCGCTACGCACGGTCATGTTCTGAACCTAACCTAACCTACAGTAGGCAATTTTGTCCCCTGTTTTTTTTGTGATGACGGGGGGTTTCGCCCCCCGAGCCCCCCTGCCCTTTTTTGTACCAAAATATGCCGTCTCTGTATTTCTACTCGCTCATATAGTAATTTAGTCGCACGTTTAAAATTTTAATATCCAAAATCGATTATTCTAAACACACTTTTTGTAAGCTCATTCTGGATTTTATTATTAATTAATATTCGTCGTCAGTTTAGTTAATTTTTCGCTTACTCAAATTCATACCGCTCAAGTTATTAAAATAGTATCTCATCATCAGTCGCTACCTGTTTTTTTATTCGATCGGTTTATTATTCCCCTTTTTAATCCACACAATTGATAAAAATAGTAGATTGGATTCTTAGTTAGTTTGACATACATAAAGATTCTGTGTTTTATTCATTTTCACGTCTGATCGATACACGTGTAAGCCCACCGACCGATACAGCCACGTGTAGACAAAATACTTTTGAAATTCAATAAATGGGAAAAACACGCTAAGCTTATAAATATTTAACGTAATACCATTTATGTACATACTTTGTGGGTAGCTACAATAAAAAGGTAAATCTTCAAAACTTAGAAGCAATTGTAGATATGCTCGAATGAATAATTAATGTATCTCCTGGGTAATGTATTTTTATACTTAAATATTTTTAATGCACAGATAACGTGATTGTAATTTATTGTGTAATATAATGATTAATGAGTTATCATAATTTAATTTTATTACAAATGATTTAAGTACAACTTGAATAGGAGTATTAAGACTACATTAATGTTTTTTTTTCTGATTATAATAGGGTGTCGTAGCGGTTCAATCGGGGGATGGCTAACGCCGATCCCGATTGTGTCTCTACGGAGGTAGAAGTATCTGGAGGGGTTTTAGCCGGGTATGGGGTTTTTACCCGAGTCCGGCATATCCTTGGGGTGGCCTCGTCAGTCGGCCACTTGGCGAAACCGTAAGAAGGATTTCCCCTCCTAAAAAAAAGGGTGTCGTAGCGATCTGTTAAAAATACGGGTCTCCCACACAGGTGCGTTATAATCGGACGGAGCATTATTGCGATATCTGTTTTAGTACATTTTGTATGAGACGGAGACGTAGGTACACACTGATTATTTATTTATTTTTTCTTTCACAAAAAATACGTTTTAACTTTTTTTTCAGCATCCTTTAAGAGGATTGTAAAGCTGTAAATTTCCATACAAAAAGCGATAACGCTTTTCTCTCTCTCTAAGTAGTCCAATTTTCATAATTTTTGGAAATGTTATAGATATAATAAAGATCTAGGTTTGTACGTTTCGATGTTGAAGAATTATTGCCCAGAATATAAATTTTTTGCATCTAAATATCTATAATTTACACCTCAAAACTACCTCGAGCATTTTATCTTTCTTGACTAAATTATACTTAATTATAAAAAAAAAACAAAACATACAAACATAAATTAAGGTATACTGAATCTAATGAGACCAAAAGTATCTAATTTCGTAAATATTTAGAGGGTAAAACCGTTATCGCCCGAAACAATATATCAATAAGAAATGTAGGCACTTGCCTCGGAATTTCAACAAACTACATTTTAGAAAATGCATACTCGAGCCATGAATTGGCACTTCACAGTTCTCTTAAGTCATTTTTGTTTTGTTAAGGCATGTTTTTCCGGTCACTACCTACATTCATTTCTCACACTCATCGCTTAGTATCTACTTACTAACTTATATTATTACTTTTTTTTAATCAAATTATTAAGAAACAATACGTATGTGTGTGTTATACATGTACATATTATCCTATAAAAAGACAATTCCAACACTTTTGAAATCCGTTTGCGATGCAATATTAACGACACAAATTAATTGCGTTTCCATCCTGCCATAGGTATTGTGGTGGGAATTTGAAAAACATTTTATATTAGGCATAATGCTTATAGAGATATTATAGGACCGTTTGAGGCATCGGAACGCATTATACCACGACGTTGCATCCTCGAGATTTATATATTAACCAGGTAGTCCACTTTCCAATGTACCGGGCACCAAGCACAATTTTAGAGCGAAGACATAAAAATAAAAATATAGGTAGGTAGTTTTAGTATTATTCACCCGCTCGAGCGATGTTACGTCGTTTGACTCATTCGCTTTCTTTGTGCGGGCATCACAGCATCGAAATATTAAAGATCAAAGTTTTATTATTTTATAACTTTATTTTTAGTTTGTTATGTAGTTGTTATAGATACCAACATGGGTAAAAGAAAACGTAACCCAAAACAATATACTTGGGACACATTTGGTCTGTCAAAAACAGTGTTTTATCCAAAACTTGAGTTTGGCAAAAATGGTTATGTTTAAGATCGATTGCCATTTTTAATGAAGTGAAGTATACATTCTGATACGAGTAGTACTGGAAGTATGTAAGTTTTAAATATAAGTGTTTATCGTTTATAATATTGTACTATTAATAGACACGTTCTCATCTTTGCATTTCGTTCGTTGAAAGCATGACTTTATTTCGTGTTTGTTCGAATCAGTTGATTATCTTTAGGTCACTAATTATTTAATTGAAATTTATTGAGCAGCAAAGAGCGCTTTGCTGTTTATGCATTGCCTAACATTACTGTGTAATTAGAGAATATGCTATATGCAGTGTTAAATAAAATGGTATCCGCAGAATACCAGCATCAAAGCACTCTGTGACTTTGCATATGCCAAGCGGGGCCTATATGGCCTAAAATCTATCTGAATATATATTAATATGTTTTATTACCTTGTGTATTGTATTTTTTGGTACCAAATAAACGTCTTCAAGCATTCATTCATAATAACTAACCGTGAATTGGCACTTTGAAACACGCCTTGTTTACACGTGTTCAAGTGTTATTATTTCTTTATATTTTATAGAACACTGTGCCTTGAAACTATGATGCAATTATAATCACGCACAGTACTACGATGCGATTGTAGTCATGTTTTTTGGTCATATTTATTAGTACCATGACGCGATCACCGTCTCAACCACACACAGCACTTCGTGTCATGATGCGATCATGACCTAGCTTATTTTTTCAACAGAATGTTATTATTTTCTTGTATTTTATACAACAGTGTGCCTTGGAACTATGATGCGATTATAGTCACGCACAGTACTACGATGCGATTGTAGTCATGTTCTTTGGTCATATAATTATTATATTAATACCGTGACGCGATCACGGTCTCGATCACAGCACGGTCATGATGCGATAATGACCTAGCTTATTTTTTTAGCAGAATGTTATTATTTCTTTATATTTTATAGAACAGTGTGCCTTGGAACTATGATGCGATCATAGTCGCGCACAGTAAGTACTACGATGCGATCGTAGTCATGTTCTCTTGGTCATATAATTACCTATATTAGTACCGTGACGCAATCACGGTCTCCATAACAACACTTAGTGTCATGTTGCGATCATGACCTAATTTATTTTTTTCAACGGAATGCTTACAGGCTGAGGATAGCCTCGCAGAATATTACTCGCCTCGCAGAATATTGCTAATGTTACTCGCCGACAAACTACTAAATAATTTGTTATTTATGTTTATAATGTTTGCATTTTGTTAAATAAAATTAAAAAAAAAATCCATGAAGAGGATAAATTGGCTTCAGTCTGTTCACATACACGGGATGTTCAGTGAGTGATTCAAGGAACAACCTAGTAATATACAGGTGATGACATCACAAGCACCAGCCGAGTGTCCCATGCCATCCACTAGCTCTCAGGTACTTGTAAATGATGTTGACCCTCCAGCAACCAGTTTGCTTGAGAATATTTTAGAGGTCTTAGGGACCTCAAAAAGGAAATAGGAGGGTTTCGGAACAAAAACCAGAATGAAATCTCTGAACGTTGGGGTCATATATTGTGCGGAGGCTTAAATAAGGATTAATAGAAAGTGTAAGTGGGCAAGATACCTGAAAACTTTCAATTAGTTCAAACACCCAAATTGAATCCCGAAATCACTGCTTTGTTACTCGAAGAAATCAGCTTATACTGGACCTACATTATGAAAACACGCTTAATCGAAAGAAAATTAATAATGTATTCATTACATTAATAGTTTAAAAAGATTGAAGATGTACGAAGTAATTCATTTCTCTATGGCGAGAAGTCACTGATAAAATTAAAGCATCGAAGTCAGCAGAAAAATCGGGACTCCAAATCAAGAAAGTTCCAGCTACGAGTACTTCTTCTTCTAATAGGCTTTTAGTCGGCCAGCAGGGAAACTGGAAAGCCCCACCGCATCAACTGCCACGCGCGCAGAGACGAGGTTAGGCGAGGAGTCACTCGTCGTACCATTAGTCTGCGAGGAAAACACCTGTAGTAGATCGATATCAGACAATGAAGTCTCGACCAAAGGCGCCGATCAAAATATAAAAAAGTAAGCCGGTAAAATTTAATAATTATTCTGGTAAATGTGAATATTTTATTCACACCTGAAAAAAAAAACTATCGATTCAGTTGTATAAGAATTTGTAACGGGTAAAGTGGATTACAAAATTCTTTTTAACAAACCAGTATTTCAAAGATGTTTACCTATAAGTTCACGTTTTTCACAGTCAGATATTGTGACATTACGTTATGAAATTAAGAAGTTATAACAAATGGGAGCAGTAAGACGATACAATGACGGATTAGATCAATTTATATCTAACATATTTCCTACCTGTAATGTTTTTTTTTTCTTGCTAATTGTCAAAATTAGGTTGATAATTAAAATTTGGGAAAGAATACAAATTTAATCCTTGACTTACTAAAATAATAAGCTTGATTTGTTTACAAACAGCTCTCTTACGCATAAGCATAGGATAACAATACAATCATAAGCCAGCCATCATAATAATAGCCAGATACAATCATATCCTTAGAGTTGTAAGTTAAATTAGAGAGAATCAGGTACCTATATTATAATAGATACAGAAATCTATATAATCAATGTGCAACTATATAATCAAGGTTCAGGTTTTTTTTAATCAATCTCGGTATCAAACTCATAAAGCTATCATCTATATTGGAAACAAAACTGGGTAATAAAGTAAACAATATATAATCAGTAGTTATTCTAGGTAAAAGTTTTGAATGTTTGGTTGAAAATGACAGAAGGTCATGAATAATTAACAATAAACAAAAATGTAAACGCTTTTAGAAACTGTACTCAACGAAAATCTTTATATGTCTCATGTTAAATGTCTTCATTTAGTATGATCTATTAATTTAAAATATGTTCTGTTAAATGTCTCTAAAAGTTATCAAAACAAACGGATTAAATGTCAAATTTATTTTCATTAATTTTGTCCATGCACAAATTGCACAATGATCAAAGGTAGTTGCAATTGTCACGTGAAAAAATGACGTTGTTAAGGATATTTTGAAAATAATTGACAAAGAATTGCTGTATAAAAAAAAAAAAAAGTTGTGATTTTTGTGTAGAAACAACAGTGAAACCAAATTGTTTTTGCAAAATTTGTGTTTAATAAAATTTCAAGAATAAACGGTGTTACAATCCGTAAACCTGAGGGTTAGAACAGATTTATTCTTATTGTCAAACCTTTCAATAAAGTTCAGAGTTGCCTTTTAAAATGGACGACATTCGAACGGCTATTAAGCTGATGTCTAAATTCTGTTACATGGCGTTCATTGATTTATATATCTATTTTTGTGCCACTACGCATCAATCGTCGAAACATTATCTTAGATTTAAATTTGAGCAAGTAACTTATGAATTTCAATGTCTTCCCTTTGCACTTGATTCAGCTCCATACATTTTCACTAAGCTTTTTAAGCCCATTTATCTTATCTTAGAAGTGCTGAGTTTACTATTATAAATTATTTAGATGATTTTCTGTGCCTTGGAAATTCTTATCAAGATTCTATCAAGAGTCTATCATGCGTAATACTCGTAAAACTCTTAACTTATTGATTTAGATTTTGTTATAAATTACTTATATATAAAAAAAAAACAACTTGTACCGAATTAACGACAAATTTTTTTTTTCTTTCTCCTAATCAAAAATTTCTCAAAATACTCTAAACATCCTACCTGGTAATATATAAATCTCGAGGATGCAACGTCGTGGTATAATTAATGGTTAAACAAACTTACCTTTGTGATGTTTGACCATAATTATACGAGACGTTGCATCCGAAGAGATTTATACTCCCTCCCTACCCATTATTTGCTGTGTTGCAAATAAATACCCAATGTTTTTGAGAAATTTTGCTCTAAAGGAATGAGTCAAACGGCGTAACATCGCTCGAGCGGGTGAATAATACTAAAACTACCTACCTATCTTTTTATTTTTATGTCTTCGCTCTAAAATTGTGCTTGGTGCCCGGTACATTGGAAAGTGGACTACCTGGTTAATATATAAATCTCTTCGGATGCAACGTCTCGTATAATTATGGTCAAACATCACAAAGGTAAGTTTGTTTAACCATTAATTATTGCAAAAACGCATCAGGTATCATAGATCGATAAATCACGTTTGTGTGAGAGCACCCTAAACCATCTTATAGAGAATGTCATTGTTATTTTTTGGAGGATTATTCTGAAATTGACAGGGAGTTTTTTTAAGTACTGATTAAAAACTAAGAGGGATTTTTAAACCAACAAGATTAGCAGTAAAGTTAAATGAGTAAGAAGCCTAAGTATGAGTAATTTCAATAAGTAGTTTTTAACATTATTATTTTAATGAATGTTGTAGGAAAAGAGTTTTTTTAAGCGTTCAGTGAAATGAAATGTGTTGAACACGTGACATCAAAGAATAAATAATAGGCGACATGAAGAAGCTGACACGTCCTACGTTAAGTAATTGTTGCTGCAGTGAGTTTGGTGTGATTTGTGAATATGTAACGATATGTTAATATATTTTCGCACCACTTGCTCAAAAATGTCATAGAAGGACTATGTTATATAAACCCAACGTAAGTGGTTTAAAGCCTCTGAAAAGGAGGAATTAATATTGTGCTTTCTTCTCTGTAAATTTCTTCTCTCCCAAGGGATTGGATTAATTTGTATTTGGAACACCATAAGTACATACTTATTTGATAGAAAGACATCTTATGTTACTAGGTGAAAAAATAACGATTCTGAGTCAACAAAACTGAGAAACCAAAAATCCGTGAAGACAGTAATAACAAAATCAAACTAAAATTAAATCTCGCCAACCAACATTTGCTTGCTAACATTTGTAGTTTTTTTAGTTCTTCAACCTAAAAAGGAAAGGGCTTCAAGTACATACAGCCACATATTCACATATTCTGTGTATTTTGTTCAATACAAAAGTTTACTGGCTTTTTTAAAGTAAAATAATAATTTATGATTTAATATTAAATAAATATGATTATGAATAAATGCTGTATTTCTTAAGTATTTGTTTTTATTTTCTCAAGTTTCAAAGTTGAGTATTTTCCTCGGCGATAAAGCACAGTCTTAAGTCTCGGGTGCGCTATATAATTTGTAAGGGCTAAAGGGAATCAATAGAAAAGGATTTCCACGCGGACAAAGTCGCGAGCAAAAGCTAGTTTGATATACATTTATATAATTTTTAATAAGGGTCTTCACAGACAGATTGACAGACGGACAACAAAGTGATCCTATAACAGTTCCGTTCATGGTAATTATGTCGCATATTTTCTCAAATTTCGCGATTTCATAAGGGAATCAAAACCTAAAGGGTCTCTCCAAGCTAGAATCATGAAATTTGGTAACATCAAGGTCTTATAGTAGTACATGTTAGGGGAAAACGGTAAATATGTTCTTAGTTAGAAAGGACAATATCGAAAATCATGAATAACAAAGATTTGATTAATGTCATATTTATATGCATATTTTATAACACTCATAATAACAAATATTATGTATTCGACGAACAAATCAAAAATATTTAAAAGTACTTTCAGAAACAAAACCAAATGAACTAAAATATACGAATGGTTATTATTCCCTTTGCTCGATTAAGTAGAAATGAGTCGATTTTATGTAGGTATGGGATTTATTTATTTCTATAAATTATGTTTTTCATAACTTCTTTCACAATTTACAACGTTAACACACGTCAATTGACTACTTATTTATTTATTTAACCTTAAAATCTGATTCATCTATCTATAATAATATAATTTTGATATTCGATTTCGAAGCTTGTCCGTAGTAATTGATGTGGACGTAAAGTATTCACTAATGTCTATTTACACGAAAAGCCTTTTTTCACTGCTGTTGGTATTGGTGCGAACAATGTATGGACGCAGAGCAATGTCCTTTGGTAAAAGCAAGGTCTTATAATTATGTTAAGAAAAAAACCGTAAATTTGTTTTTAGTTAGAAAATAATATAGCTTTGATAAGTTTGTCTAACTTGTAATCACGCTTGTGTTTTTTGTCGGTCCATAGCAGTTTTTGTGTATTAGGTACATTATTTCTTCACGATGGAAGCTCGACTATGTTTTTGACACATTGTGAACTGGCATAGCCCTTCGACAAAACAAAAATCAAAACTTCCCGAGGAAAAGCGGAAAAAGGACAATCTCCACCCACGTCCTGTTTTTTGTTTGAAACGCGGACATATTTTATTTGCTAAGTGGCTGTTTTGAATAAAAATGCGGTTTCCTGCGGGGGCCCGTTAAAAAGTACAAAATGTTGAAAGTGCTCTCCTTAGATTTATGCGTTCCTGGGAATTTATCTCCGGCCCACAATGGCTGCTGCGGTATCTTGCCTAATATGTTTTGTCTTTGTGGCCATTGTGTTTTATTCCATTGTCGTAGTACGAACGATAGATACATATAACGATGTTATAAGCAAAGGTATTTTTTATTATAGATAAAGAATTAGTAGTTAATGCCACTGCACTGAAATGATGGTCTTAGTAATACTAGTGCTATTTAGATTAGCTCTAGTTACATACGTTACTTTTTCACCGGCCATAGTTATCTATACTAATATTATAAAGAGGAAAGATTTGATTGTTTGTTTGTATTGAATAGGCTTCGAAACTACTGAACCGATTTTGATAAAAGTTGGTATGGGGATAGTTCGAGACCAGGGGAAGGACATAGGGTAATTTTCCTATAAGGAAAAAAAATTCCCACGGAAAAAAAAATAACGCGGGCGAAGTTGCGAGCGGTAAGCTAGTAGGTTAATAAAACAAAATATTAAAGTTGAAAACATTCAAAATCTTTTTCAATTTAATTAACATTAAAATAAACAATATTTTAAAAATAAAAACCGACTTCAAAAACACTGAAAAGTTAAAAATAATATAAGAATAGGTACACTCAGGCGGTTTTTATTTTTTGTAAAATATTTTTTATTTTTATATTTTTAGTGAATGAAATCTTTTTAGTGAATTTATGTATTATATTAGAGTTTCCCTCGATTTTCAGGGGATTCCATCATCAGATCCTAACTTTGGTGACCTTGGGAACACTCCATAAGTATACTCTATCGAATACAAAAAGAATTTTTAAAATGGGCACAGCTAAAAATTTAAGGGTTTCCTTCGATTTTAATGGGATCCCATCATCAGATCCCAACTTTGGTGACCTTGGGACCACCCCTGGAGTATACTCTATCGATAACAAAAAAATTTTTTGAAAATCGGTTAAAAAAGTGCAGTCGTAGATATAAAACAAGGATTTTTCTCATTTCGGTAAGGTAGACGGCTCGTTAATAAATAAAAAAAATCATTAAGTTTCGCGGAAGACTACCACATATTAGAAAACGAAATCGTTTTTCAAATAATTCCAGGACAAACGTACTTTGCACGAAATTCCCGTGCATTACCTCCGCCGATGTGAGGTAGCAAGTGGAAAGGTCAATGCAGCGCCGAGTCGTGTTATTAGGTTGTTATGCAACGATATGATTGGGGGATGCAGCGAGCCGACACGACTGGTTCGCGCACAGTGTTTGGCGTTGGCATTCCACGAGACATGAAAAAGTTCGTCATTAATCATCTGTTCGTGAAAAAAAATATATATATACACTTTATAATAATTGATTATTAAAAAACATCAACAGCAATACAAAAAATAAGCTAGGTGTATTTAAATCACAACAAGCATACTTCATGGTTAATGATGATAACTATGGCAGTAAGCAGAAGATCGTCAATTTTTGGATTGAACATAATTCTTTTAATGTCATAGTGATAGATACAGGGTAGTCTAGTTAACTAGGTGGAATTAGATACAGCCTTATGACCAAATATATCTATATCATTGACCAAAATTATGTGCACCCAATAAAAATGCAGTCTCGAACCGTTAAAAATTTATGTTATAAAAGATCGAATCATGTAAAATACTTGATCGAATTATGCGAGTACAGGCAGCTTATAATCTACATAAAGGCATACATGACTAAGAAATTGTTCTGAACGACTTTTCTCTAAAGATTCTTAGATGATTGTGTTTGCATAATTTTTTTTTTTTTTATTGGTTTGCCTTCTGTTTTTAATGTTTGGGGAAATGGGATCGTCAGAGATAGTGTTTATGTTGTTTATTGCACTTCACCACATTCTTTTCTCAAATGTACACACACACACACACACACACCTACAAAAGCATAGACTATTTAATGGAACAAAATGAATGACATGCACTTATATACCTACCTATTGAGTTTAAATATAGATAATGCAATAACCAGGACATTGTTTGTACCTACCTACTTATATTGTAATTTATTTTAAAATTCTGAGCAATGAAATGAAATTCCGTAATTGGCAAATATTTAAGTAATTTTACTCTAGACAATAACTGTTTTAGTGTAAGCTGTGGAATTTTGTAAAATAAATAAATAAATAATATACAAAATATAATAGACAGTATTGTAAAAACTACAAAGTTTTCAATATTCATACAGAAAAGCTGTTGACTTCAATAATGTAAAAACATAATAATAATGATTTCATTCACCATTGAACTAGTTTCACTACCATGGGATTACTAAAAAAAATCTCTTTACAGATCTATCAGTAGCAAACTGTTCGTGAAGTAACTAGATATATGTGCAACAGTATATGGATGAGAAAAATTTAAATTTAAAATCTTTCTGTTCCAGTGAGTCTGCACCGAAGCACTGGTCTCGCCGGCGGCGGCTGCGCGGGCGCACATCGTGATCTTTACCGATCGCGACTCGATAATCGCGCCGCTGTGCAAACAGTCTCGCGCGCACGAACTATGCGGCGGCCATGTTATCAACAGGATGTTCGCAATTGAACCTTGCTGATGCGTAATAGTTTATAGGTAAACATTTCATTGACACAGAATAATACTAATTTTAAGAATGTGTGCCGTCTCACTAATTGCACAATGTTAATATAGTTACTAAAATTGTTTGTCGAAAATCCCCTAACTGCCTCAGCCAATATTGAGATCCTAGGTATTGACATAACGAGCGAAGTCCAGTTCCGTGGCCACTTAGAGAGTAAGGCTAAATTATCTTCTAAGAAGCTTGGTGTGCTCAATAGATCGAGACAGTATTTCACTTCGGCGCACCGCCTTCAGCTTTACAAGGCGCAGGTTCGGCCTCATATGGAATACTGTTCTCATTTTTGGGCTGGGGCACCCCAATACCAGCTTCTCCCACTGGACCGCATACAACGGAGAGCGACTCGAATCGTCGACTGCCTGGAAATATCAAATCGGCTTGATACTTTGGCGCTGCGTAGAGATGTCGCCTCACTATGCATCTTCTATCGCATTTATCACGGGGAATGCTCCGAGGAATTGTTCGGACTTATACCTGCCGCCTCTTTCCGCCATCGTTCCACGCGACAAAAAATCCATGCCCATCACTAAGATAGTTGGCAGTCCACAACTGTGCGATTCTCCCGAAGCTTCCTGCCTCGCACAGTCAAACTTGGGAACGAATTGTCGCCTGCGGTATTTCCGGACCGATACGACCTTCAAACTTTCAAAAAAAGAACGTATTCCTTCCTCAAAGGCCGGCAACGCACTTGTAACTCCTCTGGGGTTGTGGGTGTCCATGGGCGACGATAATCACTTACCATCAGGTGATACGTCTGCTCGCTTGCCCCCTATACCATAAAAAAAATCAATTGTAATTACCTATATTTGTAGTAAAACCTACTTGGTGTATTCTTGATATAAAGCAGATTCAAATAAAATTTATACTTCATACGACTATACTGTTTATAAGGTATTTCTGTATTCATTGCATGTTTCTTATTTGATATTTCGATTCATATTAGATTTAATTAACATTCTCAAAAGTATCGACAGATTTTAGAATGTCTTTTCATTTGTGACAGACTAGCTGATGCAGACGATTCCATCTGCATCAGCTGGTGGGATTCAGATATTGGCAAACGCACACTTCCGACTGATCGAATCGCAGGGGTCGAGTACAATGCATGCAGGCGACACAGTACCCAACCGTGGCGCCCGCTGACCATGGAGGCGGGCGGAACTAGGAGGGCGGAATTAGGGCATTGTAAGCCCTCCGTCACCGACATACCCTGCAACGTCTCCTCACACTAGCGAGGGGATCAAGCTCACCTCCACTCCAAACTTGGACCCGTTTCCCTTTAAACTGGCCCCAGTTTGCTTTCTTGAGTATGTACTTCCTGGTTGTTCTTATTAAGTTAGTTTGTAAGGAAGATTTTATAATTATATATTTTTATCATATATTTATAAAAATCTCGCGTCTCGAATAAACTCTGAAACTATTTAACCGATTTTGCTAAAATTTGGCTTCCTGTATATACTCGTAATTAGAGCCAACTTAAAAATAGGATAGCCTTTATCTCGATTATTGACCTCAATTTCTTCTTATTGCGATTTCAATAGTTTGTAATATTTGTAAGTTCCATAAGATTGTAACAGGATGGAGCTATGAGTTGATTTATCAATACAAAACTTGGTTATCTTTTTTTATTTTTTTTTTAATTATTTTATACACCACAGACTCGAGGTCCGTGCCTTTATTACGCTATGTTTTCATTTTGATCTTATTAGGTATGATTAAAATTCGACTCATCATCATCATCACAGCTCATATACGTCCCCACCGAGGGGCATGAGCCTACCCTCACTAGTTAGGGCGATTAGGCGTTAGTCAAACCACGCTGGCCCAGTGCGGATTGGTTGACTTCACATACACCTTTGAATTACATCGCTCGCAGGTGTATGCGGGTTTCCTCACAATGTTTTCCTTTATCGTAGGAGCATCAGATAAATGGTACATATGAAATTCGTGAAACGAAAAACACATTGGTACATGGCAGGATCCGATTCTACTCGCCACCGACGCTCAAAATTCGACTACTCTACTCTTATATCGCGTCGGTGGCGCTGTGGTTTCGGCACTTGCCTTCCAATCGGGGGGTCGGGGTTCGAGACCCGCCATGTACCAATGTGTTTTTCGTTTCGAATTTCATATGTACATTTGCCTGACGCTCCTACGGTGAAGGAAAACATCGTGAGGCAACCTGCATACATCTGCGAAGAAATTCAATGATGTATGTGAAGTCGACCAATCCGCACTGGGCCAGCGTGGTTGACTAAGGCCTAATCACCCTTACATAGGGTAGGCTCGAACCCCTCGGTGGGGACGTATATGAGCTGTGATGATGATGATGACTCTTATATCTAGGTTGAGTTGCGCATCATGTAAAATACAAATGCTTGCTTGCTGCTTCGTGCAGAACTCCATCCAACTTCTCGTTTGCTCGAAACCCGTCGATTCGTTATATTCTGCCTTGGCCGTGTGGTACTAGTTATTGTTTAAGTACCTCCCCCTTATGAACTCCAGTTCTTTTGTCCACCAGGCGAGGTTTGGTTTCCTACCATTTGCCGATGTCTTCGGGACGACCTGTTCACAAGTCTTCTGTATCAGTTTGGTGTACGTACGTGGCCACCGCTGTGTTCAGAACGTCAGTAAAGTCAAGTTGCGAGGGGTCCAGTCTGGCCTATCCAACGCTGTGTCTGAAGATTGTGATGAAATCAGACCAATTGGCTTTGGCAGTGTTGTAAACCCGGGTTGTAGTGTGTTTCATACTGCCTATGGGGTTTGCCAGCCCTACTGCGTATGTTATTGCATTGTGGTTAAATGTAATGAGGTATCTGTCCACCACCCAGTTACCAGTTAGTTATCTTTCCTAACAGGTATTGGCTGCATGCTGTAACGTCCACGTGGCTTTCGTACAGCTTCCCTCTCCTATAGATTTCGAAGATATCCCTCATATTAACAATTTCCAGACTCATATCGGTCAGGAACTCTGTGTACTTCTCCCCTGTGATCTGCTACCCCATCACGGGCTCCAAGCGTTTACGTCGCCGGTCACGGCGAAGAACACTTGGTTATCAAAGTTGGGGAAGTTTCCATTAGGATGGCGTTGTGTTTTAAATTTTGATGTCTTTAGCTACAGTCTATTCCACGACATGTATGTCTATGTTTACATTTGATTACAACATTAGCCAGTTTCTTGAATGTTTTGTCTAGTATAATAATTATTTTAATTGTGGTGTGTATTGTGTCATAATGTAATAAAACTATGTCATTATAAATCGTTTTGTATGAAAACGTTTTTATTATTTTTAATTTTAATTTTACTACACGACATTGATCCAACGTACTTACAGCATGTGCTACTAGCACATATTACTGTTTTTAATTGAAACCGGGATGTTATCAGCACATCCTGTATACTGAGTGCAACCGTGAGAGCTACCCGAACGATGACGCAGCCGCGGGCCTCAACTAGCTCTAAGCATAGCTTCCGAAGTATACGATAGCCTTCTTTTAACTATTGGCTAAAGAACAGGAAGCAAGCAAACAGGTAGTATTAGTACAAGGTACGTTACTTATCTGATGGGAAAATTGAAATGACGTTGTTAACACACAACAGGGAAACTCTTGGCCTTCATTACATCTGATGGTAAGTGACGATAAGGCCGAAGGTGAAAGCGAGTTTCATCTGGACTCCTCAACAACTTAGGAACTAGCTATCTTACTAATTCCTAGTCCTTACTTATTGTCGGAACCCAACAATGCTATTAATTGTTATTATGGCGGCAAGCCAGGTGGCTTAAGCCTTACCACCAACCAAACCGAGCAGGAAAATTTCTAGCCCCCATGAGGAATCGAACCCCGAATCGAGGCATGGTTTAATAGCGGGTGGTCTCAACCATTGGACTACAGAGGAGGTTTAATAATTTTTTATCATTTTTCAAATAATTTAAATATTTTGCCTAACGCGCGAGCATTTTCCTACAAATATCCCTCATTAGCTCTCACTTACACATCATAAGTGATTAGTGTAGGAGGATCGATCCAAGGCTTAAGTAAGTTCTTTAAGTAGTCCTATTAAGTTTCAGCAAATATTGGTCATTTGCTGTTCCGTGTCCCAAGTCATTGGCGCGTGCGGTAATGAGCCAGGCTTCTCGTTCATCAGGTCCTCATGTAAATGTGTGCTATAACGACTGGCGGCGTAATGTGGCTCGTTCGTTACTGTGCTGCACTGCGCAGTCATTTGACACTGCCAAGCTTAACGTGCTATGCCTCAACGAGCGCTTGGGGCGTTCCCAGTTAAAAATAATCTTTAGTGGTATTGTGCGCTGAAGTGAAAGTGGTAGTTGTACAATCAGGGATTATCGTTCGACACACATTTAGGTGAAATTGGTACAGCATTATTGTTATACAATTGCTGGGCATATGTTTCTCTTAAGTAAGAGGGGTTTGAGTCATCTCCCATTTGATAAATTGTTGGAATACGTACACCTAAAGTGTAACATTATATGAGAGAAGAAAAAGTTATCGGTAGTTAACTTGGTTACTTCTGAAGCTAGTGAAACTTTTATTGGAGCTAATATGGAGAAATGAGTTAAATTCTATCTTTAAAGAGGTAAAATAGTGTTAGAAATTTATCATACCTCAAGTAGGTTATCGTTATCGTGAAACAGCTATGAATGATCCTAAAACTAGTTTTCAAAATAAACAAATTGTAGGTATCTTTCTTTCTTTCAGTATCTAACTACCCCATTAGATATTGAAAACAAGGATGAAAGAAAATTTGTTTATTTCGTAGACAGTTGACATTTCATACACTTTTAGACACACAATTTAAACAACTACCAAAATGATCTCTGCTCAGCATATGTCGGGCGTTAACAGCGACGCTGATGATCTGCGGACGCCATTTAAATAAAATCAAATAGAACAAAACAAAAAAATCATCAATCATCTTGTAAGACACGACCATGAGATAGTCTTGTTTGCAGATGACACGTCTTTAGTATTTAAAGTTAAACGTGGACAAATTAATATTGACGAAGTAAACATTGCACTCTCCAAGGTCGTTCACTTGTTCGGCGCCAATAATTTGTTGTTAAATGAAAGTAAAACAAAATGCATTAGATTCACTATGCCAAATGTTCGATTAGTTAAAGCCAAAGTCAAGGTTAGGGATGAGGAAATAGAGCTGGCCAAACAAACTGTATTTCTGGGTATAACTTTAGATTCTAAGTTACAATGGGGTCCTCATATTGAATGCCTATCGAACAGACTAAGTTCTGCAGCATACGCCGTAAAAATGATTCGTCAAATAACAGATGTGAAAACTGCGCGGTTAGTCTATTTTAGCTACTTCCACAGTATTATGTCATACGGGATACTACTGTGGGGAAATGCTGCTGATATTGGCTGCATTTTTGTACTGCAGAAGAGGGCTGTTCGGGCGATCTATGGGATGGGCTCCCGAGAGTCTTTAAGAAAAAAATTCAAAGAAATTGATATTATGACTGTACATTCACAATATATTTATGAAAACTTACTGTATGCACACAAGAATAAAGATATCAAATTCAGTAAAAATAGTGACTATCTTAATTTAAATTTAAGAAATAAAGACAAGCTAGCAATGCCCACATATAGGCTCCATAAAATAAGCAACTCTTTTGCAGGCCACTGTATACGAATGTACAACACGCTGCCATGTAACATGCATGACTTGTCAGTAAATAAATTTAAAATTTTAATTAAAGCTCAGTTAAGCAAAAAGGCTTATTACAGTGTTAAAGATTTTTTGAATGATAAGGCAGCGTGGCGGTAAAAGAAATGAATTGCTCGTTCTCTGAATAGTTTTGTAATATTCACAATTTGTAAGACATTTGGCGATTTTAAAAGAGTTTTGGCACATGAGTTTCTTGCCCGATTCTTCTCATGTTAGCCCCTACATTCGGAATCGGGTCGCTCTTGGCGATTACATGCGCGGCATCAACTCCGCGGATGTACTTGCCACTAGCGCACGGGTTAGCTTGATTTTAGTAGAATATTTTTTATGTTTTAATAATTTTGTAAAATGCGTAAAATTGACGATTTTAAGTGCCCACAAGGGCCTATGAAATAAAGTACTTTTGATTTTGATTTTTCATCATCATCATCATCACAGCTCATATACCTACGTCCCCACAAAGGGGTTCGAGCCTACCCTATGTTAGGGTGATTAGGCCTTAGTCAACCACGCTGGCCCAGTGCGGATTGGTCGACTTCACATACATCATTGAATTTCATAGCAGATGTATGCAGGTTGCCTCACGATGTTTTCCTTCACCGTAGGAGCGTCAGACAAATGTACATATGAAATTCGAAACGAAAAACACATTGGTACATGGCGGGTCTCGAACCCCGATCCCCCGATTGGAAGGCAAGTGCCGAGTCCACAGCGCCACCGACGCCAGCATGTACTTATTATAGGTGACTGTTACCACTTACCATTAGGTGAGCAGTATGTTTGTTTGCCAACTTTGTTGTAAAGAAAAATAATATGAGCTCTACGGGGAATGGCGACACAGAATCTAGCACAGCTGTTCTGTACACGCTGTATCAGTTACTTAGTACGAGCTAGAAAACAGCTGCCTATTACAATATCAGCATAATTTAATTTAGACAATAGGATTTGCAGATGCGACATTCGACGCTTAAATACTACCTAATTTGACACAATACCTAACCTACAGTAACAATTATTAACAGTATACATACTTTTCAAACTGTAGGTGACTATCCATCACAACTCCTAAATTTCAAGCTCCAACAACCTGTTGGATATATCTATATTTTATCTTTATATCAGGATTATGACTTTTGATATCTAGAGTTTGAGTTTTAGAACCCAGAATAATAAATTTGGTTTTGGGTGGATTTAAAACTAAACCATTCGCTTTTGACCATTCTGCTACTCGATCAAGGTCTTTTTGTATTTTATCTACTACTAAATTCGTGTTTCAAAACTTGAACATTTGGTAAATCTGAGTATCATCCGCGTACAAATGATATTCAGTGTTAAATAGTTGCTAGGCAAATCTGCAGTATAAAGGACAAAAGTAAAGGTCCCAATATTGAGCCCTCAGGTACACCTTTATTAATTAGAACATTTTCCGAATACAGTTTGGTACTATCACTGCAGGAAACTACTACACGATAACGCCGACCATAGAAATAACAAGTGAATTTATTGTCTCACGTAAACAGTCTAACAATACGAGAATAGACCTTTTATCCATATCTCTCCCCGCCAGAATATCATCTGCTTCATTAGAGATTATTTGCACTGCGAGAAAATATGTATTACCTGAAAAGCTAAAAAAAACTCTGACGTAGGTTGACAGAAAAATTCAAGTAAGGCTATTATTGAGCAATAAAAGGTATTTATAAAAAAACACAATCACAACGAATTCAGATACAGACAATATACGTAGTTTATTCGATACACTCCCCCCCCCCCCCCTCCTCGCCCCATGATTTATAGCTTTATGTATTGGAATTGGGATGACGACTGAATTCTAACTTTTACGTCTCGTCATTGAATATTAAAATACCGTGGAAAAAGATGCAGTTCTGTGAAATTAGAATTAAAATCGGCTTAGAAATACATTAGATACAAGCATTTTAAGTTGTTTATTTGAAGGCGATTAGACAGAGAGATCCGACATCAATCGTGACGTCATAGTTGAGTACGGCCATATAAACTCCTTGTAAATTGGCTAGGAAGAGATGGAGAAAAATCTTTAATACCTTATATCTTGGTTGTTTTTATAGTTATTCGAAAAGCGATTTTTTCTTACTGTTTATTATGTGAATAAGCTTCTATTAAAGCAAAAAATTTTTTTTAGTCATCTAACCCATTGCTATAAGAAGTATCAGTCAGTGTAAGTTCTGTTAGTTTGTTTTAAAATTAGGAAGCACGTTCAATTCAATCGTTAACATGTGTTTTGAATCGTTAACATTGGTTTGTAGGAGAACAATATTTTTTTTGTAATCACAACATATTGAAATGCCAATCATTCAAATAACATTTCATATTCAAACGCTATCCGAATGATTGCCATTTCAGTGGGAAAATCTCTTTAAAATATAAAGAAAATACGATTAATATACTTATACTAAAATATATACAACGTATCTCATATCTCCCCATAAAAATTATAATATTTAATTTTATTTAAACTATCAAAAGTGCCAACCTAAAACTGTTCTAAAATTCTAAAATGAAATTAAATATTATAATTTTTATGACGAGTTATGAGACACGTTGTATAATTCTGTTTTTGTCAATTTAACCATTAAAAGTATTCAGTGAGCATTTGCAAGATTAATGTTGAGTTTCAATAGGAATTAACTTTTGATATCGAAAGATTAATACTTTGATTAACTTTATTTTCAATGAATAGGTCCTTTTACAAGTGAAATAAACGCTCTCAACAAAACGATGACATTTATTTGTTACTCATGGGAGTACAGTTCAGATTATAAACTAATTAAGAAGGCATAGCATTCATTACCCTATGAAAATATTCCAAAAAATGAGTCTTAATGCCAACACTACCTCATCCTATATTCAATTTAAAATCGTCGATCTGAACTCATCACCGAGATTGGATAACCATATGTCGCGACCCGACATACATACGCCAAGCAATCCTGGCCCTGGGTTGCGATAAAACAGCCTTATGCCAATGGCGCAAGGGTGACAGACGGTGGCACTGCGCGCAGAATGAACTTTGTCGCCGCGTCGCTGCCACGGATGGCATATCCAAATTCCGATGGCTATGCGGCAGCGCGGAAAATGACGTGTCACCACGCCGCACCTCGCGCTCGTGAACACCTCAACCTGACGTGAAGAGGCTCCACAAAATAATCCCAGTTCGTTTTCAACGGGATTCGTATGAAAATTAGCGGTAGCTCGTGTAGTCCTGCCTTTTGGTATTGACCGATTTCGCCATATCCATTTAGCTGACATCTAAGTTAATATCCAGCACAAAATCATCATGCGTCAAATTTGAATATAATTATTGTATACTTACCTAATAGCGACCTCTGAAATCGAGATGTGGCCGGTTACAATGGGCCTCATAAGAAGGTTCAAGGTCTCTCAAAAGGCAATGGGTTTTTTCTCGATTAGATCTGTATAAGAACTAGTTATCGACATATAATCGTGAACCTGAAGAGGCAGTGGGCAGAATACATTGCTCGCAGTGCTGATAGCTGCTGGAGCGGAGAGGTCCTCGAGTAGCGGCAGGAGACGCAGCGCTGACAGGCCCCTCCAAATATTAACCAACGATTTGGTAAAGGCCACGGGAAGCTATTAGATGAGAACAGCGCAGGACTGAATCAGTGTGGAGATTTTATAAAAAAAATAAAATACATTTTATTTTCTAACCTAGTCGTGGCCGCTTACAACGAAACTTGGCCGCCTCAAAAGAAGGCTCAAGGTTTCGTAAAGTACGATAAAGCAGAGCTATGCTCGGAGTTTCCTTACGTGATAGAATTAGAAAGTAAGAAATCCGTAGGAGGAGAAAGAATTGTGAACCTTAAGTGATAGTTGGTGGAGCACATCGCTAGAACCGACGATCTACGGCGTGTTTGGTATATGGTAGGTGATATTTCCCATACAAATAGTCCACCGAAGGGCTCGAGCCTACCCTAAGTACGAGTAAGAGTGTCTTCTTTTAATCTATTTTATTTTTAACCGACTTCAAAAAAGGAGGGAGGGTGAGGTTTTCGATTCGATGCGTATGTTTTTTTAACTGACTTCAAAAAAGGAGGAGGTTCTCAATTCGATGCGTATGTTTTTTTTTTGTGTGTATGTTACGCGATTACAGGGTCAACCAAAGTCAGGATTTGATGATGGGATCCCATGAAAATCGAGGGAAACGCTAATTTAATACCAGTGCCAAATTTTAAGACTTTCTAGGAGATCATCGCTTGGCACCGACTTCAATATAGAAGTGTGATGTCTGTACCTATTCTTATATTATTTTTAACTTTTCAGTGTTTTTGAAGTCGGTTTTTATTTTTTGTAAAATATTTTTTTGTGTGTATGTTACGCGATTACGCCGCCAATTGTGGACCGATTTTCAAAATTCTTTTTGTATTCGATAGAGTATACTCCAAGGGTTGTCTCATGATCACCAAAGTTAGGATCTGATAAAAATCGGATCCCATAAAAATCGAGGAAAACCCTTAAATTTTTAGGTGTCCAACATGTTTTGTGAGATATGTTACGCGATTACTCCGCCAATTGTGAACCGAATTTCAAAATTCTTTTTGTATTCGATAGGGTATACTCCTGGGGTACCAAAGTCAGGATCTGATGATGGAATCCCATGAAAATCGAGGGAAACCCTAATTACAAAAAATAAACACCTACTTCAAAAACACTGAAAAGTTAAAAATAATATAAGAATTGGTACAAACCAACATCACACTTCTATATTGAAGTCGGTGACAAATTTTAAGACTTTCTAGGAGATCATCGGCAGTCAGTGTTTTTGAAGTCATTTTTATTTTTTGTAAAATATATTTTTATATTAATTTTTCATAATAATCTTTTGTAAAATATATTTTATTAGTCTGCCAAAGTGTAAAGCAGTTTGTCGGCAGTAGCTCTCGTCTATTCAATACATTAAATTCTAAATGGTCCACTTGTTAATAGGTATAATAATAGACACGGTCTAAGTCAACCACACTGGTCCAGTGTGGATTGGTCGACCTCACATACACCTTTGCATTTCTTCGCAGGTGTATGCAGGTTGCCTCACGATGTTTTACTTGACCCTAGGAGCGTCGGACAAATGTACGTATGAAATTCGAAAAACGAAAAAGAACATGGCAGGATCGAACCCCGGGCCTTTCGATTAGAAGGCCAGTGCCGAGTCCACAGCGCCACCGATGCTCTATTTCACTTTTAAACCAAATCCACGGATAGAGAATATTGAAACCCGTCACGGCCATAAGAAATCGGCAAACCGGAGGAAACCACACGTCTCCCGCTACAATTGGTCCTGACGCATAGACAGAGTGGGAGCTCCACCGAACTTAAGTGGGTATTTCTGTCCACCGGTCGAATTCCACCCACCCGTCTTTTGACACGGAATGGCACGGACGGTAAACACATTCTTCAGCAATCAAAGGCTTGGTTAAGAGAATTCGCGGATCGTGTTGTGTGGTGATGCCTACGTTTCCTTCGGATAAGGCGTATAACGTTATTCATAGAAAAGTAAGGTATGGAAGGCTTGGGAAGTGTTTCGTTTCCTTCTGTCATGCGAAAAATGATAATAATAGAGCGCTAGAGGCTAGATGGTTTCTCAGAATCTAACAATTATCTAACAAATCTAACGTTAACAAATCTAATCTAAGTCAGATTTCAAACCGAAACCAACGTGCATATAGCAATAAACTGTACAGACTAGCAACATAGTTAACATTCGTATAAAATAATTATTTTTTGATGCATATAAAAATACTAGCTGTGCCCGTGAATTACGTTGAACTTTAATGAAGCTCAATGCTCAAAAATTTCTGGAGAGGGCCATCGTTTTCACCCAGGGATATAAAAAATAGCACACGACCTATCCTCAGATCTACTAAATATGCCCAAAAAAAAAAACTATAATCGGTGAAGCCATTCCGGAAGAGTTCAATAACAAACACTGTGATACGAAATTTTTATATATAAGATAACAAATTGCCACACAAATTAAGGGACCTGATTTTTTTTAAATTTAAATCCTCAGTAAAAATCTGGCTAAAACACGTATTTTTGTAGTATTCAAGAACATCTATATAATAGAGCAATCCTGCAAAAAAGTGTAGGTGAATCCATCAAAACTCAAAAGTAATCCTTATAAGTACACTTTTATAATCACAAAAAGCCGTCATATTAGCAACGCAAACATTGTCTCAAAATTCCATTTTATCAACCAAATAAACATAAAACTTCATATCAAAGTCGCTCATCACGAAATATATCGTGTGAAGCGAACAGCTGAAGGCACATAACTTGACGTTCCTTTTTAAAAATGTGCAGATCTGATGTTAAAATATTCAAAGCGGCCTGTTTAGGCGGCCATATTATTTTGATACAAATGCGACACGCACGCCGCCTGGCGGTGACTTCGCACTCACATTGCGCCGCCGGCTGACAGCATCCGCAAGATGGCGGCCCGCGCCGCCGCGCTCGTCGCACGGCAGGCCCACAAAAGTGCACTTTCCACTCAACTTTCACAAATACAACACTCATTTTCAAAAACACTCCCGCAAACACCACAGAGAACCACACGGCACCGCGAGCGACGCCGCCCGCCCAACTGCATCCCGCTAATTACCGGACACATCACTAATTACGATAACGGAGCTATGTCTTCGGTGACAGCGAACCGACGAATGAAAACCTCTACCATGTTGTTACTGAATTTTATACTCCATCCCAGTCAGCAGAGCCTCCAAGTTTGCCTCCTTCAAATTCGTTATGCATACAGCACCAAGGGCTGTTGAATACCGTTCGCGTTTATTTATGAACAGGCAAACTTCTGGTGGCTGGTGGGACGTACGAAATACAATATAGGCTCGCCTCCCCGGCCGCGGCCGCCGCCGCCGCACACGCCGTCGACAATGCATACGATCGCTGAAAAAGGGCTTTTTATGTATTCAACTTCACAACTCTGTAGCTCATCTGCAAGTCGTATTATGGACCTAATTAACAAGTTAATATGGGCGATCTGGGGGTGCCGCGTCTGCGCACAGACCCCGGCCGATGGTTACAGATTGCCGTAATGGCCCGTTTAGAATGCATCGATTCGGCGTCGACGCTCGGGAAATGGTGCGTCGGGACGCGGAATCGTCTTTAAATTTGCGGAACGCATTCACATTCACCTGGGCGAGGTCTTGGAAGCTCGCCGAAGCATGTTCGGTCGCGGGGCGCCTCGCTCGGAGCCGCGGCGATTGCGACTTTGCAATGGTAAGGAGCGTTCAGAAATTCCGCCCCGCCCGACACCCCCATCACAAAGTATAATGATATCGTCGCCGGCGTTATTATGGCAGTCGTCATAAATATTTCATAGAACACGAGGGCAGTAATGACCGAGTGACCGCCGCGCGTAGCCACCGATTGGCTCCTCCGATATCATCTCACGTCGTTAGATGCGTAATAGCCTATCGACTGTTAAGCTTTCCTCCCGATCGGGTATTGGCGTTCCATTAAAGGAGCCATTTTCAAAGATCGCAGACATGTCACAAGTATGCAAGCTCTGCAAGGAAATCGTTAAAACTTCTCGCTCAAAGCATCCAAGTCTCGGTTCAAAACTTTGTAAGCTGCAAAACTTGTTAACTCAGGCTACCACTTAATCAATATTTCCCAAACAAAGCAACTACCACTCTGGTCTTGGTCAAAAAATAAAGTAAAGCTTACGATTTAAGCCAGAGAATTACTACTAATCTAGTTTACTTAATCAAGGTATTTTGCTTAAAGACAAATCTCAAAGCGAATAGATATTTTGGAACTGCTAAGCTTGGACTCTGACTTTTAATAATCTGAATCATCAACTACAAGTTTTTCGCTACACGAAGCATCTAATGAGAAATTGCGTCCAATTACTTTATTCTTACAGCCACAAGGTACGGGTGTTTCCAATCACTAAAGTTATGGCAAGGAAGTACGTGTCCCCTGGCGAAGGTGTCTAATTATCCTGGACGGACACTCCGGCGACACTCCTTTGATCACCATACCTCTTTGATCGGACGCCGACACGGATCGGTTGGCTATAGAGCATTACGGACATTTCGACGATGCTCCCTTCGTATGAGAATATTTGATAGGTTCATCTTTGAAACAAAGAAATATCAAAAATAGAATTGAGATACTAAACGAACTGAAGCACCAAATTTCTTTTGACAGCTCTCCATGGACAGTTGGTGGTTCATCATGATGTAATGAACGAATGATCAAAAATTTGACCGAAAATCTTATGTCATGTTTTGCACTAAGATTTCATCGTGATATCATTTCAAAACCATGAGATCAGTAACAGGCCTGCTGAGCCCAATTACCATGACAAGGGCAATAAGAAGCTTTTCTTGTAGGACTTAAGTAGTGATTCGGTCTTTTGATTTCAAGAAAAGCTTTTATGGTGAATGAGGATTATTGGTTAATTAAATTTTTACCAATTTTTAAGTTTGCATTGTATCAATTTGTTTTAAATCTTCCATTTAGGGCTAATTAATACTCTAAAGGTGTAGCTAGACACAGCGGCGGGCAAACTACATGTCCGTGCAGCTCCATAGTCACAGCCGCGCAGAGTTCTGCCGATCTCCTTTGACTGAAAACTTGTTAGAGTCCGTATTAAAATTCAAAAACGACGCACCGAACTCAGTCCCTGATTCCTGAAAACATTATTCAGGGGATTTGAATAATGATTTTGTTTTAGCCCCCGCCCGCACCACGCTAATGTATGCGTGAAGATTGGAGCGGGCGCACCAACTTTATAACGTGATTTTTGGTCGGACTTAAATGGTTGGAGAACTTAATTTTGCGGCCGCAGTCTCCAGGACTGTTTATGCAGGCCTGTTGGCCTTTGTGGGTGCCCCTTTGAACATTTGCCACGTTACATAATTCTTTATGCTAATGTTAAGGCACTTAAGTTGTTGCGACAAAACTTGTTTTCATATTTTCATACCTCTTTGAGACTGTACCTACAACAATTTGGAGCTTAAATGTTTGCTTTGAAACAGTTCTCCCCATTTTATTTATACTTCTCATCTTCTCTTCTGGTGTTGTTAAGTGTTCTATTAGAACAAGATCTTTTTATTTTCTCACATACTCAATGTATGGGATAATGTAGCTATATACTTACTTTGAGTGTATGCATACCTATTTGGGTAGGTTTATGGTCAATTTACAGATATTCGGTGCTAAAGGTAGGCCTAGATAAAACACTGCTCATTCTTATTAGTCTCAGTGCTTAGTTAATTCCCAAATGATCTCCAAGCCGATCGGTACTGCGTTTCTCGCACTCGGCGGTTTTCCGCAACCTTCCAGGACCTTTCCGCCCCAATGGCCGTCAGTCCTGCGAGCTATGTGTCCTGCCTGCCCACTGCCACTAAGGTTTGCAATTCTTCGGGCTATGTCGGCGACACTAGTTCTTCAATGGATCCCATCATTTCTCATACGATCGTGTAGAGAAACCCAGAGCATATTATTAAATTAATATGCTCCGAGCCCTCTTCATTGCCCTTTAAGTGACTTTGAGTCTTTTATAGAACTTATTGTAAGCAGCCACGTCTGAGTTCCGTACGTCATTACTGACAGCACGCACGAATTTAAGTCTTTCTTTTTGAGACACTGCGATAGATGGACCGAGAATATGCTGCGTAGCTTTTCGAACGCTGCCCAGTAGTTGGATTCGTCAATATACTGTCTGGAAGTTGATCTTACCGAGCTAGATTATTTTGCCCCAGGTAAACATATTTGTCAACAACTTCCAGTGTAGAGCCTCCAACTTTCGCTAGAGTGGGTGCTATTTGGAAAGTCGACATGATTTAAGTCCTGTCCATGTTCATTTTAAGACCCACTTGTTAGGAACCTCTACAGCTGTCTTCGAGCATTGTGCCTAGATCTTTCACGGTATATCAGTCAAGACTATGATATCATCAGCAAAACGAAGATGAGTCATATACCCACTGTTTTTGTTCATGCTGAGTCCTCTCCAGTGCAAAAGCTTAAATACATCCTCCAACACAGCTCTGAAGAGCTTCGGCGATATAACATCGCCCTGTCTCGCCCTGCCCTCGCTGAATCGTATTGGTTTCGAGTTTCGGTCCTGAAGGTGGTCTGACATGTGGCGTTTTCGTTCTGCGACTGAAGCACTTGGATGTACTGACATTCTAGGGGTGACCTGAGCATGACCCAGGTCTCGACAGAATCGAAGGCTTTTACACATTCCACAGACGCAAAGCATAATGGTAGATTATATACTCCTCGGCCTTCTGTATGGCCTGCTGCAACGTATGAATGTATCTATAACCTACGCATAATGACAATTCGTAATGACCCTCAAGAATATTTTTTTAAAATAAATCCTTAAAGTTTGTTTGCGCAACATTCATGTAATATGACACACCGAAAAATTGCTTATAGTTACCTATCTAGCTGTATTCACTTAACGCAAATCTCACTTAGTTCTAACCCCAATGTTAGGGACATTTGGGAAATTATTATAAAGATGTTTATTTATAACACACAGAACATATGCCCCATTGTTGGGTTCGGGTCTCTTCTCAAATAATTAGTAATTGTTTCGAGTGCCCCATCTTTTGCAAAGGTTAAACTGTGGTAAACAAATAAATATTTCATTAACCAAAACTTAAAACTCCACCGACAGTCCTATTTTCATAAAACGTTTATTCAACGTTTTCAGAGCATTCATTCTAATGTGTCGCTAGATGCCGTACACTCTCTCACAACTTAATATTTACATCTGCAGATGCTCAATTTGATCGTTATCTCAACGCCATAAAGCTATCTGCCCCTGAATCAATTGCGGAATAAATTTGCCGCAGCGTCTGTAAGTGATTTCTCTCAGTCTAGCTATAAAAATGTTAATGTTGCAAAAACAAATAGCTCCTAATGTATGCGAGAGGGGAGTGAATTAAAGGACTTTGTTTGTCCTCGTGCAGCCATAGACTTAAATAACAAGTAAATTGAATCGTCTGGACGTTAGTTAATTGATAGACGCTGTAATTGAAGCCGGAGGAAAATGCTTTGTTGTGGAATGGTTGGATATTGTTCGTTTTGTGTGTTCGTTTTCACCGCAATGCTATCGGGTTAAATTAAGTTAAGGAACCAAATAAATTGTTAATTTAGAGTAGAAAAAGACAGAAATATATTTTTTCAAATTCAGTTCCACCCAACGCGACCAAACTGCCTTACGATTACTGTAGATTGCTGTTGTACCTAAGCACTTTTGTGTTTTTATTTATGTAGGTATTAAAGATATAAATATAAAATTATAGAAAAGAATACCTGCATTAGTCAAGATACTGTCGCAGTTGTTAGTTAAAATTTTAAGTGTAAACAACTAAACCTTGTTTTGATGTAAAAAAACTAATGTAAAAATCACGGTAATGAAAGGTGACCTTTTTATTGTTTTGCGACGTTTCGGTCTTGCATCAGGGACACGATTCTCATGCATTCGAAAAATTCAAAATGTTCAAAATTCGATTTTTTTTCGAAGGAACCACAGGGACACGATTCTCATGCATTCGAAAAAAGTTCACATTCGTAAAAATGTTCGAAATTCGAATTTTTTTCGAAGGAACCACAGTTTGTGTATTCTCGGAATTTCACAATCGAAATAATTCGAACGAACATCACTCAAACGCAACGAGTGGTATGGACCAGTCGAAGTTGAGGTTCGTATACGAATTTAGCTGTCAAAAGTGCTTCAAAATTATAAAAATACAAGTTTGTGATTATTTCTGAATAAACGAGCTCAAACCGCGAAGCTGGCTCAAACTGTGTTTTGTCTCATTAAAATGAATGAGAAATAGTTTTTGGTGAACTTCTTCCCCAATTTGGTGGAAGAATTGAGGCAACAAGCGCCGAACCACATAGACATAACATCGAGGATAACTTCAAAAATTTACCTTGCGCCACTCCTCCCAAGTTTTTTTAGCCTCTGTGATGGAGTTTATATCTTCACTGATGTTTATCCACCGCCTTTTAGCTTCATTCTTAGTGAATGATTCGGGACTAAGTTGGACAATCGTTTGCCACATTTCAGCTGTGGATCGGCTTCTACTAAATGTACTAGACGGAAGCCTTTGCTCCGCACTAGCATAAATTTTTAGGATATATTATTTTGCTCCATAACAGATTATTATATAAATAAAATAATTAAAATAAGAATTTGTCTCAATTCAATATTTATCTTAGACAAACTTTGTTGTAATTAATGACATTTAACGTCAGAACTTATGAATGTGCTGTCTGGAGCGTTCCGTTTCAATCAATGTACTTTACGAAATATTAAAAATTGAACTTTTATATTTTGTAATATAAGTATTATTTTTAGAAAATATGATCACATTTAAAAATATATTTTGTGTTAAATTAGATTTAGTAATATTTTTTTACCAAAAAGAACTATTTTAAGATGTAAATTATAGTGGTTGCCATAGCGTTTTTAAAAACGCCTCATGAACGTCGTACGAAACATTAAATTGTCAATGCTATTTCCGACTTCCTAGTTCGATTGGTAATATTGTTCTATGGGTACCCCAGAATACGGTTCATACGAATCATTCGAACTTTTCAGTAGAATCGAAAAATTCGCATACGAATTTACCATGCGGAAAAGTTCTATTACATGAGAATCGGGTCCCTGTTTGTGTATTCTCAGAATTTCACAATCGAAATAATTCGAACGAACATCACTCGAACGCAACGAATGGTATGGACCAGTCAAAGTTGAGGTTCGTATACGAATTAAGCTGTCAAAAGTGTGTCAAAATTATAAAAATACAAGGAGTTTGTGATTATTTTTGTATGAATGAGCTCAAACTGTGTTTTCTCTCTGTGTTTTGTCTCATTAAAATGAATAAGGAAGAGTTTTTTGGTGGACTTCTTCGCCAATTTGGTGGAAGAATTAGAAGCAGCAAGCGCGGAACCACATACACATAACGTAGAGGATAACTTCAAAAACTTACCTTGCGCCACTCCTCTCAAGTTTTTTTTTGCCCCTGTGATGGAGTTTATATCTTCACTTATGTTTATCCACCGCCTTTTAGCTTCATTCTTAGTGATGAGCTTGAAAGTTTGCCACATTTCAGCTGTGGATCGGCTTCTACTAAATGTACGAGACGAAGCCTTTGCTCCGCACTAGCAAATTTTTTGGATATATTATTTTGCTTCATAACAGATTATTATATAAATAAAATAATTAAAATAATTAAAATAAGAATTTGTCTCAATTCAATATTTATCTTAGACAAACTTTGTTGTAATTAATGACATTTAACGTCAGAACTTATGAATGTGACGTCTGGAGCGTTCCGTTTCAATCAATGTACTTTACGAAATATTAAAAATTGAACATTTATATTTTGTAATATAAGTATTATTTTTAGAAAATATATTCACATTTAAAAATATATTTGTGTTAAAATAGATTTTGTAATATTTTTTTACCAAAAAGAACTATTTTAAGATGTAAATTATAGTAGTTGCCATAGCGTTTTTAAAAACGCCTCATGAACGTCGTACGAAACATTAAATTGTCAATGCTATTTCCGACTTCCTAGTTCGATTGGTAATATTGTTCTATGGGTACCCCAGAATACGGTTCATACGAATCATTCGAACTTTTCAGTAGAATCGAAAAATTCGCATACGAATTTACCATGCGGAAAAGTTCTATTACATGAGAATCGGGTCCCTGGCAGGTCGTGGTCATGGGATGATTGATAGTCATTCCGTGTCTTCTAATTTTAAAATCGCGGAATTTTAAAAACTTTATAGTGTCAAAGAAAGAAACGACAGGTGTGTGTGCGTGCTTGTGTGTGTATTTATGAGCGTGCGTGTGGAGCACCTGTGTGCTTGTATGCACACCTGTAAAGTGATTTTTGTGTTTCAATAGTTAACACATTATTAATTTTTCATGAATAATATGTAAGCTAATTAAGAATTAACTTAATCTTAATTTATAATAAAGGCTATCCGTTAGCCATTAAATCCATTACCTTAAAACATGTTTAAATATAATGACATGGTGCCAATACAGCATATAGTATGCAGGTTTGAATTTTGACATTTTGCTTGAATTGATTTATTTATTGAGCGTTTTTAAATAAATTGCAACGTCACAAATATTAAAAATCTATCAACGTTCATTAAGCAAATATACGGCCGCCTAAAATCGAGGTTCAACTATGATTAAAAAATGAATTTAAAAAAAACACCGTTTAAGTTGCACAAAGAATATAACACAAAATTGAAAACCTATCTTCGGCAGGATACTTGGAAGAGAATTAAGAATAGAAAATTTTCGAAGCAGTGTATATGATTATCGCGGGCGATAGGACCCGGACCCTTATTTATCGGCAGCATGATGGATGTTCCCGGAAAATGCCGCGGCCAAATCAACTGGAAACACGGAGAGGTGGGGAGGTAATTATGAAGATTCGACCATCTGTGGCTACCGTGCGGGGCTCTTATCTGCATTCATATTTTAATGCGTCGAGTAGTTTCTTTTGTGTTGGAAAATTGATAGACTGATGATAATGTTATTGTGCTCATCTTTACTTCAACACAAGCTTATGACAATCAGACAACTTTTTGATGAAACTCTATTAGAAGATGATATAATTAAAAACAAAAGATAAGAAGAATTCACAGGATGCCTGAACTAAGGAAAAATACCAATACCCGAATTGGTGATTCATATCCGGCTCGAAGGGCCAACAAATACAAGTGTTGACAAACACTGTAGTACTTACAAACAAATGTCACAGAAGCTATAGTACTTAACAGATGTGACAGTACTGATTATACAACGCTACATAGCGATTTTGTTTAAAAAGCTTAACAAAAATATAAGCGACATGACGAATTTCCGAAAGAAAACATCGGAACGAATTCAAATTAATTCAGCGAGCACGCGGCGAGAGAGCTGTTGTTGTTTTTCCGATTGGTGTAGATATTTCGGGGCTCCATTTACATTACCGTTATTAAATGAAAAATGTATGATTTGACCGGTGGCGGAGGCGAGCGCTTACTCTACTCGGGAAGTCGGGGGAAGGGTTATGTAACGGTAAGAGTAAATCATACCAAAGCTTGTACAGGATAAGACATTGCGTGATCGAAATCAGCAAGAGGGAACAATCGGGAACAAAATCTGACTGAATTCCAACTTTATCTGCTCGTAGTGCGGTGGTAGTGACAGCTGGTTCAAATTCGCCTTCCTAGAGGTGGTATATGCCCTACAGTATTAAGGACGAGGCGACGACACGATGAACTAGAGTATAGGTGGTCCAAAGTGGGTCGAAGTACGATGGATCACTAATTGGGCCGCCCCACCCCTAAAATATGATAAGGATGAGACGATGTTACAAACTATTTAGGCAACTATTAGCTGCTATAAAAATGAGTATTGATTGTCTATCTAGGATCCTCAAACTTAAAATAAGTTAGACTTTTTAGTGATTTCGTTATAAGGATGAGCAGGAGAAGTGGTAAATACGTCGGTCGCTGTTATTTATGCGGGAGAAAACGCAATAAATCAACACGTATATCGTGTCAGACATGTAAAAAATTTATCATAATTGCTACAATAATCACTCATAATTTTTAATTATCTTTTTGTTAATACTAAATATGTAGAATAAAAGTTGATCTGAAAAATAAAAAATGCAAATTTTAAGTGTTATGTACGAAATTTGTAAAAATTTTTTTACTTTTCTGTGCTCTTTCATAGGTTATATGTACCACTAATAATAAAAAAAAATACTTAAAATAGTAGTAGTATTATTTCATAACATTTTCGTTTTAATATAGATGACAAATTAAAATTTGCGCGACTTGTTATGGTACTATGTTTTTACGCGCGACCAATCTAGGGTTAATTGTCGTCATTTATATCTACT